>CM053787.1:263783412-264983412 GCA_028749045.1 Cupressus sempervirens | reverse complement strand
GTCTTTCCTTCTCCTCATACTCCATTCGCCTTGCTTGCAAAATATCTCAACTACCTCCTGCTAGCAGAGCCTTTATTTTACCTACTACTTCCTAAACATAAATCTCCCTCTTAGTGGACCAGTCAGTATTCTTTATTTCTTGTAAATCTCTAGTAGCCTTGTTTCACCTGGCATCCATGATTGCTTTTGATTCAACAATAAACTTATTTAAATTTATTTCTTCCTTGAAAAGAGAATCAACTAAAGCATGGAATGGGGAATCAAAAACATCTTCAAAAATTGCTACCATAGTTTCTTTGGTCAAAATATTATTAAAAGAAGATGACCACTCTTGCCAATCTCTTACTACATTGGTAGCACCTAAAATTGATGGTATGTAGGACTCCACTCCCTCAGACAAATTTTTTAGTTTTCCTTGTATAACCTATAGCTTACCAGTAAAGAAACCACTTAATTTTCTTACCATTTCTAGGCTCTCTTTTACAATGAAAATCTTGTCTAGGAAATCTAGCTTTTTAGCTATCAATACAATCAGTCTATCCAAAAATTGAATATAAGGCCCCCATAGGCCGAAGGTAGGTGTTAACCATGAAAGTGCTTCATTGCAAAACTGCTCAACATTTTGTAAAGCAATAAATAAATTGTGAGCCTATTGTGATATATTCTTCAAAACATCAATTTATGGCTCACCATATTCCTAAAGATCTCTATCCTCACATCTCCTCCTTGTTGAACTAATTGAGTATCAATACTCATTCTTCTTGGCTATGATGACTCATCCTCCTCTGTATCTTCTATTTGAATTAGGGCTTCAGCAGTGTCTTTGACTGGCTTTAATGTCCCTTGTCCCTCTTCACTCTGAGCTAGAGTAATTCTCTATTCTACTTGTGTCAGTTTCTCTTTGAGTGATGTGATTTCATCCTCAAGTCCCTAGATTTTGGCCTCAAGCTCAACATTTTTTTCTTTATATATATGACTGCTTCTAAGCTCATTCTCATAGAGCTTCGTAACATCAATGTAATCATGTATGGACTATGCCAGTCTTGTTTCAATTTCCTCCACCTTGGCTTCATTCATGAATGAGAAATGTTTTAGTGCCTTGGATATTTCTATGCTAGAGGTGCCCTATAAAGTCCATATAATCATATTACCCTATTTTGTGCTCTATACATCCATCAATTTTGGCTTTTTGGAAGCAGGGGCCATACTCCAGATTGCTAGGGATTTTGTACCAATATTGAAACCAGTCCCTCTCTTTAATCCATCTGAACCAAGTGCCTCATAAGAAATGGCATTATCTTGTCTCCTAATCTAATCAAGCATAAAAGCTTGTTCCAAATACCATCTTGGCACCAATAACATGCCACTCATTTGCACCAAATCACTAGCCTCTTCCAAAATTATCACCTCACTTTTAGGATCATATGCCTACAAATTTTTTGTTAATTCCATTCTTTTCTCATTACATTCATTTGGTTTCATCTTAAGAACAAGCTCACTATGCTTGATTTTATATAAGAAACTTTTAAATTCATTGAATTTGATGAATTCATCATCTTGTAAGAATTGTTCAGCCTCGATGATCCTATCCTCTAATCTTGCTGCTACCAGTTCTAGGTCTATGAGGGTGTTCTCAGTTGCATTAGCCCTAGTTTGTAGGTAATTTTGTCTCATGTCAGCAAAATACTGACTATTTCCTAGTAAAATTTGCAAGGTCCTTTATCTGATCGGAGGAGGGATATGAACAATCTTTTGCCTCTTATTTCCTTTGGCCATCCATGATGCCTAAGATGCATTATCCTCTCCTACTTCAAAAGTTAGATCTAGTTCAAGGCTCTCAGGACAAACTCTGTCCTCTTACCCCTTTGGACCTTCTGGCAATTTGGCCATAATCTCTACATGTTCCATGACCATCTTCCTAACACTTTGGGGGTAAGTCATATCCATGTAGAATCCTGTAAATGTAGGATCAATTCTTTTTAATTCTCCTTCTACCCTTAGCACATCATCAAGCTTTGCAAGCTTATCACCTGCCTCCCCTTCTGCTACTATAGTTGGAATGATGTCTTCATGGGGAAGCTCCTTGGAATTTAGCAAGATATAATTTCTCATCTCTTTAAGTGTTGCCCTCATCCAACCCTCAGAGTCATACATTCTTTGGGGGCCTGTGCATAGATTATAATGGTGTAGAAAAGTGTGGACTAAATCTAGGGCTTCTTTACCAATGGTGAAATCACCAATCCTAAAGCATGTACACAAAAAGGTTCCCCTATGTACCTTTGGCCCTAGGTATTCTCTATTTACCATGAACAACTGCCAAATAAACTCAATTATTCCAACCTTAGGAGGAATTAATTTTGGCAATATATGGGGTGGCTAGGGACAACCATAGTCTCTCATTAAAGAAAAAGTGGGAAATAAGAAAATAGCCCCCTAGTTATGATCTAGTCTCTTCCCATGAAGAAGTAAGGCTGGTCTTAAAAGACCTTTTAAGATTTCAGGTGCCCTAAAGTACCTTGGGTCTAACATCTTCATTATTATAGCACTAAAATAATTGAAAAATGACACAAATTTAGAAAAATGGTAAGTACTATCCTATACCCGTGTCCAGAGCTATACAGGTAGATCTCTATTCAAGTCAAAACTCTAGTCAATGAAATTAGAATTAATATATCCCACATCCTTATTAAGAATTAAGTGCATCAGTAGTGAGTAGTAGGGGAAAGTGAAATCTTTCAAATCTCCTATCTGGGCTCTAGCAATATTCTCCTTCATTATATCCAAAATATGACTAACATAGTCATATTCACAGGCATGGTAGGAATCTTTTACATCCCTTGCAATTATATATTTTGCTCCATAGACTTCATCAGACCTATCTTTTCCTACCACCTTATGGACACCATATACAGTTTTAACAAAATAACTTTTAAATTTATCCAATGGCATCTTCTTTTGAATCTTCTTTAGGTAGTCACCCACTTTGTTCAAATCCCAAGGATATGTTGTAGCATTGAGGTTCCTATGAAAGCATCAGGGTTTTCTTCAAATCTCCTTTGTAAATCTTTTAAGTATACAGGTTGACCCATAGCACCACTTAATCCAAAGGCCTTAATGAAAGACTCACAGTCCAAAGTACATAGAATAGTTCCATCCTTCCTATGGAAGGACTTAGTGGCTAGATTATAACATCAAAATAGGGTCTTTATCAAATCAACATCCACAAAGACTTCTAGGAAAATTAACTTAGCCAGGTTCTTCTTTCATGGGTTACATACATGAATTTTCATCTCCCTATTACAATAAAAGAAATAAAAAAGCTTAGAACTTGTAACATTAGGGCATATGGGATCTTTGCATCTGGCATATGGATTGAAGAAGGCATGATCATCTGCAAAGTTTGCATTAGTAGAACCTGGGAAAATTTTCATCCACTCCTCTGCAAATCTGCTAGGTTTTCTCTATCTGGTTTTGCCTCCCTTAGAAATTGAAGTCTCTAAAACTACCATAACTAAAGCATAAATTATTAGGATTAAACCACGAATAGAAATAACAATTACATGCAAATATATCCAATAATAGAAAATAATAGATCACATAGAAAAGAAAACAAGACACCAAGATTTAACATGGTTCACCCAATTCGTGGGCTATGTCCACCAAACAACAAGTCTGATATTATTACGATCTAGTGATTATAACCTGATTACAATCTGTAATCCCTTATAGCTCAAGATCGCTGCAAGAACTAATTTTGCATCACATCTATGAAACAATCCCTAACCCTAAGCTCTTTTATACAAGTATTTTTACTGCTTTAGGGTTATAATTAATAATTACACATCATCCCAAAATCTTGATAAAATAGGGCCCCAAAGAATTTATGAAGTATTTATAGTACTTTCCTAATTAGTCACCACAATCTAACAATCTCCCACTTGGGGACTGATCAAGCTCCACACTAAACAACAATCTCCCACTTGGAGACTGATCTAGTAGCTATGCCACTATTTCATGAGGCTCCCACTAGATCAGACCACCCTAGACTCTACTATTCTTTTATTCATGCTCAGTCTAGAAGACCAATCAAAGCTGAAGAGGAGTTCAACTTCTCTCTTGTTACTACCTTTGTCAACAAATCTACTAGATTTTCATTTGTATGTATCTTCTCTAGCTTTAATTGTCCATCCTCCAAAACTGACCGAATGAAATGGTACCACAAATGTATGTGTTCAGTCTTGGAATGCAGAGCTAAATTCTCGGCAAGATGAATGACACTTTGACTATCTATAAACAAATAACTATCCTTTTGAGGGTGTCCTAATTCTTCCAAGAAGAACTAAAGCCATATCATCTCCTTGGCTACCTCTGTAGCAGCTAAATACTCTGCCTCTATAGTGGATAAAGCATTAACCTTTTGTAACCTAGAAACCCAGCTCATGGCTGCCCCACCAATAATAAAGACATACCTGTAGTACTATGCCTAGTATCAATATCTCCTACCAAATCTGAGTCAACATATCTCTATAAACCAATAGTAGAGCCCCCAAAGTGTAAACACGTATTGGATGTTCCTCTTAAATATCTAAGAATCCATTTGACTACATTCTAATGCTCAATTCCTAGATGGTTCATATACTTGCTAACAACTCCCACTACATGTGCAATATCTGGCCTAGTACATACCATAACATACATCAAGCTTCCTATAGCTGAAGCATAGGGTACCTTGGACATCTTATCCTCATCTTCTTGTGTCTTGGGACACATCTCCTTTGTCAACTTCAAATGACCAGGTAAAGGTGTGCTAACAGCTTTAGCATTCTCCATAGAGAATCATTGCAACACCTTCTCCACATAATTATCCTAAGATAGCATCAATGTTCTATTCTTCCTATCTCTAAAAATCTTCATACCAAGGATTTTTTTTGTTGCTCTAAAATCCTTCATAGCAAATGCATGTGCTAATTGGCATTTCAACCCCTTAATGTGATCCATGTTAGACCTAGCTATAAGCATGTCATCAACATATAAACATAAAATAATATAGCTTTCATCATCCAACCTCTTAAAATAGACACAATGATCTGAATGACACCTACTATAACCATGCTCATCTATAAAACTGTCAAATGTCAGATACCATTGTCGAGGTGATTTTTTCAAGCCATATAAAATTTTCTTCAATTTTCACGCTAAGTTCTCCTTACCTTTGACCACAAATCCTTATGGTTGAACCATATATATCTCTTCATCCAAATCACCATGAAGGAAGGTTGTTTTAACATCAAGCTACTCTAAATGCAAATCTTTAGTGGCCACAAGACTTAAAACAATACGGATAGAAGTCATCTTAACAACAAGAGAAAATATCTCATCAAAATCAATGCCCTTTTTTTGTGCATATCCTTTCACAACTAACCTGGATTTAAATATTTTCTTACCTCCTTCCTCTTTGTTCAACCTGTAAACCCACTTATTCTATAAAGCTCTTTTACCTGCAGGCAACTTGCATAAATGCCATGTATTATTTTTCAGCAAAGAGTGCATTTCTTCTTTCATTGAAAACTCCCACTGAATCTTAGTATCCACCTACATAGCTTATCATAACATTTAGGTTCACTAGCATCTGTTAATAAAATAGAATAAAAGAGGGAAAAAATCTTTCTAGAGGTCTAATTTTCCTTGTTGACCGTCTAACATTCACCAATGTGTGTGTGGTATTTGTTATTACAGTTGTTTCACATCATGAGGAATAGCTAGAACATCAGCTTTTGGAGTGTCATCTAGCACTACCTAATCATCTTCTTTCTTCTCATGTTGTTGCAACAAATCTTTGCACAACACTTTCTCATGGAATATGACATCCCTACTTCTTACAATTTTATGATTTTCAAAATCCCAAAGCCTATAACCAAATTCATTATTGCCATATCCAACAAATACACATTTCTTTAACTTAGCTTCTAGCTTGGTTCTATTTTCAGAATCAATGTGAGCAAATGCATCACAACCAAAGGTTTTGAGAGAAGAATAACTCACCTTCTTACTAGTCCATGCTTCCTCTAGAATACCACAACCCAAAGGAGTAGAGGAACCTCTATTAATCAAATATACAATAGTATTGTCAGCCTCTACCCACATCTGTAAGGGCAACCCAACATGCAACCTCATGCTCCTTGTGTGCTCTATTGTAGTCATGTTCATGCATTCAACCACTCAATTTTCCTATGGAGTCCTTGGAATAGTTTTCTATCTATGAATACCATTAATGGAGCCATAATCTTCAAATTCATGACTACAATACTCACCACCATTATCAAATCTAAGACATTTTAATTTCTTATCAGTCTCATTTTCAACCAAGCATTTCCATTTCTTAAAAGTTTGAAATACATCATATTTCTATCTAAGGAAATATATCCATACCATTCTAGTTGCATCATTAATAAATGTAAAATAATAATGAGAGCCTCCAAGGGAAGATACTTGAGCCAATCCTCATACATTAGTATGCACAAGTTCTAATATTTTATTTTTGTTTTCCTTCCCAGTCTTTACAAAACTCACTCTCTTTTGTTTTCCATACACACAACTTTCATAGAAATCCATATTAACACATTGCAGACCTAGTAGAACTTTATTTGAATGAAGTACTTTCATACCTTTCTCACTCATGTGCCCAAGTCTGCTGTGCCATAGTGTTGTATCAGAATCTACAACAACTATTTGTTCTTCCTGCTCAATTGCAACAATTGTTCTTGAACATTCATTTTCTTTGAAACAATTAAAGTAGAAGGAACAATATGACCTGTACAAAGATATAAGGTGCCTACTTTCACACCTTTTTCTACTACAAGGGAACGTTTTGAAACCTTCCAATTTTTATTATTAAAAGTAACTACACAACTCTCATCACTGAGTTTCCCTACTAAAATTAATTTCCTACTCAACCTTGGAACATGTCTTACCTCATGTAGTAGCCAATGATTCTCATTCTACAACTTAATCTTAAATTTTCTCTTTCCAACAATCTAACAGGGTTCATTATCCCCAAATAAACAAGCCCAAAATCCCCTTGGACATAATCAATGAAATAACCTCTATGAGGTGTAGCATGAAATGAAGCACCAAAATTTGAAACCCATAAATTATCAACACTTTCTAAAGACAGAAGCAAAGCATCCTCTTTGGATTTGTTACTTACCACATTTACCTCCTTGTCTCCATCTAGTTTATCTCCTTCATTTTTCTTTTGATTCTAGCAATCTTTGTTTTTATGACCTGGTTTCCCATGATACCAATAGTCATTTGGTCCTCTTGATTGAGACCTCCTCCCCTTTGACTTTCCACTTGATTTCCCATGATTTCTAGAATTACTTCCTCTCTTAGTCATTCAGCCCCTGCTTTGTGCATTCAAAGCACTTCCTAATGTAGATCCACCTAAGGATTTCCTATGAGTTTCTTCACTCAAAATAACACCGATCACATCATCATATTTTAGAGTACTAGATCCAAGAACAGAATTACTCACAACCATTACCAAGCCATTCTAGCTTTCAAGCAAAGAACACAAAACCAATAGAGCCCTAATTTCATCTTCAAAATTGATACCCACAAAAGATAACTAACTAGTAATAGTATTAAACTCATTTAAATGATCTGCAACAGATCTACCTTTTGCCATTTTCATATTTAATAAATGTTTCATGAAAAATACCTTATTTGAAGTGGAGGGCTTTTCATATAGTTTCGCTAGGGTTTGCATCAATTCTTTTGTTGGCTTTGCTTTTGTAATGTTAAATTCCACTAATGGTGCTAGGAATAATTGAATGCTTTCAAGTTCCTTTCTATTTAAAAGATCCCATTCATCATTTGACATAGATCCCTAATTTTGACTAATTAGGAAAGTATTGTACATATTTTCCTAATTAGTCACCACAATTTAACATGAATCTCCTCTACTTCCTAGTCATACATTTTGAAAATATGTAGATAAAACACCTAGAAAAGATACTGATCTATTCTTAATATGCTTTGGAAACAATAATTCAAAATGCTTAGAAAACACAGGAAATGCTCAAATTCTCTTTCTTTGCAAATGGTGAACTATGATTATGAAAAGAGGAAATCTCTATAAGTTGATATGTGCAAACTACCATTTATCTTGCATTGATTTCAACATTCTTGAAATATCATATCAATCTATTATGTCAACTTCATGGAGCATCACCATTAATATCCAACTATGCACTTTTCATACTACATTCAAATCTTACTCGTCTAGAAGCCCATTGTTCATTTTTCTATCATTATGTTTCTATCAAAATAAGATCCTACAATATTACAACAAGGATAGTTGAAAATAACTTTCATAACATCTCACTATTGCAAAAATGGCTTTCTGATCTTATGAACACCCTTAAAAAACTCTTGTCGACTAGTCAAACACAAAGGAAAAATCCCTTACAATCTTATGAAATCACATTTATCATAGTATTGGCATCAACTTTATCTCCTTCCATGATCACACAACAAGCAACTTATCATTTTTCTTGTACGATTTTATGATCATGCCCTAATCATAAGATCAGAAATCCCTCTTCATAACCTCGAGATCTTATGATGAAGGATTCATCATAAGATCGAAGACCATAATTTTCCATTCCATTTACATTATAAAACCTTTTCTAGTCCCACTAACTCTGAAAGCATACATACCCAACACTCATACACTTGCTCTGTCCAATCAAGAAGCAAACACTTATCTAATAGCTCATCTCTTCGTTCACCTTTATCACCTTTACAATCTTACGATAGCATAGTATCATGTCATCACAACATCTTCTTTATTCCTTTACAATCCTACAAAAAAATAACTTCTCACAAGATCGTACCTGGCCCTTTTACTTCTCACGACACCACGATAAACCTTTCAGCATAACATCAAAGAAGACAATAATGCAAGTCACTCAAAATGTTATACAATCATATGGTACAAAGGATATCTTATGATTAGGGAAACTCAAAATTTTATCTATTATAACATGACACAACAAGAATTGTGATATTGGGAAAGGCTACAACCCTTGTTTACGATATTCTGCTAACCCTCAATCATAACATCAAAGGAAACAAAATGCTTGGATAAAATAAAAGTTCGCTCACTTATATGGCCTAGGGTTAGGGATCAAAAATGATGGAGACCATGAAAATAATATAAGCAAAACCCTATCAAATAAATAATATAAACAAAACCCTATCAAATAATTTAAATTTTTTCACCACAAAATTTAAAATCTTATCATTAGTGGAAAAAGGAGCTATCATGTACTTGATCCATGAGATGACAAAAAATGTGCCAATAAATTCTCCTTAATCAAGAAAATCATGTACATACCCTCTACAAGTGGAAACAAAGGAAGGAAAAGAATTTATGTCATGTGTAGAAGCCCAAAAATGCAATTTGGTGAGAAATATATAGCTCTCGAGTCTTATCATAGTCATAAAAAATGTAATGCAGGCACAAAAATACACAACATTTTTGCATTGCCTAACATGGCACCAAAGGATCCATTCTTTCAAAAATGACTTGGGACTATATAAAAGCATGAAAAAATTCCAAAGTTTTGACTTCATAACATTGCACCAAGATATCTCTTCTCTTCATTTTGACTTGTGATGCTGCAAAAAGCACAAAAGAATTTCTCAGTTTCACCTAGCATAACATCACCTCATGATTTTACTTTTATCACAAATGACTTGTGACCATATGATATGGTAAAATTAAATACACTTTAATTTTGACCTATGTAACATTGCCCATAGATTTTCTATCTCTATAATTTGACTTGTGATGTCACAAAAAACATGGAAACAAATTCAATTCCCCTAAAAGCATCAAACGAGAAAAAAAGGCTTCATACGATAAGCCAAACTCATTTGATACCAAGCTCCTACAATTCCCAAAAATGCACAATATTTTCAACCAAAAACAATTAGAACTTAGCTCATGGAAAATATCTCTAATTAGTTATATGTAATGGTCTAAAAGGTGACAAAAAATGTCAATAGAAAAAAGATTGGTAAAAATTCATGACTAGTAAGGCACATTGACCTTGTGTGTGCAACTCTATATCACAAGGGTGATTAGAGAAATGTTGAGAGAAAGCTCAATAGAGGTTATGTGAAAGGTTATCCACTTAGATAGAGGTATGCTAAGTGAAGTAAGAATGTGTAGAATGATGTTGAAAACAAGAAATAAGGTAAGTATGACCATTGATCATTCAAGATGGATTGTCTGAGATAGTAAGGGAAACATGGAATAGGATACCCATGACTTCCATGTCATAGAGTTGTTAGTGGTGAACTCATTGTTGAACTTAGTGGTATTGAAGTTGCCACATCATACAACACTCAAAAGAATTTAAATTTTAATCATTTTCAATAATGCAAGGAATTGAAGATGCAAGACATATGTGACTCTTTTACAAACACACTAAATATGACAAGAGAAACACATGAAAACAATGGGAATTCAAGCTAGAAGTAGGCTTGAGAATTCAAATTTTGAATTCATAGACTAAGGTTTCAAAGAAGAATGAGACGAGCCTATAAAAAGAAATAGAGTCAAAAGAGAAAAAGGTTAGATTTCTAATTAATTGTCCACGGAGTTAGAGAGATCAGCTAAGTGTAATATCAAAGTGTGAAGGAGTGACAGAGATAGGTCACAACCAAGGGGATAGTGTGTTGAGGAGAATCTAGTGAGCCCAAACAACATAAGAGTGAATGTTTGCAAGAGCAAGCAGTGCCAAGCACATAAGTGATTGTGTCTAAAGTAGAAAAGCCAAGAAGAAGGTAGAGCATAGTTATTAACATGTCAAAGAGAACATAAAGGGATATATTCAAGCTAAGTGTAGTAGTTATTTCATTAAATAATTTCCTTATTTTTTATTAATCTTTACAATTGTAAATCTCATCGAGTGTAGACCATAACAAGTTCTTTGTACTAAATCCCCTAATACGGTAACACATTAACTAGTGTTTCAAAGTCCTTTAACCGAGTTGTCTTAGAAGGGAAAGACTTTCACACGTATTATCTAAGTCCCTTAACTAGGTGACACCTAACAGTGTCATTGCAATATTTTAATAGAGATAAGCTCTTGACTAGAACACTTCACAAGATTGCAAACTTCATGAGGATTGACTCACACTTCATGGTTTTTACCCTAGCCAGGTTTCCATGAGATTAATAATGTGTTATGTGCTTCTATTGATGTGTTCATTGTTTTTTATTTATCCTAATCGATTGAGTTGTAGCTATCACTAACCTTTAAAGTTGCATAAAGTAGATCATAAGTAAAAATGATCAAACTGCTAGTGTTTACTTATTCAAACCCCCTCTCAATATACCAATCTATGATTGGACTAACATTTGGTATTAGAGCATAGGTACTCTGAAGTAAGGAGTTTAATAGCTCAAGGAAAAGATAAATATATTTAAAAGAGAAGAACTAATTTTCCAAAGAAAACTACAGATCATGGTGTAGAAAGATGCAATTTCATATGAAAACTATTGGTGATGCTTACGAGATCCATATGGAGGTCAAATATGTGGACCTATTACTCAACTTAGCCTAGATCAAATAAAGGAGAAAGAAGCTTGCACATCCACAAAGGATAATCTAGATAGCACCTTGTCCTACTTTGATTATAAAAATGTAGAAGAGTTAGAAATAGCATATGACATGTGGGAGAATCTCAAAATCATCTATGGTGGCCATAAACATGTCTAGAAGGCCAAAGCTCAAGGTCTAAGAGGAAATTTAGATGACATAAGGATGGAGGAAGGAGAAGCCATTGGGACCTATGGAAAATGAGTAAAAGATGTGATTCAATCCATCAAGGAAGATGGAGGCACACTACAAGAAGATGAGCATGTAAGAAAGATATTGACAACTTTTCTAGCCCAAATATGCTATAAGAGTGTTACAAATTTAGGAGCTGAACTCTTGATACCTAAGTAGAAAATCTCACTATATTTGAGCTAAGAAATTTCAACAATATTTAAACTAAGTTTGATATTTCATTGAAGGCCTTAGTTGCACCAGCTACAACTCAAAAGGGAAAGAGGAGACAAACATGTCCAAATAGAAAAGACAAGTGAAGTTTCTATCTATTGAAGAAGCCAAACAAGAAGAATTCTAGGCTATGTTTATAAAGAGATTGGTTAGAGGGAAAATAAATTACAAAGGTAAAATTCATTTCAAATGCTTTAATTGTAATAAATTAGGACACTACACTAATAGATGTTTAGAGAATGTGAAGAAGGATGCTAGGAAAGATGGAAAAAATCCAAAGGGAAGAAGAAAAAGCGATGCTACATTGTCAAAGAAGGTGTGACTAATGAAGATTCAATCAATGATGATGACGAGGATGAGGATGAAATATCCTTTCTTGAATTCATAGAAGAAAGGGTAGAGAGAGCCTTGATAACCAATACTAGTGTCCACATGAATTAGATAATTGATAGCAATTTCTCACACCACATATCTAGTGACATGAGAAAATTCCATGAAGTAGAAGCATCTGATGGAGGAATGGTGAGGTGCAAAAACAACTTACCATGTATAGTGACATGTAATGGTATTTTAGACCTAAGTTAATACACTAATTATAAATATGTGTAATTACTGGAAGGTATTAAATAGAACCTATTGAGTGTATCCCAACTAATGGATAATAGTTATAGGTTTGAGTTTAACAAAGGTTATTATAGAATATTTGACAAGACATGAAAAATTTTAGCTACAAGAGAAAAAATTAGAGGTAACATTTTCTACCTCAATATTTTTGGAAATAAATTCTTTGTAGCTAAGAATGACAACATTTTTTTATTGCATAGAAGGTTATCTCATGTAAAATTTTGAAGAATTTTTAACTTATGAAGGAAAGATTATGTTAGGGGTTTACCTCCTATTACTAAACTAGACAATGTTATGTGTAAATACCATCAATAAGGAAATTTGGCAATCTTTATATTCTCTAGCATGTCATTTACTTTCGATCAAGTTCTAGATCTAGTTCATACTAACTTGTGTGGTCCCATGAGGACAAAGAGTGTATCTTGTAAGAGAAACTTTATGTTACTCATTAATGATTTTTCTAGAATGACATAAACTATCTATTTGAAGTAAAAGTCATAAGTCTTTCACATGTTCAAGACATACAAGGCAACTATGGAAAGGGATATTGGTAGAGCATTGAAATTCTTAAGATTAGATTGAGGAGGTGAGTTCACCTTACAAGAATTTGAAGAATAGTGTAAAGAGCACAGAATCAAAAGATAGATGTCTACTCACAGGACAACACACTAGAATGGTTTTGTTGAAAGAAGGAACATGACAATCATAGATTGTTCTAGAACACTAATATTAAGAATAATGTTCCACAAGTCTATTGAAGAGAAGTTGTAAGAACATTAGTGCATACTTTGAACATGGTACAATTGAACAAGGGAGAAAATAAGACATTCTATGAATTGTGGTTTGGTCACTCACCACTCATGAGTTAGTGCAAAGTATTTGAAAGAAAATTTTACATCAAAAGAGACTAATACCAAGGAAAGTTCAATCCTAAAAGTGATGAGGGTGTCTTTATGTGATACTCTACCAAAATAAAATATCATCGGTCTCTGAACCAATCGACAAACAAAATTGTGAAATCTTCCAATGTGAAGGTAGATGATTTCTCTAAGAAGAATCAAGAAGAAAGAAAAAGGAAGCATAAGATTATAGAAAGTTTGAATATATTCCCATAAGTGATTCTGTGGATAGAGTAGTGGTGAAAGTGGAATTTGTACATGAAGTAGTACTGACTAAGGAAAAAGTAGCTCATCTTGAAGGTCAAAGAGTAGAAGCACATGAAGGGGAATCAATGCTAGTTTGAAGTGTGTAAGAAGACACCACTCAATTTATCAAATATTTGGAGAGAAGGATGTTGGAGTGGTGACCAAGAGAAAGGAGATAGAGAGAGAGAGAGAGAGAGAGAGAGAGAGAGAGAGAGAGAGAGAGAGAGAGAGAGAGAGAGAGAGAGAGAATATGTTTTCTCTTACAGATGGAGCCCGGAGCTACTAGGGAAGCTCTTAAGGAAGAAGAATGGAGAAAGGCCATGGAGGAAGAGATTGATCAAATAATAAAGAATGCTACATAGACCTTGGTAACTTGAGTACAGGACTAGAATGTCATTGGAACTAGGTGAGTGTACCAAAATAAGATGAACGAGGATGGTGAAGTAGTTAGAAATAAGGTCAAACTTGTTTGAAAAGTATATACACAAGAAGAAGGCATCAACTTGAAGGAGTCAGGATAAACCTAGAATTTTCTTCATACAAGAACTTCAAAGTGTACTAGATGGATGTAAAATCTACATTTTTCAATGAAGTTCCAAAGGGGGAATTAACATTGAACAACCTAAAGGATTTGACAATTAAGAAGGTAAGAATCAAGTGTATAGACTGTAGAAAGCCATGTATGGACTGAAAAAAAGAACCTAGATATTGGTATGAGGGATTTCATTCATACTTGATCAAAATTGGGTTTTTAAGAACAAGTGACAACTACAATCTATATCTAAAGAAAGAAGCATAAGCAAGTTTGATCATTGTAGAGATATTTGTTGATGACATCATTTTTGGAGGAGATGATAAGATGAGCATTGAATTTGAGGAAGCCATGAAGAGAGAATTAAAAATGTCCATGATGGTGAGATCAAACTCTTCATTGGACTTCAAGTGTCCCAACTAAAAGAGAGGAATATTTATAAGGGAAAAAAAGTATGTGTAGGAGATTATGAAGATGTTGTGTATGTAGGAAGCAAAACCAATGGGCACCCCAATGGTGACTATTTGTAAGTTATCAAAGGAAGATGAAATCCCTAAAGTGAATGAGACATGTTACTGATCAATGATTGGTAAACTATAGCATGTTGTGCACAACATACCATACATAGCACATGCAATTGGAATAATAGTTATATTTTTGCTAACCCAATTGAGTCACACATGATAGCCTATGGTATCCTTGCAAGGGAAACTATGAGCTCAATGTATTTATTAATGGTTTTTGTGAGGGAAAAAAAGATGATACAAACAACATGACTATTGGTACTATAATAATTTTCCTTAGGGAAAAATTTACCCAAGACCAAGGAACTCAAACACAAGCACAACAATAGACCAAAGAGTATGATTAGAATGATGATATATTCATTCAATATTCCATATGAAAGTACCCTATACATAAAGGCCTCTGGATATTTCTAGAATGCATAGAAGTCAACAACATGATAAGTCATATAACCAGGCACATGTCCACTAGATATGGGTTATCCTCCATTAAGAACGAGAGTAAGTGCAATGATGAGAGGATAAGCCTACAATGGTGTAGCAATCAAATTAATGTTGTAGACAACATGTGCTAAAATGGGAGTGTGAATAACTATGTTGTCTACATGAAAACTCAATGAATGATGCAAAATCTAGTGTTATAGATACCATTTACTGAATTAGAGTTGCATACTTCTATGTTGTCAATATGACAACTCATGAGAGTGCACAAAATCCTAAGTGTCTCACCTAAATAAATAATAAAATAATGCATTAACCTAAGTAAACTTAAGTAAAGTGTAAATAGTAAATACTTATTTACACCAACACCCCCCCTTAAGTGCAACTTAGGGGAATGCACTTAAGTTCACAAAATCTAGGATGCAATGCATGATGGATCCTAGCTACTAGGCCACGTTAGGTACCCATGTACATAATGAAATGCAATATCATAAAGCAAAGAAAGATGGAAAACTTTGTGGGAAAAATGAAAAAACTAGATGCATGGATGGATGGAGTAATCAAGACCCCCTCATTACAACATACATCAAGTATATAAAATAAAGAAATATAAGAAGAACACTATCCCAAAAGAGGAAAAGGTCCCCCCCACAAGAGAGAAGAAGGAGAGAGACAAGGTAGTTTCCCTCCCCAAATGAAGAGTGCCACTCAATGATAGCTGCTATGATGTAGAAGCTGATACAAGACTGCAAAATAGTGTTTCTCCTCTTTCGAAGAAACAATACCCTAGGTACAATTGAGATGCTTCTGCTATGTGTGGAAAGAATCCCATTGATTAGATGATGTCTCTAGAACCTACTCAACTACCTTGTGAAGGAAGAATGTAGAACCTATCCCAAAGTATCTATTGTCTCCTCAACTGATAAAGAGACCTCCTATAACTATTGTACATAAGTATCCACAATCATATTAACCTATGAAGATCGATCATGTAGAGAATGGACATGAGGGTCAGAGTGAGCCCTCGCAAAAACTATAGAAGGATCTTCTCCATCAAAGAGAATATGTATATCATCAATGATGTCCCCCAAATCTACTATGTATGACTCCACAAACAAACTTGAAATATCTGCTATGTAGTCATCCTCTATTGCTGGAGCTAGAAGACTAGGTGTACCCTACTTTTCTAGACCTATCACTATGGAAATGTATGCATGTGGAGTATGATGATGTCATGACCTCTCACTACAACTATGGATAGAACCCCATGTGTTTGAATCTATTGAAGCACTATCACTGGTGTCACTATTAGTTTCCATAATGTATGATGTGTGGAGAGGATTAGAGGATAAGCTAGGTGAACTTTCCTCAAAGTGTACATTCTTCTCCACAAAGATCTAATGTGTCTTAGGATCCATAATTTTGTATGCCTTCACACCATCTTCATATCTAATGAAAGTATGAGGCCAAGGTGATAGTGCCTTGCATCCCCTAGAAGATCTATTTGCCCATGTAGGACAACCAAAGACTCTGAAGTGTGTCACAACTAGTTTTCTATCGCACCATACCTCAAAAGGAGTCTTGCCATCTAAGGTAGGATGAGGAGACCTATTAAGTATGTGATTAACATTGCTGATTGCTTCAACTTTAAGTGATGGATCTAGAGATTTGGCTTGTATCATGCAACTTTCCATAGACTTAAGAGTTTGGATCCTCAATGCTACAACATCTGTCTTATGTAAACTAAATGTTGGTGGATTCTGAAGATCAATTCCCTCAATTTTACAAAGTTTTATAAGTCTTTTTTTCACATATCTATTTTCATTATCCATCCTTAGAACCTTGATGGCTTTCCTTGATTTTTGTTCAACATGAGTTTTGAAGGCTAGAAACTAGTCCAACACTTCATTCTTGTTATGAAGAAAGTAGACCCAAGTATACCTTGAAAACTCATCAATGAAAGTAAGTATGTAGTGACCCTAGCTGACTAATATCACTACAAAAGAACCTACTAGTACCATGTGAACCAACTGAAGAACAATTGGTGCTCTTGAAGACTTCCCTTTATGTAACTTCTACTCTAGATGCATATCTACTAAACCTATTGAACATTCACTTGAGGAAAAGTTGATTGTAGGTAGACATTTGACAATTTTGTTTGAGCAAAGTTTCTAAAGATAGTGGAAGGAAAGATGACCAAAATGCTTATGCCATAATTGGATTGTTGAGTTTGATTGAGTCCACAAGGCTTGTGAAGGAGACTTGGGCACAAAGTGGGAAAAATAATACAACATTTTGTCATGATTAACTTTCCCCATTATAACCACTGAATCATCTTTTAGACTGTGCACCTTTTTTGAGTTAGGAAGGAACTCAACTTTATGACCATCTCCAAGGTGAGTGATTTGGTAAATTGAGCGAAGATTTGAACTTAGGTGAGGAACATAGAGAACATCTTTGAACTCTCCATTTTCCATCTCCACATTTCCTTTTCCTTCAACTTCCATTCTTGTATCATCTCCCACAAAGATCTGTGGTACCATTGATTATTTCATTAGAGAAAAATCCTCCTTTGAAGAACCCATATGATAGGAGGCACTTGAGTCAAGAATCCAGAATTTTAATTTTCCATGAGTGCTTGTCCTTTTCCCTTTGAATTAGAAGCAGATCCTTTCTCCTTTTAAGCATTAAGCAGTGGAACATTATGTTTCTTCATGATAGAGGTCAGCTTATCAATCTTTTTATGATAACACTCATGTTCTTCATGACCCAATTTCTTGCAATAGGCACATTTTTTCTAGTCCTTACTATTGTCTCCCTTCTTATTTGAATTTGAAGACCCTCCTTGTTGATTTGATTTTGGTGTTGTCTTTTATGCATCCTCTAATTTTTTATTCTTCCATTTCTTATTGTTTCTCTTTCCTTTATTTAAAGATTGACTAACTAAATTTTGAGAACCCTCATTATTGGCCACCAATACCTTTGACTTTGGCAAATCGAGAATCCCCATTGATTTGAACTTCTTTTCTTCTTTATCCAACAAGTCAACATAATCATCAAAAGAGACTTTCTGATAGGCAGACCCTAAAGTAGTCTTTGAGGTGTTATAAGTAGAAACAAATGTGGAGTACTCAAATGGTAGCTTATTATGAAAGAGATGGATTAACCTATCATCCTTAATAGGACTCCCACAATTAGTAAGCTTTGTCCTTAGTTCAATCACCTTAATGGTGAAATCCTATATAGAGTCAAATGACTTAAGATCTAAGGAGACAAGCTCATCTTCAATTTTGAAAACATCCTCTTCAAACACTTTACCATATAGGTTTTAGAGGGTATCCCAAACTTCCTTGGATGTATTCGACTTCTAAATCTGATACATGATTTTTTCATCAACCCCCAAACAAATATCACCTAGGGCTTTCCTATCCATTGTTTGTCAATCAGTGATTCCACTAGTAGATACTTGATCACCTGTTGGTTTAGGAAGGGTACCATCTACATATTGAGAAAATCCTTTATGCATTAAATGACACCACATTTTAATGGACCATGTAGCATAGTTATGTGGAGTTAATTTTGGAAACTTAAATTTTCCATGATGCATAAAATGAAAGAAAACTTGTAGAAAAAAAGAGGAACACAACACCAAGAACATCCACCCTTTTCACTAAATCAAGAAACCCACACAAAAAAAGATGCTTTGGGCACTTTATATGTAGTGCAATTAAAATGGCCACTTGCCAATTTTGGCCTTAGTGAACTTCTAATTTTTCCTTTTTACAACCTCCTTATGGATTTCAAAACTAGAACATTACAATGTATCTCAGATATTCAACAATTATGAAGATATATCAAATTATTATAATGTAGAAAAGGACCTAATTTTGAAAGTGACAATTTTGTCCACACAACCTTATAATTTGATTGTATATATAGAAAGTAGACAAAAAATAATACACTTTCAAAAAAAAATAGAACTTGTTTTTGTGTCTAGATGAGCTCGTACGGAGCATTTGAAGTTGCAAAATGTAGGATTAAATAGGTAAAATCACCAAAAGATGCAAAATTTGAAAAATCCTTGCACCAAAAATAGAAATGAACCCCACCACTAAAACATTCAAGAAATTCTATCCAAAATTTAAAAAAATTGCACCTGATTTGGAGTCCAGATGACCAAGTTATGGTCTCACGAAGTCAGGCTACCAAATAAAAATGCATTTGAAGAGGGATTAGGTAGGAAATTGATAGGTTAAATTTGATGGTCAAATGACCATAATAGTAGTTATAAAATGCCTAGAAATGATAGTTAGACGATTGTCAAATTTAACATAGTTAAATGCTTATGCAAGCAAAAAATTAGCCTCCCTGTTAACATGGCAGTACAATCAGTGGTAGTACGATAGACCATGTGGCAAGGTACAACCAGGTATGGAAGGGTGACATGGTAATTTGAGTGTGTAGGTCTACTTATGTGGATTTTCTAATGTGGCTGACGAGTTGATGTACAAGTGAGTACATGTGTTAGAGGTGTTTGAAGCCACATGGCATACCTATTTCCTGCATGGTGGTGGGCTTGGGCATGGGTCCACATGTATAAATGCAGAAGCAATAAACTATATGTGGTTTCCATGTGTTCACAGAGGGTTGAGTTTATTTTTCTGCCAAGAAAGATAGATCCAAGCCAGAAAATCCATGACAGGTTGGGAAATATAGTGTGGAGCTGGGATCTTTTCACAATGGCCGAAAAGGATTGGCAAGAGAATCTTCTAGGTCAGAGAATAGTTGCCACCCTATTTTAAACCACTGTCAGAGTCAAGATCAAGAGGTGCTAGAAAGGCAGGAACACCGGTGAGAGCAATATGTGTTTAGTTCCACATTTAGTGGGAAAACACCTCCATAGGTGTATAAAACAAAAATGTCACATGCACTAAAGCAAAGAGGCCGTTAGTGGTGGTTCGGTCCACCATGGTTGGAAAGTGGTATATACGCCTGTAAATATGCAGTCAAAATTTAATTACATGGAAAAAATATGCAGACTTGTGGTCAACCACTGGTTATTTAGCCCATATTTAAATGTGACCCTCTGATCTGCCTGATTGGAATATACCCAAAATATTCTGCAAGTCTAGGGTGTGACTGCCCATTTCTACAAAAAAAATTCTCTTCTACCCTGACTGGGCAAAAAAAATTTGAAAATAGAAAATTCAAAAAAGTAGAGAATTATCATATCTAAAAAAATAATTAAATAGATCTAAAAATGACCATACCTAGTTTGCAAATTGGTGCCATTGGGTGCTACTTTGTAAAAAAAAAATTGCCTCACAATCAACTTTAGCCTAGCATAGGAAAATTTATAGTCGATCTTCATTGAATTAATGTTTTGGATGCAATGGCAAGGTCAGATTTGGCTCTTGACACTCCCAATTTCTACAAGTTCTTTAGATTCAAGTCAAGGTGTTGAAGGATGAATGATCTCAAATGGCTATGTGAAGAGAGATTCACCAAGCGTTGATACCATGTAAGAATTTGCCTTAGGGAAAAATTCACCCAAGACTAAGGAACTCAAACACAATCACAACAGTAGACCAAAGAGTATGATCAGAATGACAATATATTCATTCAATATTCCATATGAAAGTACACTTGGAGTGCCTATATATAAGTCTCTGCAGAGCTTCTAGAATGCATAGAAGTCAACAACATGATAAGTCATACAACTAGGCACATGTCCACCAGATATGGGTTATCCTTCATTAAGCATGAGAGTATGATGAGAGGATAAGTGTACAATGGTGTAGAATGAAAATTAATGTTGTAGACAACATGTGCTAAAATGGGAGTGCGAATAACTGTGTTCTCAAAATGACAACCTAGTGAATGATGCAAAATCTAGTGTTGTAGACACCATGTGTTGAATTAAAGGTGTGTACTTATGTGTTGTCAACATGATAACTCATGAGAGTGCACAAACTCCTAAGTGTCTCACCTAAATAAATAATAAAATAATGCATTAACCTAAGTAAACTTAAGTAAAGTGTAAATAGTAAATACTTATTTATGCCAATAGGTAAATTCTCTTCTAGAAAAAGACTGATTGCATGGGCCAACAAGAAGTGGAACTGCATATCACAGTCAATTGCAAAGGTGGAGTATGATTTTATCACAATAAATTATACTGAAGTCTTTTATATTAAACAACCCCTTGAAGGAAATTGAGAGAAGATGGAGGAACAAGTGATTATCAACTATGATAACACTAGTGCAACCAACATATCCAAAAACCTAGTTATACACTTAGAGGCAAAGAACACATCAATAAGCTAACATTTTTTGAGAGAGTAAGTGAAATAAAAGGAGGAAAGATTGGAATATTTACCAACCAAGGAACTACTAGCTATTAAATTTACAAGACCTCTTCAGAAGGACACCTTCAAGAATCTAAGAGAGTAGTTAAGGGAGTTACTCCTATTGATTTTGCATTAAGATAGTTGAGCATGTTTCAATCCATGGTCAATAAGAAATGAAATAAAATGCTAGACTAATGAGAATAATGGAATAATCCATAGTAGGAGTAGTTATAGAGTAAAGGTTGTGTGTCTTTGGCATTGTTCTCAAAGGGGAAGAAGTTTGAAGAAGAAAAAGAGGAACAAGTAGGAGAAGAACATTTTTTTTTTGGTAATTTGGCTAGGTTAGACATTTTGATGCTGTCATCATATCAATCATATGAAATGAGAAAAGCATGAAGATGAAGTTATAGTAGTAATAATTAGAAAATTGTCTAAGTGTTACATTGTTGACGTGTCAAAACAATTAGAGTTTTGATCAGTATGGTTCACAAAAGTCATATTGGCACATGTGCACTTAAGAATATATTGTATAGAGTATGACAATTCTACATTTGAGATAACTAGTTAGTGAAACCAATATTGACAAATCTTGGATGATTTTAATAGCTACAACAGTGTACATGCATAGCAAAGCATGATAAGGAAATGGATATTTTGGGTTAAGGAATTATTTTGTTTACCAAAATAATTACTTAACTAATTAGGGATGACATCCTAGATATTAACCCTAAGTGGACGAGAATTAATATTGTATATTAATAAAGTGTATAAAGTTATGAAGGCTAGGAACATACTTTTTAAACAAGGTATAAAGGAAGATTGCAAATGCAAATTTATGTGAAAAATATGGTAATGTAATATTTTGTGATGTACATTTTGATGTATGATCAGAGGAATGCAAACAGTGATATTTTTTTCTAATGAGAAGCAAATGCAATAACAGATATCTAAGATATCAACAACAGTGCAAAAGTTTTTGTATCTATCTTTTTGTATTGAATAACTTCATTATACATTTCATGTTTGGGAATTGGGATCATCTCGCATACATTTTGTAATTGTATATAACAACTCCTAATAGGGTTGAGGCTTCTAACAAGGCCTAAGTCCTCTAACAAGGATCAAGACACTATACGGATGCAATAGACTCCTAATAGGGTCCATATCTTTAACCAAATACTTTTTATTAGTGGATATTTTTGTGGGTACAATTCCCACTAGAGTTTTCCCTTGGCCAAGGTTTCCATATTTAACAAAATATATTGTTATGAGTTACTTTATTGCACGGTTATGTTTAATTCTCAGCATAGTTAATTTACTTTCTTATGCAAGTTAAAAAGTTGTTAATGATATCCAAGTTTGGACAAAATTTTGTGAAATGATGGTTCACCCCAACCCCCCCACCCAGTATTTACTATTTCTAACAATTGGTATTAGAACATAGTTACTCAAACTAGGTTTAACAACTTGAGTTAGATCCCTATGGATATGGAATAGTTACAAAAGAACCTAGAAGAAGCTCTTAAGAAAAGTGATATTCTTACTAAAGAAAGAGATGCTTTGAAAGAAAGATATGAAGATGATAAAGACTACATTGGTAATTTAAAAGATAAGATAGATCATCTCAAGTCCAAGTAAGAGACTAAAGATTAGATCAAGGACAATGATAAAGTTTCAAGACTAAAGAAAAAAAATGAAATCCTAAAGCATGAACTAAATATTGCTAATCTAAAGTTAAGTCTAAAGAATGATGATGGTAAAATTGAATCACATTTGAAATATGAGAATGCAGATGTGAGATCAAATATTACTAAAGTGACATATAAACTTGAGTCTACCAAGTTTTTGTATGTAGAACTTGAGAAGTACAATACTACTATGAAATGAGAGTTAACTCAGTCTAAGAAACAACTTGAGTAACTATATTTAGTAGTGAGAAGCTTGATGAATAAATATTTATACAAAGACCTTCGTATACTAAGACTAGTCTTGGATATTTCATTGGAGAAAATTCAGCTAAGAAGTATGAAGCTAGAAAGGTGCTAGATCCTAAAAATCATCAACCTATGCAAGAAAAAGAGGATCTGAAAAAGATTGAAGAAAGTCAATTTGATGATGTACCTAAAGAAGTGAATCAAGCTAGACAACCTTAGCAAGTTGATGAACCTAAATAGCCTAAGAAAATTGAATCACCTAAAGAAGTGACGTATAAATTCAAAGGTAGATGTTATGCATGAAATGAAATTGGGCATATAAAAAGGGATTGTACAAGAAATCCATTTAAACCTATTACTAATTTTTATTGTTATAATTGTCATAGTTTTTCTCATAAAGTTGTTAATTATAAGAAGCTTAAATTTGATAATAAAATAATTGTAGTAGAATTTTTAGAGGTACTAACCCTACAGGAAGAAGATCTAATGAAGAAAACAATGAAATGAGAAGAAACATCGTATGTTATAAATGCAACAACTTTGGATATATTGCTAGAAATTGTAGAGCACCTTTTAATCAACATGGACCTAGATTTGGAAACAATGCAACAATATGCCAATTGTGTAACAACATGGGTCACATAGCAAGAGAATGGGCTTGAGGAACAACATGAGGAATACTATGTTCATAAGGAACATGAATAGGAATGTTAGAAGGAATGATAACAATAGTGATAGCCAAAAAGATAACATGAAAGAACATGTAGAAGAATTTAAATAAGTATTTGTCAAAGCCAAAGATCCATCAAGTTTGCATGTAATGTTGGAAGAATAGTCAAATGACGCACTTGAAGGTAGATTGAAGTCAATTGTAGTGTTTGATTTATCCTACTTAAATTGAGAATTTTATAAAAAGGATTAGCAATAGAAAGGTAGTATAAGTGTCAGAGGAAGACTTAAGGTATGCACAATTAGTATGAGGTGGTGAATGATGTGTTGAAGCTATGGTTATGTGTGTAGAAGATTTAGAGTTTGTATGTGAGTGCACAAAAGAAAACAAGTCTCCTGGCAATTAGAAACAATTTTTATTAATTATGTACTTGCACAATTAATGCACAATTGAATTGGATATGATTTAAGAATCAAAATCAAGTTATTAAGCACCATTCAATCATACAAGAGTTAAAGGAGAGCTTTGGGGAAAATTTAAGGTGAAAGTGAGGTGTTCTAAAAGAGAATTGAAGAAATTCCTAGTTTTACAAAATCAAGGTATTTGTCGCTTGCACAATTATAATTTGAAGTTTTAGTTTGAAATAATGGAAAATCCTATAGTATGTGATGTGAGTGAGAGGCCCATGTACAAGTTTAAGAAGCACCCATATATTTCTATTGAGGATGATCCCCTAGGAGAATTTTCACAAGTACTCCATAATGTTTTACATGTAGTGGATGTTAGGGCATATATTTACTATAAATTTGAAATTATTGGTGATAGTGACATTCATAAAGACCTAGATTTAGTCTACCACAATGACTTTTCTATTGGACTAATCACCAACCTTCACCTTTGAAATTCATGACATGGCTTAACCACCTCCTATGTTTTATAAGTCTAGTGGTTGTATCGGGCATTAACAAGTTGATCTTTTGGTGGAACAACAACTCTATCTTATAACAAGTGGTACCAAAGCTTGGTCACAAGTTTGAATCCCCTATGTTCTATAAGTGTAGTGGTTGTATCAACATTAAGAGGTTGATCTTTTGGTGTAATGGCAACTCTAGCTTGTAACATTATCACTAAAGCAAGGGTTTGAACAATTTAATGATTTGAACATTATCAAGAACATATTTTATGTCAAGTTTGATAATCATGAATGGACCAAAACTATACTAAGCATGATTCATGAGGATATGTTTTAGGTAGGTGATATACCTATTATGATTAAAATGAACTAATTTGTAAGCTTATTGGTCTAAGAAATGAGGGTAGGAATCTAGTAAATGAGAAAAATGTGAAGAAGTTAGTTGAGAAAAACATGAAACTAAAGTTTGATGGGAGAAACATGAAATTGGACATGATAATAAAGACTAAAGTGATATTGATAAGTAAGATCATTAGATACAAGATGAACTATAGTTCTAGGTTGAACTCATTACCTATTGGATTGATCCATGCAACCTATTTGATAACAGTTAAAAAAGAGAAATTAAATATGTGTGAAATATAGAGACAACAGTTATTAGACAACATTGACACAATTAAGAAGACAAAGAATTCAATCCTTAGTTTTGAGTCCTTGATAACACATTTTTGTTTCCAAGTAATTAGAATATTTCCTAGAATACCAGATAATGAATGGGATACTAAAAATTGTACTATGACCATGATCACTTACCATTGTAGAAAATAATTAGAGGATAGAATGACATGGGACATTTCTAGAATGATGAAGAGTTTCCAAGAAGCAATGAAACATAGGTTTAGAATTTCTTGATCTTTGGTAGATAAGTATAAATATGACATCTATTTTTGGGTAAAACTGATGTGACATGCATGGAAGTGGTGTAACCAAGGGTCAAATTCATTGATCCTATGAGATATGAGATGATAGAAGAGTTAATAGAGGGTTATGCAAAGATAATCCTTGAAGTAGAAAGAGGTAAGGAGTGTCCTAGATGGGGCACATATGAGGATAAAGTAGAGGAAGTTCATAGCAAACTCCATAGTAAAGATATTAATAAGAGAGAAGATAAGAAGATTGATACCATACTAATAGAAACATGTATGAGTGGAGAAGAGTATAAAGAAGCTATGGGGATTTCTCTAAAGATGAGAGCAAGTGGACAATCTAAAATTTTAATGGAAAATCCTTTAGCAATGGAGATAGAGCAAGGACAAGGAATCACACTAGTTGGACCTTCAACTAGTGCACCTTATGTTGCAATTTTACAAGTTCAACCACATGTTGTACCACCAATTAAGAAGCATAAAGATAAAAAAGATGTGAGAATTATCAGAGAACAAGTGCTAGTTACCCCACCTAGGACCAAAAGGTCTACAAGGTTAACTAAATTAAAATAGAAGAAAATGGAATCTCCTACACACAAAAGAACTAAGAAAATGACTGGCGGGCCTAGGAAGAAGATAAAAACTATCCAAGGCACACAAAGAAGAAAGGTTCAAATAGTTGAGTCTAAATCTAAAGAATCACATGAAGAGAAAATAAAGGAAAAACATGTAGAGAAAGTGAAGGAATAAATGAAGGCAGCTGATGAAAGGAAGCCCTAGAAGCCTAATTTAGAGATGCTTAACAATGAAATCATTAAAAATGGTAATTTTGTATATCTAAATAAGTTTTATGATTTGTATGGTAATATGGACAGATTACAATTAGAAAATGTAGAAGTGAGACACATGATTTTGTCAAATAAGATATTTGAATACATACATAAATAAATACCTAAAGATATGTATGATATATTGTTAAATAGAAAGAGGAGAGTAGTTGATGAGGATAAGAAAATAAGAGAAAATAAACTAAAGAAATTATGTGAAGTTAGGAATGATGAACACCTTGAGAACAACATGAAGGGTATTGAGCCCTTATTGAGGAATAAAAGAAGAGAAATATTAATAATGGGAGAAAACTATGAAGAGGTTAATGAGAAAACCGAGCAAGAAATTGTAAAATACATGCCCTCAGCACCCAACCAAGAACAGGGAAGAAATGACTTATAGGGATAAATCCCTATAGTTATGGCACAAAAAGAGAAAAGGGATGAAGTGGCACCATCAGTTGAGGCACCATCTGTGTTAGGATTAAACCACGAATAGAAATAGCAATTACATGCAAATATAACCAATAAAAAATAATAATAGATCACATAGAAAAGAACACAAGACACCAAGATTTAATGTGGTTCACCTAATCCCTGGGCTACGTCCACCAACTAGCAAGTCTTATATTATTATGATCCAGTGATTATGACCTAATTATAATCTATAATCCCTTATAGCTCAGTACCACCACAAGAACCAATTTTTGCATCACCTTATGAAATAATCCCTAACCCTAAGCCCTTTTATACAAGTATTAAATTGCTTTAGGGTTATAATTAATGAAGTATGTACAATACTTTCCTAATCAGTCACCACAATCTAACAATTTGCAACACCAATATTTGTGGTAGAAGTTGCTAAATATACAATTATGATAGAGGCTACTCCACAAGTAACTATTGGCACTAACATTATGCATATAGATAGTACAAATATTACTTTGGACACAATAGTGGATCCATTTAAGGACTTCAGACCATCCATTATTGATAGTTTGGTGGATTATACTAATTCTGAGATGAGTAAGAAGAAAAGAGAAAGAAGGAAGAAGAAGAAGGAAAGAAAGAAGTAGAGAAGAAGAAGAAGAGGTTAGAAGAAAGAAAGAATAGAGAAGAAGAAAAGATAAGAAAAGAGGAAGGAAGGAGAGACAAAGAAGAAAGAAGAAGAAGAAAAGGAAGAAGAGTACAAAATAGAGGAGAAGAGAAAGGAAAATAGAATAAGAAATAATTGGATGATAGTGATGCAAGAGCCAACATTCTTACCATAGTTGAAACATATTGAAAATGAATTTGATAGAGTTGAATTTTAGCATGAAGCATACATTTTATTATAGACCCCTGAGAAGACCAAATATCCATTGGAATCAACATTGGTTAAATTGCCTAGAGATAATTATGATCAATTAGGTCTGATATCATCTTTGAGTAAATTGTTTGAAAGGAACAAGAAGGTGAAAAGTCTAGAAAAGACTTTAGAGGAAGTTTCAAAGAAACTAAAAAATGTCATATCAATCAAGTTAATAAAGAGAGATTCCCAACTAAGAGAAAGGGAATTGGTAAAATATTTTGAGAATGAGTTTACTCATTTATCAAAAGTGGTAGTGACACAAGCATAGATAAAGCATGATGCACAATTATTTTCTATAGTGTGCACAAGTATGAGAAATGACCTGGTAACACTTGATGTTTGTACCAAGGAACTAAAAAGATGCTTAATGGAAGGAAGGAAATTGTATTGATATAGTACCACACCATACAATTATGTTTAAGATATAAATGATGAGTTGAATGGAAAGTTGGGTGAATTGCAAATCCTAGTAAACAAGCTTCATCAACCAGACACAAAGATCAAAGATCTTGAATTAGCCATTGCACACATTCATGATGGCATAAAGATCACTAAGCTGAAGAAGGAGAGAATCATAAACAGGTTCTCATTATTGAGAGAACATTTGACCTTAAAGATCATTAATTTATAGAAGTAGTTGGATGGGTATCTTATAGAAAAGGCATCTTATTATAAATTTGTTTATTCTTATCTCAATGCAATAGAAGTAGTGTCATATGGACTGTGTGCTCTAATCAGTGTATCAAAAGCATTTAATGACACATGGAAGAAATATTTGAAAGCTTAAACTCAAAATTTGCATGTTGTATTTCTAGGATGTCAAACTTATCATGAAGAGAAAGTTAATACAATTTTGACTTGCACATAAGTTTTGACACCTTGTCATTGATGTTGAAGGGGGATAGATAAAGTGAACTATATGTACATATATGTAAGATATAGTAATATAGAAAATTGTATATGTAATTAAGGAGAGAAATATAATATATGAGTAATAAGGAAAGATGGTATGTATGATGATCCATAGTTTTAAAGTTTTGTTTTGGGACTTAATCAATTTTCACATATGTTGCCATCAATGCCAATGGGAGAGATTGTTGGAAATTTGGATAGGTTATTCATTTTGATATTTTCATTTATGGAAACATATTAATCATATGAAATGAGTAGAGCATGAAGATGGGGTTATAGCGATTAGACTTAGAAAATTGTCTAAGTGTTACATAGTTCACTTGTCAGGTTAGAGTTTTGATCAATATAGTTCATAGAAGTCATATTGGCATATGTGAACTTGAAGATCGATAGTACAAAGTATGATGATTCTACATCTAAGAGTGCAAGTTTTTATGACCAGTACAAATAGATCTATGATGATTTTACCAGTTACAACAATGTATAGACAGAACATAACATGACAAGGAAATGGGTATTTTGGGTTAAGGAATTATTTTGTTTACCAAAATAAATACTTAACTAATTAGGGATGGCATCCTATATGTTAGCCCTAATTGGGAAAGAATTAATATTGTACATTGATAAAGTGTACAAATGTATGAAGGCCAATTGGGAAAATATCTGTTAAATAATAAGGTATAAAGGAAGATTGCAAATGTGAAGTTATGTGAAAAATGTGGTACAACGTAATATTTTGTGATGCGAATTATGATGTATGATTAGAGGAATGCAAATTATGATAATTTTTTGTGATGAGAAGAAAAGGTAATATCATATATTGAAGATATCAACATCAATGCAAAGGTTTTTATATCTATCTCTTTGTATTGAAGAACTATAACAAGTTTGGGAAGTGGGCTCATCTTTTACACATTTTGTAGTTGTATATAAAAATTGTTAGAATATTTAGTACACTGATATAACTAGGGGGGAGTGAATCTGTTATCCAACTATTATCACATTTATCAACATTAAACAAACTTAACCATGTGAGTAATATAAACTAAAACCACAACAAGATACTCATACACAATAACACCAAATATGTTAACTAGGAAAACCCTTGATCAAAGCGAAAATCCCAGTGAGGATGGTACCCAAAAGATGATGTACTAATATAAATATTCTTTGTTAGAGGATGAACACTATTTGGAATCTATGAATACATTTAGTACATATGAGTCCCTATTAGGAGACTTTGAATCCCTATTAGGAGTTGTGGAAGACAGCTAGACCCACTTCCCAAATAGCTTCAAGGACAAGACCAATAAACCCACTATCCAAATGATCTCTATATTATTCCTTGCAAAATAATAGAATGGTATTGTACTATTCCTTCCTCTTTCTTTGTCCTATTAACCAAACCTCTACTCCTTCTGATCTTGTAACTAGATCACAAATCTCACATCAAATAATCCCTTAGATTGCTTATACGCATTTAGTAAGCACTCTTCTCCTTTTTGTACTATGTACTTCATAAAACAACAAGGGATACTTACAAACAAGGAAAACATCTCTCCTTTATACCATTTCTTCATAATAATTCCTTAAGTTAGCCTTGAGGCTTTCCCAATTAATTATAATAAGATAATTAATTAATTACAATTACAATAGCATTTTTGGCTCACAGTCTATATAAAACTTAACATGTGTGATACTAGGGCTCACGCACTTGCTGAAGTCATCAACTGTTTATCCTCTATCACTACCTAATTGCACATCTCCTCATTACATCTTAGATGTAAGGTAGCCAAAAAACATCAGGAACTACTTTCCTAATACTCTGTCTTTGAACCATGCTCTATAAATTAGGTACAACTTTTGTACATCTTTTACTCAAACTTTGTGCACTTGACCATATCATAAAAATATTGCACATATGCATGACTGTGCATCACCAGGCAACCAAACCATTGTCTATAACATTAAGATAAATGTTTTCTACTAAGTTAGTCTTTGTAGAAAGTGTGCTATGTTAACATCAATGAAAAACATAGTCATGAATGCAACATGTCAATACTCTCCAATGCATAGGATACTCCCCAAAGTAGTATCATCAATATTCATGCTAACAAAAAACTCCTAAAATGGTCGAGGCTTCTAACAAAGACTGAGACACTATATGTATGTAATAGACTCCTAACAAGGTCAATAACTTTAACCAAATGCTTTTAATAAGTGGATCATTTTGTGGGTACCATCCCCATTGATATTTTTCCTTTGTCAGGATTTCCCTACTTAACAAAATATGGTGTTATGAGTTACTTTATTGAATGGTTATGTTTACTATTCAACATAGTTAGTTTACTTTCTTATGCAAGTTATAAAGTTGTTAATGATATCCAATTTTGGGCAAAAGTACGTGAAATACATATTCAACCCCCACCACCCTTCTGTATCTACTATTTATAACACAAAGGGGAAACAAGATGTATAAGAAGTAGAAGCTATAAAAAGAGGGATCAACAAGAGGAAGAAGAGCAAGAGTACAGAAAAGTTGAGAACATTAAAAAGAGTGCAGTGAAAGTGAATGCACAAATGGGGACTTGGAGAGGTCAAAAAATGTGGATGCATCATCTCAAGAGATGTTAAGGAGAAAAGAAAATGGAAAAGAAGAAGGCACAAGTATGCTGAATTCAAGAATGTGAAAATGTTGAAGTGTTTCTATCAATGTCAAAGGGCAAGATTGTTTCCATAATGGTCTCAATGCCTGAAGATTGGCTGATATAATGACCATTGATTCTAGTTATGACTTTTTTTATCAATTTCAAGGCATAGAAGGAACCAAGACCAATAAAAATTCATGAATGATAAGTCACATTGACATTTTGTATGCAAATCTAGTTCACAAGGGTGATCAAAGAAAGGTGAAGGGAAACCACAATAGAGGAGACGACAAAGGTTATCCACTTGGATAGAGGTATGCTAAGTAAAAACATGCAGAAGGAAGTCAATAAGAAAGGAAGTTAGTGTGATTGATGATCGTTCACAATGGATCAACTATGACATAAAGGAGAGCATAGAACAGGATACCCATGATGACTAACACATCACAAAGTAGGTAGTAGTGCACTCATTGTTTCACTTAATGGTGATGGAATTGTCACATCGAGCAACAATCCAAAGCATTTAAATTTGAATTTTTTCTAGAAATGCAAGACATTGAGGACACAAGACATCTGTAACTCTTGTATGAATACACTACATCTAACAAGAGTGGTGCAAAAAAACAACATAAAGTCAATCTATAAGTAGGCTTGAGAATTCAAAATTTGAATTCGTAGATGAGGGTTCCAAGGTGGAATGAGATAAGACTATAAAAGGAAACAAAGTCCAAGAGAACAAGTTAGATTGCTAATGGATTAGCCACAGAGCCAAGACATTCAAGCTAAGTGTAATCTCAAAGTGTGATGGGGTGATAGAGAGAGGTCATAGCCAAGGGGATAGTGTGTTGAGAAGAAGCTAATAAGCTTGAACACCACAAGAGTAGATGCATGTGAGAGTGAGCAGTACCACGCACATAAGTGATCATGTCTAAATTTTAGAGCTAAGAAGAAGGTAGACCACATTTTTTGACAAGTCAAAGAGTAGATAAAGATATCTATTCAAGATAAGTGCAATATCTATTTCATTAGATCATTTCCCTACTATTTACTAATATTTACAATAGTAAATCCTATCGATGGTGGACCTTAACAGGTTCTCTGTACTAAATTCCCTAATAGGGTGACACAATAACTTGTGTTTCAAAGTTCTTTAACCAAGCTACTCCTAATAGGGAAAGACTTTCACATGTCTTATCTAAATCCCTTAATCGGGTGGCACCTAAAAGTGTCATTATAATCTTTTGGCAAACTAAGTTCTTGACTAGGCACACTTCATAAGAGTGCAAGCTTTGTGAGGATTGACTCACATACCATGGTTTTTACCCTAGCTAGATTTCTACAAGACAAATACTATATTATGTATTTCTATTCATTTTTTCATTATTTTTTCTTGATCTCTACTAGTTGAGTTGTAGCTATCACTAACTAGTATACTGGCATAAAGTAGAGCATAAGTATTAAAAAAATAAATCTAATGTATATTGATTCACCTCCCTCTCAATATACCAACCTATGATTGGACCAACATAATGAAGGGGAGTGAGGTTACAGCTTCTCTTATTTCCCTCTCTTTCAAATCATCCCTTATAAGGGATTCCACAATGTCAAAGCCTCCCTTTCCTTATTAAGGATAATCTATGTGTCTGGAGGAGGATAAGGGAAAGAGGGGATCTGATTCAGGATTTAAGAAGCTAAAGCAGGGTCATTTGTGAAACATCCTTCCAAAAATATTGGTTCTATCATGAGTGACCTTCCCTCAGTGTTGATATTTAAGGGCTTAAGTTTACAAATGTTGGCATCCATATTGACTATGATAATTGGACTAGAGAACCTCAATTTAGTTTCTACAAAACCTACATATTTCCCTAACTTTCTACCTATCAATTTAAGAGTCTATTTTTTTAGTATTTCAACAAGAAGATTAACTATATTAACATCATAATTTATTATGAAGGAGCATGAGTTGTTTGGGTTAATAAAAGGATGTCAATCGAGGACTCTAAATTTTTCCTTTTAAACCTAGGGAATTTTTAAAGAAAATTTATTTTTTTAAGTTGGAACTAAAACAATCAATTTAAAGAAAATCGTTTTCCAAAATAGTTACTTCTCATTTATTATCATGTGATTCTTTCATTTTTTTTTTCTAGATTCTACCTCTGTACCTATTCCCATCCATCTAGCATAGATTCTATACTTCTAGAATTTTCATTGGGTATATTCCTCTTCATAACCTTGAAGATCTAGAGTGATGATTTCATCATTGTTAGTCGCCACTAGACTATGGATGATCACTTCCATTTGGGTTGCTAGGGATTCCTTCTTAGATAGTTTGGCTATGAGGTTTGATTTGAATTTAGGAAAGCCTAATAATAGAACTAATTCTCCTAGAGGAATGAAATGATTAGAATCCAAATGATTTTTGGATAGAATAGGTCCTAATCTTCTTGTAGAGGGAAATTTTGATCTATGTGAGTTCTAAAGATAAGGGTGGGAAGGAATTCAAGTTTTGGGGGGATTAAATTATGCTTCTCATCATCTGGATCATTTAGATTTTATAGTAATCTAATGCTCCTCATTAGAATCATTCTTTCTTTTTTTAGAATTATTCTAGGGTATCAAGTCTAAAATTGATTTTTTGTAAAAGGGGAGGGCATATTTTGTGCACCAAAAGATAAAACATAGGATTACAATTTTTTCCCTAGCCTCCTAGTTTGCATAGATTAGACAAGATGCAGAGTTCATAAGATTCATTTTTTCTACAGTTTTGTAATAATAAAAATAAATACTAACTAGATCCAAGAATAAATATTTGATTTTAAGAAAATAAAATTATTTGTACTAAGAAAAGAGTGTTTTTTTATACCACCTGATTGTTTCCCTCTTTATTACAAATATATTATTTTTGCTTATTGGTCTCAAGTCTAATAATTGCTTGGTTCAATATAGACACTCATTGTTGAGATCCTGAGGTGTATGAGGTGAACCCTCTAAAATTAATGTGCCAAGACTATAGCAATGTTGAAAGGGGAGAAAACTCGGTGATACACTGTTTGGGTCACATATGGATTGTCTATGTGTAGATTGAATGCAAGTATATTTTTTATGTTTGTGACAAGTATGCCAAACCCAATCTAGATGAATTGATATGATGGGAATCAATGTTCTTTGTGGTGCTTGATGTTAAATATTCTTTGATTAATCCTCAATTTTTCTCAAATTTTGAAATATTTATCTCGAGAGGAGAGAAATAAAAAGAATCTGGAGATGATGAAATTTTTTTAATGCTACTTAAATTAAATTGCACTTTCTTCTACATTGTAAATCCTTTTACCAAAGGATATTCAATAGATTTGGTAAATTTCTTGATTGAGGAATATTTCTCTAAATTTATTTAGGGTTTTGAAATTAAGTTTGATCTTTTTTTGTCCAATTGATCAAGGTTTTGAAATATCTTGAGGAACAAATTTGGAAGAGAAATACCAAGTAGGCTTGGAGTTATTGTAATGCAAGAATAGATGCCTATTGTCTTGCACAAATGACCTAAAAATTGAGTGGCTTGTGCACAATTTGAAAGTTAGAAATGATGCCCTGAAAGTTGGTGCAAAAGTTGAAACCCTAAAGAAATTTGATGATGTACAATACAAGAAGACATAATAGCCTATCATTAATGCTAGAAAGCTTAGAGAGGAAACTAAATCGACCACACTATAGAAGATTTTTCCTAAAGTATAACAAAATAATGAAATTAATTATCACTATGTATATATAAAAAAATTATCTTAATATACAATTTGTTGTTACAAATGACATGGCTACCATATAAAATTACTTTCCTGATACTTATTCGCAATATCTTTGTCTACCTTCAATACCAATTTTTTTATTGAAATGCATGAAATTTTTCCTTATAATCTTCTTTTTTTCTTTTGTAGAGAATTTCTAGAATAGATAAAATTATAACAAAATAAAAAAATCATTTTTATTATTCACCATTTTAAAATAAATAAAATAATAACTTAAATCAATACATAATTTCCTTAAAATATAGCCCCCATAAATCAATTTTAAATACACATATTATATATTAAAATATTTAGTTATTAAATTTCCCCAATTAACTTTAAATCACATTAATATATTAAAATATAGAAATACTTTACAATTAAGCCAAAAAGCTCAAACACCCTTTACAAATCTAGATCACAAAGGTATACTAGGGTATCCCATATACAACTAAAGCAATAATTAGAGATGTAAACACATATAACATGGAAGAAATCCAAAATAGGAATGATGGGTGTGGTTGGGTAACAAAATGGCCTATGTGGTATCTCCTCCTAACCACCATTGGGATTGACATACTCAAACTTGTGGAGCCGAGCGGAGTTGATATATGGTACCTCCAGTACTCAATAAATATTATGGGTACACTTGCATTTATTTATAGCCAAAGCACATGCTTATCAATATTTTCCAACAAATTTCAACTCAACAAACATGATCACATAATCATAACACAATCGATGGTATTCCATATTAGAATATTGGCATCATAAGTTGTTATAAGTAGTGATTGTTGTTGCATTAAAAGATCAACATGTTAATTCCTTCAATACAGCCACTAGACTTATAGAAGACACTTGAGGTTGTTAACCATGTCATTAATCCCCATAAGGGATGTTCACACACTACCAACAATCCCCCTCCAAGAATTTTTGCCACAACCTACATGGATTCAAACCTATGACAAAGCTCTAATATCAATGTTTAGAAGTAGCAATTGTTGTTGCACCCAAATATTTACTTTTTGATGCCCATTATAAACACTAAGCTTATATTAGACATAGGAGGTTGTTAAACCATGTCACAAATCCCCACAAGGGACACTAACACATTTACAACATAAGTATAAGCAATATTTTTTAATATAAATATCTCATCATAATTACACAAGTATAATCATTATTAGTTCCATATTTATAACCATCTATAATCATCAATGGTAATATTGACACTACCCAAAAGAATGATATGCATTATCATAATTATTTCATAAGGATGTTAATACAAAGGAATGATATGCACAATCCAAATGTAACATAGATAATATGAAAATAAAACCAAAATGAGAAGGGTAGAATAATAAAATGAGAGAAAATACTATTAGAAACTACAATTGGAGAAATTGTTATGTTGTCAATGATGTTAAAGCTATTGGTAAGACCAAGTTTTTAACGTAGTGGAGAGACATTTACTAATAGTGTAGAGTGTCATATCATTTGATTGATGAAGAGGAATTGAAAATAAGAGATAATGAGATGACCTAGTAAAAGGTTGAGTTGAGATGTGTCAAGTATCATGGAAATACAATGGGCACATGATAAGTTAGTCCTTGACAAGATAATGTGCAATTAAATCAATACATGAAGTGAAGAAGATAGTTAGATGAAACTTAGAGATAAACCAAGTCATAATGATAAGCTTGACCAAGTATTAGTGGTGCACAGTCAATGAAGGAGTTGAATTAGAAGATTAAGGAACTTAAGTAGAATTTGGGAAAATTAGTTCAAGACAAGTTTAGTTATTGTAAGGAAACTTGCAAGAAATAATATAATTGTTTTCACATACCCATAATAGATCTGAAAATGAATATGGAATTAAAATCCACATGCAAGAGAATAGAGAACATACCCACAAAAAATTGTGACACAAGATATAACCTAGAAACCCTCATTGAGGGAAAAAACCTAGCTTCCAAAAGTATCCATCACCATATATTATTTAGAAAAAACACCATTGCAATACAACCATGGAAGCCTTCAAAGCCATAGCCACAACTAAGCAATCCATGTGAACAAGCATGAATCCACACATCCCATGCCATACTTCCAACCTTCACAAATGCTCCTTTGGCTAATCTGTCAAGTCTTGTCTTGCTTGACTCTTGTCTTTTTCCCTTCTATCTTCTCACTACTCATACAACAACTACTCTTTTGGTTGCTTATATAAGAGTAAGTCCTACAAAACCATGAAGTGGTGTTACATAAACCATGTGCTACCTAACCCCTGGACCCCACATTTAACATTGGATTTTAATTCTTTTCCCCAATATTAAATAATTACATAAAATATTATCACAATGATACAATACAACTCATCAAGTATATCTCATGGGAATCTTTACATGTTGCACATCCATCTAGGTGAAACATTACATAATAAAATAAAATAATACAATATAACAATATTATGCAATGTGTGCAACACCCATTATCTCAACAATCTCCCACTTGTATCCATTGCGTAGGGTCAATTTGTAGCCACATAAATGAACAAGAAAAATATCACTCCTAAAACATCCGCCATCATGGATAAAAGTATACCATGTGCTCCATCCTAATAACCACAAAAAAAAAAGTATCCATCATCTCAAACATGAATGATCTCACCTCCTATTATGACACTGCCATCGAACATACATAGAAGCCATCTCAAAAGAAAAGCCACCCAACTTGTCGAATTAGAAGATCATAAAATCATATAACAACTAAAATGTCAAGAAAAAAATATTATCCAAAGGTATCACATGTATCCATTGTTGTCAAAATATCCATAGCTGAAATAGCACCCACAACAAGTGCCAAACCCATCCAACTATCCATACCTCCAAAGGTATACCAAGTGAATCTCACATCATCAACATATCTAATCTGTAACCTATAATCATAAGCCTCAAGAGCAATATCTAGCACATATATATCAAGAACCTCCAACTGCAAAAGATAATGCCAAATCTATAACCAATCCACGCACAATGTCTCAAAGAAATGAATCCATGTAGTCTCAAAGACATCCACAACACATAAACCAATAAACTACAAGAACAACTCTCATAACAAGTCTGCAACACTCTCTCAAGTTCTCCACAACCAATAGAGGAAAGAGATAAAGGAATAATCATGTCATCTCTCACATGACATACATGAACACAAACTAGTGATCACAATCTCTAACTAATCTCAAATCCAATGCAATAAAAATCGAACATCCAGGAAGATAACCAAGACCAAGAGAAACCATGCAAATCATAACTTATATCATGTCCTTTTACATACACCTATAGATGTAAACTATGCAAGTATGATTGTTGACATTAAGTCAAGTTTGTCATTAGTGACAACACTTATTCAGATTCTGTATGGTCACTGAGCTCATTGAACAGTCTATAGTGTTTTCCATGCAATTTAGGCAGTATGAAGTCTTATAGTTCCTATCAAGCAGTTTAGTGGTTACCAAGCTTTGTAGTTTCTATCGAGCCATCAATTTGTGTGAAACAAAGTCAGTATTAATTGAGTGATGAGATTATTAGTGTTTACTGAGTTCAGGTATGGTAAACATGGAATTTAGTTTCTGCCAAGTTGCACAGTATCTACCGAGTTTCCAGTGTAGACTGAGTTTGAGACTACTCTGAGATGTTTAGTATGTACCAAGCTTCCACTTATACTGAATGCATGACGATGTTGAGTAATGATAGTGGATGTCATCTATCAGAACTTTACCAAGTCAATCTTCAGAACTTGAGTGTCTTCATTTGGGCCAACTTTGTAATATTGGTGTTAACTTGTATATTGGTTGACTTTTTAATTTTGTAAATTGGATTGATACATATATGTAATGTATTGTATCATATCCAAGAAAGTAAGAAAGTGAGTAATGTAATGATGTGAGATAATGCAAGCATGTGAAAAGTAAATTAGCAATAGAGAAAAGTGTATTGTAAGGCCATATCAGGAGTAGCAGAGTTATATCTATCACATAGAGGTGATCAGTACTTCAAAGAATCTCTATCAGCAAATTAGTTGTAAGTCAAAAATCTACTAGTTCATCCTAACAGGTGAATCAGCTCCAAAATCCTCTAACAAGGTAGACTTAATAGTCTTTTGTCAAATCTCTTTACCAAATGCATACTTCATTGTATGTTTGTAAATCCTCTAACAAGGTGGACCTAGCAGTCCTAATTGCTCCTAATAGGGCAGATCATTAGAAGTGTTCATTGTAAGCTTAACAGTCCAACTTTATGCTACAGTATTGAAGTTTTGTGGGTATCATCCCCACTCTAGTGTTACTTTCTATTTAGAAGGTTTTTGGGTCACCAAATCATTGTGTTCATGTGTCATGAATGTTTATGTTTCTAGTTTCTCATGCATGCAATTAGATCTGAGTTAATGAATTAAATGGTTATTGGGTTATTGCAATTAGGGTCTAAATTTGTTAAAAAATTTAAGGTTACTGATTCACCCCTCCCTTCTTAGTAACCTTGCATAGTCTTGAATATTTTCAACAATGATCTCCTCCATAAAACCCCAACAAGAAGCCACAACAACACCCAAACCATACCATATAACTAATCATAGATGTAAGCCTCTCGCAAGAAGACCAAACTCATAAACCATTCCTAAACCAAGGAATATGCCCAATATAAAACCATCTCCCAAAATCAACTAGCATAACATATGAAAATGGAGATAACCAATGCTAAATCATCTCTCAAATGAACCCTCTAGAACTAACTCATGTACTAGAGTTCAAGATCCATATCCATGGAAGACAAGCATAAGTATAATGCACCTGAGAAAAATAATGGGTTATACTTCTAAAGTAGAAAACTACTGAGTAGACCAAGAATGGGGAATGAGAATGCTTATCAAGATATCCAAGTCTTCAACTAAGACTCATCTAAGAACGATCTCCTCTCAAGTCATATCAGGTGAATGCCCCTCAGACTTCCTGCTGAAACCAAATAATCATCTCAAAAAATATTTCTCTAATCCAAGAGAAATAAGCATCACCACCATCTCTAAGTATCCATGAGCACCTACAACCAATCAATCCATGCCAAATCCAAATGAAACATAGCAATATCATGAAGTATCCAACTTATGATCAATGTACTCAACACCAAAAAACTAAACTAAGATGAATGTCAAAGTTTCAACCATGGCATTAGGAACATAAACATGACAGTTACATGATCTAACCATCTCAAGCAAACAGATAACATACTCCATATGAATATACTATAACATGTCAAAAATATAAACGTGTATCAAGATTATACCATGACATAATAATAAAACCATCCTAACACCAAGGATAACATATCAAAAGAAAGCATAAACCACACCTTTACCAAGAACTTCATTAGTCCTTAAGATGCAACCATCTCCACACACCATGAAGAAAACCATCTCCACACACCATGAAGAAAACCGTCTCCACATACCATGGAGAACCATCTCCACACACCATGAAGATAACCCAGAACCCCATGAGTCCTCAAGATCTAACCATCTTCACACACCATGAAGATAACAACTACACCATGAAAATGTCAAAGGTTCTTCTACAGCAACAAGATCTAAGAAAAACCTCCAACATTTGCAAACACTCAATAAATATATCAATACCAACAACTCCCACTCAACCATGGTACCAAGTCACCTATGGCATCATAAAATCCATCTCCTATGTGAAGATCCTCCAGGTCTATACACACACAACCAAAGTGTCAGTACCAAGTGAAACCAAGATCTCCAAACCAAAAAGATACAGATCAAACTAGGAACTAATCCTACACTGTCACCTCATCACTGTCACAAACTCCCACTAAACCATGTATCTGAGCTATCAATGACATCATGATGAAAAAACCATCCTCTAACCATGAGAATCAACCAAGGCATAAAATCATCAAAGAACTCAAAGTGCACATCATGATATTCTCAAAAGAAATGAAATAACCATGATCCTCAACCAAGAAGATATACCACCATAACCAAATTAGGAATACACAACAATAAATATCAAGGATGTCATGCCAAAATCCATGGCACCATGATTACATCCATGAACCATACATGTGTCTCTCAATATGTCCAACCTGTCAACATAAAATAGTCAACCATAATCTTCCACCATGACTACACCTAGTAACAACATCTCATCCCTTTGAAATGAAGAGAAAATCAGCAAATCATGTGAATTAGGGCATAGACAACCCAAATCCAAGCCACCAATCTGAATATGTATCAATAGAGAAAGATAAATGGGCAAAGATATCCCATAACTAAGCTATAAATACAACCTATAAGTATAGACCAATTACAATACTGCATAACTTGTAGACCCAACAAGTCATTATACATCTAGAAATCAAACACTAAAAACTATATCATCATGAGACCAATCTAAAACATGAATTGAGTATACAATGACATCAAATCTTATATCTCCAAACATAAAATGTCATAAACTCGCAATACTACCATAATCAATATTTACAATAAAATGGTCATATCAATATATCACCAATTAAATCATGCCAAACCTGCACCAAATCTAAACCAATATGTAGATCTCTCCAATAGCTTTTCATTGACTACTCAAAGTCCAAAATCTGACTTTGTATGCCCAATTTATGTCCTAATCTATGCTCAAAATAAATAACATCTAATTTTTAGGCTCTTAAAACCTCACAAAATATCAAAATCACATAACTAAATCTACACCAAGTTGTAGTGCTCTGAATTAGCTTTCCAACACCTATAAGAAGGCTGAAATCTGATATCCTAAGAAAAAGTTATGGCCATTTTAATAAGATGATATTTTTACCATTTTCACTATGATTTTTCACTTTTTATTTTTTATTTTTATTTTTTTTGACAAAAATTCTGATAGGATTAAATTTGACAGCCACCATGGGCTGAAATTAAGAAACTCTTTCATCTCCTCTAAACATGGCCAAACTAGGGCATATTATATATCAAAATTTATGAAAACATCGACCCAAATCCAATGGCGAGGTCCATTTTTTGTCTAGAAGGTCATTTCTACAAGCTCCCCACAAAAACCCTCATCTAAATGAAACATCTAAAAAACCCTTTTGTCCAACAATTTCACATGCCCAAAATCTACCAATATCCCATCATAACAACAAACTCAAAACCCTCAAATCTACAATAAATAACTAATATATCTTTCCCTTTCTTTTATCCTCTCATGAATTTCCATGGATTCAATCTAGGGTTAGAACAATAAAACCATAGCTTTGATACCATTCACAAGCAAAGTAGTAAGAAATAATATAATTTTTTCCATATAGCCCATAACAGATATAAAAATAAATACAAAATTAAAATCCACATGCAAGAGAATAGACAACATACCCACAAAAATTGTGATACAAGATATACCCTAAGAATCCCTCCTTGAGGGAAAAAAACCCAACATCCAAAAGCATCCATCATCATATATTATTTAGCAAAAACACCATTGCAATACAACCATAGAAGCCTTCAAAGCCATAGACACAACCAAGCAATCTATGTGAACAAGCATGAATCCATACATCTCATGCCATGCTTCCAACCTTCACAAATGCTCCCTTGGCTAACCTATCAAGCCGTGTCCTGCTCGACTCTTGCATTTTTCCTTTCTATCTTCTCACTACTCATACAACAAGTACCCTTGTGGTTGCTTATATAGTAGCAAGTCCCACAAAACCACTAAGTAGTATTACATAAACCATGTGCTACCTAAACCCTTGACCCCACATTTAATATTTAAATTTTTATTCTTTTTTCCAATATTAAATAATCACATGAAATATTATCTTAATGCTACAAGACAACTCCTTAAGTATATCCCATGGGAATCTTTACATGTTGCACGTCCATCTGGGTGCAACATTACATAATAAAATAATATAGTACAATATAACAATATTATGCAATTTTTGCAGCACCCATTATCTCAACAATTATTGCCAAGAAAATGAATCAAGAAGTGTAGTAATGACCAAGTGAGCATGTTGATGCCGAGTGAGAAAGTATACTCCATGGCAAGTTATATAGCGATGACAGAGTTGAAGAACATGGTGATTGTTGAGTGACACAAAAGTTAAAGTTAATGAAACATTTGATTTTGAGCATGACACAATTGGAATTTTGAATTAGTCAAAGAATGTGGAAGCTAAAGATTGATTACCTAGAGTATTTAATGTATGAAGAGAATTTGTTACATGATCAAAGGCAAGGATTTGATCAAAAGTTTATAGAAGAAGGAGAATAAAAAATGGAAGGATTCGATGAATATAACCAAACCCTAAGATCGACAATGATGTTTAAGTGGAAATAAATCAAAATTAACTATTTTAGGAGGCATAAGGAAAAAAATCTTGGTTTTTTGTTGATTGGCAATCTTAAGGAGAATTTGTGAAGAGAAAAATAATAGAGGTGAAGTGTCAAGAGTTTGGTGAAGAGCGATTGCTTGAGAAGATGCCAAGAAAATCAATGGTGGAGATGAAAATGAACATTTTAGTGAACCAGAAGACAAACGAATGGATGTTTGAATTTACAAAGTGAGTTGTACTTTATAGATCAAACCTATTTTTATATTCTAACAATCGTATCAATCCAAAATCCTTTAATCAAGGCTGACCTAAAAGTCATTTTGTAAATCCTTTATTCAAGGTGACATTCTAATCGAATGATCTGAAGTCCTCTAATAAGACCACTCCTAATAGGGTGATTAAATCCTTTAAAAGGGTCACATTTGATAGTGTGTTGTATAACCTTTAACAATTTTGGCTCTTAACTGCACTCACTTTAGAAGAGTGAAAAGTTTGTAGCATGCTACTTGGTGGTCTTTCTCAATTTGGCTTTCCACATTAAATCCCAATTTCAAAGTGTTATTTTTATGTGTGGATTTTACTATTTTGCATGCTATATTTCATAGTATTTTATTTACTAGAAATCGACACATATAGAGACAATGAGTTATGAAATTTCATGAAAATTTAAATTGTTGATGATATGCTATATAGAAAGGGTGGGTTTCTAAGTTTAATTAAGTTGTTTGAAGTTAGTAAAAGTTGAATTGCTACATATGGACTTGGGGATAATTGATCCCCCCTCACCCTCTTGGATATACTAAATCATTATAACAATTGGTATCAGAGCATTGGTGCTTGTTAGGAAAGTTTGAAGGACTTAAGCCAAAGATCAAGATGTACAAGAGATAGGTCCCTAAGTTGAATAAGGAGAACTTCCTAGCATGGAAAAAGATGATGAGATCACACTTATCTAGTATTGGAGACTCCACATATTATTACTTGGACAATGAATTTATTGAGGTGCCTAGACCTATGATAGTTGAACAATTGAAAGATAAGTAGGAGCACAACCACATGATGATTGAACTTGCAACAACTCTGAGTTATGCAAAAGTTGATAATGTGATAGAATGTACTAATGGTAAGAAAATGTGGAACAAGTTAGTGAAAATCCATGGAGGAGACAAGAATTTTTTGAGAGCAAAGGCACAAAGCTTAAGAGGAAAGTTTGATGGCATGAGAATGAAAGAAGGTATTGGTGACTTTACTTCCTATCTATGTAATTAGAGTATCTTCTATTCAAGAATTAAGATGTACACCTACTAATGATTTGACTCTAGGTAGTGTTATTTGTAGACTATCTGATAATGGATCTAATGATGACCTTGATGAGATTGAAGCATTATTTGCAAGAAGACTTCCTAGAGGAAAAGAAAAATGCAAAGGTAAGATTCCTATTATTTATTTTACATGTAACAAAGTTGGACATATTGTTACTAGATGTCTTGACAGAGATGACAAATAGGAGAGGAAAGACTTCAAGGATAAAGGGAGAAGAGACAACATAGATATAAGAGACTACAAGGAAAAAGGTAAGAAATATTGCTATATTTTTGAAGAGGATGATTTTGATGGTCATTTTGATGATCATGATGAAGAAGTTGTGTATGTTGCAAGGAAAGATGATTTTGACGAAGATGAAAAAATACATTGATCTCACAAGTGAGTAAGAATAATAGACGGATAATTGATAGTGGTTGCTCACATCATATGAGTGGTGACACAAGTAAATTTTATAAGCTAGAACATTATAATGGAAGTAGTGTTAATTTTGGCAATGATGCACCATGTTATGTGAAAGGTAAATGATCAATTAAACAAAATGAAAAGATCAAATGTAACAATACATATTGGGTCGATGATTTGAAATATAACTTGTTGAGTGTGGCATAGTAGATAGGTTTAGGCTATAGAGTTGATTTCCATAGCAAGAAGGCAAATATCTATGATGCTACTAGTGATCTTTTTGGAAGTGGAGAGAAAAAAAGAGGTAACTTGTTCTATCTAGACCTATCTAAAGATACTTGTCTATTTGTACAATGTGATGATGTTTAACTATGGCATAAGAGGCTATATGATGGAGACACAAACAAAGACCAAAATGAACATACAAGAAAAGAGAAATATTATCATCAATAAAAAATTCCCTATGGGCTTACAACGGTATGATTCCGGAGAAAGAAATCCTTTGCACAATACCTTCTCTCTAACTCCCCTGAGAACTACCTTTACAGTGCAAGAAATGTTCTTAAATAAGCCCCAAATGGTTTAGGGTTAGGAATACATTCTAGAATATGCCAGTTGGCATCCAAATCCAAAATAGAAGGTTCCAAAAATCATGTTAGAAGTCGGTGTAAAATTAGAAGAATCCAGAAATGATAGTCCAACTTCCAGGAGGCATAACTTTTTGAATCGTGACTCCAATTGATGAACCATTTACATTTTTGGAAAGCTATCAAAGTTCTCTACAGCCCTATGGATGAGAATCACTTTTCCCCCATTTTTTGGCCCCATAACAGGCTATTTAGTGCCCCAAATCTGACTTTGAAGCACTCTTAGGAGGTCTCCAGGAAAATTAAAACTACAATAACTTTCTAATTGTAAAGCCTTTTGACCTAATTCTTTTTCTGGAGTGCTTTAAATTAAAAATATGATCATCCCTCCAACTTACATCCTCTAACTCATCATAATTTTGGCTCAATTATAAAATAACTTATTTTTGCATTTACACGTATCCCAAGGTACTTAAAAACTCTAACCCAAAAAATTGATAGTGGAACTATGAGAGTTGGAATCTTTATTTGACCTAAATGGGTATCCATAAATGAAAACACATTAAACAGAAACTATCTCTAAGCATATTTTTGGGTGATACAGGATTGCCCTTACACCACTGGATGCTCCTACATCAAACACCCAAGGTAGAGTGAAAAGTGACCCTGTCACTTTATGGTAGAGGAAAACCCAAATGGGAAACCTCCACTACTGACATCCAAGTTGAGTCTTCTATTGGTCATCCTTTCCACTTCACTAGGTACTCTTCATATTGCCTATTTCTCCTACTCCTGCCTACAGCACTATCCAGAATCTCTTCTATCTCCTCCTTCTAAGAAGTAGGATTTGGACATGGCTCTAGCATCAACCCCTCATCTACACCATCATCCTAATATTCTGTTAAGTCTACAATGTCAAAAATAGGAGAAATATGAATCCCATCTGGCAACTCCACCTCATATGCATTTCTCGAGTCATGTTTCTTCAAAATGCCCTTACACCACTAGATGCGCTTGCATCACTATGTCATGCAAACTTTGATAATTTGGTAAGAATTAGTAAAATAAAAAGGTTTAGGGGATTACCAAGGCTAATAAAACCTAATAAAGTCGTGTGCAAACAATGTTAAATGGGTAAAATGACAAAGTCTAGTTTCAAGAGAAATGCATATTCTTCTAATGATATTTTGGAGTTGGTTCATACTAAATTACATGGTCCTATTTGAATTCGAAGCCATTATGGTGATAAATATTTCAGTTTGTTTGTTGATCATTTTTCTAGAATAATGATTGTGATGTTTCTTAAGGAAAAATATGATGCATTTAAAATGTTTAAGTGGTTTCATGCTAGAGTTGAGAAAGAAATAGGAAAGCGTCTAAAATGTTTGAGATCAAATAGAGGTGATGAATTCATCTCAGATGAGTTCAACATATTTTGCAATAACAAAGGAATCAAGAGGTAAATGAGTGCATGAAGGAATCCACCACATAATGGTATAGTTGGAAGAAGGAATAGATCTATTATGGATTGTGCAAGATCACTTTTAAAGGAGAAGAATGTTTCATGAGAGTATTAGAGAGAAGTTGTTAGCACTACAGTCTATACTATAAACCAAGTACAAGTGAAGAAAGGTACAAAAAAAACACCTTTTGAACTCTGGTATTGTTATGCACCGAATGTGAATTATTTCAAATTATTTGGAAGTAAATGTTACGTATTGAAAGATGCAAGGAAAAGTAAACTAGATGGAAAAAGTGATGAATGAATATTCCTAAGTTATTCCACTAAGAGAAAAGCTTATGTTTTTGAATTCTAACACTAAAAAATTTGTGAAAAATGAAAATGTTAGAGTTGAAGAATTTATAGAGAAAAATGCAGAAGAATGCAAGAAAGAACCTAAATATTATAGAAAGTTTATCTATATCTATGATGGTGAACCTAGCACCTTACCTCAACTAGAAAAGGTGGCAGTCAAACAATATCAAACTTCTATAGAAGAGCTATGCCAAGCATCAACAGACTACTAGGCATCAAGATATAGGAGCCAAGTCATAGACAAACAGTATTGACCAATAGATAGAAACTACTGAGTGTTAGATAGAAGAAACTAAGTTGTACCCAGAGGAAATTGAAGAGGTTGAACATGCATAATCTAGTGAAAAAAAAAGAACCAAGATCTGAACCTGTATTAGAAAATTATGTAAGAAGACATCATGCACTAGATCAAATTATTAAAGACAAATGTTTGAGATTCATGACAAAAAGAAGACTGAAGAATGTCACATGTTTATTCTATGAATTTGAGCCTAAATCTAACAAAGATGTTTTGGAGAATGAAGATTGGATCAAGGCTATGAATGAAGAATTGAGCATATTAAGAAGAACAACATATTGTAATTGGTACCAAGACTAAAGGATAAGAATGTCATTGGAACTAAGTGGATGTTCAAAAACAAGCTAAATGAGAATGGTGAAGTTACAAGGAATAAAGAAAGACTAGTTTGCAAGGGGTATGCACAAAAGGAAGGAGTTGACTATGGAGAAACTTTTTGCCTAGTTGCAAGGATGGAAAGAGTAAGAACTTTTCTTGCAATTTTTTCTTACAAAGGATTCAAAGTGTACCAAATTGATGTAAAATCTTCATTTCTAAATGGAATTATTAAGGAATAAGTCTACATTAAACAACCTGAAGGTTTTGTTGATCCCAGAAAAAAAGATATGGTATGTAAGCTACACATAGCTTTATATGTTTTAAAGCAAGCCCCTAGAGTAAGGTATGAAAGGTTACACAATTTTTTGGTAAAAATTGGTTTTCCAAGAACTAATGACACTAACAATCCATATCTAAAAACTGAATTCAATGATAAGATATTGCTAGTTGCAATATTTTTTGATGGCATCATATTTGGAGGAAAAGATTCATTGAGCAAATTTTTTGCAAATGAAATGAAAATAGAGCTTTAGATGTCAATGTTTATACATATTAAGTTCTTTGTTGGATTTCAAGTGAATCATATGAATAAAGGTACTTTCATTACTCAATCAAAGTATAACAAAGAAATCTTGAAGACTTTTGGCATGGAAGACTCAAGACTGGTTGGAATACCTATGGTGACTAGACACAAACTATCAAAGAATAATGATTCTTGAATCAAACATTGTATAGGTCTATGATTGGGAAACTACAATATATTGTACATAGAAGACTTGACTTGGCATTAGTTGTTGGTATTGTTCATAGGTTTTCTACTAATACCATAGAAAACCATATGATGGTAGTGAAGAGGATATTGAGACATCCTAAAGGAGTAGAAAACTATGGTTTATGGTACAAGAGAAGTGACAAATTTGATTTTAAAGTTTGCACAAATATTGATTGGGAAAGATATGTTGATGACATAAATAGTACAAGTGGAGTAGATTTCTGCTTGGGTAAAAGATTGATTTCATGGACAAGCAAGAAGCAGAATTGTATTTCACAATCTATAATAGAAGTTGAATATGTTGTTCCAACAATAAACTATTCAAATATTTTATGGATCAAGAAATTGTTAAAAGGAATAAAGAAAGAAATCATTGAACTTGTTGTGATATATTTTGACAACACAAGTGCTATTATTATATCAAAAAAAATTATGATGCATACAAAGACTAAGCATATTGAGATCAAGTATCATTACTTGAGAGAGTTGGTATAAGACAAAGAAGTGAGATTGGAATATGTGAACACAAATGAGTATTTAGTTGACATATTTACTAAGGCACTACCTTAGAATGTTTTTGAGTATCTAAGAGGTAAATTAGGGGTCATCCCCCCACCTGAACAAAACTAAGTAGAGATATTACATTGCATCAAATGTTTTAAGAAAAATATCATGAACATTGATCCAGTGTTGAAAACAAATTGAAACAAATATGATAAATGTGTTTCAATCATTGTTTTGTCACTGATGTCAAACCTACTAGTTTCTAGTAAGATAATTGCTTATATGATTTAAGTACTATCACTTATTTTATTGATGAACAGGATTTGATTAAAAGATGTAACAATAGCACCTAGAGGAAAGGTTGATTTATGTTATAAAAAGGAGTACAAGAATCAACTAAGATAGTGATAACATAGTGCATTAGTAATCTACTCAAGGTTGCAAAGGTTGGTTACACTAAGAAAGTTTAGAAGAACAAGTTAGACAAAGTTTGTCTATCAATCTTGACTGAGTAGATCATAGGTGTCGAGAAAAGTTAGTGCAAGCTAAAAAAAATCAATTGGAGCAGAGTAAAAGTCTATTTTAGTGTATGTTGAGTAAATTAGTTGATGCCAAGTAAAGTTCAATTGATGCTGAGCACCAATAAAATTTAGCTTGCTGAGTGATTTTACAGAGGATTCTGAGCAACACAATATGTGTCGAGCATTAGAAACAAGTTAATGTCGAGTGTTAGTATTATTTGAAAGATCATGAATATTATAGATATGAGCTAACAAGTTTGTTTTCTTAAATTGAGTGAACCATGTGGAAGATAAGGTTGATGAGCTAGTGGCACAAAATCCATGGTAAACCATTTTGAGGTGAATTCAAAGAGGTTTAAAGGAAAAGTTTTTAGAAATGGATGAAATGAAATAAGGGGTAGATTCATTGAATCATACCTAATCTAACCTAACCCTAAACTGGATGATGGAGAATTAATGGAAATATATCTTAATTCTCTATTTATAGGGATGGATGGTTAGAAGCAAAGGTGTTCATATGCAAGAACCTAAGGAAGACAACAAGTTCAGGGTATTGCTTCATTTATGATCTAAGTGAACAGTCTACATTGGCATGATGAGCAAGAAGGCTTAAGGATATGGATTCTTGAAGGGTGAACAAGATATCAAATTTGAAGTGTGTGAAAGTCAAGTAGAATGGAGGATTGAAATAGAGATATGTAATCTGCAAATAGAGTTGTAAGTTGTTATCAGATCAAGCTTACTATTACTCTCTAATAATTTTAATCTATCTAGGGTAAATCCTTTGGATTAAGGTTGACCTAATAGTCATTTGTAAATCCTTTAACTAGGTGACATTCCAAGTGAATAGTCTAAAGTCATCTAACAAGGGTCACTCCAAATAAGGTGATTAAAATCCTTTAACCGAGTCACATTTAACAGTGTGTATTGTTACCTTTAACAAGGTTGGCCTTTCATAGGGTATCACTTTAGAAAAGTGAGAAAGAGTAGCATGTTACTAGTGGTTTTTCCCAAATTGGGTTTCCATGTAAATCATTGTGTCAAGTGTGTTATTGAATCTATTATATTTTATGTTTACATTTTTGCAAATTGATTTGATAGTAACCTACAAGTTTTAAGTGATTGCATAATCCGATGGATGCATGCATGATGATAAATGTTTTATGGGTTTACTAAGCTGTAAAAAGTTTTAATTATACATCTGGACCTTGGATAACTAATTCATGCCCCTACCCCCTCCCCCCGCCCTCCCCCCACCCCAATTATTCTAAAGAATTCCAATCATTTGTATTAGAGCCATCCAAAAACTAGAAGCACAAAGATCACGATGTCAAAAATTGAAGTACCCAAGCTTAATAGAGATAACTTTCCTACAAGAAAATTTTTGGTGAAGCTACACCTTGGAGGACTTGGGGTCATGCACAATCTACCATTACTACTAAGCATGTTGATCCTACTAGAGCTCTAACTATTGAGAATTTGAAAAAGAAGAAAGAACACAACTAGGAAATGGTGGAGATTGCCTCTACCCTAAGCTATGCTAAGTTTGATGATATCAAAAGTCTTGGTAGTGCAAAGAAAATGTGGAATTCTCTACACACCATTTATGGAAGAGATAAGAATGTTCAAAGAGCTAAAGTTGAAAGTCTCAGAGGTAAGTTTGATGATATGAGAATGCAAGAAGGTGAGAATATTGCTCAATATTGCTCTAGGATAAAATATTTTGTTAATGCAATAAGAGAAGCTATTAGTAAAATAGATGATGATATTGTATTAAGCAAAATTTTGATAATAATGCTACCCATCTATGCTATTAGAGCTTCTACAATACAAGAACTAAGATGTATACTAGGGAATGATCTAACTCTTGAAGGTTTGGTAGGTAGGCTCATTGTTTTTTAGCTATCTAATTTTGATAATTACAACCCTAAAAATATTGAATCTGCTTTCAAAGCTAAGCTATCATTGAAGGAACCTGATGAGGAGAAGAAGAAGAAAAAGACAAAATATGTGTCCAATGATAGTGATACATACGAGGAGGATGTAGACCAACTTGAAGTACTACTAGTAAGAAGATTTCATAGAGGTAAAAGGAAGTTTAAAGGTAAATTACCTATCATTTGTTTCAATTGCAATGAGGTTGGCCATATTGTCGCTAGATGTCCAGAGAAGAACTATAGAGGTGGTGACAAGTACAAAGTAGAAGAGATGAAGACAACAAAGATTACAAAGACAAATACAATAAGTCTTGCTACATTGCTAAAGAGGAAACAAGAGATGAATTTGATGAACATGATGAAATGGTGTATGTTAAAATGAAGGAAAAATTTGATTAAGATGAGGTAACTACACTTTGTGTCTTGTGTGAACAAGAATGATAGATGGATCATTAACAGTGGGTGTACACATCACATGGCTGGAGATAAAAGTAAGTTCATTACCTTGAATTGTTATGATGGAAATAGTGTAAGATTTGGTAATAATGCACCATGTTTGATAAAAAGAAAAGATTTTGTGTGAAAATACTTACTATGTTGAAGGACTTACTATAATTTGTTGAGTCTGTCACAATTGAATAATTTAGGATGTAGGTTTAGTGGCACAAGAGGTTATGTCATGTTAATTTTGATAACTTGGTTAGTATCAGTAACAGGAGAAGAGTTAGAGGTTTTCCTAAGTTGAAAAAACCTAGCAATATAATGTGCAAGCAATGTTAGATGGGCAAGAAGACAAAGTCAATTTTTAAGAGTAAAACTCATACCTCTAAAGAAATACTAAAGATTTTTCATACTAGCTTGTTTGGGCCAATTGAAGTGCAAAGCTACAAAGGAGATAAGTACATTATGTTACTTGTTGATGATTATTCTAGAATGATGAAAATTATATTTTTGAAGTATAAACATATTTCTTTCCAAATGTTTAAGTGGTACTTAGCAAGAGTTGAAAAAGAAATAGGTAAAAGTCTAAAATGTTTGAGATATGATAGAGGAGGAGAATTTACATCAGATGAGTTTGAGATGTTCTGTAATGACAGAGGAATCAAAAGACAAACATCTACTCCTAGAACCCCTCCACAAAATGGAATTTCTAAAAGGAAGAATAGGTCTCTAATGGACTATGCTAGGAAACTTATGATAGAGAAAAATGTTACTTTGAAATATTGGAGAGAAGCTATAAGTACAATTTTCTATACCTTGAACTATGTACAAGTCAAGAAAGGTACTCATTCAACATATTCTGAACTATGGTACGGATACTCACCAAATGCAAAATATTTTAAGGTATTTGGAAGTAAATGATATATTCTAAAAGATTTAGGAATCATAAGCTAGATGCGAAAATTGAAGAAGGGATATTCCTAGGTTATTCCACAAGAAGCAAAGCTTATAAGTGTTTAAATACTAACACTAAAAAAGTTTTGGAAAGTGCAAATGTGAAATTTGATGAATATACAAAAGTATATGAGGTTGAACCTATGAAGGAACTAGAAGAATACAAATCATTTATATACTTTTATGTAGGTATGTCTACTGAAGAATATGCTACAAATAAAGCTATAAACCAACAGGAAGTTTCAATGACTATCAAGTCACATAATATGAATTTTAAGTTGCATTCAAGAATTGAGCTACATTAAAGTGTCGAGTTATAGGATGAAGTTGAGGAGAATTCTAATTCTAGGATTAGTGTACATAAAAGAAATGCTAAAATACTAGATAGAGATGTATATAGTGATTTAGAAGCTAAAAGACCAAATGAAGAAACTAGACCTAAACCAAGATTGTCTAAATATGTCAAGAGATATCATCCCACTACACAAATCATTGGAGATAAAGATGCTAGATCAATAATAAGGAACAAATTGAGAAATGATACATGTTTCCTAAGCATGAAGGAACCCAAAATAGTGAAAGATGCCTTAGAAGATGTGGACTGGAGTAAAGCCATGGAAGAAACAAGTTAAATGAAAATGGTGAAGTCACAAGGAATAAGGCAAGATTAGTCTGTAAAGGATATGCACAAGTAGAAGGGATTGACCATGGAGAAACATTTTCCCCTATTGCTAGATTGGAAGAAGTAAGAACTCAATTTTCTTATTCAACATATAAAGGTTTCAAAGTTTATCAAATGGATGTTAAATATATATTTTTGAATGGTATATTAGAGGAAGAAGTTTATATAGAACATCCAGAAGGATTTTTTTATGTTAACAATAAAAAAATAGTTTGTAGATTACACAAAGATTTATATGGTTTGAAGCAAGCACCAAGAGCATGGTACAAGAGACTTCATAATTATCTTGTGAAGATTATATTTGAAATCATACTTGAAGACAGAGAAAGAAAAAAGTATTTTGTTATCTAAATTTTTTGTTGATGATAACAGATTTGGAGGTCAAGATACTTGATGTAAGGCTTTTGCAAATGAAATGAATTGAGAATTTGAGATGTCTATGTTTGGAGAGATCAAGTTCTTTGTGGGTTTGCAAGTACGCTAGATTAAATATGGTATATACATCAGTCAGTCAAAGTATGTAAAGGAGATACTGAAAACTTTTGGATTGGAGGATTCCAAGCTAGTAAGTACACCTATGGTGACAAGACATAAGTTGTTAAAGAATGATGATTCAACTGAGATGAATCAAACATTATATAGGTCTCATTGGAAAATTGCAATATGTAGTACATAGTAGACATAATATTGCTCTATCTATAGGGATAGTCGCAAGATTCTTTGCTAATCTTAGGGAGAATCATTTGATGGTTGTAAAGAGAATAATGAGATATCTAAAAGGAACTAAGGAATATGGTCTATACTACAAGAAAACTGAGAAATTTTAATTAAGAGCCTATAGTGATGATGATTGGGATGGAAATATTAATGACAAAAAGAGCACTAGTGGAGGTGCATTTTTCTTAAGTAAGAGGTTGGTTACATAGACTATCAAGAAACAAAATTGCACTTCATAATCTACTGTTGAAGCTGAATATGTTGCTGCTACTATCAATTGTACAAATATTTTATGGATCAAATAGCTACTCAAAGGTATGAAGGAAGAGATTACTAAACTAGTGATAATTTATTGTAATAATACAAGTGTTATAAACATATCAAAGAATCCTATGATGCACACAAAGACTAAGCACATTACAATCAAGTATCATTACTTGAGAGAATTAGTTCAAGATAAAGAGGTGAAAATGGAATATGTTAACACAAAAGTGAAAATTGTTGATATCTTCACAAAGGCATTACCTAAGGATGCTTATGATTATCTAAGAGGTAAACTAGGGGTGATACCCCTACTAAAGGCTATCTAAGAAAACAAGAGGAATGCCCTACATCAAATAAGTTGATTACCATATGTTACAAATTGATGCAATGGATATTACTTTAGGAGCTTCCTAAAGTACTCATAGAGTTAAAACTACAAATTAGTCACAAGCAAGGTGACAAAGGGAGAAACTAAAGAAGTTCATATCTGCATATTAAGATGACAAGTCTTTGGCATTATTGTCAAAGAGGGATAAATATAAGAGATTGGTAGATATGAGAGAGATAGACATTGATCAACATAGAGATTAGAGATATTGAACAAAGAGGGAGAAATCCTAACACACAGTATGAGGGAGAAATTTTGACTACTGAGAAAGAAAGTGTATATAATATTATATCTACCTAGTAAGAGGAAAGATATAAGAAGTAATTCAAAGGGAGTCATAAGGATGAAAAAATAGAGTTTTTTAACCTATTCAAAAGATGAACATTGCTGAGAGAGGGAGAGATTTCAATACAAGGAATTTTGTTTGGTATTTTGTTGGTCTTACTATTTAAATGAGTTAGTTTAGTTGATTAGTTTGGTTTGCCATCAATACCAAAGAGGGAGATTGTTGAAAATGGATTGATACAAATATGATAAATGTGTTTCAATCATTTTTTTGTCAATGATGTCAAACTTGCTAGTTTCTAGTAAGACAACTTCTTATACGATTTAAGTACTATCACTTATTTCATTGATGAATAGGATTTGATAGAAAGATGTAACAATAGCACATAGAGGAAAGGTTGAGTTATGATATGAAAAGGAGTACAAGAATTAGCTAAGACATTGATAACATAGTGCATTGATAATCTACTTAAGGTTGCAAAGGTTGATTACACTAAGCAAGTTTGGAATAACAAGTTAAACAAAGTTTGTCTGCCAAGCTTGACTAACTAGATAGTAGGTGCCAAGCAAAGTTAGTGCAAGCTGAGCAAAAAAATAGTTGGAGCCAAGTAAAATTCTATTTTAGTGTATGTTGAGTAAATTTTAGTTGATGCTAAGCATCAATAAACTTTAGTTCATGCTGAGTAATTTTACAAAGGATGTCGAGCAATGCACTATGTGTTGAGCATCAGAAGCAAGTTAATGTTGAGTATCAACATTATTCAAAAGATTGTGAATTTGATAGATCTAAGTTGAAAAGTTTGTTTTCTTAGATTTTTGAACCATGTCGAAGATAAGGTTGATGATTTGGTGGCACAAAATCCATAGTAAACCATTTTGAAGCAAATTCGAAGAGGATTGAAGAAGAAGTTTCTAGAAAGGGGTGAAATGAAATAAAGGGTAGATTCATTGAATCCTACCTAATCTAACCTAACCCTAAATTGGACAATGGAGAATGAATAACAAAATATCTTAATTCTCTATTTATAAGGATGGCTAGTCAGAAGAAAAGGTTTTCATGTGCAAGAACCTAAGGAAGACAATGAATTAAGGGTATTGCTTCATTTATTTGACCTAATTGAAGATTTTGTAATATAATAATGAGCAAGAAGGCTTAAGATATGGATTCTTAAAGGGTGAACAAGCTATCAAAGCTAAAGTGTGAAATCTAAGTAAAATGGAGGACTGAAATAGAAATCTATAATCTGCAAATGGACTTGTAAGTTATTATCAAATCAAGCCTTATTGTTACTCTCTAATAATTGTAATCAGTCTAGGGAAATCATTTGGATTAAGGTTGACCTAACAGTCATTTGTAAATCTTTTAACCGGGTGACATTCCAAGTGAATGGTCTTAAGTCCTCTAAGAAGGCTCACTCCTAGTAAGGTGATTGAAATCCTTTAACCAGGTCATATTTAATAGTGTTCATTGTAACCTTTAACAAGGTTGACCTTTTCCAGGGCATCACTTCAGAAGAGTGAGAAAGAGTAGCATGTTATTGGTGGTTTTTCCCAAATTGGGTTTCCATGTAAATCATTGTGTCGAGTGTGTTATTGAATCTATTATGTTTCATGTTTACATTTCTGCAAATTGATGTGATAGTAACCTACAAGTTTTAAGTGATTGCATAATCTTATGGATGCATGCATGATGATAAATGTTTTATGGGTTCACTAAGCTGTAAAAAATTTAATTCTACATCTGCACCTTGGATAACTGATTCACCCCCCTACCCCCTCTTAATTATTTTAAAGAATTCTAGCATATAGGAGGTCACACTTTAGGATTTTTTTGAAGGAGTGAAAAGTAAGACACTTAACTATGAGTGGATGAAGCTACAAGGAGTTAATGTTGAAATGACATTTTTATATCACTCAAAATTGTGGTATCATGAAGTTGTGTATATGGTAAATTTCTTTTGCATTATTTTTAAAGAGGGAGAAAATGCATAAGTTACCATACATTATTGATAGATACATAAAGGGAGAATATTGATTAGTAAGAGGAAGAGAATGGTTTTTGTCAAGATGGAGACACATGTTTCTACAAAGAAAGAATGTTGATAGAGGGAGCATCCTAAGAGTGCACGGATGAGAATCAAAATGAAATTAAGAGAGAACACCACTGACAGTACAAGTATTGAGATTTTTTTATTGCATAGTAACTAGTTTTCCATCAATGCTAAAGAGGATGATTATTAAAAACTGTAATTGGAGCAATTTTTATGCTGTCATTTATGTCAAACCTATTGGTAAGACCAAGTGTCAAACCTACTAGAGAGACATTTACTAATAGTGTAGAGTGCCGTATCATTTGATTGATGAAGAGGATTTGAAAAGAAGACATCTTGAGATGACCTAATGAAAAGTTGACTTGAGATGTGTTAAGTATCATATAAATACAATGGTCAATTGATAAGTTATCCCTTCACAACATAATGTATTGTTAAATCAATAAATGAAGTGAAGAATATAGTTGGATGAAGCTTAGAGCTAAAACAAGTCATAAAGCTAAGCTTGGTTGATTATCAGTGTTGCATAGTCAATGAAGGAGCTGATGTAGAAGATTAAGGAACTTAAGTAGAATTTGAGCAAATCAATTCAAGCCAAGTTTAGTTATTGTCGAGAAAATTAATGAAGAATTTTAGTAATGACCGAGCGAGCATGTTGATGTCGAGTGAGAAATTATAGTTGTGTCAAGTTATATAGTGATGGCCAAGCTATAGAATATAGTAATTGTTGAGTGATAATAAAAAAAAGTTGAAGTTTATGAAAGATTTGATTTTTTAGGCTAACACAATTGGAATTTTGAATTTTTAAAATCATGTGGAAGATAAGGATTGTTGAGCTGGTATATTTAATGCACAAGGAGCTTTTGTTTCATAATCAAAGGTAAGAATTTGATCAGAAGTTTCTAGAAGAAGAAGGAGAACAAAAATATGGAAGGATTCAATGAATCTGATCTAACCCTAAGATCAATGGTGATGTTTAAGTAGAAAAAGATCAAAATTACCTATTTAATGAGACATAAGGAATTACTTTTTTTTTTAAAGGTTTTTTTGTTGTTGATTGGTGATCTTAAGGAGAAGTTGTGAAGAGAAAAATAGTAGAGGTGAAGTGTGAAGAGTTTGGTGAAGAGTGATTTCTTTAGGAGATGCCAAGAAAATCAGTGATGAAGATGAAAATGAAGGCTATTCAGTGAACCAACAAATGAGTGAATGAAGATCTAAATTTGAAAAGTGTGTTTTAATTCATAGATCAAACCTATTATTGCATTCTAAACATTGTATCAGTCTATAATCATTTAATCAAGGTTGATGTAATAGTCATTATGTAAATCCTTAAATCAAGGTGACATTCTAATGGAATGATCCAAAGTCCTCTAACAAGACCACTCCTAAAAGGGTGATTAAATCCTTTAACATGGTCACATTTAACAGTGTGTTGTATAACCTTTAATAGGGTTGGATCTTAATTGAGCTCACTTTAGAAGAGTGAAAATTTGGTAGCATGTTACTTGGTGTTTTTCCCAAATTGGGTTTGTATGTTAAATCCTGGTGTCAAAGTGTTATTTTCATGTGTGGATGATATTTTTTTTCATGTTATATTTTACAGTATTTTATTTATTGGAAATTGACACATATAGAGACAGTGATTTATGAAATTGCATGAAAATTTAAATTGTTGATGATATGCTTTACAGACTGAGTGGGTTTTTGAATTTCATTAATTTTTTTGAAGCTAGTAAAATTTGGTACATCTGGACCTAAGGATAACTAATCCTCCCCCAGTTATTCTAAATAATTATAACAACTATGTCCTCTAGGACTAGACTTCTTTAAAACTAACAAAAATATAGGGGCACAAATCTCAATTGTGGAGCATTCTTCCAAGTACCTTAAGAATCATGATGTGAATCTCATTAGACCCTTGCCTACTTTATGTCTCAACCCTAAAGGGTTAGTCTCCAATGTGAAATAATGTGCATTAGATCAATGAAATTTCCTTATCTTCAAATTGTAAAACACCCAAGCCAAAAATAAAAGTCGCATTGGGAATATATATCCTAAGAACAAAAATATTGTACATGCATGATAAGATATGAGGCAATAAGGTGATAGGAAATAGGAGCAATCCTCTCAAGGAAAAAATTCCAATAAAATAAAATAAAATAATTTGAAACCTTTCTCATAATAGATGGAGTTCTTCCTTGACAATACTCTCAAGATTACATGTTCACCCATTGTGAAGTGATTATCTAATCTATGGAAATTGACATACTTCTTTTGTATGTTATGAGTTGTAGCTAAATTATTTAAGTCAAACAACTTGTTTCTTCATAGCATGAAGCATCTCAAAACCTAAAACAAAATAATCCTCCACACAATCCCAACTAAAAGGTGAACAATACAATCATCCATACAAGGCTTCAAAGGGAGATACAAGAGGAGATCTATGGTGCCTATTATTATAACCAAACTCAACTAGGTACCATAGCATACATATAAAGCACATCTTCAAGCATCTAATTTAATTTCTTTGTATATCAATTAGTCTTGAGATGATAAAAAGAATTGTAATTAAGTTGACTACCCAATACATAGTACAAGGAAATCCACAAGTTTGAAGTCAATATCAAATCCTTATTTGACATAATTCTATGAGGTATCCCATGAATATGCACAATTTCCTTTACAAATATAATTTTTATTGACACAAAATTGTAAAATATGTCATAAGGGAGTAGTAAGCCTTCTTGAACAACTTGTCCAATATAACCATATTAACATCATGACAAAAATAATACATAGGTAGCTCAACTATAAATTAAAGAGATATTGTGTCACATTTACACTCAAGAATGGCAAGTTGCTAAAAGATACTTTTTGAATGTTGATTTCCACCTTCACCCTTTGAAAAGATAACCATCTAGCCCTAAAATTGGAAACATCGCATCTTAAATCCCTACCTAATAATATAATTATCTAAGGTAGGTATGGACATACTTGACATCATAATGTGATGAATAAGGAGCATGTTGTGCATTGTATAACACCAATGAACCAATATCACCCAAAATAGCTTCATGACATATGACTAATATATTAAAAAAATATTTTTCTCCACAAACTAACCTAAAAACCTACTCTAAAAAGCCCTCCATGACCCTATCTCCACTCTCACATCCTAATACAAAGTATCACTAGGATGTTCCTCAAGAATATAACTCCAAAAATCTATAACAATGGTCAACATTGAGGTATTGCACCTCATCATACTTTAGGAAACTATGCCATCATTATCCTTCCCTTTGATGTAGTGCACATCAAAATCATACTCATAAAGAAACTATGATTCCAACAACATTGTTGTGCATAAAGGTTTAGCTAAGTGAAGATATATTAAATGTCTCTAATATATGGAAATGGGATCTAAGCCTAGAATACAAACCAATTTAATCAAAACCCCTCCATAAATTTCAATGGATAAAGACCTATAGGCCCAATTAAAAATCCTTGGGAGAGATGGTAATAATGGATGGATTTTTCTCTTCAATGTTCTAATTTGATTTGGATGTTATTTGAAATTAACAGTGTAGGAACTAGGCTAAAATATAAAGAATTGGCACTAATCATTGTAAGATAAAAAATGCATATTTTAAAGCCAACTGACGAATATAGATGCGTGCACGCACATGTGTGTGTGTGTGTGTGTGTGTGTGTGTGTGTGTGTGTGTAGAAAGAGGATGTAGAGATGAACCTATCATTGAAATATGAGCTTAAAATAGTAGGACAAATTTTCCAGGCACTATAGTCCTTCAAATTTCTCAAGTTCATATAGAGGACAAACTAATCTCAAAAACCTCTAATCCAACTTTTGCGAAAAAACTACTAGAACTATGGTGCTAGGAGTTAGTGTCCTAGATGACTATGATGTTAGGAACCCTAGTCCCAGTAATGAACAATGATAATTACTATTTCCCTTGTCCTCCATATGTTCTTATGCCTCATATATATATCTATACATACCCACATAAAGAGAATGTGATATTTATGTTATATAGTGGTTTTCCTTAGTCAAGCTCGACATTCAACATCAACCCAAAAATAATGATGACATGAAAAATAAATCTTGGATCCAAAGTAAATACTTGAATTGAAATTACCATGCCCTTGATTGATGATGTTATTCTCTTAGACTAAGTCCTCAAAATATTTATGCCATAACATTAACAATCATAAACAATTCTATCATAAATTCATATTTGGAGATGTATTACTATAGCTTGCTACAACTTGAAATAAATTTTATTTTTGAGAAGATCATTGCTCTTGAAATTAACATGAAGATGAGATGTTAATATTTGATAAGAAATGAATAAGGGGATGTGCTTTATATAGGGTCATCAAGGTTATTTTGTATTAAGGGTAACTTTTAATGGTCATATCCTAATTTCAAGGCTATATTTGGGAATCCCAAGGCCTTCACAATGTCCACCCTTACATTTAGCTCATAAAAGGTGGTCAAAATAGTCTGGTTGGTGAATTAAGCTTCTCTAAATTAGCTCAAGTTTTGGGGATGAAAAGATAATAGGTATGAGTTATTAAATCAAAAATCTATATTGGTGTTGATGAAATTGAAGTGGGGCTTTGAATACTTTGAACTTAACAATAGGATAGGAATTAGATATAAGCTTAAAGTGATATAAGATAAAGTGCACACTTAAAATAAGTGTCCACAGAGGAGTGTGTTGGAAATCTAATTAAAAAGCTCATTGGTGAAGATCAAAGAGAGAGATTGTTGCAAAGAAGGAAGATTGTTGTTAAAAGAATGTTTTCAATCATTGTTTTGTCATTCGTGTTAAACCTACGACTTGTAAGAATGACATTTTCTTATAAGATCCAAGTACGATCACTTAGTTGATTGATGAAGAGCATTTGATCAACAAGATGTAACAAGAGTACCTAAGGGAAAGGTTGAGTTATGATGTTGTAATGAAGTATAAGGATCAATTAAGACAATGGTTAAATGATATATTGATAACATAACCAAGGATACAGAGGTTGGCCACACTTAGAAACATTGGAGGAATAAGGTGTAACAAGGTTGACTGCAAAGCTTAAACCAAGATCATTAGCGGGTGCCGAGCAAGCTAGTTGAAGTTAAGAAAATTCTCCGTTGGAGCCAAGTAACAGGAAATTCTAGTGCATGCCGAGTGATCTTCAGGTGTTGAGTGAAGTTTAGATGTTGAGCATCAAAAAATCTTAGTTGGTGCCAAGTGATCTTTAGGTGCTAAGCATTAAAAAAAAATAAAGTTGATGCCGAGTAACACAGTATGTGTCGAGCACTAATATTTCAATAATGTTGAGCTATTGCATTATTTCAAATGACAAAGATTCACCAAATCTAGGTTGACAAAGTGGTTATCTTGAATTTTGTGAATGAGTTGGAAGATAAGGATGATGAGCCGATGGCATAGAATTTTATGTAAACCATTTTTGGGCAAATTCAAAATGATTATTCAAGAAGTTTCTAGAGGAAACAAAGTATGGGTTAGAAGAAATGAATCCTACCTAATCCATACAAATTTAAATTAAAGGATAGAAGAATCAAGCGGAAAAATAACTCAAAGACTTCTATTTAAGGAGTCATAGACCAAGAAGCAAATGTTGCTGATACTATTGCTGCAAAGTGTCAAACTGTGAAGTGGTTAGAAGGGTGTGTAGGAAAAGACATCTAGAAGAAGGAAGAGCATAGAGGCTCTTCTTCTAAAAGTGTTCATGAAGAGATGATTGCACTGGTACATTGAGTATAGAGACTCAAGAAGACTAAGCTTGAAAGGATGACAAGCTATCAGAGTTGCAGAGATTGAAGGCCAGGCAATGGTATGAGCTGAGAAGTGATCTAAGTTCTACAAGTTTAGTTGCATGTTGTAATCATGTCAAAATCCCTAATTGTTACTCTCTAGAAATTGTATTAGTTAGGATAGAGAGAAAATCCTATGGACTTAGTTTGGCCTAACAGTCATCTGTAAATTCTTTAACAGGGTGGCATTCGAAGTGAATGTTATAAAGTCCTCTAACTAGGCCCACTTCTAACAGGGTGGTTAAATCCTCTAACAAGGTCACATTTAATAGTTTGTTGTAAGCCTTTAACAAGGTAGGCCTTTCATAGGGCATCACTTCAGAAGAGTGAAAATTGAGTAGCATGTTACTAGTGGTTTTTCCCAAATTGGGTTTCCACATAAATCATTGTGTTATGTGTTGATTTCTTATGTAACTCCAAGTCATGAGTCGAGTAGTTCAACTCATATTTCTTGATTTCACTATAGTTATATGAACTCACTCATCACTCCTACTCAAGAATTCTTCCCAAGTCTTCCAATGGTTCCTTGATGCAAATTAAAAACTCTCGTGATGGATCTGTTGTGGTGTCCACAACACATGCCCCATTCCTTACTAGGAATGGGGGCCCCCTATTTTTTTGGACTCTCGGACTCATAGTTCGGGAGTCGGGAGAAGAAAAATCGGTTAAATAAGTTAGAAAGTTGAGTCCAAAAAAAAAAATTTAAAAATTGACAAAAATTTTTTAAAAAAGAGAGAGTTGAAAAAAAAGTGTCGCGCGCTTGTGCAACCTGTGCCTGCACGCTCACGACACCACGCGCCATGCGCCTACACGCTTGCGCACCATGCCCTTGCCTACACACTCATGTGCACACGTGTCATGCCTTGCACTCGTGTGTCATGTTGTACCGTGCCTGGTTTGTAAGTATGCGCACGCCCACAATCAAGGTGCCTCGTGCGTGTTCATGCCGTCGCACTCCCAAGCACCATGTGCCCTTGCCAAGCTGCCCTTTCACCTCCAATTTTGCTTGAATAGCCAATGAGAGGGGTTTAAAATATATCACACGTCCACAATCAAGGTGCCTTGTGCGTGTTCACGCCACCGCACTCCCAAGCACCATGTGCCCTTGCCAAGCTACCCTTTCACCTCCAATTTTGCTTGAATAGCCAATGAGAGGGGTTTAAAATATATCATTTAGGTATAAGTTGACATATACTTAAGATATATTTTAATATATGCGACGAATCTTTTGAGATAGGTTTCAGGCCTCTTGGAGATATGGTAAAGATTCTAGGAAATCTCAAGGCCTCAGCAATCCAGACTTAGCCAAATTTTAGGGCTTCAAGATTTCAAACTTAGCCAAATTTTAGGGCTTCAAAATTTCAGACTTAGCCAAATTTCAAGGCTTCAAAATTTTAGACTTAGCCAGATTTCAAGATTCACCTCCAATTTTTTTTTAATGGCTAGTGTGTTTTTGCTATGCATTGTTAACTCTACGGACTAATGTTTGCTTCTTGTGTAGGTAAAAATGGCATCCTCAACTTGTCGAGGTCATAACTTTTGACTCGGGCCTCAAAATTCAGAACCGCTTACACCGTTGGAAAGAAGAAATGAAGATCTAATTTTAGTCCTTAAAAAAATGAGCCTTCAACTGCCTAGTTTTAGGGACCAACAAAGGTTCAGACTTGAAATTTTGAGCAAAAGACGTCCAAAAAGGTCATTTAAAAAATGCCTAGAAACTTTGTGAAAAAATATGAAAAAGTTGCAAACATTTGATCGTCTTGGATAATTTGGATCATTTGGTTTCTTGTCGTGAAGGATTGGATAGGTGGAGAGAAGAAAAAGATCAAAGATACAGAGGTTGGACACATAAAGCAAATCAAGTTCCTCATCTTATGCAGCTATTGGGGACAAGATTCAATGCAGGTGCCTTGAGATTTTTTATTGAAGAAGTAGAGGGAGTGCAAGTTTATGAAATTAATTGGCTATAAAGAGGATTTAAATCATTAAAAAAGGGCATGGAGAGTATACAAAAAGTGATCTAAAACCTCATTTGAGCAAAACCCTAAAATTGTTTTCAAAATTGAGAACTTTGATTTTTTTGGCGAACGCAGCTTCGCAGGTACGCAGCTCCGCAACTCTGTAGGTTCGCAGCTCCACATCTTCACAGGTCCATAGCTATGTAGGTCCATAGGTATGTAGGTCCACAGCTCCACATTTTCATGTAGCTCTACAATTCAGAGGTGTGCCGACAATTGACTGCCAATTCCAAAAATAGCACTTTCCATACATTGGGAGCACATTTTGATGGCAAGTTAACTCCAACACACATCAAGTAAAGGGCCAGCTTCTATTTTTGGTGTCTCCATGCACTTCCACTTTGATTGATGGCTTCCTCCTACTTTCTCTCTCATGCTTTCATTGTTTTTGACATGTAAAGGGCTCATGCATCCAATTAATGAATAAAACATGGATGGAGTCCCTCTAAGCACCAGTTAGATTACTAGTTTGTATATATTTAGTTTTTTTTAATGTTTTAAAAGCATTTTATTGCATTAAGATATCTCTCACTCTCAATACAAATTGAGGAGATGATTTCTTATAAATACCCCATTGTAAAATGTAACAAGGGTCGCCATTATTATGCAATAGAATTATGCTTTTGGTGCTAGCATTCGGAGTGTAGTTATTCTTGCCTGAATGTGTCATTATTTTGTGGATTTTATTCATGAGATTTTGATTGATCCAAAGGTTTATTGCATTGTTTCTGGTTGTGCGATCTTTTGGTTCTGGTGTTTGCTACAGATATATGAATTTCGTTGACGTAACGAGCTTGAGAAGAGATCACCCGATTGTGTCTACATAGCTTTTTGTCTCGCATGAGCACACTTTTCGTGGCCTTTTGATTTGATGAAGAGTGAAACATCATTCTATTTGTTAAAGATTCTCACCGATGATTGCATCAGTGGATTCTAGGAAGCACTGCTCCTGTTTTCATTGGTTTCCTATTGATCTCTTCAAAGGTTTAACTCGCAACGTGTTGTGTTCTATAGCTTATGTCCATTTAGGGATTTCAATTTCAAGTTATTTGATTTCATGTTATTTTCTTTCAGTTTCATTATTTGCTTTGCTAACCCCCTTGTTAGAATAGGACCTCATAGTAGTTGCATTGTTAGAGTTGCATTCATTGAAAAATAGAAAAATACAAAATATTGTTCTTTTGGTGTGATATTTTGAGACAGCTAACAGATTTTACTTGATTCCAAGGTAAAAGAGTTTTTGGAACTAGCAAAGGCCTCCTCGTGAAAATTCACATCTATCTTCTACTGAGCAAATTTTGTTGTGTCGCAAGACAAACACTGAACCTTGGAGTGGATCCTTCAAAAGATATGCTTTTCAAGAGAGGAATTACACTATGGATTCTTGCTATTGACCTCATGCAAAATGAACGCCCAACAGGATCCAACACTACCAAAATAGGTACACTAGTCAAACACTCTCTAAAGCCCAAAAATTTATCTCATGTTACTCTAACGACACAAGATTCTTCCATTTTCTTAGAAGAGAAGTATTAAGATGTGAAAAATTTGAAAAGTCTCTTATAGAGAAACATGAACAATATGTTGAACCAATGAGACCACAAACCTCTAGGAAAATGGTTGGCACAAATCCACTTCAGAATAGTCTAGATCTTAGAGGGATCTATTGGAGTGCCTCTCATTAGATGAAATGACCCAAATATCTCACCAATCATAAAGTTGATGGTCACATAGTCACATAGACAATGAAAAATAATTAATGGCATGTCAATTTTGGTTCTTCCTTGGGCCAAGATTCTTACTTATAAATTATTAGTTTTGCTCTCTTTATGAGACAATCTAAATAGTGAACATTTGGATAGGTTGTAAGCACAAAGACATTAACAAGAAGAGAGAATAAAGCTTATGAAGAGTGGGACTAATAGGAGGTGGGCAACATAGGTGAGCTTAAGGATGCACATTACAAATACCACCACTTTCATAACAAAACGGTGTTAGCATTTGTTATGCACACATTCTCTAAACATAAGCTTTAATTTTATATCACATTGAATAGTTATTAGTACTTGTTGATAGGCTAATTACTATTGTGACACTTTTTGAATTCTCACATTAACAACTTATTACATAAGTTTCAATATATCAATTGCAATTCACTTTATTTCATTTTTTTATACAAATATTATGTTCTCAAAAACTCATGGCAATTATTTAACTTTATAAATTTTATAAATTAATTTCCTAATTTTTAATTAGTTCAATGAAATCGAGTCTTATATAAGATTGTTCTTAAAATTCAATCTTTTTATTATTGTAGAACTTGTTTACTTAAGTAATTTTTATTCCTATTTTTAAATTTTCTAAATTATTTTAATAATAAAAAATATTAGATTTTAACTTTATACTATTTAATATGTTAGCACTGTAAGAAATTTAGGTGTGCATTATTAAATTGTGTAAAGGTTATTTTTAATATATAATATTACATATAATAAAGTAAAATTATATAAAATATAAAAGATTATGATATAATATATAATACAATAATATATCATATATATAGTGTTATTTATATTCATAATTTAATTAATATATTAATAAAATAAAATTAAAATTAAGACATAATAAAAGCAAAATAAAAAAATCTACCATTAAAATAATTATTACTAAATAATTAAAACCAAGCATCTTTCTATTGCAATTATATTAAAATAGACAAATTATAAAATTTATTTAAACTATATTAAAATAGATAAATTATATAAATTATTCATTATTTTTTATTTTTTATTATTAATTTTTATTCAGTAAAAGGCCAAAGCCCTTGGACATTACAACTAATCTTGCTTAACTAGAGCATTAATTTTAGTTTGTTTGGGTAGACATTGTTTCTATCTTATAACATTTACATATTTTGATTTAAAGATAACTTTTTTGTTCAAGAACCTAGATATGAACTTTCCAATCTTATGATTATAATTTATATTTTCCATTCCTTGCTCTTTGATTGAATTTTATAGTAAGACTTGAAAAAAATGAATAAAATTGGCCAAGATCCTTGTTAGTGATAAAAAAGAAAACTGTCTACTAACATTAGTAGTTATAAAATAACATATCTAATTTAAAAATATGTCTTCTTTTTTCTTTTTGATTAAATTATCTTAGTAGATATCATAATGTGCTTTATAGGGAAAGCTATTTGTTATGAAGTTTTCCACCTTTTCTATGCTACTAAAGACTATATTCATTATCTACTCATGATTTTATATTCTAAGTTTATTGAGAATTGAGATATAAGGTAGTGATAGGACAACTATTTAAAAGGTTTGAAAGTCTAACTAGAATGTGAATCCAAATGATCTTAGGAAGGGAATTGTAAATCAAAAGAGGCTATAATTAACTAATTAAAGTTTTGTAATAAGTCTTATGAGTAATCTTATTTAATCATTTCTTCTCCTTTCATGGGTATAATTTCACTGTCAGCCCCAACATTTCTTAAGGCATCAACTACTTTATTTCCTTCCATGTGTATATGTTGAATTTGAGTCGATACTAATTGATCTAGCAATTCTATTACTTTTTCTACTCTAGGATTGAGAAATTTGGAGTTTTTCTTTTCCTTATTGCATTTAGAATAATTTGTGAATCTCCCTCAATAACATAATGCTTAATACCAAGATCTAAACTTAGACTCAAACCAATAATTAGAGCTTCTATTTGTGCTAAATTTTTTGAAACCTTTCCTAGGAATTTGGCATATTTAGCTATCCATTCAATGTTGTCATTATGACTGATGTCACCTATGCCTGCATTCCCAGGATTACCTCTCGAAGCTCCATCAAAGTTTAGTTTATCCGAAACCTTAGGGGATGGGGTCCATTTATAGTTTTCTCTAGCTAGCTTATTAGCTAGGGGGTACATCATTTGGGGATTAATGAGATTATACCAAATTTCCTTCATTTATGCATCCCAAGCCACAAATGTTCCTTCTTCTTTAACCAAGTTTCTAAGATTATTGTTTATGTTTTCTATTATACTAGCCTCAACATTGTTCAGGAGAGAAGAAATAGATAACTCCTCATTCATAAATATCCTTTGGTTCCTTTCCTTCCAAATTTCCCATAATAGAATAGAGAGTGAGATCCTCCAAAGATTGTTGTAAATTTTTGAAAATTTCGACTTGGGTCAGCTTTTAAGGTGGTCCTTTAGATTGTTTTGGAAGGTTGAATGCCAGTTTAGTGTATTGCATAACCATGACCAAAAAATATTTGTGAAAGGGAGATTAAATAACAAGTGGTTAGAACTTTTAGATTCATTTTTATAGAGCGAACATCTAGAAGGCCCTTCAAACCCCTTTTTGAAAATTTATCTGCAATTAAAATCCAATTTTGGATTGCATCCCATAGGAAGATATGAACTTTTGGTAAACAAGTTGAATCCCAACATAGCTCAAATAGGATCTTAGTTTCTTCCCATCTCTAAGATTTAGTAATGATTACATACCCTAGTTTAACTCTATAATTACCATCTTTAGATGCTCCCTAGATAAGTTTATCATTTCTATTTTTGTGGTTTGCTATGCATTAATTAATAAAGTGATTATATTGTTGTTTTTCATTTTTAGTTAAGTTTTTTTGGGCAATAGATTTCCACTCTCATTTGACTGAGTATTAATAGATAATGATATCTTGATAATCTATTACATAATTTCCCCATAAACTAATTATAGAATTTTAATATTACAAGACATATCTAAGTAATTTGGGGTTGGGAGCCCTTCATAGGAATCTTCCCAGAACAAAGTATTTTTCCCGTCACCAATATCCCAAGTTAAGTTTTTGTTACTAATAGGATGACATTGTAACATAAAGTTCCAAGTTCTAGATCCCTTAGGAGGGTAGAGGTGTGAAATAGTGACTACAAATCTGAAAATGTAAGATATTTTGTTGAGAAAAGATTGATACAGGTATGAGTATATGTTTCAATCATTGTTTTGTCATTGATGTCAAACCTACTACTTGCTGGTAAGACAATAGCTTAATTGATTTGAGTACTATCATTTGTTTGATTAATGAAGAATATTTGATCAAATATGATAATAGGAGCACCTTGATGAAAGGTTCAATTATGGTATGTAAAAGGAGCACAAAGATTAGTTAAGATAGTGATGTTATAGTGTATTATTTATCTACTTAAGACTGCAAAGTTTGGATATACTGATTAAATCTAGAAGAAAAAGTAAGAAAAATTGAGTGTACCAAGCTTGACCAAGTGGACAGTAGGTGTCGAACAAATTTAGTGCAAGCCAAGTAGAAAATCAATTGGAGCTAAGCAAAGTGAAGATTTGGTGTATGTCGAGTGAACTTAGTGTGAGCTGAGTAAATTTTAGTTGATCTCGAGTACTAGTATACTTTAGTGTTTGTCAAGTTAACTAGTTGAAGATGAGTGAAAGAACAGTATGGAAGCTGAGTAACAACATATTGATGTTGAGTGCTAGTATTCATGGTAAATTTTAGATTTGATAGATCTAAGCTAACTATTTTGTTTTCTTAAATTGTGTGAGGTATGTTGAAGATTACTATGATGAGCTGGTGGTACATAATTCAAGGTAAACCATTTTGTGGAGAATTCAACAAATATTGAAGAAGAAGTTTCTCGAGGAACCAAATGGAAAAGTGGGTAGTTTCATTGAATCCAACCTAATCCTACCTAACCCTAAAGTGGATGATTGAGGTTAAATGACAGAAGATCTGGAATCTCTATTTATAGAGAGAGTTAGTTAGAAGAAAAGGTTGTCATGTGCAAGAACCTAAGGAAGAAAAGGTTTCTAAGGTATTTTTTTCATTCATTGTCCAAACAAAAGATACTTCTATTGGCATGCAAAGCAAGAAGGCTTAAGAGTATGAATGCTTAAAGCGTGAACAAGCTATCAAAGTTGAAGTCTGTGAAATCCAAGTAGAATGGAGGATTGAAATAGAGATCTATAATCTACAAGTGAGTTGTAATTTGTTATCAAATCAAGCCTTACTATTACTTTCTAATCATTGTATCAGTCTAGGTTAAATCCTTTGGATTAAGATTGATCTAATAGGCATTTGTAAATCTTTGGACCAGGTGACATTCCAAGTGAATGATCTAAAGTCCTCTAACAAGGCTCACTCCTAAAAGGGTGATTGAAATCCTCTAACTAGGTCACATTTAATAGTGTGTATTGTAACCTTTAACAAGGTTGGCCTATCATAGGGCATCACTTCAGAAGAGTGAGAATTAGTAGCATTTTACTAGTGTTTTTTCTCAAATTGGGCTTCCACTTAAAATTCCATGAGTCAAATGTGTTATTAAATTTGTTACATTTCATCTTTACATTTCTGCAAAGTTGTTTTGACCTAGGATAGTAACCTACAAAGTTTAAGCATTGTATGATCTAATGGATGCATGCATAACAAGGTTTTATGGATATGGGTTCACTAAGATTTGAAAAGTTTTATTTGTACATCTGGACCTTAGATAACTAATTCACTCCCTCCCCCCCTGCTCTCAGTTATTATAAAGAATTCCAAAAATTGGTAGCCAAGTCATCTACTTAAGAGGAATAGTTTGAAGGTACTAGAAGAAAAAATCAAGATATCAAAAAGAGAGGTACTCAAGCTTAACAAGGATAACTTCCCTACATGGAGAAGTCTAATGAAACTACACCTAGGAGGTCTTGGAGACCATGCACAATCTACCATCATCATTGAGCATGTTGATCCTGTTGGAGCCCCAACTGTTGATGAACTAAAAAAGAAGAAAGAACACAATCAAGCAATGTTGGAGATTGCCTCTACCCTAAGTTATGTTTATTTTTATGACATCAAGGTTTTTGAAAGTGCAAAGAAGATGTGGGATACTCTTCACACTATTTATGCAAGATTCTAAAATGTTTTGAAAGCCAAATCTGAAAGTCTTAGAGATAAGTTCAAGAACATGAGGATGCAAAAAGGTGAGAATGTTGCTCAATATTGCTCTAGAATTAAAGATGTTGTTAATGCTATAAGAGGAGCTAATGGTATTATTGATGATGATACTATATTGAGTAAAATATTGAGAATTTTTTTGCCCATCTATGTTATTAAAGTGTCTTAAATATAAGAATTGAGATATATACCAGGTTCTAATTTGACTCTGAAAGGTTTGATAGGTAGGCTCACTGTCTTTGAGCTCTCTAATTTTGATAATTTCAAAACTAAAAAATGTTGAATATGCTTTCAAAGCTAAGCTATCATTAAAGGAACCTAAAGATAAGAAGAAAAGGTCAAATATGTTCCTAGTGATAGTGACACGGATGAGGAGGATGTAGAAGAACTTGAAGTACTAGAGATTACACAGAGGCAAAGGAAAATTCAAAGATAAGTTATCTATTATGTGTTTTAATTGTAATAAAGTTGGTTATATTTCCACTAGAGATCTAGAGAAGAAGAAAAATGGAAGTGGAGACAAATACAAAAGTAGAAGAGATGAGGACAACAAAGATTACAAAGACAAAGGCAACAAGTCTGGCTACATTGCAAAAGAGGAAACCAAAGATGGATCTGATGATCATGATAATGAAGTGGTGTATGTTGCAATGTAGGATGAATCTGATGAGGATGAGGCACTACCTTGGTATCTTATGTGAACATAAGTGATAGATGGATCATTGATAGTGGATGTTCACATCACATGATTGGAGATAAAAGTAAGTTCATTACCCTTAATTATTATGATGGAAATAGTGTAAGGTTTGGTAATGATGCACCCTATCTAATAAAAGGAAAAGGTTCTATCAAACTCAAAAAAAATATTTTGTGTGACAATTCTTATTATGTTGAAGGACTTAACTATAATTCATTGAGTGTGTCACAATTGAATAGTTCAGGTTGTAAGGTTGAGTTTGAGAACAAAATAGCTAAGATATATAACACTGATGGGAAACTAATTGGGAAAGGTGATAAAACTAGATGTAATCTATTTTAACTTGATATGAATGATGCTACTTGTCTTTTTGTAGAATTTGATGATGTGTGGTTATGGAACAAGAGGTTATTTTATGTTAACTTTGATAACTTGGTTAGTATCAATAACATGATAAGAGTCGGAGGTTTGCCTAAATTGAAGAAACCTGACAATATAATTTGCAAACAATGTCAATTAGGCAAGATGACAAAATCTAGTTTTAAGAGTAAAACTCAACCTCTAAAGGAATTTTGGAGATTGTTCATACTAACTTATGTGGACCAATCAATGTGCAAAGCTACAAAGGTGACAAGTACATTATGTAATTTGTTGATGATTATTCTAGGATGATGAAAGTTATGTTTTTGAAATAGAAATCTGATGTTTTCCAAATGTTTAAGTGGTACTTAGCAAGAGTTGAAAATGAGACAAGTAAAAGCTTGAAATATATGAGATCTAACAGAGTGGAGAATTTACATCAAATGAGTTTGAGATTTTTTTTATTGATAGAGGAATCAAAAGACAAACATCTACACCTAGGACCCCTCCACATAATAGAATTGCTAAAAGGAGGAACAAATCTGTAATGGACTGTACTAGGACACTCATGATGGAGAAGAATGTTGCTTTGAAATACTAGAGAGAGGATGTAAGTAAAAATGTCTATATCTTGAACCATGTGCAAGTTAAGAAATGTACTCATTCAAAAACCTTTTGAATTATGGTATGGATACTCACCTAATGTAAAATATTTTAAGATATTTGGAAGCAAATGGTATGTTCTAAAAGATTTTAGGAATGTTAAATTAGATACTAAAAGTTATGAAGGTATATTCCTTGTCTATTCCACAAGAAGTAAAGCTTATAAGTATTTAAATACTAACACTAACAAAGTTGTGGAAAGTGCAAATATGAAGTTTAATGAATATATAAAGGTACATGAGGCTGAGCCTATGAAGGAACAAGAGGAATACAAATATTTTGTATACTTTTATGAAGGTATGCCTGTTTATGAAGATGTTGTAAAACAACAAGTTTTAGTGAATGTTGAGTCACGTACAATGAATGTTGAGTTGTATTCAGGAACCAAGCTACAATTAGGTGTCGAGTTGTATATTAAAGCTAAGGCACATTCTAATTATAAGATTAGTATACATGAAATATATGTTGAAATACATGATAGAGAAGTTAATAGATGTAATGAGTAAAGTAGAGTAGAACCAAGTCAAAAGACATCACATTCTGATTCTAAGATTAATATACATGAAATATATGTTGAAATACATGATAGAGAAGTTAATAGATGTAATGAGAAAAGTAGAATAGAACCAAGTCAAAAGACATCACCCAGCTAAACAAATTATTGGAGACAAAGATGCTAGATTAATGACAAGAAACAAGCTAAGAAGTGATACATGTTTGTTAAGCATGCATGAACCTAAGTTAGTGAAAGATGCCTTAGAAAATGTGGACTAAAGCCATGAAAGAAGAGATTGAACATATTGAGAAGAACAAGACATGGACTCTAGTTCGTAGACCAGAGGACAAGAATGTAATTGGAACCAAGTGGGTGTATAGAAACAAGTTGGATGAGAATGGTAAAGTCACAAGGAATAAGGCAAGATTAGTTTTCAAAGGGTATGCATAAGAAGAAGGGATAGACTATGGAGAAACATTTTCCCTATTGTAAGATTGGAAGGAGTAAGAACTCTACTTGATTACTCTATATACAAAGGTTTCAAAGTTTATCAAATGGATGTGAAATCTACATTTTTGAATGGCATATTAGAAGAAGGGGTCTATATAGAATAGCCAAAATGATTTGTTGATGCTAAAACCAAGAACATTGTATGTAGACTACACAAAGATTTATATGGTTCAAAGCAAGCACTGAGATCATGGTATGAAAGGCTTCACAACTATCTTGTAAAGATTGGATTTGAGAGGATTGATGATAACAAAAATCTATACTTGAAGACTAAAGGAGGTAAAGGTATTTTACTAGCTGAAATTTGTGTTGATAATATCACATTTGGAGGTCAAGATGGATTATATAAGGCAAATGAAATGAAGAAAGAATTTGAGATGTCTATGTTTGAAGAGATCAAGTCCTATGTTGGTTTGCAAGTATATTAGATGAAATATGGTATATAGATCACTTAGTCTAAGTATGTAAAGGAAATATTGAAAAAATTTAGATGGGAAGATTCAAAACTAGTTAGAAAACCTACGGTGATAGGACACAAGTTGTCAAAGAATAATGATTCAGCTGATATGAATCAAACATTGTACAAGTCTATAATTGGAAAATTACAATATGTAGTGCATAGAAGACTTGACATTGCATTATCTATTACGATAGTTGTAAGATTCTCTACTAATACTAAGGAGAATCATTTGATGGTTGGTAAGAGGAAAATGAGATATCTAAGAGGAACAGAAAATTATGGTCTATACTACAAGAAAAATGAAAAATTTTAGTCAAGAGAACCTACACTGATGTTGATTGGGCTGAAAATATTGATGATAGAAAGAGAACTAGTAGAGGAGCATTTTTCTATGGAAAGAGATTGGTCACGTAGACCAACAAGAAACAAAATTACATATCTTAGTCTACTGTTGAAGTTGAATATGTGGGTGTTGTAGTAAATTGTATAAACATTATATGGATCAAATAGCTACTCAAAGGTATGAAGGAAAAAATCACTAAACCTATGATACATTATTGTTATAATATAAGTTCTATAAATATATCAAAGAACCATGTGATGCACACAAAGACTAAGCACATTGCAATCAAGTATCATTACTTGAGAGAGTTAGTTCAAGACAAAGAAGTGAAGATGGAATATGTGAATACAAAATAGAAGATTGTTGATATCTTCACAAAAGAATTACCTAAGGATGATCATGAGTATCTAAGAGGTAAGATAGGGGTAATACCCTTATCCAAATTTTCTTAAGAAGTTAAGTAGTGCCCTACATCAACTAGAGCTGAATGTTGTATCTTATAACTTGATGAAGTGGATCTTACTTTAGGAGCTTCCTAAGGTAATCAAAGAGCTAGAATAGAAGATCAACCACAAGTGATGTGATAGAGGGAGACACTAAAATTGCTAACATCTGCATGATGAGATGACAAGTCTTTGGCATTGTTGTCAAAGAGGGAGATACGACAAAATACCAAACAAAGTGAGAAAGAGGGATAAGTACTTTAGAAGGAGAAAGAAATATGAAATATCTACTTAGAGGGAGATAGTGTACTTAAATATGATAAAGAGGGAGTGATCAGAGAAGTCATAAGGAAGATTTGATTGCCTATTGATCAAAACAAAATTTTGTAGCCTATACAGAAGATGAAAACTGTTGATAGAGGGAGAGATTTCAATACAAGGATTTATTTATTTTTGGTATTGGTTTGCCATCAATGCCAAAGAGGGAGATTGTTGAGAAAAGATTGATACAAGTATGAGGATATTTTTCAATAAATTTTTTCACTGATGTCAAACCCGCTACTTGCTTGTAAGATAATTGCTTAGTTTATTTGAGTACTATCATTTGTTTGATTTATAAAGAGAATTTGATCAAATGTGATAACAAGAGCACCTATAGGAAAGGTTGAGTTATGGTATGTAAAAGGAGTACAAAGATTAGTTAAGACAGTGATGTTATAGTGTTTTTTTTATCTATTTAAGGATGAAAAGGTCAAACACATTGATTAAGTCTAGAAGAGTAAGTAAGAAGAATTGAGTCTACCAAGCTTGACCATGGACAGTAGGTGCTAAGCAATGTTAGTGCAAGCCAAGCAAAAAATTAGATGGAGCCAAGCAAAGTGGAGATTTAGTATATGTCAAGTGAACTTAGTGTAAGATGAGTAAAGTTTAGTTGATGCCAAGCACCAGTAAACTTTAGTGTTTGCCAAGTTAACTAGTTGAAGATGAGTGAAAGAAAAGTATAGAAATTGAGTAACAACATATTGATGTTGAGTGCTAGTATTCATGTTAAATCATAGATTTGACGAATATGAGCCAATTATTTTTTCTTGAATTCTGTGAAGCATGTGGAAGATAACTATGATGAGTTGGTGGCATAAAACTCAAGGTAAACCATTTTGTGGTGAATTCAAGGAATATTGAAGAAAAAGTTTCTAGAGGAACCAAATGGAAAAGTGGGTAGGTTCATTGAATCCTACCTAATCCTACCTAAACCCTAAAATAAAAGATTGAGGTTAAATAAAAAAAGATCTTAAATCTCTATTTATAGAGAGAGTTAGCCAAAAGAAAAGGTTGTCATGTGCAAGAACCTAAGGAAGACAAGGAGTCCAGCATATTTGCTTCATTCAATGGCTGAACAGAAGAGACTACAATTGGCATGCAAAGATAGAAGGCTTAAGAGTATGACTGCTAGAAAGGTGAACAAGCTATCAGAGCTGAATTGTATGAAAGCCAAGAAGAATGGAGGACTGAAACAAAGATCTATAATCTACAAGTGAGTTGTAATTTGTTATTAGATCAAGCCTTACTATTACTTTCTAATCATTGTATTAGTCTAGGGTAAATCCTTTGGATTAAGGTTGACCTAACAACCATCTGTAAATAATTTAACTAGGTGACATTCCAAGTGAATGATCTAAAGTCCTCTAACAAGGCTCATTCGTAACAGGGTGATTAAAATCCTCTAACCAAGTCACATTTAACAATGTGTATTATAACCTTTAATAGGGTCGGTCTTCCATAGGGCATCAGTTCATAAGAGTGAGAATTAGTAGCATGTTATTGGTGTTTTTTCCCAAATTTGGTTTCCACATAAAATTCCAAAGTTGTTTTCACCTAGGACAGTAACCTACAAATTTTAAGCATTGTATGATCTAATGGATACATGCATAATAAGGTTTTATGGATATGGGTTCACTAAGTTGTGAAATGTTTTATTTTTACATCTGGACCTTGGATAATTGATTCACCCCCCCCCCCCAGTTATTCTAAAGAACTCCAATATATTTTTGATAAAGAATTTTTTCCCATTTCTTATCTTTTTCTTGATACATCCTTCGTACTAATTTAGCTCCCAATGCTTTGTTTTGCCAACTTAAATTTTTAATTCCTAATCCTCCTAATTTTTTAGTTGTGTAAATGTTATCCCATTTTATAAGAGCTTGTTTAAATTTCTTTTCTTCAAGCCATTTACAAAAAAAATCTCTCATGTTTTCCTAGGCTACTATTAACCCTTTAGGTAGGGGGAGACACGACATTTGCAAAGTTGGTATAGATGGCAGAATGGATTTGATTTTAGTTTCTTTACTAGCCTTAGTTAATCATTTACCCTTCCAATTTTTCATTTTTTTTATCAATTTTATCTAGAATAGGATTCCAACACTTAGAATCTCTAGAGTTCTTTTCGATCTAAATGCCTAGATACTTATAAGGGAATGATCCTTTTTTGAATCCATAAATTGACATATCCTATTTTCTACATTTGGATGTATGTATAAGAAAAAAAGTTAGATTTGTCTTCATTAAATCTTTCTCCAAATACTTCCATATATGTTGTGATGATATTTTCAAAGTGGCAAGTCTCTTCCAAGGAACTTTCTCCTAGAAGGATAGTATCATTAACAAGCTGTTGATGTGTTATCATGGGCATACCTTCTACTACAATGACTCCTTTGATGAGAGACTATACTTGTGATTTTTTAATACTTCTTCCAAAGGCTTCATCCAAAAGAAATAATAAAAATGGTGATATTTGATCTCCTTGCCTAATACCTCATGAAATATTGAAATAACCTTCCGGAGAGCCATTTATGAGGAGTGATATTTTTAGTGTAGAAATGTAGCTAAAGATAAGATTAATCCATTGATTCAAAAAACCAAATGTTTCAAAAGTTTAGCACAAGAATCTCCAATTTGCTTTATCATATGCTTTTTGGATATCTAATTTCATGGATACACAAGCTTCTTTATTGGATTGTACTGAATGAATTGATTCTAGATAATAATAATATCATCTAAAATAGATCTATCAAGCATAAATCTCATTTTTTCTCTAAAATTATTTTTAGTAAAAAAAAGAATTTGAGCCTATTGGGTAGGGTTTTGGTGAGTATTTTGTAAATAGTGTTATATAGCGCAATATGTAAATAGTCACTTGGTTTTTCATGCTTAGCTTTCTTAGGAATAAGAGTTATAAAGGTATTATTGATTTCTGCTAATAACGAACCTGAGTTTCTAGTAGTTTTAATAGCTTTCCAAAGTTCATCTCTTAGTATGTCCTATCATTTTTGGAATAAAAATGCTTGGAATCCATCTGGTCCTGGAGACTTATCCGAATTGAGACTAAAATGTGTTGTTCTAATTTATTCTTTAGAGAAGGCTCTGTTTAGGTATATATTGCCTTCAATAGATATAAGTTTAGGTATATCTTTTAACATACTTTTTTGTGCTCTTAGATTAGAGTATTCAAAATTATTAAGAATGTTAGTGTAGTAATCCACAAATATTTTTATTATCTAATTTGGGTCTTCTATAATACAACCTTGATCATATTTAGCTTTTTTTTTTTTTTTTTAATTATTTACATTTATATTGTTGATATTTCTATTATGAAAGAATTTAGTATTATGACCTCCCTATGTTAACCAGTTTTCTCTAGATTTATGTTTCCAAAATATTTCTTCTTTTGCTAGTATTGATTCTTGTTATAGTATAAGTTATTTTTCCTTTGTGTATTTATAATTGTCTAGTTCTTTTATAATTTCTTGATTTAGTTTTTTTAAATCTTCTTATGTTTCTAATTTTTCTTTGAATATATTGTGAAAGTGTATATCATTCCATTTTAAAATATTTTCCTTTAATAATTTTAATTTTGATATGAAACAAAACACTTTTTATCCCTCAAAGTGGCCTTTTGATCACCATTCTTTTATTAGTGCCATAAACTTCTCATCTTGGAACCACATCTTTTCACATTGGAAGGAATTTTTGCTAGGCTTTTGAAGCTTTGATATTTCTAGTCTTACTAGAAAATGATATGATCCCGCATATGGTAAGATTGATGTTTGAGCTGAATGGTCAAAATCTCTTAGATCTCCTCTAAATAAGAACCTATCAAGACATTCTCCTATTTGATAAAATTATTTTATTATGTTATGCCACATGTAGAGACCATTTGTTGGTACAAAATCAACCAAATTATCTTAGGCAATCTAATCTCTAAAATCTCTCATCACTTGGAAAATGTATTGAGAACCTCCTTTTTTCCTTCTAGGCTTATAACGGCATTAAAATACCCTCCAATCATGAATTTTTCTAAAGTGTTGTTATCATGCCATAGCTATCTCTTACTAGTAGTTGGAGTTGGTCCATATATATTAATTAAAACAAATTGGAGATTTTCTTTAAAACTTATGACTTTAGCACTCATCCAATTATTAGTAGACGTCCATATATTATATGCAATTTTCCTTAGATCACATATAATGCCAATTCCTCTTGAAGCTCCTTCAAATTCTTTTAAATCAACTTTCCATATTCTGAGTTTCATATTTAATTTTCCCCATTCTAACTTATTCAACTTTATTTCTTGTAATAGTATTAATTCCAATTCAAATAATATTAAATTCTACTTTAAAAATATTTTTGTGTTAGGAGCGTTTAATCCCCTAACATTCCAAGTTGTTAACTTCATTTTTCTATGGGAAGGTCTTTCCCCTTCCCAACTTTTAGAATATCATAGATCTTTTTTTTATTCCTTGACTTACCTAGTTCTGTTCTTAGTTCTACAAGAGTTTTCCTACCTCTCTTCATCTTTTGTTTACCACATCAGGGAGCCTTTATATCTTCCTAGTTATATGCTAAACCAAGTGATTCAATATAATCACCAACATTACTTATAATGTGTTCTAATTGATCATCTAATATTTCTTTCTCTTCTCTTATTATTTCTTTAAATATTTTTGTATCCAAATTATTTTTCCTATTGAATAATTACCTTTGTTATTTTTTATACTAGTTTAATTTGTTTTAGTGGTGAATTCTCATTTTGATTTAAATTATCTTCTACTCCTAATTCCTCCCAAATTTTTGTAGATTTTCCTTTGATTCTAATTCTATCATAAGAGTTATATATTGAATCTAACTTTGTTCTATTTGTAGATATGAAAGACACAACTTCCAACAAGATACCATTCCCTACTTGCTCTTCTATGTCTCTTCATTTATCTTATGCATTGAAAGATTTAAAAGGATCTTTCCTATTTTTGGGAGTTTTCCAAAACTTCTATGATCTCGTTTCAACTCTTTCCTTATATATTTTGTGACGTATATTTGTTAACTACTCTATTGTTGATCTCTCAAGGTTTTGTTGTCTATTAATGTCAAACACTTAGTCGTATACAAGGAAGAGTTGGTTGATCATCACTACAACTAAGTTATTCTTTATGAATCATGTATTTGTAAAGACTTGTAAATAATCATGTGCATGATGAGCTCTATAGGAGTCGAGAAAATCTTTGATTATCGAGTACTCCTATATAAGCCAAATTCAGTAAATGCCTAGTAAATAGAGTATATGGATGTTGAGTCATACAGAAGGAGTTGAGTTAATTAAGGTGAAGTTTTAATAGGAAGAATAGTTATGACTGAGCATTAGAGACAATATGTGTCGAGTAACACAGTATGTATAAGAATGTCTGAAATAGTACAAACTTTGAGGTAAACCATTTTGAGCTAACATATAAACAACATTTAATGATTTTAGAGCTTGTTAAAATGGTTGTTACATGCTTTGATGTTGATCACCAATCCCTATGAAGATAGGACAACCAATCAAATGAAGAGGCCAAAAAAGGGAAACATCTAGATCATTGATCTTGTTCTAGAAGACTCTACAGATGTCTTTATAAGGGAAAATCCAAACCCTATTTTGTGTGTGTGTGTGTGTGAAGAGAAAGAAAGTGAAGTATCATGTGAAGGATTTAGGTTTTGGAGGCTACAAGAAAAGTTGTGAAGTAATAGAGTTTAACAACCTAGTGAACCAATGAAGAGCAAAGTAAAGATATATCAAATAGGAGATCAGATTAGAGATTGGAAATAAAAGATCTATAATCAGCATTGTAAGTGCAAATTGAAGAATTGGGTACTGAATCATTTTTGGCAAAGTGAACCAAGGTAAATCTATTAATAGAGTGGTCCTAAAAGGCCTATTTAAATCTCTTAATAGATTTCTTACTTCATTGTAGGTTTAAAGATCCTAATAGTCTTTGTAAAGATCCTAACAAGATAGACCCCTCATAGGGTAGATCATCAAAAGTGATCAAATTTGTAGTCCTAAGAGGCTAACTTTGTTACTACAGTAGTGAAGATGTGTAGATATCATCCCCACCCCAATTTTACCTTCACCATGGAGGGTTTTTGGGTAACCAAAATTTGTTGCATTATGTATTTATATTTTCATTATGATGGATATGGTACATAGTTAGATCTATTTTAGCATTTTAAGTTCAAGTTATGTTATGTATAATCTAGATATGAGATGATAATGTGATGAATGTAGTCAAGTTGTTTTAAAGGTTAAAGTTTGTGTGATCTTGATTCACCCCCCTTCCCTTCTGTATCTCAATTTCCAATAAACTTTCAACATTTGTATGTCTATATTTATTAGGATAAATGTGTGTACATCCTTCCGTGGTCACAACTACTTGCTAATTATTTTGATCTAGTTTGTACAAGTTTTTATTATCTACTTTTTCTCATCCTTGTATTTGTTGTTCCCATTCTGTTATAACCTCTCTTTTATCTATTTTTTCAAAGATGGCTAAAGATGGTGTACCTTTTTCTGATACTCCTCCTCATACTACCTTTATGTTTTCCCGAAGATGCATCCATCTTGCTTTCTTGTGCAAGATTTTCTAGATAAGTTGATCTTTTGTGTTGCTTATGAGATTCTTCCCAGAGAGTAATTTGATCATTGATATCATTTTAGATTTTAAAAATTTCATGGGTAAGCCTTTTATATTGAATCAAATTCTTTTTTAATATCCTCTATAAATAGATTTTGTTTAATACATTTCTCACATTTCTGTAGTGTATCCATATTTTCTTCAAAGTTAATGGGATTGAATTGATCCTTCTCAATAACATTATTGTGTATCTTTGATTTGACTGTATGATTGAATGTTGGAGGGAATTCTTTTGTTTTGGCATTGTCCAAAAGTTTCCCTTCTTCAATCTCCTGGTCTAATTTCTCTGCCCTATTTTCAATATTTCTATTGTTCAGCTCTAATTGATCCATTTCTTCCAAGGAGTTATGATAAATGTTTATTTCTTATATAAATCATTGGAAGGGTTTCTCTTATGCATGAGTATTTCACTAAATAGTTTTCAAACATGTTTTTAAAGCTATCTATCTTGATGATGTCTGATATGTATCCTTATTATTTTAAGATTTTAAGATTAGAAATTGAGTGATTAGTAATAAGTTTAATAGGTTTAATGTTGGTGGCTTTTAAGTATAAATTGATCAACATGTTGATGTAAATGTATCTACTATAATTTGTTTCTATCCCTATCAGATCTCCTAATGAAGATCTTATACATTTTAAATATCTATATTATTAATGTTCACTTTTTTCATGTGAGATGCAGAGCTTGCCATTTTTTGTGAAAACCTTGGAAGGTTCCTATTCTTGTTTCACGCTTAGCAAAACTAAAACATCCAAGTTGTCTGGTGTATTTGGTGTTCTATTTTCTGAGAAGAGAATGGTGGGGATGCAATATGTTGTGAATTGGATAAAAGTAATCACGTTTTGGATTAGGTTTAATCTGAGGTAGGCGTATCAGGCTCTGAGTTTGACTCAATTTTGATACTTATTAAAGGACCTAAAATTTGTCAATGTAAATTAATTACACCACAAGGCATGGTTGGCACCGACCAAGATGCTTCCAGAGGCATGTGCGGCCATCCCTCCAACTGCCAACTACTCACATTAATAATACACCAAAAACCACTTCTGGAGATTTCTGTACATTTATTACAATTGTTGTTATAAATAGACTTGCCGGGCCTAGAGTTTTCAACGCTCATTTCCTGAATATTCTGCTATGTTATTTTCTCTGTGTTTTTTCATGGTATCAAACCCATGATTAATGATTGGTGAATGTTTTGTTTTGCTATGTGAACTGAAGGAGATTGTTGTTACAATCTACAAGCTGATATTGGAGTTGAAGTGTTTCTTTGAACTATTAGCATTGGCATTATCTTAGAGAAGAAAGATAACATGCTGAAGAAAGCAGATCTATTGCAGCCATTCCTGGAGGAGCAAAAATTATTATTGGTCAAAGAGCACATTTGAATTTCTAAGAGGTACGTATTGAAAGATAAAAGAGTATAGTGTTGTGTGGGGCTGTAATGCTTATTGTTTTAATATAGAGCTTTCTCTATTCTATTGTGCCACTGAAATAAGCAATGAACTATCGAATGTCTCTTTAAATTTGAAGTTGTTAACGATCATTTGGTTATTTCAAATTTTTGAAGAGATTGAGTAAGTTTGTTCATGGTAGTGGTGTTGATGAAGAGTTATTTGAAATATTGAAGGATTAAGTTGTTGTGTGGGACAGAATTGGGTGCCATTTATATTGTTATGGTTATCTATCTTACTGTGATTTTTCAAGTACAGTTGAAGTGTTGAATGCTCTTGTGATTTAGAAGATGCACTAATCCATTGTTTGTTTAGATATGTTTGTATGATTGAGAAGTGAGCATATCTTTTGGAAGATACAAATTCTGTATGCTTCAAGGTGTGTGGATGTATGTGATTAAGAAGTGTTATTAAAAATTTATTGTGAAGAGATTGATAAGAATAGAAAGTGGGTAACTTTGTGTGGAAAAGACAAATTTGATAAAGTTTTTTATTTAAAAGTCCTTGTTTGATTGGTTCATAAGAAGGCCAATATCAAGGGTGGTCTTTTGGTGTTTGATTGAAATCTAACTATGGTTGGTGAGATGTCTAATCTTGTGGTTAGTGAAAAATTGGATGGTTCAAATTATGCTAATTGGAAATGTGAGATGGAGTTAATTTTACAAATGAAAGATTTATGGGACTAGTCACAGAAGAAGAACCTGAGGATCAAGATAAACTTAATAAATGGAATAAAAAGGATATGAATGCACGTGCTACACTTTTGTGGAAAATTAGTCCAGGGATTAGGCCTCATGTTCAAGGTTTAAAAACAACAAAGGCAATATGGGAAACTTTACAAACAATGTATGAAAGAACAAGTAAGTTAAAAGCAATGGATATTAAGAGGCAATTAACTCATTTGAAAATGAAAGAAGGAGATAGCATGAATGATCATATTGCTAGATTGAAAAACTTAAGAAATCAGCTTGCAATGATGAAGGTTGAGTGCGAAGATGATGAAATCGTAGAATTTTTAATTAAAAGTCTTCCAAAGGAGTATAATAATTTCATTTGCACTTTAGAATTAACTAACAAATTTGAAAATATAAAATTGCAAGAAGTCTATGGTGCTTTGTTAAATGAAGAAGAAAGGCTTCACAAGTTTACAAGTGAGTCTAGCAAGAGTCAAGCATTTGTAGCTAGAGGGAAATACAAGAATTATAATCAAGAAAGAACATATCAAAATCAAAGACCTAATCAAGGGAATCAATATAGAAATAATCAAAGACAATGGTCTCAACAAAGAGATAATCAAAATAGGCAAAATTATCAAAGGCCACAAAATGAAGGGAGAAATTACAATAATAATCTCAAAGGAGCAAATACTATCAAATGTTTCAAGTGTGGAAAAGAAGGGCATAAAAGTGATCAATGTTTTAAGAAATGGCAAAAGAGATTTAATCAAAGAAGGCAATCAAATTTTGTTCAAGAAGAGGGTGATCATCATATAATGATAGCTTCTTTGGCTGCTCAAGGTGATTCAAGAAATGCATGGTATATTGATTCAAGAGCTAGCCAACATCTGACTCACAACAAAAATATCTTTAGCTCTTTAGAAGCAACAAAAGGTGCAAAAATATTTCTTGGTGATGATAGTTCACATGACATAGAAGGAATAGGTACAATTTCAATAAAAGGTAATGATGGTAAAAATTTGGAAATAACTAATGTGAATTTTGTACCTATGTTGGCCAAAAATCTTCTATCAGTGAGTCAAATAACTCAACATGGATATAAGGTGGAGTTTTATTCAGATAAGTGTTTAATCAAGAATATTAATGGTGGATAGAAAATAGTTGCTAGAGGAGTTGAGAATGATGGATTATATAAATTTCAAGCTAGTGTTGCTAAGAAGCCTTATATCACTACAAGATCATCCTTAAGTGAGTTATGGCATCAAATGTATGGTCATTTAAATTATCAAAGTTTGGCCATGCTTTCAAAGATGAATATGGTTGATGGATTACCCTGGATAAAATTAAATACAAATGTGTGTGAAGGATGCATGGTTGGTAAACAACATAGAGACACTTTTGAGAGGTCTACATGGAGAGCAAAGAAAAGTCTAGAACTTATCCATAGTGATTTGTGTGGTCCTATGAATCCGACATCAAAGGGAGGAGCTAGGTATATCTTGACATTTATTGATGATTTTTCAAGAAAAATTTGGGTTTATTTCTTGAAACAAAACGATGAAGTTTTTAACAAATTTGAAATATTTAAAGCTCTTGTGGAAAATGAAAGTGGAAATAAGATCAAGAGAATTAGAACTGACAATGGTGGAGAATATGTAAACAATAGGTTCAAATCATTTTGTGAACATCATGGGATCAAAAGAGAGATGACTATTAGATATACTCCTCAACAAAAAGGTATTTCTGAAAGGAAGAATAGGACTTTAGTGGAAATGGCACGTTGTATGCTACAATCTAAGAATCTTCCTTTGTTTTTATGGGCTGAAGCTATTAATATTGCATCTCATGTTTTGAATAGATCTCCCACAAATGTTTTGCAAAACATTACTCTTGAAGAAGCTTGGAGTGGAAGAAAACCTAATGTTAAGTATTTTAGAGTGTTTGGATGTGAAGCCTATGCCCATGTACCAGATGAGATTAGAGAAAAGAAATTTGATAAGAAAAGCATTAAGTGTATCTTTGTCGAGTATGATGACCAAAGGAAAGGATATAGGTTATATGATCCTAGTGTGGAAGATGTGTTTACAAGTAGGGATGTCAAGTTTAATGAAGGGTTTGATGATATGCCAATATCCACTCCTATTCCACACGTAGCCATTGAGAATCATGAAGATCCTAATGATTTTGAAACTGGTGAAAGTTCTAAGGAACCCTTTGACATGGATGAAGAATCTAGTCCTTCTTCAAAGACCAAGAGTATTCAAGAAATTTATCAAAGGACTCATCAAATTAATTATGCTTTGATGACCACCATAATGAAGACTAATGATCCTCAAACATATGAAGAGGCCAAAGGAAAACATGAATGGGAAGAACCTACGAAAAATGAGTATGATTCCTTGATAAAGAATAACACTTGGGAATTGGTAGAGTTGCCAAAAGGTAAAAATGTGGTTAACAATAAGTGGGTATATAAGACCAAGTTCAAGTCAGATGGGAGTATTGAAAAACATAAGGCAAGACTAGTGGCCAAAGGGTATTCACAAAAATAAGGGATTGATTACACAGAAACTTTTGCCCCAATGGCAAAGATTAGTACTGTCAGAGTTATTATAGCATTAGCAGCTCATTTTAAGTGGCCTCTACACCAAATGGATGTTTAAAATGTATTTTTGAACGGTGAAATTAATGAAGAGATTTATATGACTTCACCACAAGGATTTGAGATTGAAGGGAAAGAACATTTGGTTTGCAAATTAAGGAAGTCTTTATATGGTCTCAAACAGGCTCCAAGGGCTTGGTATGCTAAAATTGATGAATATTTTCAAATTCAAGGCTTCCATAATAGTCCTCATGATCCAAACTTGTATGTGAAGGAATTTTTTGGTGGTGATATCATAATCATTGTGCTTTATGTTGATGATCTTATTATCACAAGACATAGCATGGATAAAATAAGTAACATAAAGTTAAGCTTGCAAGATACATTTGAAATGACCGATCTTGGTTTTCTACACTATTTTCTTGGTATACAAGTATGGCAAAAGGATGATGGTTTTTCTCTTTCTCAAACTAAGTATGCCCTAGACTTATTGAAGAGGTTTCGAATGATAGATTGCAAAAGTGAGTCTACTCCAATTGTTTTAGGATTAAAGTTAAGTAAGGACATGGAAGGTGAAGACGTTGATCCTACCTTATATAGGCAATTGGTTGGTAGTCTTGTATATTTAACACACACTCATCTTGATATTTATTTTGCAATTAGTGTGGTTTCCAGATTTTTGAGCTCACCTAAAGTCCCACATTGGATAGCCACTAAAAGAATACTAAGATATGTGAAAGGGACTTTAACGATGGGCATCTATTATTCATTTCATGGAGATATTTCCCTTAGTGGCTATTCAGATTCTGATTGGGCAGGATGCATGGATGATCGTAAGTCCACTACAAGTTATGTTGTCTATCTTGGTGCAGGTCCCGTTTCTTGGTGCAGTAAAAAGAAATCTACCATAGCTCTATCTACTACAAAGGTTGAATATATTGCAGCAAACAAAGCAGCAAAAGACATCACTTGGCTACGAGCTATCTTATCAGTCCTTAGGAAACATCATGCACGGCCTTCTCTACTTCATTGTGACAATCAAAGTTCCATATCATTATCTAAGAATCCAGTGTTCCATGCTCGCACCAAACATATTGAAGTCTATCATCATTATATCAGGCATCTCCTCCAAAAATAGGTGATTCATCTTCAATATTGCAAGACAAAGGACCAAATTGCTGATTTATTCACCAAGGCCTTAAGTGAAGCCAAGTTTGTATCTCTTTGACATCTTTTGGGCTTAAGAGTAGTGACATAATTGTCTAATGGTTGTCATTTAGGGGGGATTCTTATGAATTCTAACCATTGTATTTAGGAGATAACATATTGTAAATGGGTACCTAACAAGGCTTTAGGCTAGGACCCATCATATGTAGCTTATGGAGGGATATTTAGATAGTAGATATTTAGTATAGCTATTGTAATTAATTTAGGGGGGATGTCAATGTAAATTAATTACACCACAAGGCATGGTCGGCACCAACCGAGATGCACCTAGAGGCATGTGTGGCCATCCCTCCAACTGCCAACTACTCACATTACTAATACACCAAAAACCACTTCTAGAGATTTTTGTACATTTATTATAGTTTTTGTTATAAATAGACTTGTTGGGCCTGGAGTTTTCAGTGCTCATTTCCTGAATATTCTGCTATGTTATTTTCTCTGTGTTTTTTCAAATTTTACCAAAGTTGCAGTAAACTTCAATCCACTGATGGTGGGAAGTAATGATGTAGGCTTAGAGAACTCGAAGACATCCAATTTTATGCAATAAATCCATGTTCTAGACTTAGTGTGATCTTTTGTATATCAACTTTGATGTTTTTTCTGAATCCATGGATCTAATTTTAGCTTGAAGATCTCTATATGATTGCTATTGTTGAAGAATTTTAACATGTGAATTGAATTCATGACCTCCTCAAGGATTTCGCTCTCTACATTTGTTGATTTAATCAATTTTAGATGATCATGGAAACCTTAGTTTCCCTGCTGCAAATTACTCTCTAAAGTTGTCATTGATCTACCCTAAAACGCCTCCCGTGAACGAATTCTCGCATTCCACATTATTTTTATTTATATAATTTATTCAATAATTATATTATATTATAATTACATAATTTATTCTTCTTCTTTTTTATTTTATTTTAAATTATTTTTATTTCAAGTACCTAGTCATTATATAGCACTTGTTATAATATTCATAAACTTTTTAACTTCATTTTTTCCCACAAGTATGTTTGATTTCCCCACTGTTATATTCATCTAACTGCACTAAAATGATAACTAGTGTAGATATCTTAAATAAATATATCTAAAGAAATGCCAGTAGATATCAATTAAAAAATATTTAAAACTTAATTTATTATACCTAAAAATATTTATATTTCATTGTATATATATTTTCTTTTCAGGACTAAGTTAAGTTTTTTTTATTTTAATTTCTAAAAACATTAACTATTTCTGTCTTCAAAACTTATAATTTTGGCAAATCATATTTTTTATGTGGTATTTATAAAATTACTTTTATATGGTGTTTAATATTTTTTTTTATAAAAGATATTATGTTTATAATAATATTAAAATTTTGATGTGTAAATGGGTGTCAAATTTAAACTAAAAATGTAATTGTTAACATTAACACACTCACACCATCACACTCCACCCATTCTACCATTGTAGAATGCCTATTGGCATTAATTGTTCAATTCTTAGGTTGTAGTTTTATTCAGCCAAAGTTTTGTCTTGGGTTAGACTGTTTCCCATCATGTTTTGTGCCCTTTTCCCCTGTTATGGTTAACAATAAATACATTGATCTCATGTTATTTAAGATTACATTACGAGTATATGGTTTGATGGTATTACTCACGACCAAATTCTTTAACAAAATCTCATATGCTTTCGACAATGGGAAATCTTATATATGTAGTTTATGATGTTTAGGTAATTTATGGCTATGAACAATAGTTGTGTTTAAATTTCCTCCTTTTACTTATCTAGATGAATAGAACTCAATCATCTAAGGCATATTGGACTACACATTCTTTTACAATGGTAGATTATCTCTCTCTTTTTTATGTTTGATTCTTAAAACACATGAACATCCCCAATCTTCATGAAATTATAGTTGCTAATAAAAACTAAGTTAGATATTTTCAATATATATTTATTCTCTTTGTGTTAAACTATTGCAATTTGTGAGACAACAATAGTCCTATCAAAGCCAATTAATTTTTTATGTAATTTTTGTTGTCATCCTAGCACATGCTTCTATGGATAGATTTAGAGTTTTCTTACATATCAAGACATTTGTGAGCATAAAAGAGTGTATGATTAAATATGGTATGCTACCTTTTTATTAATATAATACTTTCCTTTTAATCTAATTTTTTATTGACCCATATTGTCAACAATATAAGCTTCAATAGGTATATGTGCATCGCCACCCTTAAATATCACACACTAAGCAAGAAATTAAGCTTGCAAAAATAAGCCAACTTTAACTATTTAACACTTTTAGTCGAGGAATCAAACCTTTTTTGTGATGTTTAATTCAGTTGTGTGTGCATCTATTGATGCAGTGCAAGGAAGGAGAATCCCCAAAGGAGATGTCCTAGCCCCCAACAATCAACCACATAGCAGAAATACAACACAAGATACAAGATTTGATACCAAAAACAACTATTTTTTCATAAATCAACTAATTACATGCAATGTGTCAGGTTATAAGACCTTCCTAGTTATGGCCAAATACAAAGCATGTAATAGTTTTGCAAGATCCCTCAAGATCCAATCCAAAACCTAGCTAATCCAGATCCACACTCTGATAGAAACCTCCAACGAAGATCTAAACTTGTGCTCGCAAGCCACCAAGAAATTTTCTTATTTTCCAAGTCGAGGGTGCTAGCTCTTCTCAAACTTCACTCCTCTACTTCATCCTCTTCTCCAAGCTTCTACTAAGAATATATCAAACCTTGAGAGATTGATTACAATTGCCCATATGCCTTGCTTAAATAAGCACTTACCACCCAAGATGCTACAAACACAACCAATGTGGGATAAAAGGTAAATGCAACTACCTTACAATAAATATTTAATTCCCACCCAAATAAAACTAAGCACCACCATGTGGCCCAATTAAACAAGGGGCACAAGCGCCATAGTTCCTAGAATGTTGTTTGCTTGCATTCAAGAATATGTTGATGGAGTTAATACAATGTAGACATTATATAAAGATATAGAAACCTTTGACTCATCAAATTGGCCAACATCGTCCTTCCTTTTAATCATTCCTACTTTGGAAAGTATTGTACATATAAGTTTCTAACTATTGACTTAATTTGAAAATGAATTTGTTTCTCCATTGTCATTATTTAAAAGTATCGTAGATGTGAATCTATGATTTACTTGTAGAATAACTGTATGGAGTTATATTTTGGTCAATAGAAAATATAATGGTATTACTAAACAATGTCTTTTTCAATCTAAAACTGTTTGGCCGGGTTGTGAAGGTTATTATTGTGTTATAGTTTTAACTGTTTGACATTTGCCATTAAAATTGGCACAATCCAACATAAATTCTACCATTATAAAAAAAAAAACTTATCTTTAGATAAGTTAATTCCAACTTATTTAGTATCTCATAAGTTATATTTTTTCCTATGTCTTCTTCCATTTGCATTATCATCCAAACCGAATCTATCATAAAAAAACACTGCCTTATTTTTTAAATCCCTATGTATTCTACAAAAAACTTAAATTACAAAGAAACTATTATCATAAAAAATAATGAATAAATAAAAAAATAAACTTGTTCTACTTGAAACTTTTTAAAACTATTTTCTATTGTGTTTCCATAAAATTAAAAGAAAATATACCTTGTAATTCAATTACTAGAAAATTAAAACAATAGACAAAGAAAATTAGAAAAACAAAGGACTTGCATACCTTTAACACATAATTAGCTTGACTGAAAGATCTTCATAATGAAGATGAGGTTAAAAACAAGTTGGGTATTTATGCCAATCATCAATTCCGCCCTGAATCATATCAGAAGTCAAGTACCCTAGAATCCTTAATGACACCATAAAACATGGAAAGTCATTGTAAAGTCAAATTTCCCCAATTTTACCTTAAATTTCAATTCAATGGCAAAATATTTATTGACAATATAAGAAAATTATGACATATTTTATGAGCAAAATAATATAATTTACAAAATTTCTTTCTACAGAAATTGTAAAATAAATAAAAAATGTTACTTTTCTTTTTTTAAAGTTCTTGTGAAAGCTACAATTCAATAATTAATAATACCAATGGATACTGAAAACATGTTAAAGTGATCCATAAAATTAGATTGAAATAACGCTAAAGCCATAAAAGAAGGCTTCAAATTGGAATCATGGAAACTATTTTATTGAAGGACATTGCATAATCCATAGAAATCATACTACCTTGATAAAATATGTTGAAGGAACAAATCAAATTACAGATAGGCCAGGCTGAGTTAAAAATTAAATAATGTAGGTACCTTTACGCTTATTCATAAAGGTACTACAAGAGAAATATCATAGCATAGTGTAGCATTTGCAACACATGTAGTCAAAGTAGAAGATTTGGAGACTATCATTCAAATCATGTTGGTGGAAGCACGGTCATATGGACAATAATGAAATGGAAATACTATGTCAGATACATAAATTGAAAACTATAAGAGGGGCTTTGATTTTTGGCTCCATTTGAATATAATGTTTTGACTAGGAATGACAAGATTAAAAAACTCCTACACCAAGGGAACATGTTTGCTCTTTAAATATCTCTAGCAAAAATAGAGAGCAAGGAAGAAAGTTTGCTTCAAAACCCAACTTTCTAACTTTTGCTTCTGGTTGAGGCCCAAAAATCTTCTCCAAAACCTAGACCCACAAATTTTCTTTGAAACGTGTTGGAATTTGGAAATGCAAAATATAACAAGAATACAAAAATCATATCAAAGAACTATTCCAAGATGGAATTGTTGTTTATGTTAGAGAACAATTAAGTTTTACCTTAACAAAATTTTCACAACTATAGGATTGAATTGTTTATATTTTAATAGAAAAAAAATTGCTTGAAATAAGAATAGAGGATGAAAGGGAGAAATTTTTCTTCAAACATGATTTTCTGACTTTTTCTTATGGTTGCAGCTTAAGAAACTTCTGCAAAATCACAAACCCACAAAAAAATTTCGCTACATGTAGGAATTTGGAAATGCAAAATATAATAGCAACACAAAACTTATGTCAGAGAACAATTATTTTTTCTTGAAGAAAATTTTCACTGTTGCAAGATGGATTTGTTGCATAATGTTGAATTGTTTATTATGGTAATATATAGAGAAGCTTCCATATAAAAAGCAAGAAGTTTCTAGAAGAACCTTCATATAAAAAATAAGAATTTTTCGGAAGGAGCTTTAGAATAATAATAATGTTAATGGTGTTCCATCTAAAAAACAATGACTCGTAATAATATTTTCCAAATTTTTTTCAAATAATATTAATTTTCCTTTTTGTCTTTTAGCTAATAGAAATCACAATAAATACTCTTATTCAAATTAGGAAAATGTGATGAATATAAAATACCTTAAGAAATGTAAAGTATTTGCGTAAATTTAAATGTTTTATTGATCTATTTAAACAAAATTTAGCACTTAATGGTTCCATTAGTTACCTGCCTTTGGCAAGAACTAAAAACTACATTGCCTTTTTGGATCACAACAAATATTGAATGCATGATTTAAGAGACTTTCCACAAAATGCTAAGATGCCACCTACACACCTTGATAAATGAAATGACAATTATTTTTCTTATTTTTCTTTTTATCCCACACATGCACCTCGGTAGCCAAAAAAACCCTTTTCTCTCTATTTTCCCATTTGCTATTTTTTTAAATTAATTTTCCTCTAATTTTAGTCACTTTCTCTTTCCAATTTTTTTATTTATTTATTTATTTTAAATTATCACACCCCCTTTTATTTTGTTATGCAAGATGCTCCTACATCAGACTCCCTAGGTAGATAGAAAAGTATGTCCCATACTTTGATGCCAAAATAAATTTCTCCAACCAACTACATATTCATCAAAGGTTTCCAATCCATCCCAGAAAAAAGAAAAAATATGAACATCAAACATCTCGGCTTCATCCATACAAACATCTACATCGAATGAATCTCAGCAACCTGATCAACATGCTCACTCTTAGGAAAAAACTGAACATAATACTTCAGCAACAATCCTTATAACTCAGGAAAATTAGGAACACAAAGATCCATAGTATCATGTAGATCCTCAACCACATTGATAACATCCAACTCCACATGAGTAGCGGCATCCATATCAAACATATTAGCAGTAACCTATACATCCTCAATCATCTCAACAACAACAAATGAATGTAGATCCATATCAAAAACCATATGCAAATCCTCATCCATATGTAAATCCCCATAATTAGCAATGTCACTATCCACAATAAGAAACTCTATAATTTTCATGTCATATCCAACCAATTGATCATGAAAAAAACTCCTTTCCATTCTCAACAAGGCTAGAGATCTCTTCTATAAGCTTGGGTATCTTAGCAACAACTGCAAGTTTCTCTATAGGTTTCATATCAAATTCCATAAACTAATTAAAGAAACCAACCATACACATCTCTTCAGCTTCAAAAATTCATCCTTTACCTCTTCCTCAATAGAAAATTGTCTTCTTCTCTGCACAATCTTTTTAACTGGCCAGACCACTTTCTTCCACATCAATAGACTCAATCTCCACAAATCTCTATGAGAGTCAACTATCCCTTCCTTAACTCTATCAATCAAACTAGTTTCCAACCTAGAAGACATCTCTAAAATCTTCTTCTCCACCACATTGCAGAGATCTATGATCATCCCAAGATCCCATCTTTTCGCGGGCATCTTCCAAGATATTTGCAAACCCTCTACAACGAATCCACACTCTTAACAATCACCAACCAGATCAAAATTTCAATCCACAAGATCAAATTTCCATCTTCACAATCATCGATCCATCTGTAAGTCCTCTATAATTGTAAGTCAAAAGCATGATCTGCCACCTCAAAACAAAGATATCTAGGACTTCAGAAGGAACAATCCACCATAAGATCAATTAGATCCAATCACAAATGAATAATCTTCACTCCAAGTCTTGGTACAAATTGCCTCAACTTTGGCAATTTATCTACACGCTTAGGAAACCCTTCACTATGATACCACTTGATGTAGTGCAAGGTAGGAGAATCCTCAAAGGAGATGTCCTAGCCCCTAGTAATTAACCACATAGCGGAAACACAACACAAGATACAATATCTCATAGCAAAAAAAACTCTTTATTCATAAATAAACTAATTAAATGCAATGTTTCAAGTTGTAAGGCATTCTTAATTATGGCCAAATACAAAGCAAGTAATAGTTTTGCAAGATCCCTCAAGATTTAGTCCAAAACCTAGCTATTCTAGATCCACACTCTGGTAGAAACCTCCAAGTAAGATATAAACTTGTGCTCGCAAGTCACCAATAAATCTCCTTGTTTCCCAAGCCGCAGCTACTTGCTCTTCATAAACTTCATTCCTCTACTTCATCCTCTTCCCCAAACTTCTACTAAGAAGAGATCACATCTTGAGATCTTGATTACAAATACTCATATGCCTTTCTTAAATAGAGACTTGCCACCCAAGATGCTACAAAAACAACCAATGTGGGATAAAATGTAAATGCAACTACCTTACAACAAATATTTAATTCCCACCCAACAACTAAGCACCACCATGTGGCCCAATTATAAAATTACATTGCCTTTGTGGATCACATCAAATATTAAATGCATGATTTTAGGAACTTTCCTCAAAATTCTAAGATGTCACCTACACACCTCAATAAATGAAATGATAATTATTTTTCTTATTTTTCTTTTTATGCCACCCATGCACCTTGGCAAACAAAAAAAGTCTTTTCTCTCCAATATTTTTTTTTTTTTAAATTCCTCTAATTTTAGTCACTTTCTCTCTCCTCCAATTTTCTATTTGTTTTATTTTTTATCACACCCCCTTTTATTTTGTGATGTAAGATTCTCCTACATCATCTATCGTTGGAAACTTACAATTGGAATAATTGGTGTTTTGTCATTGATGTCAAATCTACTGATAAGACATATTGCTACCTATTGTAAATGTCATATCTATTTGGTTGATGAAGAGGATTTGAGAAATTGTTCATAACAATAGCACCTAGAGGAACGATTGAGTTATGGAAAGGAAGCTACAATGGATATATGGTTAGTAAGACTTTGAAAAGACAAAGTAATTGTTTATATCAAGAGTGTAAAGCTAAGCCAATAAATAGAGTAAAAGGTTGAGAAATGTCAAGTGATACTAGTGTCAACTAAGCCATCATAAGTGCCAATAAAATCTAGTGTTAACCAAGCATCATCGACTGAGCACGATAGTTGATGCCAAGCCCAAAGTGTTAAAGTGACTGAGTGATTAAGTGATGATTGAGTGTTAGAACTTAGTAATTTTCGAGTAACTATGTGAGAATGAATTTGAAAAAATTATGAATTCTATCTGACTCGATTGATTTCTTGGGAGATGTAAATCATGTTGAAGATAATATTGATGAGTTGGATCATTCAATTCAAGAAGAGGATTAGGTATTACATCTATGATCCAATTTGATGAATGGGAAGATTTTAGAAAAAAAAAAGGAAGATGAATAGATGCAATGAACCAAATTGTAAACCCTAAGATCTACGATGATCATGGAAAATGAAAAAGCAAGAACTACTTATTTAAGGAGGGATAGAGCCAAACCAGGTAGTGAGATAGAGAGAGTGAGAGGCATATAGAAAAAAGATGGATCAGAGATGCACAAGGGTAAACACAACTATGTAAGAGTGAAAGTGAAGCAAAAAGGAGATTTCTTGCATAGATGTTGCTTATATTGATAAGTGAATATGAGCAGATGGCTTAAGTTTTGTTGAAAGGAGAGGATTGATTGCTTGAAGGATTGCCAAGACAATCAAGAATAGAGATGGCAATGGGGAGCTTATCAATGTATCAGCACATGAAATGAACAATGATGTGTTAAACCCTCGGTATTTGGTCTTTGATTGTTGTCATTGATGTCAATAATGAGCGTATAGTATAGATAACATCATGTAATTATCTTATTTGATGTCCTTCAATATTGTTCAAAACATATTCAAGACAAATACTTAAGTGTTATACAATTAACACTTAATGTTCACATTGTTTTTGAAAATGGATATAAAAGAAATAGTTTTGGTCTATTAGAAAGTTGACAAGTTTTTTTTATTAGATATACCCAAACTATCATTGCTTTTTGGAAAGGCCTCAGAGTTAGCTAAAATGGGTCTTTGTTAGTTTTTGCATAACACGTGTATGGAAAGAGAAAGAGATTGTTTATCAGAAATAGGTACCAAATTGTTATGACATTTTTGGCAGTTTTGAGTGGTTTTGGTCTAATGGAAGTTTGGGTTATGTAACTACCTCCAAAATTTTGACTTTCTTAGTTTATAAGTAGAGGATACATTCCTTCTGCTTGATGTCATTTTCCAATAATCTTTGTATTTGTTAATTTCTTCATGAATAGTATCTTCAAAGGCTACAGCCTTTAATTTCAACAAATATCTTGCCTCATCTATCACAAATTTTGGTGACAAGATTCACTAATAACCTTGATCAAAATCATGTCTTCTTTCAGCCACCCCTTGATAGCTTCATCTGTCACAAATGGTGACATGGTTCTCCAAATAATCTTTCTCTACAAAATAAAAAATCTCTTTGTTGTCACAAATGGTGACAAACAATTCCCTCCTTCTTTAGCTATCCAATGATTAGTTGCTTCTATCAAAAAATAATGACAAGATGCTCCCAATTAATTTGACTCTAATTCGTCTATCACAAATGGTGACAGGATTTTCTTGCCCTCACTCTAATACCACTTGTAGGAGGTGGACCAAGCTCTTAAATTTGCTTTGATACCACTTGTAGAAACCCACAACTTTGATACACCTTGTGAAAGATGGATGGACAAAATAAATTAAAATGAAATGTCCAATAGGTGATTTTGATAGAAGTTGCAAAATTGGTGTGGAATTTCTTGTAGACCAAATAGTTTGCAGGTAGATTTTTAACAGCAAAGAAGAGGGTAATGATTTATGTTTCTATTTTCATATTTGTGATTTGATTTTCATTGTAGAAGTTTATCAGAGGTAGAAGAAGAGTTATATATTACTTCTTCATTCATTCATATCACTATTTGATCAGATCTTTTAATGGAAAAAGAAAATATAATTGGATATTGAATGTTTTAAGGAGAATAGAAGTATATCCTGCATCGTGTTTTCAACGAGAAGTTGAAACTATTGATTCATGATTTGTGTTGTAACAAAGATGATCCTCTAATTTTATATCTCACTTGTTCATTTTTTTAATTTGGTACTTCTTTTATTCATGAAGTTGGTGCTTCAAGTGTAAGGGATTGGTGTTCCTTGAAATTGGTGTTTCTAAATTAGGGTGTTGGTGCTTCCTAGAGTTGTAGCTCTAAAAGATTTTCCCAAGAGGCCAATAAAGTTTCAAATTCAAAATGATTTTTTTTACCTTAGGGGGTTTTCCATGTTAAAATATATTGTCACTTTGTTATTCATTAACTATCTTACTCATGTGTTAAATGTTTATAACTTGTAATTGTTTCAAGTTTTTAAAGTATTTTAAATCACTGATTCACCCCCCTCCCCCCCCCCCTCTTAATGGTGTGTGTATTCCAACAAGTGGTATCATAGAAAGGTACCCTATATCAAGTTTAACAGCTTTGGATAGATTTTGGTTGAGTGGAATACTTATCATTTATGGCTCAAGATAGTTCTTAAAAGGTTCCTATTTTTGATGGATTAAATTATGCTTTTTGGGAAGTAACAATGCAAACATATTTTTTATCTATTAATGTTGATGTTTTGGCTTCATTTGTTAATGGTTATAAATTTCCTAATACTTTATCTAAAGATACTGATGAAAAGAGGAAGTATGAAATTGATATGAAAGCTAAATTTGCTATACTTAACAGTTTATCTAAAGATGTTTTTATTAAGGTAATGCATTGCAGTTCTTCTAAAGAAGTATGGGACAAATTATAAAATACATATCATGGTAATGATAGAGTTAAAGAAGCCAAGATACAACATTTGAAATTAATATTTGAAGACCTTAAGATGGGTAATGATGAAAAAGTAGAAGACTATCTCTTTAAGATAGGTGAAACTGTAAATGGAATAAGAGGACTTGGTAAAAAAATTGATGATATTGATGTTGTAAAGAAAGTTTTGAGATCTCTTCTTGATAAATTTGATTCTAAGATATGTTCTATAGAAGAAACTAGAGATATTAACAAATATATAGTGGAAGATATTCATGGAGCACTTGTAGCTTATGAAATGAGAAAGTTTGACAAATAGGAATCCACAAGCAAAGAAATGACATTCAAGATGGAAAAGAAAGTAAAGCAAGTCTCTTCTAAATCACAAGATCTTGATGTTCTTGAAGTGCATTTATCAAGAAAATTAAATAAAGGAGTAGGTAAATACAAAGGTAAACTTCCTTTCAAATGCTTTAATTATGGTAAAATAGGACACTTTGCATCTAAATGTCCTTATAATAGTCATGATGAAGTAGATGATGAGAAAGAGAAATCAAGTAAAAAAATATTCTATAACAAAAATAAGTTCTTTAAGAAGAAGAAGAGTTTGATTGTTGATGTATCATATAGTGACTCTAGTAGTTTTAATGTAATGAAAATGAAATTTCATTCATGGCTATAGAAACTACTTGTTAAGAATCAGATAGTGATGATGATGTTGAATTTAGAATGTGAATTTCTTTATGCACTTAAAAAGATCAAGGAATTAAAAAGGAATTTAAGTGTTGAAGAAAATCAATTCTTAAAAGAAAAAGACAACTTTGAAAAAGAAACTAAGGACTTATATAAACAAGTTATAGAATTAAAATTACAAGTTGAGGAACAAAAGAGAATTGTCTTTGTCACTAAGGAAGAGTTAAGTTCTAAAAATCAAGAATGTACAAGGTTAATGAATGTAGTAGTATCATACAGAAGAAAATTAGAAAATATGAGAACACTACTTTGGATGATATGTTAAGGAAACAAAGAAGAACTAATGATGATGATGATGTTGAACTTGTTGAGGCTGATTTAGAATGTGAATTTCTTTATGCACTTAAAAAGATCAAGGAATTAAAAAGGAATTTAAGTGTTCAAGAAAATAAATTCTTAAAAGAAAAAGACAACTTTGAAAAAGAAACTAAAGACTTAAATCAACAAGTTATAGAATTAAAATTACAAGTTGAGGAACAAAAGAGAATTGTCTTTGTCACTAAGGAAGAGTTAAGTTCTAAAGATCAGGAATGTACAAGGTTAATGAATGTATTAGTATCATATACAAGAAAGTTACAAAATATGAGAACACTACTTTGGATGATATGTTAAGGAAATAAAGAAGAGCTAATGATCTAATGGGAATTGGTTTTGAACTTGGACAATGTTCTAGTGACAAGAAAGATAAATCTTTATTTGAGATATTTAAATTTGAAAGTAAGGATACAAATCAAAATTCTACCACTTCAAATGTAGGAAAAATGCAAATTTTAATCAGATTTCTAATGATAAAAATCAAGTTATATCAAACACTTCATTCATGGGTAAAAGATACTCAAACAAGTTCACTTCTTTCTTTGATGGGTATTGCTTCATGTGTCATCAGTATGAAAATAAAATAAGTAATTGTAGATACATGTCAAGAAGGTATTAAAAATTTCATTTTGGTTATTCCTTTCCTAAAATGAATAGTCTAAGATGTTACAAATGCAATCTCTTTGGTCATGTTATGAGTAATTGCAAAACCAAGTCAATTCAAAATGATCAATCTTATGCTAGTATAGAAGTTGATAAAGAATTTGATACTAAAGTGATGAAGATATGGAGGCCTAAGATTAATAAGTCTATGTTTGTTCAAATGGCTCTACATTCTAAAGAAAAAGACTTTTGGATAATTGATAGTGGTTTTTCTAGACATGTGACAAGAGATAGAACAAAGTTTAACAAATTGATTAACTACAAAGGTGGAAATGTTAGTTTTGGTGATGATTCTTCAAGCAAAATAAAAGTTTGGGTTCTTTGATGTTTAGTGACAAAATGTCCATTCATGATGTGTATTATGTTGATGGATTAAAATACAATATTCTGAGTGTTAGTCAAATTTGTGATCATCGATATGAAGTTTTTTTTGATGACCATGGTTGCCAAATCAAATTAAAATTTGGACAATTGGTTGCATCAGGTAAAATATCTAAAGGGGATGTATACAATTTAAAAGATATCACAAATACTAACAATGAAGATGTTTGTCTTATGGGACAGGTGAATGAAAGTTGGTTATGGCACAAAAGGCTTGGGTACTTGAATTTTGACAACTTGGTAAAAGTTAGTAAGCATCAAAAAGTAAGAGGTATGCCATGTATAAGTAAGCCAGAGAATGTTATTTGTGAAGGGTGACAACATGGTAAAAAAAAAAAAAAAAGGCATCTTGATGCAAGAGCTTAGACTTAGTTTCTATTTCATGTCTTTACATTTTTGGATACCCATTTGGCTCAAATAAAGGTTCCAACTCTCATAGTTCAACTATTAGTGCGTTTGAAAATCCCAAAAAAATAGGAGCATGTATTTGGGCCATCATTTTGGTAAACTAGAAGGTGTGAATTGGCCAGATGAATGTAATCATGATTTAGAGCATTCCAGAAAAAGAATCATGTCAATAGGCCCCACGGTTTGAAAGTTATTGCAATTTTTCAAGTTTTGGAGACCTCCTAAGAATGCTTCAAAGGCAAGTCTCCTCAAATTCAAATAAGAAGGGGGACACTAATAAGGAGAAGAAAAAATGTTCCTATTGCAAGAAGTTGGGTCATTATGAACATGAGTGTTATCATAAAAAGATTGATGAGTTAACAAACATCATAAAGAAACACAATGTTCCACTACCTAATGCTTATAAGGAGAAAGAATCTTCATCTTTAGATTCAAAGGGCAAAGGGCAAGCACTTATGGCAAACTCAAGTTCTTCATCAAAATGGATTCTTGACTTAGGTGCCTCATATCATATGGGTTCTTCAAAAGGAGATTTTTCTTCATTGTAGAAATCCAAGGTACGATACATCTTTGTAGGAGATAATGCAAAAATGGAAGTTGAAGGCAAAGGACATGTGGAGATGGAAAATGGGGAATTCAAAGATGTTCTCTATGTTCCTAACCTTACCTCTAATCTCCTTTCAATTTACCAAATCACTCACCTTGAAGATGGAAATAGAGTTGAGTTCCTTCTAGATTTAGTAATGGTGTGCACTCTCAAAGATGATTCATTAGTTGCAGTTGGGAAAGTTAATCATGACCCAAGGTTGTATTCTTTCTCCCACTTTGTGCCTAAGTCTCCTTCACATGCTTTGTTGACTCAATCTAATCTACAAATCAAATTATGTCATGAGAAGTATGGTCATCTTGCCTTCTACTATCTTCATCAAATTTTCTCACAAAACATGGTCAAGGATCTACCTACAATAAACTTTTCTAAGGGTGAATGTTCAACATGTTCAGTGGATATGCATCTAGAGGAGAAGTTTGATAAAAGGAAGTCTTCAAGATCACTAGTTATTCTTCAATTGGTTCACATGGTACTAGTAGGTCCTTTTTCAATGACATCAATTAGCCAATGTTGCTACATACTCACTTTCATTGATGACTTTTCTCACTACACATGGATCTACTTTCTTCATCACAAGAATGAAGTGTTGGAAAAGTTTCTAGCCTTCAAGACTCATGTTTAATAGCAATCAAGGAAAGCCATAAGAAGTTCTTAGGATGGAAAATGAAAGAAAATATGTGAACACAAGACTTAAAGACTTTTGCAAACTTGAGGGTATTGATCTTCAGAATTCACCAGCATTTAGTCCGCACAAGATAGATATTGTAGCACTGAGGTTATGAACTCTTAATTCTATGGCAAGTTGCATAATACAAGCCAAGTCTCTTGATCCTACACTTGAAGTTGAAGCTATAAGTAGTGCCACTCACATACTTAATAGGTCTCCTCATAATGCATTAGATGGAAAGACTCCTTTTGAGGCATAGTGCAGCAAAAAACCAATTATGGAATACTTCAGAGCTTTAGTTGTCCAGCATGGGCAAACATATCTTTCAAGGGATGCAAGGCACTACAACCTAGGCATTGTACTTTCATTGGATATGAAGACATTTTTATGGCGTACAGACTTATGTATCCTGAGACACATGAGATTTTTATTGAGAGGAATGTTCACTTTGAGGAAAGTTCACCCAGCTTATCTTCTATTCCTCTCTGCACTTCATACACAGTGAAAACCGATAGTGACACTAGTGACCATGGTTCAATAGACTCAGATATGTGGGATCCTATCGATAGTTGCAGTGAGAGGTCATGACATCAGCACATTCCACATGCATATATATTGCCACACTGATAGCTCCAGCATAGTATATTGCACTTAATCTTCCAGCTCTAGCATCAATTGATGACTACATAGTAGATATTTGAAGTTTGTTTGTGGAGTCATACATAGCAGATTTGGCAGACATCATTGATATGATACATCTTCTCTTTAATGACGATGATCCTTCTTTAGTTGTTGCAAGGGCTCACTCTAACCCTCATGTCCATTCTCTACATAATCGATCTTCACAGATTGATATGATTGTGGACTCTTATGTACAGCAATTGTAGGAGGCCTCTTTATCATTTGAGGAGATAATAGGTTCTTTGGGACAGATTCTACATCCATCCTTGCTAGATCCAATAGTTTTCTTTTCAGCAACATTGGAAGGGGCAACAGTCAATATCAAAAAAGGGAAAATTGAGCAAGTTTTAGTGGCATCATTGATCATCAAGATTCTATCTACACATAGGGGAAGCATCTCATATTTACCTATGATATTATTTCTTCCAAAGGGGAGGAACATTATTCAATAGTCTTGGATCAGCTTCTACATCAGAGCAACTATCACTGATTGACAGTCTACATTAGTGGGGAGGGGGACTACCTTGTCTCATTCTTGTTCTCTCTTGTGGGGGGAACCTTTTCCTTTTTTGGGATTGTATTATTCTCATTCTTCTCTATTGTATATACTTGATGTATGTCATAATGGGGGGGGTCTTGATTACTCCATCCATCTATGCATCTTGTCTTTTCATCTGTATTTTTGGGGGAGGGTTTTTCCCATGAGGTTTTCCCTCTTTCTTTGTTTTATGAGAGATTACATTGCATTATGTACATGGTTACCTAACATGGCCTAGTAGCTAGGACCCATAATGCATTTCAATACTAGCTTTTGTAAGCTTAAGCGCATTCCCCTAAGTTGCACTTAAGGCGGGGTGTTGGTCTAAATAAGTATTTACTATTTACACTTTACTTAAGTTTACTTAGGTTAATGCATTATTTTATTATTTCTTAGGTGAGAAACTTAGGATTTTGCGTACTCTTATGAGTTGTCACGTTGACAACAATGGAGTAAGCAACTCTAATTCAACACATGGTGTCTACAACACTAGAGTTTGCATAATTAACTAAGTTTCCATGTAGACAACACAGTTATTCACACTCCTATTTTAGCACATGGTGTCTACAACATAATTTTGCATGCTACACCTTTGTAGGCTTATCCTCTCATCATCGCACTTACCTTTGTAGGCTTATCCTCTCATCATCACACTTACTTTGATGCTTAATGTAGGATAACCCACACCTGGTGGACATGTGCCTGGTTGTATGACTTATCATGTTGCTGACTCCTAGGCATTCTAAAAGTATTTTAGAGGCCTTTCTATACAAACACTCCTAGTGTAATTTTATACACATTGAATGAATATCATATTGTCATTTTGATCATACTCTTTTTGGTCTACTATTGTGCTTGTGCTTGAGTTCCTTGGTCGGGTGAATTTTTCTCTAAGGAAAATTCTTTCATGGCATCAAAGCTAATACCAAATTCTTGCCAAAAAGGAAATAAGAATGGATAATACTTTCCTACAAGATAGTGATAAAGACTTAAAAGAAGTAGATAATAAAGTTGTTGAAGCTAAAGAAGAGATAAAATATCAAATAGAAACACTAGAACCCATAGGTATAAAGGTTATAGGAACAAGATTGAAGAAGTATCATCCTCAAGAATAGATTATAGGGGATAAACATACAAGTATTCAAACGAGAATAAGAACTGCATCTAGTGAATGTGCTAATCTCTATTTGTTATCTCAAATTGAACCTAAATCATATAAAGAAGCTAGTATAGATGAGTTTTGGGTTAATTCTATGAAAGAGGAACTAAGTCAAATTGAAAAAAAAAAAAAAAAAAAACTTGGGAATTAGTGCCTAGACCTAAAGTTAAAAATGTAATAGGTGCTAAATGGGTCTTTAGAAATAAACTTGATGAAAATGGAAAGATATCAAGGAATAAGGCTAGATTGGTTTGTAAGGGTTATGCACAAATAGAAGGTGTGGACTTTGATGAAACTTTTGCACCCTGGCTAGAATTGAAGCACTAAGAATATTTCTATCATATTTAGCTTTTAAGGGCTTTAAAATGTACCAAATAGATGTTAAAATGGCATTTCTTAATGGTTATCTTGATGAAGAATTTTATATGGATCAACTTGAAGGATTTGAAAACAAAGACTATCCTAATCATGTCTACAGGTTTAAAAAGGCTCTTTATGGTTTGAAACAAGCTCTGAGGGCTTGGTATTCTAGGTTGGATCAATATCTTATCCATAATGGCTTCAGAAGAGGTGGTGTTGGTAGAAATTTGTACATATATGGTACATGTGATGATGTTCTCATTGTTCTTGTTTATGTGGATGATATAGTATTTGGATCCAATGATGATGCTTTAAGTCAAGGTTTTTCAAAGCTTATGCAATCTAAATTTGAATGTCCATGCTTGGGGAGCTATCCTATTTTCTTGGGTTGAAAATTTCTCAGTTGGAAAATAGTATATTCTTATCCCAAACTAAGTATGCAAAAGAAATCTTAAAGAAATTTCATATGGAATATTGTGAGCCTATGGGAACACTAATGATAGCAGGATGTAAACTTACTAAAAATGATGATTCTCCTGATGTTGATCAAACTACTTATAGATCTATGATTGGTAGTTTACTATATCTCACAGCTTCAAGGCTTGATTCCATGCATGTTGTATGTTTGGTTGCAAGATTCCACTCTTCACCTAAAGAATCTCATGTTATGGCAATTAAAAGAATTTTCAGATATATCCAAGATACTTTGGATTATGGGATTTGGTATCCTAAACATGATGATTTCAGATTTGTTGCTTATAGTGACTTAGATTGTGCAGGTTGTCTAAATGAAAGAAAAAGTACTTTAGGGGCAGCATTTTTCTTGAGTAATGGGCTAGTGTGTTGGCATAGTAAGAAGCAAGAATCTACTACACTTTCTACTGCAGAGGCTGAATATATAGCCGCATGTTCTTGTTGTCAACAATCTTTGGATGGTTCAAAATTTATCATATATGAAAGTAATAGTGTCTAAACCAATTCCTATCTATTTTGATAATTAAAGTGCAATTAGTATTTCTAAGATTCTAGTTATGCATTCACGCACCAAGCACGTTGATCTTCGTTATCATTTCATAAGGGAACATGTCTTGAATGGTAATGTTGAATTAGAATTTGTTCCTTTTTCAGATCAACTTGTTGACATATTTATAAAACCTCTCTCAAGAGCCACATTTGAAGGGTTAAGAACAAGATTGGAGGTTTTATCCCTCTCTTCTCTTGCATAATTTCATAAATGAGTGATAGGTTTTAGGAGGAGCATATTTTGCTTATCTTTTTGTTACACTGAAACCTTGGTATATCTCTTTTGTCATTGATGTCAAAAGGGGAGAAAAATGAAGAAGATGTCTACATGATGGATATACAAGTATAGGTACACATGGATATACAGGTGGAAGTTGGTATTCACATCAATGCCAAAGGGAGAGTATGTTCAACCTTTGGTATTTGGTCTTTGATTTTTGTCATTGATGTCAATAATGAGCATATGGTATGGCTAACATCATATAATTATCTTATTTGATGTCCTTCAATATTGTTCAAAACATATTCAAGTCAAATACTTAAGTGTTATACAATTAACACTTAATGTTCACATTGTTTTTGAAAATGGATATTAAAAAAAATAGTTTTGGTCTATTAGAAAGTTGACAAAACCTTTTATTAGATAGACTCCAACTATCATACATTTTTGGAAAGGCTTCGGAGTTAGCTAAAATGGGTCTTTGTTAGTTTTTGCATAACACATATATGGAAAGAGAAAAAGTTTTTTTTATCAAAAATAGGTACCAAATTGTTATGACAATTTTGGCAGTTTTGAGTGGTTTTGGTTTAATGGAAGTTTGGGGTATGTAACTACCTCCAAAATTTTGACTTCCTTGGTTTATAAGTAGAAGATAAATTCCTCTAAAACATCCAATAGGTGGTTTTGATAGAAGTTGTAGAATTGGTGTGGAATTCCTTGTAGTCTGAATAGTTTGCAGGTAGATTTTTAACAGCAAAGAAGAGGGCAATGATTTATGTTTCTATTTTCATATTTGTGATTTGATTTTCATTGTAGAAGTTTATCAAAGGTAGAAGAAGGGTTATATATTGCTTCTTCATTCATTCATATCAGTATTTAATTAGATATTTTAATGGAAAAAGAAAATATATTTGGATATTGAATGTTTTAAGGAGAATAGAAGTATATCTTGCATTGTGTTTTCAACAAGAAGTTGAAACTAGTGATTCATGATTTGTGTTGTAAAAGATATGATCCTCTGATTTTATATCTCACTTGTTCATTTTTGAAGTTGATGTTTCTTGTATTCATGAAGTTGGTGCTTCAGGTGTAAGGGATTGGTGTTCCTTGAAATTGGTGTTTCTAAAATAGGGTGTTGGTGCTTCCCAGAGTTGTAGCTCTAAAAGATTTGCCCAAGAGGCCAATAAAGTTTTAGATTCAAAGTGGTTTTTTACCCAAAGGATTTTTCCATGTTAAAATATTGTGTAACTTTTTTATTCATGTCTTAAATTTTTATAAGTTGTAATTGTTTCAAGTTTTTAAAGTATTTTAAACCACTGATTCACACCCCCTCTCTTAGTGGTGTTTGTATTCCAATAATATGAACCTACAAAGTGAGTTGTAATCACATAGATCAAAACCCTATTGTTTTCTTTCTAATCATTGTAAATAGTTTGTATTGAAATCCTTTTAATAGAGGTTGACTTAATAGTTATTTAAAATACTTAACAGTCCATGTAAATCCATTAACAAAGTGACACTCTAAATGGAATGATCAAAGTCCTCTGACAAGGTCACTCCTAACAGGGTGATTAAATCCTCTAACTAGGTCACATTTAACAACGTGCATTGTAAACCTTTAAAAAGGTTGCCTCCTAACAGAGCTCACTTCAAAAGAGTTAAAAAGTGGTGACATGTTACTGGTGGTTTTTTCCAAATTGGATTTCCTCATAAAAAATTTAGTGTCAAACTTGTGTTGAATTATTTATATGTTTTACATTTGATAAAGTTTATATTCAGCAAAATATGTTATGTTTGGGACAATAATTTCATCAGTACATAAGATACAGAGAAACAATAGAAGTAGGATAGTGAATGTTTTATATTTAATAGTTCAAATGGTACTTATGGGCATTTTATCTGATTTACCCCCTCTCCCCACCCCCCCACTTAGTTATTCTATAAAAAAATTAACAATTGGTATCAAATTTCAATGCTTATAGAGAAAAGTTTGAAGGTACTTAAAGCTAAAGATCATGACTCACAAAAGAGATCTACCAAAGCTAAACAAGGAGAACATTCCTGCATGGAAAACTTTGATGAGATTTCATATATCTAGTATCAGTGATGTTTCTATCAACTTTGTGGACAATGAGGATGTGAAGTTAACAACTATTCCTCTAGTAGATGATCAAATGAAGCAAAAGAAAGAACACAATAAAGCAATGTTAGAGATTTCCTCAACCCTAAGCTATGTTGAGTTTTATGACTTACATGTGATAGTGCAAAGAAGATGTGGAATAAATTGAAAACAATATATGAAGGTGATGACAATGTCTCGAGAGCCAAATCAGAAAGTCTAAGAGGTAAATTTGAAAACATGAGAATGATGGAAGGTGAGAAAATAGTGCAATACTACACAAGAGTCAAAGAAGTTGTTAATGTTATTCATGGTGCAAATGGAGAAATTAAAGGTGAAATGGTAATAAGAAAGGTATTGAGGACTCTACTTCTTATATATGTCATTAGAGTGTCTACAATTTAGAAATTGAGATGTACACTAGGTAATACTTTGACCTTGGAAAGTGTAATTGGTGGACTTAATGCTTTTTAAATGTCTAACTTTGATAACTACACACCTGCTACTATTGAATCTGTCTTTAAGTCACAACTTGTTCTTAGCAAAAAGAAAAAAAAACATGTGAAGAGTAAAACTGATAGTTCTAATGATGAGCTTGATGAAATTGAAGCCCTTATTGCAAAATGATTTGGAAGAGGAAAAGGTAAATATAAAGGTAAACTACCTATTATTTTTTCTCATGCAACAAAGTTGGTCATACTATTGCTAGGTGTTCTAACATAGAGGATAAGGATGAAAGAAAGAAAAGAAAGTACAAAGGAGAAGAGATGATAGAGACTACAATAGAAAAAAAGATCACAATGGTAATATATCTTATTATATTGTTGAAGAAGAAACTACCAATGAATCTAAAAGTAATGATGATGAAGTTGCCTATGTTGCTATGAAAGAAGATTTTGATGAAGATGAGAAAACTACATTAATCTCATATGTAAACAAAAGTGACAGATGGATAATTGATAGTGGATCCTCCAATCACATGACGGGTGATAAATATAAATTTGAGGATATTGGTCCATACAAAGGTGGATGTGTTAAATTTGGTAATGGCATCCCATGTGTTGTAAAATGTAAAGATATTATTCAACTAACTGACAAGATAAAATGTGACAATGTTTACTAGGTTGAAGGACTTAACTATAATCTGTTGAGTGTTTTATAGCTGAACAAATCAGGTCAAGGAGTTGAATTCCATAATAGGAAGGCCAAGATATATGATGTTGATGGTCAGCTGATTGGAAGTGGTGATCAAACAAGAGTTAAGTTGTTCTATCTAGATTTATCTAATGAGACATGTTTGTTTGGACAAAAAGAATATGTTTGGTTATGGCACAAGAGGTAATGTCATGTGAACTTTGAAAATTTGGTGAATATTAGTAAAATGAAGAAAGTAAGTGATGTACACTGGATTGCTACAAGCCTTTTTTTTTACTTAGGCCTCACCTAGGCTTCTCTTCTAGCCTACTAGGGTTCGCCTTTGTCACCCTAATCTCAAGAGGATTGTTATCTTATCCACCAGTCTTCCCTATCTAGCTACACCAATTTTTCTACAACTTGCAGCCATCAGGGAGACATTCCAACTTGTTCTCCAAACTCAAAATTTCACCAAGAATGATCATTCTACAGTAAACTTAAGGGATTTTACTCTTTCCCTATCCTCTTGGTCTCAAAATTGATAGGTTTCACTATTGATTCCTTCAAATTTAGGAAAACTTCCCTAATTGGGCCTAGTTGAATTAGGCCTCCAAACTTGGTTTTTGGACTATAACTCCAAATTTCTCTTAACAAGGTGGAAATCTAGTTACTAATATGAATACCATTTTGCAAGGACTTCAATGTTTTGTAGGTCTCTGGTTCTCAACTTGTTCATACACCATTTTTCTACTTTTAGACCTAAAATAAGGGTTTTAAGTATTTCATATCAACACTTACTAGAGTCTAATGAAACACTTAGAAAATTTTATCTTAGAAAATTCTCCTCACACACATATCTTCCTCATACATCCCTCCTCCTTATGAACCTCTCATATTGAACTTTCTAACACATTCAATCTATCAAAAATAACTTGCTAGCACTGTGATCGCTTAGCCATGCATCAAAAGCTTGCCTAGGGCATCACTTGAAAAATAGCAAATAGGTTTGTCTAGACTTCTCCTTTTTGTTGAGATAATGGGTGTTTCACACATTGCATAATATTTTTATATTGTATTATTTTACTATGTAATGTTGCACCTAGATGGGTGTGCAACATGTAAAGATTCCCATGGGATATACTTGATGAGTTGTATTGTAACATTGTGATAATATTTCATGTAATTATTTAATATTGGGGAAAAGAAATTAAAATTTTAATATTAAATATAGGGTCAATGGGTTAGGCAACACATGGTTTTAGCATATGGTTTATGTAATACCACTTAGTGGTTTTATGGGATTTTCTACTATATAAGTAGCCACAAGGGTAGTTGTTGTAGTGAAAAAGACAGAATGAAAAAAGGCAAGAGTCGAGCAAGACAATGCTTGATAGGTTAGCCAAGGGAGCATTTTTGAAGGTTGGAAGCATGGCATGGGATGTGTAGATTCATGCTTGTTTGCATGGATTTCTCGATTGTGGGTATGGCTTTGAAGACTTCCATGGTTGTATTGTAATAATATTTTTATTGAATAATACATGGTGATGGATTTTTTTGGAGGCTGTGTTTTTCCCTCGATGAGGGTTTCCTGGTGTATATTTTGTGTGACATTTTTGTGGGTATGTTGTCTTTTCTCTTGCATGTGGATTTTAATTGCATATATATTTCAGACCTATTATGGGTTATGTGGAAATAGTTATATTCTTTGTTGCAAATTTCCTTACAAGTGGTATTAGAGCTTTGAATTTATTATTGTAACCTTAGATTGAATCCATGGGAATGCATGAGAGGATAAAAGAAAGCACAAGATATATGAGTTGTTTATTATATATTTGAGGGTTTTGAGTTTGCTATTATGATGCGATGTTGAAATATTTTGGACATGTAAAATTGTTGAAAAAAAGGATTCTTCAGATGTTCCATTTAAATGAAGTTTTAGTGGGTAGCTTGCAAAAATAACCTCCTAGGTAAAAATAACCTCACCATTGGATCTAGATCAATGTTTCCATAAATTTTGATATATAATATGCCCTAGTTTGGCTATTTTTAGAGGAAATGAAAGATTTTTTTAATTTCAGCCTGTGATGGCCATCAAATTTAATCTTGTCAAAAATTTTGTCACAAAAAAATTTAGTGAAAATGGTAAAAAGATTGTCTTAGTAAAATGGTCATAACTTTCTCTCAGGATAACAGATTTTAGACTTCTTATAAGCATTGGAAAGCTAATTCAAAGCACTACAACTTGGTATAGATTTGGTTCTGTGATTTTGACATCTTATTAGGTTTTAAGAGCCCAAAATTTAGATTTTTTTATTTTGAGCACAAATTAAGGCATAACTTGGGCATGCGAAATCAGATTTTTGACTTTTGAGTAGTCAACAAAAAACTCTTAAAGAGCTCTACATATTGGTTCAAATTTGGTGTAAGTTTCGCATAGTTTATTTGGTGATATATTAATCTAAATTATTTATGGTATATATTGACTATGGTAGCATTATGAGTTTATGACATTGTCTATTTTGGAGATTTAAGATTTGATGTCATTGTATACTTAATTCATATTTTAGATTGGTCTCACTATGATATGGTTATCAATATTTGGTTTGGATATGTATGATGACTTGTTGAGTCTACAAGTTGTGCAGTGTTGTAAGCGGTCTATACTTATAGATTGAATTTATAACATGGTTATGGGTTGTCTTTTCCCATTGATCTTTCATTATTGATGCATATTTAGATTGGTGGCTTGGATTTGAGTTGTTTATGCCCTAAGTTACATGATTTGCTAAAAAAAATTTCATGCACAAAGGATGAGATGTTATTACCAAGTATAGTCATGGTGGAGGATTGTGATTGACTATTTTATGCTAACAGGTTGGACAAATTTGAGAGTTAGTTGCTTGGTTGATGGATGTGATCATGGGCATGGCATCACATGATTAGATATACAAGTACATCCTTGATGTTTATTGGCTTGAATTTATGATTTGGTTATGGTGGTATATCTTCTTGGTTGAGGATCATGGTTATTTGGTTTATTTTGAGGAGCTCATGATGTGCACTTTGAGTTCTTTGATGGTTTGATGCCTTGGTTGATTCTCATAGTTAGAGCATGATTTTTCATCATGATGTCATGGATAGCTTGAATACATGCTTTAGTAGGAGCTTGTGATAATGATGGGGTGACAGTGCAAGATTAGTTCCTAGTTTGGTTTGTATCTTCTTGGGTTTGAAGATCTTAGTTTCACTTGGTATTAACACTATGGCTGTGTGTATAGACCTGAAGAATCTTCATGTAGGAGATGGATTTTATGATGCCATAGATTCCTTGTTACAATGGTTAAGTGGGAGTTTTTTTAGCATTGATATATTTATTGAGTGTTTGCAGATGTTGGAGATTTGTCTTAAAATCTTGTTATTATAAAAACATCTTTGACATTTGCATGATGCACTTGTTATATTCATGGTGTGTGAAGATTGTTAGATCTTGAGGACTCATGGGGTTCTTGGTTATCTTCATGGTGTGTGGAGATGGTTCTTCATGGTATGTGGAGATGATTTTGTTCATGGTGTGTGGATATGGTTGCATCTTGAGGACTAATAGGGTTTTTGGTAAAGGTGTGTTTTATGCTTTTATTTGACATGTTATCCTTGGTGTGAGGATGGTTTCATTATTATTTCATAGTATACTCTTCATATGTTTTTAAGTTTGTGGCATGTTAGAGTATGTTCATATGGAGCATGTTATCTATTTGGTTGAGATGGTTAGATCATGTTTATGTTCCCGATGCCATGGTTGGAACTTTGACAATGATCTTGGTTTAGTTTCTTGGTATTGAGTACATTAATCGTCAGCTTGATACTTCATGATATTTCTATGTTCCATTTGGAGTTGGCATGGATTGATTGGTTATAGGTGCTCATGAATACTTAGAGACAATAGTGATGTTGATTTCTATTGGATTAGAGAAGTATTTTTAAGAATAGTTGTTTGGTTTCAATGGGAAGTCCAAGGGGCATTCACCTGATATGGACTTGAGAGGAGATTGTTCTTAGATGAGTCTTGGTTGGAGACTTGGATATCTTGATCAGCATTTTAATTCCCCACTCTTGGTCTACTCGGCAATTTGCTACTTGAGAGGTATAGCCCATTATTTCTCTCAGGTGCATTATATTTATTCTTGTCTTTCATGGATATGAATCTTGAGCTACGGTACTCGATTTAGTTCTGGAGGGTTCATTTGAGAGATGGTTTAGCATTGGTTATCTCCATTTGCATATGTTATTATGTTGATTGAGGTTTGGAGATAGTTTTATATTGGTCATATTCCTTGGATTAGGAATGGTTTATGAGTTTGATCTTATTATGAGAGACTTACATCCATGATTAGTTATATGGTATAGTTTGGGTGTTGTTGTGGCTTCTTGTTGAGATTTTATGGAGGAGATCATACTTGTACGGTTTACATCTAGAGGTGTGTGTAGAAGGACATGATACAGGTTATGATTTTCATAGTTTCTCTTTGGTCTTGGTTATCTTCCTGGATGTTCAATTTTATTTTTTTACATTAAATTTGAGATTGGTTAGAGATTGTAATCACTGGTTTGTGCTCATGTATGTCATGTGAGAGATGACATGGTTATTCCTTTATCTCTTTCCTTTTTTGGTTGTGGAGAATGTGGGAGAGTGTTGGAGACTTGTTATGAGAATTATTCTTGCAGGTTATTGGTTTATGTGTTGTGGATTTCCTTGAGACTAAATGAACTCACTTCTTTGAGATGTTGTGAGTGGATTGGTTATAGATTTGAGATTATCTTTTTCAATGGGAGCTTCTTGGTATATGCATGGAAGGTATTTCTCTTGAGGCTTGTGATTGCAAGTTATAGATTGGATATGTTGATGATGTGAGATTCACTTGGTGTACATTTGGAGGTATGGATAGTTGGATGAGTTTGGCACTTGTTGTGGGTGTTATTTCAACTACGGATATTTTGAGAACTATAGATACATGTGATTACCTTTGGATCAAGTCTCTTGTGCTTGGCATTTCAGTTGGTATAGGATTTTATGATCTTCTAATGTGAAAAGTTGGGTGGCTTTCTCATTGGATGGCTTCTATGTATGTCCAATAGTAGTGGCATAATAGAAGGTGGCTTCATTCATGTTTGAGATGCTAGATACTTTGATTTTGTTGCAAGTACTAGGATGGAGCACATGGTGTACTTTGATTCATGATGGTGGATGTGCTAGGACGGATTGTTCCCTTATTCATTTTTGTCGTTACATATTGACCCGCAATGTATACAACAAGTGGGAGATTGTTGAGATAATGGTGTTGCACACATTGCATAATATTGTTGTATTGTATTATTTTATTATGTAATGTTGCACCTAGATGGGTGTGCGACATGTAAACATTCTCATGGGATATACTTCATGAGTTGTATTGTAACATTGTGATAATATTTCATGTAATTATTTAATATTAGGGAAAAGAAATTAAATTTTCATTATTAAATGTGGGTTCAATGGGTTAGGTAGCACATGGTTTACGTAATACCACTTAGTGGTTTTGTGGGACTTGCTACTATATAAGTAGCCACAAGGGTAGTTGTTGTAGTGAAAAAGATAGAAAGAGAAAAGGAAAGACTTGAGCAAGACAATGCTTGACAGGTTAGCCAACGGAGGATTTGTGAAGGTTGGAAGCATGGCATGGGATATGTGGATTCATGCTTGTTCACATGGATTGCTCGGTTGTGGCTATGGCTTTGAAGGCTTCCATGGTTGTATTGCAATGGTGGTTTTTCTGGATAATACATGGTGATGGATGCATTTGGAGGCTAGGTTTTTCCCTCAATGAAGCTTTTCCAAAGTATATTTTATGTCACATTTTTCTGGGTATGTTGTCTATTCTCTTGCATGTGGATTTTAATTACATATATATTTCAAAATTATTATGGGTTATGTGGAAATGTTTATATTCTTTTTTGCGAGTTTCCTTACACTTTTCTATGTATATTATACAAGGACTCCACTTCCACATCCCTCAAGACCATGATGATTCCACGGTGAAGATTCTTAGGGGAGCCATTTTCCATAAAATTATCAAAACTAGAATAGCAAACTATCTAATTACAAAATATTTTCCTTTCTATAAACAAATTAACTCCTACAAAGTTGAAATAAAAATCAAAATGCATGGTAAGAACATGAACTATAAGGATCAAGAAGAAACACAATTGCTTCAATCCGTTAAAGTGCTTTTTCAATCAAAAAAATCAACGTTGTCAATTTTGGAACAGTATTTTTATGGTTTTTAGTTTCAAAATCCACTCACTACAACATCCAACCCTTGGAATGGTTCTCCTTCATGGTTCAATAGGTTTTTTTGGAGGTTTCAAATAGTTATCCTAACTATCAACTCCATCCTTATGACATGCAACTTTCTTGTCAAATATTGTCATGAAATTTTTCAAAGTTGTTGACAACTTTTTGTATTTTCTAGCAACTTTGACATTCATCACTTGGAACCTCCAAAATAGGTCTACTATGACCTCTTTATGATTTCTAAGAATGATTTAACCTTCAGAACATCAACTCACATGATTTGGACCACTTTGACCTAATTAACAACTTTTGCAACAATTGACATCTTTTTTACATCTTTCCCATCTTTGTACCAATTGACAACATATGACCTCCAACCTATGAAAAAAGATGTAAAAACCCCATAGAAGACAAATTAAGCTCAAATCCAAACTTTCTCCAAAATTCTAGAGTATAAGACCCATAACCCTAATTTGCTTCTTAATACCCTAGACACAAGGTAAGCAAAAATATCTAGAATGGATTGAGCCTAATCAAATCCATCTAGGAGAAAACTTGCATGACCTTTTAAGGTCTAAATACACCCAACTGACTTAGCTAAGGTTGGTACAAGCCAAAAACCTAAGTGTGGAACTAGGACTAAGAGTTAGTCTAGGTGCTCCTACACCAGTAAGAGGGTTTCCTAAACTAAAGAAGCCTAACAATGCTATGTGCAAACAATGCCAATTGGGGAAAATGATCAAGTCTAGCTTCAAGAGCAAATATGCACTACTAGTGATATTTTGGAATCGGTTCATATTGACCTATGTGGACCTATTTATGCTCAAATATATTATGGAGATATGTATTTCATTCTATTTTTTTATGAATACTCTAGGATGATGACTATGATGTTCCTTAAAGCTAAATCTAATGTTTTTTAGTTATTCAAATGGTATTTAACTAAAGTTGAAAAAGAAATAGGGAGAATCTAAAATTCTTGAGATGTGACAGAGGTGGTGAATTTATTTCAAATGAGTTCAATACATTCTGCAATGATGGAGGAATTAAAAGATAAATGCCATCACCAAGGACCCCTCCTTAGAATGGGATAGCTAAAAGGAGAAACAAATCAATAATGGACTATACAAGAATATTAATGATGGAGAAGACTGTATCAAAGAAGTATTGGAGAGAAGTTGTTAGTATTGTTGTCTATACCCTGAATAGAGTACAAGTCAAGAAAGGTACAAATACTACACCTTTTGAACTATGGTTTGGATATGCTCCTAATGTGAAATATTTCAAAATCCTTGGAAGTAACTACTATATACTTAAAGATAATAGGAATGAAAAACTTGATGCAAAGAATGATGAAGGTATATTCTTGGGATATTCCACGAAGAGTAAAGCTTACAAGTGTTTTAACTTTAACACTAACAAAGTTGTGGAAAGTGCAAATGTGAAAGTTGATAAGTTTGGAAAAAGAAATGATATTAAATGCAATGGAAAATTTGAAGATTATAGCACATTCATCTATATGGATTATGGTGCTCCTAGCACTCCAAATAAACAAGCAAATCAAGATGCAATTTCCCACCAGATAGGAAATGATGTAGTGCAACAAAAAATTGCCAACCAATAATAGTGTGCGTCGAGCAATAGACTAAAGGTGTTGAGTCAAAGATAAGTAATGTCAACCATTAGATAGAGAATGCCAAACATACAAAAACTAGACCAGAACCTGAACAAGAAAGAGAAAATGAGCTTTAGATTATTTTCCAAGATGAACGTATAGAAGAATAGAGAAGGAAACCACCTGTGCTAGAAAATTTTATAAGACATCACAAACCTGAATAAATCATTGGTGATGTTGAATCAAGTGTTATGACAAGGAAAAGACTTAAAGGTGATACATGTTTACTTTGTGAATTTAAGTCCAAATCAGTAAAAGATGTTTTAGACAATAAAGGTTGGATTCAAGAAATGAATGAGGAAATTGAACAGATTGAGAAGAACAATACTTGGACTCTAGTGGCAAGACCTAAAGACAAAAATTTTATTGGAACAAAGTGGTTTTTTACAAAAAAAACACAATGAAAATGGTGAAGTAACAAGAAACAAGGCAAGACTAATATGCAAAGGATATGCTCAAGAAGGAGCTGGTTATGGAGAAACTTTTTCTCCTTTGGAAAAACTTGGAGTCATAACTCTACTTGCATACTTAGCCTAAATAATTTCAAGGTATATCAAATGGATGTTAAATCTATGTTTTTGAATGGTATACTTGAGGAAGAAGTATATATTAAAAAGACTTTAAGGATTTTTAGATCCAGACAAGAAGAATATGGTATGTAAACTAAACAAAGTTCTTTATGGATTAAAAAAAAAAACCCAAGAGCATGGTATGAAAGACTACATAATTATTTGGTGAAGATTGGTTTTAAAAGGACAAATGATAATAATAATTGATATTTCAAGAATGGTAAGAACAATGAAGTACTACTATATGAAATATTTGTTGATGGCATTATATTTGGAGGAAGAGAAGCATTGTGCAATCATTTTTTGATGAAATGAAGAAGGAATTTAAAATGTCTATGTTTGGTGAAATCAAATTCTTTATTGGATTACAAGTATGTCAACTTAGGTTTGGTATTTTCATTACACAATCCAAATACATCAAGGAGATACTAAAAACTTTTGGAATGGAAGATTTAAGACTAGTGAGAACACCTATGTCTACGAGACATAAGCTATCTAAGAATGATGAATCTGTTGGTTTGAACCAAACATTATACATGAGATCCATGATTGAAAAATTGTAATATCTTATTCATAGTAGACCTGATATTGCATTAGCAGTTGGGATAGTTTTTAGATTTTCATCAAATCCTAAGGAGAATCATATGATGGTAGTAAAAAGGATAATGAGATATCTAAAAGGTATAGAAGAATATGGATTGTACTACAAAAGAAGTAATCGATTTGAACTAAAGGTATTCGCTAACTCTGATTGGGCATGAAATATTGATGACAGGAAAAGCACTAGTGGAGGTGCATTATTTATAGGAAAGAGATTGGTGTCATGGACAAGCAAGAAACATAAAATTTTGTATTTCCCAATCAATAGCTAGAGTTAAGTATGTGGCAGCTGCAATGAACTATTCAAACATTATGTGGATAAAGTAATTACTGAAAGGAATAAAAGAAGAAATTACAAATCTAGTAGTTATCTATTGTGATAACACAAGTGCTATTAATATTTCAAAAAATCCAATGATAAACACTAAGACAAAGCACATTGTTATCAAGTATCACTACGTGAGAGAACTACTTCAAGACAAAGAAGTGAAGTTAGAATATGTACACACCAAAGAACAAATTTCTGACATATTAACTAAAGCCTTACCTAAAGATTCTCATGAATATCTTAGAGGTAAACTAGGGGTGGTTCCCCTAAATAGGGAAACTTAAGGAGAAAAGGTGCATTGCATCAAATATGCTAATCAAAATATCTTACTCATTGATGCAAAAAAGCTCTACTTTGGGAAATGCCTAAGGTAGACAATCAAGTACAACATAACATATCAGTCATAGACAGATGATAGAAATCAATCAAACATGCAAATATCTACACATTTTTTATGTATGAAGTGATTGAAGCTAAGAAATTTACATGTCTTTGGAATTGTTGTAAAAGAAAGAGAAAGAAAAAAAATAAGAGGGAGAGATATACAAGGAGAGATATACATAAGTGATTATTGAAAGAAAAAATGTATCCAAGAGGGAGATCTATTATCTTACAGGGAGAAAATCAATAAACAAAATCAAAATGAAACTAAGGATAGTGAAATCTTTTGGATTGTATACTAAAAAAGTTATATGCATTGAGTGTGAGATATTGAGATATTGTCATCAATTCCAAAGAGGAAGATTGTTGGAAATTAATTTTTATTGATGTTAAATCTACTGATAAGACATAATGCTAACTAATCTAAATTTCATACATATTTGATCGATGAAGAGGATTTGAGAAATTGTTCATAACAATAGCACTAAGAGGAAAAGTTGAGTTATGGAAAGGAAGCTACAATAGACATTTGATTAGTTATACTCTGAAAAGAAAAAGTGATTGTTTATATCAAGAATGTAAACCTAAGCCGAGCAATAAAGTAAAATTTTAAGGAATGCCAATTGATACTAGTGTCAACCCAGCCATAATAAGTGCTGAGTAAATCTAGTGTTGACCGAGCATCAATATCAACTGAGCAAGATAGTTGATGTCAAGCCAGAATATTTACAGTAAATGAGTGATTAAGTGATGACCAAGAATCACAACTTAGTGATTGTTGAGTAATAGTGTGAGAATGAATTTGAGGAAATCGTGAATTCTAGCTGACTTAGTTGATTTCTTAGGAGATGTAAACTATGTTGAAGATAAGATTGATGAGTTGGATAATTCAATTCAAGGAGGGGATCAAGTATAACATCTATGATCTAATTTAATGGATGACAAGCTTTTAGAAAAGAAGGAAGATGAACAGATACAATGAACCTGATGAACTAAGTCATGAACCCTAAGATCTACGGTGATCGTGGAAAATGGAAAAGCAAAAATTACCTATTTATAGACATATACAACCAAACTAGATAGTAAGATAGAGAGAGTGATAGGTGTATAGAAAAAGGTGGATCAAAGATGCATAAGGGTGAAAAAAAGTGTGTAAGAGTGAAAGTGAAGCAAAAAGGAGATTGCTTGTGCAAATGTTACTGATATTGATAAGTGAATCTGAGCAGATGGATTAAGTTTTTTTGAAAGGAGGGGATTGATTTCTTGAAGGAATTCCAAGTGAATCTAGAACAAGGATGACAATGGGGAGCTTATCAGTGAGTCATCACATGAACTAGATAGTGATCTGAACCTTCAAAGTGAGTTGTAATCATACAGATCAAAACCCTACTATTTTCTTTCTAATCATTATAAATAGTTTTTATTGAAATCCTTTTAATAGAGATTGACCTAACAGTTATTTAAAAGACTTAACAGTATATGTAAATCCTTTAACAAGGTGACATTCTAAATGGAATAATCAAAGTCCTTCGATAAGGCCACTGCTAATAGGGTGATTAAATCTTCTGACCAAGTCACATTTAATAGTGCGTAGTGTAAACCTTTAATAGGGTTTGCTCCTAACAGAGCTCACTTTGAAAGAGTGAAAAAGTGGTGACATGTTGCTGGTGGTTTTTCCCAAATTGGGTTTCCACATAAAAATCCTAGTGTAAAACTTGTGTTGAATGTTTTATATATTTTACGTTTGATTAAGTTTATATTTAGAAAACTATGTTATGTTTGGGACAATAGTTTTATTAGTACAGTAGAGACTAAGCAACAACAGTATAAGAAGAACAATGAATATTTTATGTTTAATTGTTCAAATGGTACTTATGGACCTTGAGTAACTGATTCACCGCCCCCCCCCCCCCAAAGTTATTCAAAAAAATTCTAATAATCTATAATATAAATATATTTAATAGTTAGTCTTCATCCAAACTATTAAGCAACACTAAGAGTTCAGTTTAAGTTTAACTATAAGCTTACAAAAGTAGAAAAGCATTATAATTCACACTATTTAAGTTACAAAAACAATATGTACAAGTATGTAGATTATGATAGAGGAACTATTGTTATCTGGACGTAAGAAATATTGATAGATATTTTATAATTATTGGTTTACAAGAACTTATATCTAATGAAAATGAATGGTACTTTATCATTCATTATATTTAGGTGATGTTCACACAATTGAAGTATCAGACTTTCATTAGAAGATCAATTGTTGGAAACTACAATTGAAACAATTGTTATGTTGTCATTGATATCAAATCTATTGGTGAGATAGTTTTCTACCAAATTTTAGTGTCATATCTATTTAATTGATGAAGTGGATTTGAGAAGTTTTTCATAGAAAAATCATCTAGAGGAAAGGTTGAGTTATGAAGAAGAAACTACAAATGGACATTTGATTAGTTGGACTTTGACAAGATAAATTGATTGATTAAATCATATTACAAATGGAGAAGATGGTAATGTTCAAGTCTTCAAAGTGTGAATAAAGATAGATGAAATGTATAGGCTTGACTGAGGAATAGAGAAGAAGACTTAAGAGTTTTCACTTACATGCCGAGTGATTTTGGTGTCAACCGAGCCACGGTAAGTATTGAGAAAAATCAATGTTGATTGAGCATCAATATCGATTGAGTGATAGTGTATGTGTCAAGAAAGAAATTTAATAGAAACCAAGTAACCTAGTGATGATTGAGTGTCAAAACTTAGCATTGGCCAAGGAACAACATTTTAACAATTTATGAGAAATTATAATTTCTAGCCAACTAAGTTGATTTCTTGGGATATGGAAAGTATGTTGAAGATAAGGATTGATGATTTGGATCATTTAACACCATGAGAGGATTAGGTAAATGGCCTAAGGAATGGATTCCAAGAGAAATTTCTAGAAAATAAGAGATAAATACAATGGTGATTAGATTCATTGTATGTGACAAACCTAATTGTAAACCCTAAGATCTATGGTGGTGTTTAAGTGGCAAAATATTAGAAATGCCTATTTAAGGAGGTACAAGCCTAACCTACAAAGTGTCATTGTGTGTGCCTATGTGGGAGATGTTTCAGAGAGTTGAAATAGTTATTGATGTTATTGACTAGTGAATCTAAGTAGAAGGATGAGAAGATTGGAGAAGGAGAGGGATTTCTTGAAGGATTACCAAGAAAATCAGAGACAAAGATGACAATGGAGGCCAGACAGTGAATCGGTACATGAGAACTGAACAATGATCTATACATGAAAAGTGAGTTGTACTTAATAGATCAAAACCCTATTGTTACTTTCTAACCATTATGAGCAGTATTTGAAATCCTTTAATCAAGGTTGACCTAACAGTCATATGTAAATCCTTTAATAGGATGAAATTCTAATGGAATATTCTAAACTCCTCTAACAAGGCCACTCCTAATAGGATGATTAAATCCTTTAGCAAAGACACATTTAATAGTGTGTTTTGTAACCTTTAACAGGTTTTTCTCCTAATAGATCTCACGTCATAAGAGTGAAAATTAGTGACATGTTGCTGGTGGTTTATTCTAAATTGGGTTTCCATGATAAATTCCAGTGTGAAACTTGTGTGGATGTTATTATGGAGTTTTACTCAATAATGTTTACACTCTATAAGTTTGTTATTTTAGGATAGTGGACTACTAGTTAATGTTACTGAAAATTTACAGTAGAGACCAAGAAATGTAATAATAAGATCTAAAGTTGGTTAAGTGTTTATTTGTTCAATTGGTACATTTGGACCTTGATTTTTCTTGCATGGAAAATTTTGATGAGGCTACTTATAGCTAGTATTGGTGATGTTGCATTGTATTTTCTAGACAATGCATATGTGAATATTACAACAGTCCCTCTGACTACTCAACAACTAAAAGAAGAACACAATCAGCCAATGTTAGAGATTGCTTCAGCCCTAAGCTATGCAGAGTTTGATGACATAAAAGAATGCAAGAATGCAAAGAAAATGTAGGATAAACTAAAGACCATATATGGAGGAGATGATAATGTCTTGAGAGCCAAATTAGAAAGTTTGAGAAGAAAGTTTGATGAAATGAGAATGACATAAGGTGAGAATATAGTTTAATATTGTGCAAGAATAAAAGAGGTTGTCAATGCTATTTGAGTTGACAATGGAAAGATTAAGGTTAAGATAGTAATCAACAAGGTATTGAGAAATCTACTTCTTATTTATGCATTTAGAGATTTTACAATACAAAAATTGACATGTACACCAGGTAATGACCTAACTTAGGAAGGTGTAATTGGTAGGCTTACTGCTTTTGAGATGTCTAATTTTGATAATTATACTCGTGCTACTATTAAATCTACTTTTAAATCACAACTAGTTGTTAGAAAGAAAGGAAAAGGAAAACATGTGAAAAGTGATAGTGATACTTCTGATGATGAATGTGATGAACTTGAGGCATTGATAGTTAAGAGATTTGGAAGAGGCAAAGGAAAATACAAAGATAAAATTCCCATAATCTATTTTTCATGAAATAAAGTTTTTCACATTGATGCAACGTGTCCTGACAGAGAAAACAAGGATGAAAGAAAGTAAATAAAGTAAAAAGGAAGAAGAGATGACTAAGATAACAATAGGAACAAGGAATACAAAGACAAATGTAAGAAATCTTGTTATATTGATGAAGAAGAAACTGATATTGAATCTAAAAGTAATGATGAATAAGTAGTCTATGTTGCTATAAAAGAAGATTTTGATGAAGATAAAACTACACTAATCTCTTATGTGAACAAAAGTGATAGATGGATAATTGATAGTGGTTTCTCTAATCACATGACTAGTGATAGAAGTAAATCTCAAAACATTGGACCGTACAAAGATAGTTGTGTTAAATTTAGTAATGATGTTCCATGTCTTGTGAAGGGTAAAGGATCGATTCAATTGACTAACAAGATCAAATGTGACAATGTTTATTGAGTTGAAGGACTTAATTATAATCCGCTGAGTATTTCATAGTTAAAAAAATCAAGTTATAGAGTTGAATTCCATCACAAAAAGGCCAAAATATTTGATGTTGATGGTAAACTATTTGAAAGTGGTGATCAAATAAGAGTTAGCTTGTTCTATCTAGATTTATCTGATGAGATATGTTTATTTGCACAACAAGAAGATATTTGGTTATGGAACAAAAGGTTATCTCATGTAAATTTTGACAATTTGGTTAGCATTAGCAAAATGAAAATATTAAGAGGTTTGTCAAAACTAAAGAACCTGATAATGCTATGTGTAAACAATGTCAATTAGTAAAAATGACAAAGTCTAGTTTCAAGATAAAAGTATATTTATCAAATGACAGTTTGGAATTAGTTCATATTGAGTTATGTGGACCTATTGGTGTTCAAACCTATTGTGGAGACAAATACTTCATTCTATTTATTAATGATTACTCTAATGACTATGATGTTTCTTAAAGAAAATTTTGATTCTCTTCAATTATTTAAGTAGTATTTGGCCAAAGTTTAAAAGGCGACAGGGAAGAATCTAAAGTGTTTGAGATCTGAAAGAGGTGGTGAATTCATTTCCAATGAATTTACCATATTCTACAATGACAAAGGAATCAAAAGAAAGATATTAGCACCTAGGACCCCTCTATAGAATGGGATAGTGGAAAGAAGAAATAGATCAATCATGTATTGTGCTAGAACATTGATGATGGAGAAAAATATGTTATAAGAATATTAAAGAGAAGTTTTAAGTACACATGGTTATACCCTAAACAGAGTGCAAGTTAAGAAAGGTACAAATACTACACCTTTTGAACTGTGTTATGGATATGCACCTACTATGAAGTATTTCAAAGTTTTTGGAAGAAAATGCTACATATTTAAAGATAATAGAAATGGAAAATTTGATGCTAAAAATGATGAAGGTATATTCCTAAGATATTCCACTAAGAGCAAAGCTTATAAGCGTTCGAACTCTAACATTAGCAAAGTTATGGAAAGTGCAAATGTGAAAGTTGATGAATATGCAGAGAAGAATGATGTTGAATGCAAGAAAGAACTTTAAGATTATAGCTCATTCATATATGTGTATGATAGAGCTCCAAGAACCCCACCTAAACAAGAAAACAAAGTTGTAGATCCTCAATAGATTGGAAATGTCAATCTAAAATAGGTAGTAGCCAAGAAGAAAACTATGGGTGTCGAGAAACAAGAAAATGATAGTGATTCATAGATAGAGGAAGCCAAACATTAGGAAAGCAACTTCAAGCCTGTAGAACATGAACTAGATTTTGAACAAGAGAGAGATAATGAGCTTGAAATAATTTTTCAATATGAGCCTGTTGAAGAGAAAAGAAGAAAAGAACTTGTACTCAAAAAAAAATGTAAGAAGACATCATGCACATGAAAAAATAATTGGAGATAAAGAATCTAGTGTTATGACAAGAAAAAGATTCATAAGTGATACATGCTTACTTTGTGATTTTGAGCCCAAATCTATGGAAGATGCTTTAGAGAATTAAGATTGGATGTAGCAATGAATGATGAAATTGAACAAATACAAAAGAATAAAATATGGATTCTAGTACCCAAACCTAAAGAAAGAAAAAAATTATTGGAACAAAGTGGGTATTCAAGAATAAGCTAAATGAAAAAGATTAGGTCACAAGGAACATAGTTAGATTGGTGTGCAAAGGATATGTACAAGAAGAAGGTGTTGAATATGGGGAAACATTTCCCCCTATAGCAAGACTAGGAGTTAGAACACTATTGGGATATTATTCTTATAAAATATTTAAGGTATACCAGATGGATGTCAAATCTGTATTTCTAAATGAGATACAAGAAGAAGAATACACAAAACAACCTAAAGGATTTGTGGATCCTAGAAATAAAAATATGGCATGTAAGTTACGTAAAGCTTTATATGGTTTGAAACAAGCCCCTAGAGTATGGTATGAAAGATTGTGTAACTATTTGGTGAGTATTGATTTTGTAAGAACAAATGACAACAATAATCTGTATTAGAAGACTAGCAAGAACAATGAGGTATTGTTATCTAAAAATTTTGTTGATGATATCATATTTGGATGTAAGGAAGCATTATGAAAATCTTTTTTTGATGAAATGAAGAAGGAATTTGAAATGTCAATGTTTGGAGAGATCAAATTCTTTGTTGGCTTACAAGTATATCAAATGAAGCAAGGTATCTTCATTACCCTGTCTAAATATATCAAGGAGATACTGAAAACTTTTGGGATGGAAGATTCAAAACCAGTGAGTACACCTATGGTTACTAGACATAAATTATCTAAGAATGATGATTCTATTGATGTGAACTTGACAAAATATAGATCAATAATTGGAAAATTGCAATATCTTGTTCATAGCGGACTTGATTTTGCATTAGTAGTTGGGATAGTTGTAATATTTTTAGCAAGTCCTAAGGAAAATCACAAGTTGGAAGTGAAAAGAATACGGGGATATTTGAAAGGAACGGAAGATTATGTATTGTATTACAAGAAAAATGATAGATTTAAACTAAACTGAAGGTATTCACTAATTCTAATTGGGTAAGAAATGTTGATAATAGGAAGAGCACATGTGGTGGTGCATTTTTTCTAGAAGGAGATTTATTTCATAAACAAGCAAGAACATAATTGCATTTTCCAATCAATAGTTGAAGTTGAGTATGCAGTAGTAGTAGCGAATTGTTCAAATATCATATGGATCAAACAATTTTTGAAAGATATCCAGGAAGAAATTATTGATCTAGTGGTTATCTATTGTGATAACACTAGTGCTATTAGCATGTTAAAGAATCTTGCAATGCACACAAAGACAAATCACATTTCTATCAAGTATCATTACTTGAGAGAGCTAGTACAAGACAAAGAAGTGAAATTGGAGTATGTGAACACTAAAGACAAAAATTTGGACATATTTACTAAAGATTTACCTAAAGATTCTCATGAATATATTAGATGTAAACTGGGGGTGATTCCCCTAGACAAAGATACTTAAGCTAAAGTGAAGCATTTCATCAACTTTTTTTATCAGACTATCTTACGAATTGATATAGAAAGTTCTACTTTAGGAATTTCCTAAGGTAGTAATAATGAAGAAGGAAAAACTAATGGATCATTCATGCAAGATGATAGAAGAAGATTTTAGAACTAACATAAAGATATTGACATGATCAAGATCTATGAGTTAAAGGTATCTTTGGCATTGTTATCAAAGAGGGAACTATTATCTAGTCACCATGAAGGAGAAACTGAAATTTAGTTACCCATGTTGTGATTAGCATGAGGGAGAAATTATCAAAGAGGTTATTGAGCAAAGAGAAAGATTAAGTCGGAGAAGATGATAATGAAAGAGGAAGATAATGGAAGTTGGTAAAGACACCTAAGTAAGAGATACAAAGATTACTTAGAGGGAGTTCAGAAGACTTACTTGAAATGTTACAGAATGAAACGAAGAATGAAGGTCTAATACATTGAGGGTTTTTCTCAATTTAGTACAACTTTTGGATTGTATGGTAACTAGAATTATTCTAAGAGGTTTCTAGAGGTGTTCCCATCAATGCCAAAGAAGGAGATTGTTGGAAACTACAATTGGAATAATTGTTATGTTGTCATTAATGTCAAATCTATTGGTGAGATAGTTTTCTATCTAATATAAGTTGATGAAGAGGAGAAGGAGTTAGAACATTATTGGGAAATCTAATGTCATACCTATTTGATTGATGAAGAGGATTTGAGAAGTTGTTCCTTAAAAAAAATATAGAGGAAAGGTTGAGTTATGAAGAAGAAACTACAAATGGACAATTGATAAGTTGGCCTTTGACAAAATAAATTAACTATTTAAATCATGTTACAAATGGAAAAGACAATAATGTTCAAGTATTGAAAGTGTGAATAAAGACAAATCAAATGCATAGGCTTGAGCAAGCAATAGAGTAGAAGACTAAAGAATTTTGAAGTACATGCCAAGTGATTCTAGTGTCAACCAAGCCATGGTAAGTGCCAAGAAAAATCAATGTTGATCGAGTATTAGCATCAACCGAGTGACAGTGTATGTGCTAAGAAAGAAAATTAATAGCAACCGAATAACCCAATGATGATCGAGTGTCTAAACTTAGTGTTGGTCGAGGAACAACATTTTAATTGTTTATGAGAAATCATAATTTACATCCCACTAAGTTGAATTCTTGAGATATGGAAATTGTGTTGAAGATAAGGATTGATGAGTTGGATCATTTAATACTAGGAGAGGATTAGGTAAAAAACCTAAGGGGTGGATTCCAAGAGAATTTTTTGGAAAAGAAGAGACAAACAAAATGGTGATCAGATTCATTGTATGTGACAAATCTAATTGTAAACCCTAAGATCTATGGTGGTTTTTAAGTGGCAAAATATCATAATTACCTATTTAAGGAGGTATAATTCCTAACCTACATAATGTTTGTGTTTTTTTCTCTGCGGGAGATGTTCTAAAGAGTTGGAATAGTTGATACTATTGTTGACTGCAAAATCTAAGAAGAAGGCTGAGAAGAGTGGAGAAGGAGAGTGATTGTTTGAAGGGTTTCCAAATGAATCAAAGACAAAGATGACAATGGAGGAAAAATAGTGAATCAGTACACGAGAACTAAATAGAGATCTATGCATGCAAAGTGAGTTATACTTGATAGATCAAAACCCTATTTTTACTTTCTAACCATTGTGAACACTTTTTGAAATCCTTTAATCAAGGTTGACCTAATCATATGTAATGTTGGAAACTTACAATTGGAAGAATTTTTGTTTTGTCATTGATGTCAAATCTATTGATAAGACATATTGCTACCTAATCTAAATGTCATATCTATTTGATTGATGAAGAGGATTTGAGAAGTTGATCATAACTATAGCACCTAGAGGAAAGGTTGAAGTTATGAAAAAGGAGTTATAATGGACATTTGATTAGATAGAATTTGATAAAGCAAAGTAATTTTTTTTGTCAAGAAAGCTAAGCCAAGCCAACCAGAAGAGTAAAATCCTAAGAAGTTTTGAGTAATGATAGTGACAATTGAGCTACAATTAGTGCCGAGAAAAGCTAGTGTTGACCAAGCATTAGCATTGACCGAGCAAGTTAATTAATGCCAATCCAAAAAGCTTTATAGCGACCAAGTATTTTAGTGATGACTGAGTGTCAGAATTTAGAGATTACTGAGTGAGAGTAAGATAATAAATTCAAAGAAATCATAAGATCAAGTTGACTCAATTGATTTCTTGGGAGATGTAAATTGTGTTGAAGATAAAATTGATGAGTTGGATCATTAAATTCAACGAGAAGATTAGGTAAACACCTAACATACAAATTCTAGAGAAGTTTCTAGAGGATGATCAAGAAGATGGACAGATAAATTGAATCAAGTTGAACTTGATCATAAACCCTAAAGATCTACAGTGGAAATGGAAAACAGTAAAGGAAGAATTGCCTATTTAAAGAGATACAAAGTAGAACAAATTATCAATGAGATCAATCATGAAATCAATAGATAAAAGAAATGCAAGTGCAAGGCAATGACATATAGAGGTGGATCAGAATCACACAAGAGGGTGAGTGAATGAAAAGCTAAAGGAAAAATCTTGTAGATATGATGTTATTGATAAGTGAATCAGAGTTGAAGGCTTAAGTGTTGATGAGAAGACTGGATTGATTTATTAATTTCTTGAAGGGTGACCAAGCAAATCAAGATCAAAGATGTCAATGGAAGGCTGATCAATAAATGAGCATAAGGACCGGACAAAGATCTAAACCTACAAAAGTGAGTTGTAATCACACATCAAAACCTAATGTTTTATTTCTTATCATTGTTAGTTTGTATTGAAATCCTTTAAATAAAGATTGACCTAACAGTCATTTGAAGACTTAACATTATGTTTAAATCATTTAACTAGGTGACATTCTAATGGAATGGTCAAATTGCTCTTACAATTCCACTCCTAATAGGGTGATTAAATCATCTAACCATGTGACATTTTATAGTGTATGTTGTAACCTTTAACAAGGTTGGCTCCTAACAGAGCTCACTTCAAAAGACTAAAAAAGACTGACATGTTGCTAGTGGTTTTTCCCAAATTGGGTTTCCACGTAAAATCCCAATGTCAAAAATGTGATAATTTTTTTATGTGTGTTTACATTTGATAATGTTTTCATTATAAAATGCAAGTTATGTTTATGACAATTTTATAGTAGAGACTGAGCAATAGTAGGATAAGCATAATAGTGAAGTGTTTAATGTTTAATTGTTCAAGTGGTACATATTGACCTTGAGTAACTGATTCAACCCCCCCCCCCCTTCCCCTAGTTATTCCAAACATTTCTAACAATGTAAATCCTTTAACAAGGTGACATTCTAATGGAGTATTCTAAACTCCTCTGACAAGGCCACTCTTAACAGGGTGGTTAAATTCTTTGACAATTAGGTCACATTTAACAATGTGTTGTCTAACCTTTAACAGGGTTGGCTCCTAACAGAGCTCACTTCAGAAGAGTGAAAATTAGTGACATGTTGCTGGTGGTTTTTCCCAAATTGGGTTTCCAAATTAAATCCTAGTTTTAAACTTGTGTGGATGTCATTATGGTATTTTTACTAATTAATGTTTGACATTCTATAAGTCTGTTATTTTAGGACAATAGAATAGTAGTTGATGTTATTGAAAGTTTCCAGTAGAGAACAAGCAATGGAATGATAAGATCGAAAGTTAATTAAGTGTTTGTTTGTTCAATTGGTACATCTGGACCTTGGATAATTGATTCACTCCCCCCCTATTAGTTATTCTAAATATTCTAACAAATGTTCACACAATTGAAGTATCATACTTTCATTAGAAGGTCACCTATTGGACAATACAATAACTCCAATTCAAGTGTTTTATGTCCTCAATATTTAAAATACTTAGCTTGTCACAATATTTGTAAATCATTAACAAGTGTACTACCCTATAAACCATTAATTATAGAACCACTTTAGCTCATCAATTTATAGTGCCTTATAAACCATTCATTAAAGAGACACTTTAATTATGGGTAAATAACTTTGAGCAAAATAATAAGTACTTGAATCTCGATACTAATATCATATTTGTCTTGTTAAAGAAAACTCCTACATATCAATTGATGAGCTTAAGGGACTCTATAATGAATATATCATACTAATAAAATGTGTGTTTAGGGTTTTAGAAATAGAGTAGCATGATAAATGCATGGAATATTGAGGAAACTCTATAATTAAGTATGCTTGATTTGGAGTAATGCAAGGATAGGGGACCTAAAAAGGTTCAATGTTTCATGTATGTGAGAATAGCCTAAATGACATAATGTTAAGTGTACATTAATTCTCATGAGAAATTGATTCTTTTTAACCACTCACTACTCATAAAATATGGTTGTTGAGTTTCATTGAAAAAATACACAGTTAAATCTTAATAGCAATATCATAATTTGACTTATTGTGAAAAATATCTCCTAGTTATAAATTGAAGAGCTAAACTATAATAAATGGTTCATACACCATACTTGTTGAAGGGTTTTCAAATGGTATAGCAAGTTGACTAGGCTTAAGTTTAGGGGAAACTCCACTTTTAAGCATCCTTGAGTTGTAGTATTGGGATATATGACCTCTTGGGAGAGATTGTGCTTCATCTTTGTGAGAAACACCTAGATGAAATGAGTGTAAGTGTATCATTCATTCTCATGGGAGATGGTTTCTTGTGAACCACTACTCATGAAATAATGTTCAATGAGTTTGACTCAAAAACTACACAATTAAACTTTTGATAGCAATATCATAATTTGACATACTACAAAAAATGTCTCCTACTTATATTAATCGATTAACCAAAAGGGCTCTATAAATAATAGAGCATTAGGCACAATGCTTTCTTAAGGTTTTAAAAGACACTAGTACATTTTATGTCGATATCTGATGGTGGTTCATTCTAATTCTAATTGCTATGCAGTTATTATATTAATGTAATTGGTAATGCTATGAATGTGTGTAAAAGAGTCATATTAGTTGTTATGTTGTCATTGATGTCAAGTCTTACTTGGCTAGACATTATGCTAATTTAGTAGAGTGTCATATCATTAGATTCATGAAGAGGATTTCAAGAAAGTATGTTGAAGACAAAATTGTCAAGTATGGTATTCAATGGGCAATTGAATGAGTTGGATAGTGATAATTAATGTTGGCTAGATTGTTTTACAATCATGTAATATTGTAAAGTATTGAGCTACACAACCTAAAGTGAGTGACAAGGTTAAAGAAAGAAGACAATATTCAACGAGTGACTGGAGTGTTACCCAAGCAGTTGGAAGTTTAGTATTGTCTGAGAAAGTCTACTATTGGCTGAGTTCTAGATGGTCAAGGTATGAGTCAAAGTTTGTTGACAGATCAACAACTAGGAAAATTTGATGAAGATCTAATGGTAGAGATTGAAGAAGGATAAAGTTAGGAGCAAATTTCTATGAAATTTCTATTTTATATGGGGTAAAATTAATGTATTTGAGATCAATGATGATAATTAAGTGGGAATAAATAAAATAATTTGTATGTGCAAAGATAAATATTTAGGGAGATGTTCAAGATAGTTTTAGGTTGGTTGTTGGAAGTTGGTTGAGTAATGATAAGGTTGTGGTGAATCTAAATAATTGAAGGAGTTTGAATAAGATTGAAGATCTAAGGAAACTAGGAAGAGAAAAGAGAAAAGATCAAAGAAGAATTGAAGGAGCAAATCAGTCAGTGAGAGATCAAACAAAGACAAGAGCATAAAGGAGATCTAAACAAGCAAGGTAGTGTTTAAAATATTGTAGACTGAATGGACCTAAAAAGTATTTAAAATCCTATATGGTAACATCAATTAGTAATTTTTGTAATTCCTTTAGAGCAAACCACTCTTTAGACAAATGAGTGATAAGAACTAGATGATCATTTGGTTGAAATATTCTAACAAGATCACATTAACAATGTATATGTAACTTGTAACAAGGTTGGCTCTTAGTTGAGCTCACTTAAGAAGAGTGAAAAATTTTGGGTTGGTGATCCAGGTGATTTTTCCCTTTACAAGATTTCCACATTAATTATCTTCGTGTCAAATTGTGTAAATGATGTTATGTTGCAAGTTAATTTTCATTTTATTGCAATTTGGTTACAAGTAATTTAATGATCAGTAATAAGTTTTATTACTGTCATATGGTCAAAATAGAATAGTGAGATATAAGTTTTGAGTAAAGTGATTAAAAGAGTTAAGTGTGAAGTTGAATGAGAATATCAAGTGATTTTTTATGATGTTTATGAATGTTGTTCGGTACTAAAATTGTTTCAAGGGATTGTACGATAATTGAGATAAATAATTCACCCTCCCCCCACCCTACCTTAGTTATCTAATAATTTACCACCAAAAAAGGTGGTCATTGGGCACAATTTCTAACAATAAGTGTTCCTATCAAAATTATGACCAAATTAGCTAGCATCATAAATTGTAAAGTTATAATGATTTCAAAAAACTTAATCATCAAATTAAAAAATATCAAGACAAGATTTATCTAGCAAAGGTATTGAAGGGTAGCTATCAGAAGTGCAACAACCATTCCTCACTAAAAATGAGGTATCTTGTTAAGCAGTTGTTTTGCACAATGACAATGGTAGAAATTATTGTGAATCTCTCTCTTGAAAAGCTTATCAAATCAACCAACTCCAAGGTTTTGGAAGGCTATTTTTCAACCTCCTAGATAGCTCAATTGAAGACAATTTTTTATGTTCACAAAGATGTCTTTGTTGGTTTTGTAAAGTATGCAAGAATTGGAAAAAATGTGACCACAAACCAATTTTTTTTGTATTTTCAGATTTCATGATTAATGAAAATTTATAATAATGCAGCAATATGAATTCTTATTCTAACCAAGTATTTGAAAAGAAAAATACTAAGGTAGGGTAATAAGGAATTAAAACAAATTGGTAACAATCAAATTCCTAAAAGGACATAAGTCACAGTAGCAATGTGTACGCAAATTAAATTTTTGAAAGAATAGAAAACAATGAAGTTACAAGCAATGTGTCATGTACTCCACCGATGCAATCATGAGAAATCATGAGAAATCTAGCTCTTGTTGATCTTCAACCGAAATGATGTATGAATGAGTTGTCTTGAACTTTTGCATTATTACAATAATTTCTAAAGGATCTAGCATGTCTAAAGCTCCATAGTTTTCCCTCACTTATGAAAATCATGGAACTATGTTCATGCTTGTACAAAACTATCCATCTTCAAATCCATCTCTTTAAGTATCTCTTTGGCCTTGAAAATTTTTTGAATATCATCCTCAGAGGATATTGCTTCAAAGGACTCTTGGCATTGTTGTACCACTATTTCTACTGAACATAAATGTCTTCTGGAGTCATCATCAAAAATCTCCAACCTTGTCCCACTATAGTAGTTATCAGCCTCTAGTATTTTGCCTTGAGCTTTGCCTTGTATCTCTTGGATGTCCTCAAACATAACCATCATAACCTTATTCCCATCTTTTAATTTATCTATCCAATCATCAATTTTATCTAACTCTTCCCTAGTGTACGCAATAAGAAGCATCCTTTACTTTTTTTCCTTAATTTTTTGTAGGGATACCAAATCATCGAACCATGAAGATACTTCATCTACCAACAAAAAATCTTCATTAATTATTGTCACCAGCTTTCCTGCATTACTCTATATACCATGCAATAAATGAATATTCAACTTAATATTTTCTACTCCTTGTACTTTAAAACTAGGATGACACCTTTTGCAAGCATCAAAAAATGAGTTGCTTCGTGGAGGGGTAGGAGCTCATTTCTTGAGGGAAGCATTCTGTAAGAATTTTCCTAAGGGAAAAATTCACCTAGGAACTAAGAACTCAAACACAAGCACACAATAGACCAAAGAGAGAGAGAGAGTATGATCAAAATTACAATGTATTCAATATGCCATAATTCATGCAATGCAATGTAAAAGTACACTAGGAGTGCCTGTATATAAAGGCCTCTGAGATGCATCTAGAATGCCTTGTAATCAACACCATGATGTGTCATACAACCAAGCACATGTCCACCAGATATGGGTTATCCTCCATTAAGCACAGAAGTAAGTGCGGTGATGAGAGGATAAGCCTACGAGGGTGTGACACGCAAAACAGTGTTGTAGAAACCATGTGCTAAAATAGAGTTGCGTACTCCTATGTTGTCTACATGAAAACTCAAAAAGGTGTGCAAAATCCTAAGTGGCTCACAAATAAAAATAATAAAATAATGCAAAATAATAAACTAATGCATAAACCTAAGTAAACCTAAGTAAGTGTAATAAGTAAATACTTATTTACACCAACACCCCCCTTTAAGTGCAACTTAGGGGAATGCCCTTAAGCTTACGAAACTAGGATGAAGATGCAGAATGGGTCCCGACTACTAGGCCATGTTAGGTACCCATGTACATAATGAAATGCAATCTCCCATAAAGCGGGGAAAGAGGGAAAACCTCATGGGAAAAACCCTCCCCCAAAAAGAGAGATAAGTAAGGATGCATTGATGGATGGAGTAATAGAGACCCGCCCATTATGACATACATCCAGTATATACATAAGAGAATAAGAGAAGGAAGAGAGACATAATAGGCTCCCCCCGCCCCCCCCCCCCCCAACAAGTGAAAGTTGCTCCAATGAAGAAGCTGGTCCATGAATGCAGAATGGCGTTCCTCCCCTTAGGAAGAAACAATGCCAAAGGTACACTCCTGAAGATGTATGGTGGCCCTGAAATTTGCTCAAGTATCCCTATGCTGATGCTGAAATTCACTCCTTCCAACTATGTTGAAAAGAATGAATGCAGATCTGGCAAGGATGTTTGTTGAACCTATTCCAATAAACCATCTATCTCCTCAACTGACAAAGAGACCTCCACTAATTGTTGTTCATAAGGATCCACAATCATGCCAACCTGTGAAGATTGATCATGTAGAGAATGGACATGAGGGTCAGAGTGAGCCCTCGCAACAATTGTAAAGGATAAACTTCATCAATGAGAAGATGTAAGTTCTCAAGATTTTCTCCCAAGTCAACTGAAGTTGTAGGTGGAAGACTAGATGTACCTAATGTGTTGAACCTTTCACTGTGGCAATGTAAGCATGTGGACTAGACTAATGTGACCTCTCACTGCAACTGTCGATAGAACCCCACGTGTCTGAACCTATTGAAGCACTACTGCTAGAGTCACTATCAATTTCCACTACGTATGATGTGCGGAGAGCAGTAGAGGACAAGCTGGGAGAACTTTCCTCAAAGTGAACATCATTCTCCACAAAGATCTCATGAGTCTCTGGATCCATCAGTCTGTAAGCCTTCACATTGTCTTCATAGCTAATAAAGGTACAAGGCCTAGGTGTCGGTGCCTTGCAACTCCTGGAAGAAAGGTTTGCCTATGCTAGACAACTGAAAACTCTAAGGTGACTCACAACTAGTTTTCTACTGCACCATGCCTCAAAAGGAGTCTTGCCATCTAAGGCTGGATGAGGAGACCTGTTACGTATGTGAGTAGCACTGTTAATGGCTTCAACTTCAAGTGTAGGATCAAGAGACTTGGCCTTAATCATGCAACTTGCCATGGTCTTGAGAGTCCTGATCCTCATAGCTGCAACATCTATCTTGTGTAGACTAAATGCTGGTGAATTCTGAAGATCAATCCCCGCAATTTTGCAAAAGTTCTTGAGTCTTATGTCTACATATCTATTCTCATTGTCCACCCTTAGTACTTTGATGGATTTCCTTGATGTGTTTTCAACATGAGCCTTGAATTCTTGAAGCTTATGAACCACTTCATTCTTATGATGAAGGAAGAAGACCCAAGTGAATCTTGAAAAGTCATCAACAAATGTGAGTACGTAGCGGCCTTGGCTGACTAAAGTCACTGCGAAGGGTTTGCTACTACCATGTGAACAAGATGAAGAACAACTGGAGCATGAGAAGACTTCACTTAATCATACTTCTCCTTGATATTCATATCCACTAAACAAGATGAACACTATCCCTTAGAAAAGTTGATATTAGGTAGATCTTTGACCATGTGTTTTGAGCAAAGTTGCTGAAGAGAGCGAAAGTCAAGGTGACCAAACCGCTCATGCCATAAGTTGATTTGTGAAGTAGAGTGTGTTAATAAGGCTTGAGAAGTACTCTTAGGCACAAAGTGGGAGAAGGAATAAAGCCTCTTGTCATCATTGACTTTCCCCACTACTACCAATGAATCATCTTTGAGACTTCGCACCATCACTAAATCTAGAAGGAACTCAACCTGATGACCATCTCCAAGGTGAGTGATTTGGTAAACTGAAAGGAGATTTGAGCTTAGATTTGGAGCGTAGAGAACATCTTTGAATTCCCCATCTTCCATTTCCACATGTCCTTTCCCTTCAACTTCCATTTTAGTATCATCTCCCAGGAAGATGTGTGGCACCTTTGATTGCTTCAATGAAGAAAAGTCTTCCCTTGAAGAACCCATGTGGTAAGAGGCACCTAAGTCAAGTATCCATTTTGAAGAACTTGTGTTTTCCATAAGTGCTTGACCTTTACCTTTTGAAGAGGTTGGAGTTGAATCCTTGGAAGTACCTGGTGTAGACACCTAAATTTGATTACATTGCTTTGGTAATCTAATTTAGCCATCTCTAAAGGCATCATTAATTAAATTCTTATTTAATTAATCTTTTGCCATCCCTAGTTGATTAATTTAATTAATCATCTATAGTCCTAATTGATAAATCAAATAATCTATTATTTATCAATTAAATCTTTTTGTCCTATCTAATTCCAAAAATCCCCATTTATTAAATAAATCTATTTGATAAATGAAATCCTCAAATTCAAAAACTCCTAACCTATCTCTAATCCTCCATTTAGCCTAATCCACCCCATCCACCCATACTAACCAAGCTTAGCCACTAACTCACCCACCCTCATTAATGCCATCCACTTGCACATCTCTAACATCCCTAATCTAATCCTAAACCCAAGCCTAATCCACCCCCTAATGTTGTCACATTCCTTAAACAAGTTTAAGACTTTCCTAATCCAAACCAAAGTCTCCCCTCAAAAAACCCAACCACTAAGTCATGAGTGCTCTTACAAAACATAAAAGACTCTTACAAGCCCACTCATGACTCTTACACCCATCTTCCACACTCTTCCCTCTTCCACACTCATTCCTCTTACATCCCTCTTACATACTCAACCCCACTCATCATGCCTTTAACCAACCCTTTACCCTACCCTCTCACACTCATCCTCCTTGTGACAAGTGTCACCTTCCCATTGGTGCTAAACAAGCACAAGCCATGTGCTCTCCTTTGAGTGCATCCTAGCCCTCCTTAAGCCTTCATCCATCCTTGCATCTAAGCCCTCCATCCCTCTACCCCTTAGCCTATAAATTGAATCCAATCCCAAGCCATTTCATCAACAATCTTTGAGCTAAAGTTACCATGCTATTTTGAGAACCAAAGCCATCAACCATACCCTTATAATGCCAAATTGAGAGCTCACAAAGCTACCAATTTTCCATTACCCATCTCCATTGAAGTAGCTTTTGAGCATCTTGAGCATACATCCACAGCAAAAGGACACATCTACAGAATCAAGAAAGCATGGAGTGCTTTTTCTTGTGAGGTTTGCACTTCTTGTTTTCTTCCTTTGTCTAAGCATATATGTGAATTTAGTTTTTGGTTTGTGAATGTTTACTTTATTTGTTAATGTTCTTTGCATACTAATTCTTGTTCTACATTTTGGCACGCCCGGTGGGACCCCACTATGGGTCATTTAATCATCTATTTTCATGTATATGTCATTTTTCTAACCATCTAATGTTTGTTGTTGTTTGAGTGTGTTGTGAGGGTGTTTTGCTTGTTTTTGCAGGTTAAAGAATGCACTTAGGAAGAAGAAATACCATCTATAAAAAAAAATTCACGTTTTTCAGCTTTTTTGGCGCAGTTTTGGCATCTGCAACCTATTCTGTCTGCGAAAATCCGCGTCTGCGCAAATCGACATCTACAAAAATCCGCGTCTGCGCAAATCGACATCTGCGAAAATCTGCGTCTGCGAAAATCAACGTCTGTGAAAATCCACGTCTACGCAAATCGACATCTGTGAAAATCTGCGTCTGCGAAAATCGTCGTCTGCGAAAATCCGCATCTGTGCAAATCGGCATCTCTGCTTGTCACCTATTTTTTGTGCCGCAAAATCTGTTCTGTCGTCTTCGAATACTAGCGTATCTTTATTTCTACACTTTGTAGCTTTTAAAAAATAAAAAATAAAAAGATAAAAACTTTTAGTGGTTTCGTAGGATTTAGACCATTTTAAGCATTTTTACACGTAGAAAAAACAACAAAAAAAGTTTTAAAAAAATTTTCCATAGTTAAGCTCTCATTTTTGAAGATTTTGGCTAACTAACTAAATTGCTTTTTTTTTGTCTCATTGTAGGTTGGAGCACATATGGAACCACTAACCATGTTTCTTGCAGGTTTTCATGTTGCTAAAAAATGAACTTGAATGTTTAACCATTTGTCTTTGAATGCATGTTGCTAAAAAATGAACTTGAATGGTTAAACACATTTTCCATTGAATGAATGTTGCTCAAAACACACTCTTGAATGCCATGGATTAAAATCAACTTTCCTTGGAATGCATGCTTAAAACAACAAATCCAATCTTGAATGCCAAGGATCAATTAACCATTGCAATATCAAACACTTCATTTGGAGCTTCTAAAATTGATCAAAACAAATCTCTTTTCCACATGCAATCTAGGTAAAGTTTGATTTTTGGACATTTAAGAAACTTTGTTAAGTTAAAATACAAATTTACAAAAATCAATTTGAGTAGTTCCTTGGACTCACCTCTTTTCTAATCACCCATCAAATATTAACCATTGGTTGCAATCTCAGCGCCATTTATGGGGATGGGTCTACTTGAAAAAGGTATTAAATGTTCCACAATCTAACTCACTCACTTGGTCTTTGAACGTTTGTTTTAACTTTATCAAAATTCTTAAATGGTCAAAACTCTAGATTAAATTGATCACACTTCAAGTTTGGGCACTAAAATTGAACAACAACTGACATGGACAGCCTCCAGGCGCGCGCTTGAAATCGAATCTCACACACTTTTGTTTTGGGCTTAAAACAAACTCACACTCAATCTTGAATGCCTTAAAGAAAATTAATCGATACTTGACGTGGAGGGCCTCTGGGCGCGCGAGTTTGCTTTTGTTGACCCTAACTCTTCTTATTGTTTGCATTCTTCGATCGATTTATTTTTGTTAGCGCTTCAAGTTGGAATTGAACATTGTCTCTTAAACATGAGTGCTTGCAAAGTCTAGATTAGCACACATAAGAGTTAGTTGGTAAAAGAACAAGCGTGTTTTTTAGCCCAAGGTCATCCAAGTCTTCTCTCCCCTTGTCATCTTTCGAGGCCATCTTGGGTGCATAAGATTAGGATCCAAAACCTTGTTTCTTTTTAGGAGGCCTGCTTGGGGATTTCATCACCCCTTGGATGACCTCAACTCCAGCATTCCGACGGAGTATAAGAATTGAGAGGTGAATCGAAAGACACCTCTCTTGGGATCAAGATTTTGTCATTCAAGCTAAGCCTCAAGGAACTTTATACCCTTGAGAAGTGAAAGAGGAGAAGTGGGATACCGCTCCTCTCGGCTGTGTGACATCTTTTTGGTCTCATCTACAGATTTGGGCCTCACGTACCTTGCGTATATCGAAGACTCCCTAGCTAAACCAACTGTCAGCCTTGCAAAAAACCATCTAGGATGTTAATGTGTTTGGAGTGACTGATTGAAACATTTGTAGAACATACACACTCCTCGGCGAGGGTATCACATTCTGAGAACCACAAAATTCTATCTGGGTGTTCCTATCGATTGCTTGTTTTTATTTTACTTGTTGAATGAATGGTTGCCAAACTTGGTCAATCCTAGCTTAGGGCACACTTAGCGTAGTCACTGCCTATTTTAGAAGTTGAACAAGTTGAAGCAAAACAACCAAAATCTCCCAAAGCCAAGCAAATTCAGGAATTTATGTCGGAACAACCCAAACCCAAACAGAAGTTTCACAAGGTCAAACTCAAGCCATCTCTAGCATACCAAGAACTTTCAGCCAAGAGAAAAAAAATAACACCAAGCCCACGAATTGCCAAACTCCACAAAGTAGAGGACAAAGCTACCGATGAAGCACTTCAAGAGGCCTGGTTAGAGTGCACCATCAAATTTAGCCAACATCCAGGAGTTAATCCTGCTTATGCCTTACCAACTAGGCATGATTTCTATGATTAGACACCCTTGTTTCTCCACATCTTCTTGGATAAGCTTCACTTTAGAGTCATCTTTGTAGAAAAGCCAGCCATCTTAGGTTATCCCCTTAAGCATTATTAGCTCATCCATCTCATTTAGAATCAAACCATCTAGCCAGCAATCCAAAATCTGCACATCTAAGCTTTCAAAATTGTTGTCAGTTTGCTAAAAGTTTGCCATTCCTAAAATCTTCCAAATCCACCAATCTCACCAAGGTTATCCCTTTGACAGAGCTTTGTCTAGGGTAATCTAGCTTTGTCACTTGTTATCCCTCATCACCTTGAGCTAAAGGTTGGGATCCGCAAGTGGTCAATCTCGTATTCTTCCTAAAGGATCATCAGTCTATCCTTAAGTTGACACAATCACCACCAAGCTTGCACATAGGAAAGCAGACCTTTTGTGCTTTGACAACATATCTTTGAAGTTAGAATCCCCAACCCAATCCTCCTTAGGTTTTGTCATATAGCTTTACCTCAACCTAGGAAATCATTTGCATAGAAAAGCCTTCCCCCTTTTGCATCCATCAGCATTATTGCATCTCATCCCTAGGAGCATTTTTCATGCCACCCGTCACTCGCTTAGCCAAGAAGAAAGAAACAATGGAGCCCTATCATTTGGATCGAACAGCCTCACCCCCCTTGAGCACTCAGCCATCCTTCAGCCCAGAGCAAGCTATGCCATCACCTACTGACATTGAAGCTTTCATGAACCAACCAGGAAATGCAGTATTGGTAAACGCCATTATAGACAAAAACAAAGAGATAATCATGGCTAATTTTCAAAGGGACAATGTAGGAACCTTTGACTTCGGAAGACCCCCTCCATTATCAAATCCATCTCACCCGTTGTTTAGGCAGCTGCCACCACCCATAGGCTCTTATGATCCAAATTATCCTCAATATATTCCAAAAGAAGAGCCTCCAGTCAATCCATATGACCCAACAGACCCAAACATACCATCATCCACCCAAGTTGAAATCTCCATGCCGCAAGCCAACCCAGCCACCACCACTCCATCCTTGGTTCATACCTCTCCGCTCCAAACCCCCTTTACCCAAAACATCTCACCGTTCACCCCCTTCACTGTTGCTGTTGCTCCCCAACCCAGCCTTCCAAATCCACCCATCTCCCAAATCAGTGCTAGCATCTTTGGCCAACCTCAGCAATATACAACAGGGATGCCACCCATGGGGCCAAGTAATCAACCTTTCATCACCCCCAGCTTGTTCACCACAGCCCAAAGCACAATCCCATCATTTCCATTAGGTCTTGGGAGCTCAATACCACCAGCCACAAATCCACAAGCTACTACCTTCACTCCACAAAGCTATCAAATCCCACAAGCTACTGCCAATCTTCTACCAAGCTCCCAAGTGACCCCAACTCCTGCCACCACTATACCAAGCTTCTAAATCCAGCCACCAAGCTATCAAACCCCATCAATTCCATTCCCAAGCTTTCAATTCCCACCACCTCCACCACCAACTAATCCATTACCTCCTATTACCAACTACTTTTCAATGCCACTTCTACGAGGTTATCCACCACCCCAGCCAACCACCAATTATTTGCAGACACCATCCCAAATGGGGGCACAACCCACATATATTGGTCAAACCCCACAAGCCCCCTGATCCTTTCCCCAAGCCTCACAACCATCTTATACCTTACCTCCACAAAGCAATCCATTTATCCCATAGCCAGCTTATGTTCCTCAATCCCATATCAACAGCAAGCCTCGCAGCACATGCAGCAATATGCGTCCCCCTCAACAACCCGTCATCCACCATGCAGCTGCCCGAACAATGTACAATCCCTATCAGCAAATCCCTCATAACCATCCATATTCAATGGCCCCATCCAGCACATACCTACCTCAAGGCACTCCTACATTAGGGGCACCCCGACCATCACCTATCAATTCAGAGTGGGAGCAAATGAAGACAGCTCTGAAAGCCATCCAAGAAGGGAATGATCCAAAGACATTCAAGTTTGAGAATGTGTGTCCTTACCCATTTGACAGAGCCATTACCACGACACCATTTCCCAAACACTTTGAGGTACCTAAATTTGACAAATTCAGAGGAAAAGGAGACCCTGTCACACATATCAAAGAATTTTACATGCATTGCCAGGATGTGGCATACAATGATGTCTTCCTCTTGCGCCTTTTTTCCAAAAGCTTGGTTGGACCAGCTCTTGAATGGTTTTATAGAATCCCCTATGGAAAAATTAAAAACTTTGCTGAATTATCTGAGGCATTTGTAGCCCAATATGCCCATCTTGTTGAAACAGAGCTATCAATAGTTGATCTTGTCCACACCAAGCAAAAAGGTGGAGAAAGCCTTGCCGAATACCTGCAAATATGGCAAACCCTTACCACCCACATATCCTGCACTTTGCCAAAACACCATGTGGTGAAAATGTTTATTGATAATGCACATCCGACCTTGGCCCACCACATGACCATGAACTGTTTGCAGACCTATAAGGATATCAAAGAGAAAGGAATGATCCTTGAGCAAGGACTCATCAAAGATGGTGTGGTAAAGATTTACAAAGAGGCCAACCAAAATCAATCACATTCCAATGACAAGTCTAGGTATTGGAACAAAAACAAGCATGTTGCAACAGATGGGGTTACTGACACCAGACATGTGAATATCGTTGGTCCTTCTCAAAACCAGTCTAACCCACCATATCAAACAAACAACCAACAAGCTATCAATTACCAACAACGAAATAACCAAAGCTATCAAAACCACAATACAAGACCCAACTTTCAAGGGTCTAACAATCAAGCTAATGCCATCAATGTAGCTGCAGGGCAAAAGCCTAGATTCCAACCTGCACCTAGAAACTATACACCCCTTGGTGAGCCATTGGATGTTATTTTTGAGAAATTGGCTAAGGAAAACCTCATCAAATTTCCTCCTACCCAGCAAATTGATCCAAGCCAATCCAAAGCTGCATGGTACAAGGACAATGAGTATTGCAAGTTCCATAGGGTAAATGGTCACACCACCCTCAGATGCATGAAACTGAAAGACTATGTGCAAGACCTCATTAATCGGAAGGAAATCACTGTTGGTGCCCAAACCTCTCCCAATGCAGGCTTACAGATTTATCAAAATGCTTTTCCTCCACACAACAACCAAAATCCTGGAAAAGCACCTATCCAAAACAACACCAACAACCGCCAGCCAAACCAACAGCATGGGAAGAACAATGACCACACTTCATCCTATATAGACTATGGTAGCCTTATAGGTTGTATATCTGAGAAAGAGCCTTCTGTCAATGTTATCAATATCCGAGGACCAGACAATAAGTGTGCGGTCACCACTCGAAGAGCGCAATTTAACATCGCAGGCCCACCAGTTTCATCAACACCATCAGCTCCATCAAAAAGCTGGTACAATATCTTGGAACACCTTGGGAACATGCCAGCCCAAATATCCATTTTAGACCTTCTCCGCACTAGTCCTGTGTACAAAGACATCCTTGACAGTGCTCTCATAGAATCCCGTGTCCCTTCTGATATCAATGCTACTAATTTTCATAATCTTTTTGGACACCTTTCATCCTCATGTGCCCTATCTTTCAAACCCACCGACATACCTGCGGTTGAGCCAGATCACACCCTTCCGCTTCGCATAGCCATCATGGTATCCAATTTTACCGTGAAAAGAGTAATGATAGATAATGGATCAGCCTTGAACATTTGCACCCTAAAATTCATAAAACAAGCTGGGTATACTGAGGCAGATATGATCAGTGAGGTTATCACCATCAAAGCTTATGACAACTTGGAAAGGACCACAGAAGGGACTATTTTGCTACCAATCAAGGTTGGGCCGGTCATCCAAGAGACAGTTTGCCATGTTGTTGATCTAAACCTACCATTTAACATCCTCCTCGGTCGCCCATGGATTCATGCTATGAAGGCCATTCCATCCACCTACCATCAGTGCATCAAATTTTCACATCAGGGCACTGAGGTAACCATCCACGCCGATCCAGAACCCTTTGCTTACTGCAATGCGGTTGAAGCTTCATATACAAACCATTGCCCTGGAATAGACATCGGTACAGCCATCGCCAGCTCATCCCACACTTGTAATGATGCAGAAACCATCCTCGCCTCCACCCTATCTACTGTAAAGATCAACAAAAAAGGCTGTGGAGAATATAGTCTATCAAATGCATTTGTTGTCGGAGCAATCCCACTTGATCCACATACCCATGGACGGCCAACATATCACAAAGCTAAGGAGATTCCACCTCCTCGATACAAATGTTTTGGCCAAACCACCTTTGTATCCTCAAAAATGCCTCTTCATGAGGAGCTCACTCCAGACATCAACAATTGGTTACATAAGGATGCACCTCCAAAAAATCAAGCACGCCTTGATCACTTCAGCCAAAAGTATCCCCAACAACATAAGCTCATCACTGAAAAATGGAACTATCAAGGAGGTGGACTAGGACCAGAAGAAAGGGGCATGCAATGCCCCATTGAAGCACATAATTGGGAAATGAAGTCAGGACTTGGCTTTGGCATACCCGCAACTGGGGGCACCAACGAGAACGATCACGCTTTTTCGAACATCCACCGTGACCTTGTCGAAATCAAAGACATTCCTGAGGAAGTTGAAAAGAGAGCCTACGACGATATCCCAGACCAAATCTTCCTAGGAGACTCTGTTCTCCGAGAACTATCCATCCATCTCATTGACCTACCACTCGCTCATCCACAACTCATAGATTGGGGCCAACCAAGTGTCATACATATTGATGAGTTCGCATCAGAGGAAGCGCTTCTAAGATTCATGGGAGCCAAAACTCCTCATAAGAAGACAAAGCCAGATTCTACCTACATCTACAAGCTAGATCCCAATGGGTATTTTGGATAAAATCCCCAACCTAGTTTCGATACACCCAAAACTGAAACTAAGGTAAATCTGGGACTAGCTAAGGCAGCGAAGAGAACCCCTCAGCAAGAAAATCCAGAGCCACAAGCAGAACATGAGGATTTAGTATTGCCTCCTCAAGATAATCGACCAGAGGTGTCTTCTATTCTAATAGAGGATACTAGAGAAGTCAACATTGGTTCTTCAGAGATCCCTAGAATTGTTCACATTGCTGCATCCCTATCACAAGACCAAGCTGACCTCCTCTTTGAGGTTTTACGAGAGAACGTTGGCCGATTTGCATGGTCATATCAGGACATGCCAGGACTTGATCCAAAGCTTGTAGTTCATCATCTTGCAGTCGATCCAAAGATCAAGCCCGTCAGACAAAAGCTTAGAAAAATGCACCCGAAGGTGGCATTACTAGTCAAAGCTGAACTAGAAAGAATGTTAGCTGCTAAGGTTATCCGACCTATCGACTACTCAGAATGGATCTCCAACATGGTCCCTGTCACTAAGCCTTCCGGTGACATCAGAATCTGCACTGATTTTAGAGATCTTAACAAAGCTTGTCCAAAGGATGATTTTCCCTTGCCCAACATAGATATGATTGTAGATCTTACAGTTGGACATGAAATTCTGTCCCTTATGGATGGATTTTCTGGGTATAATCAAATCAAGATTGCAGAAGAGGACTAGCATAAGACAGCATTCACTACCCCTTGGGGAACCTTTTGCTACACCATGATGCCTTTTGGCCTAAAGAATGCTGGGGCTACCTATCAAAGAGCTATGACAGCCATTTTCCATGATCTTATCCATAGCATTTTGGAGGATTATGTGGACGATATCCTAGTCAAATCTCACACCTTCATGGATCATCTTGCCGACCTAGAGAAAGTCTTTGATAGGTTGGCCCAATATCATCTCATGCTAAATCCCAAGAAGTGTGTCTTTGGGGACACATATGGCAAGCTTCTAGGCTTCATAGTTTCTAAACGAGGTATAGAGATCGACCCCAAAAAGGTCAAGGCTATCTTAAACATGCCTCCTCCCTAGACACTGCGACAGCTTCGCTCTCTTCAGGGAAAACTTCAATCTGTCCGGCGCTTCATCTCCCAACTTGCAGATAAGTGTACACCATTTTCACACTTGCTAAAGAAGAATGAGAACTTCAAGTGGGATCTTTTATGTCAGCGCAGCTTCGATCAACTCAAGCAGTACCTCACCAATCCCCCTATCTTGGTTCCACCAGTTCCTGGTTGTCCCTTGATCTTGTATATATCAGCAACACCTACTGCTCTAGGGGCACTTCTAGCACAACATGATGATTATAGCAGAGAGAGAGCCATCTACTATATCAGTAGAACCCTAGTTGGTTATGAACTCAATTACACTCCTATGGAAAAAGCTTGTTTGGCAGTTGTTTTCTCAACTCAAAAGCTTCGCCACTACATGCTAAGTCATACCATCCAACTAGTCTCCAAGATTGACCCTCTCAAGTATATGCTCTCCAGAACAGCACTTACAGGCCGTTTGGCCAAATGGGTTATGCTACTAAGTGAGTTTGACATCCAGTATGTGGACAGAAAGGCAATCAAAGGGCAAGCTATAGCAGATCACCTAGCTGATGCACCTCTAGTAGATGCATATCCTTTGCTCACAGAATTTCCAGATGAGCATATCTACCTAATTGAAGAACAGCCCCCATGGAAGCTTTATTTTGATGGCTCATACACCTCTCATGGATCAGGGGCGGGAATATTATTAGTTACACCTCAAGGAGATTACATTCCAAAAGCCTTCAAGCTACAATTCCCTAGCACCAACAATATAGCAGAATATGAAGCTCTTGTAGCAGGATTAAAGATAGCTGCAGAATGGAATATCACTGAGTTACAAGTCTTTGGTGATTCCCAACTCATCATCAAACAAGTCTTAAATGAATATCAAACCAAAGATGAAAAGCTATTACCCTACAAAGAGCAAGTTGATCAGCTGACCCAGCATTTTACAAAGCTTCAGTTTACACAAGTGCCTCGAATGCAGAACAAGGCAGCAGATGCCATGGCCACTATCGGCTCGCTCTTGGAAATTCCCCAAGAAGCTACGCAGTATGAGTTTTTAGTTGAGCAGCTCCTCACACCTACCTATGCGAATGAGGATTCAAACCGTGTTTGTATCTTGGTTGGTCCCCAATCCCCTTGGTACCATGAAATTCACGCTTACCTTAACGATGGTATCATATCCCCTCACCTCACACGTACCCAACGCCAGAACCTCATTCGAAAATCATCCCGCTATGTTATCATAGCCAATACCCTATATCGTAGGGGTTATCACAATACTCTCTCTCGATATTTAGATGAAAATGAGGCCGCGATGGCATTAAAAGAAGTACATTCTGGACTTTGCGGTGCCCACACGAGTGGTATTGTCCTAGCACGAAAAATCCTTAGAGAAGGCTACTATTGGCCTACCATTGAAGAAGACTCTTGTGACTTTGTCAGAAAGTGTCTCCCATGTCAACAGCATGCAAATCTTGTGCACGCTCCAGCACAAGATCTACAGCCTATTGCACCACCTTGGCCTTTCGCTTGTTGGGGCCTTGATCTAGTTGGAACTATCACCCCTCTCTCATCTGATGGACATAAATGGATAATAACAGCTACAGACTATTTCACTAAGTGGGTGGAAGCAGTCCCCCTAGTCTCAGCTACAGGAGTTCAAGTCTCCAAGTTCATCTTGTACCACATTGTTTGCCGCTTCGGCATCCCATCCACCATCTTCACTGACCACGGAGGTAACTTTGAAAATCTCAACATGGAAGAATTATGCACTTCCCTCCGCATCCATCACCGCTTTTCTAGCCCATATTTCCCACAAGGTAACGGCCAGGAAGAGGCAACTAATAAAACCCTCCTCAAAATCCTAAAGAAAGTTGTCAATGATTCCGACCGTGATTGGCACCTTCAAATAAATTTGGCTCTATGGGCCTATCGAACTTCCTTTCGTACATCCACAGGCACAACTCCATACTCCCTAGTCTATGGTGCCGAAGCGGTATTACCTATAGAAGTTGAACTTCCCTCACTACGCATATCTTTGCGAGGGCAAATCTCAGATGAAGAATACAGAGTAGCTCGACTCACCCAGCTAGATCTCTTAGACGAGAAGAGACAACAAGCCTATGACCATCTCACAGTCTATCAAACTCGTCTCAAAAGGAATTTCAACAAGAAGGTGCTCCCACGACACTTTCAGCCAAGTGACATGGTCCTCAAAGAAAATATGAAAGTCCAAGCAGATCGAGAAAAGAAAGGCAAGTTTGAACCTACATGGCTTGGTCCCTATGTGGTTACTGCCTCCTTTGGCTCCGGAGCCTATCAATTATCTACACCAGAAGGAGAACTCTTGAATGATCCCACTAACATCATTCATCTAAAGAAGTTCTATGCTTGAAGATCCTTGGTATACCTAGCTTTTGAAAAATACAAAAAAAAAAAAAAAAATAGTAAAGAGAAATAAGCGTCCAATGGTGAAAACTTGGCAATTCAAGCACCTTGGATAGGTACCTTGGTGAAAACTTGGTAATTCAGGCGCCTTGTGTGCTAAAGACTAATCCATTATCTATCACTATCCTATCCCTCATCCATCCACCCACCATCCCATAAAACACTTGCTTGTTCCCTTGGTGTTCCAATCAAATATCCAAAATCTGATGGAGCTTGTCAATACCTCTTGTACAGCTTGTAAATCTTGTATCAAAGCTTGTATTATACCTTGTAAATCTTGTACCATACCTTGTATATATCCGAATCTTGTCCAAAGCTTGTACCATATTCCATCTTGTAAATAATCTTGTATCCTAGCCTGTATCCTATCACATGCACACACAGAACCCCATTTTCCTTAAGATTTTCACAAACCATCTACCTATCCACCTATCAACTATTATAGACATCCCATCCTTCACAAACATTTCCATCTCACAAAAAAACCAAAACATGAACAAACTTGTACATTTGTAACATATCTTGGTCTGTCAGCTTGTACATCCTCTTTAGCTTAGTATCATTGTATCTATCCGAATTTTGTGTTAGTTCATCATTGGTCAACATCTTGCACACATCGCACACCTTGGTTAGATATTCCAATGCATCCTTTAGCTAGATCTCCTGTCACCAAAGTGTTATCCTTCTTAGTTCAGCTTGCCAGACACATCACTCATCTAGATCCATCAGCTTAGGTGCTCTCTAATAGATTCTTGCAGGATATAGCTTTCCTCATGTCTGATCTTGGTCCGTTAGTACCTCGTCCTACCCATCTCGTTGGCAAACAGTTCTCTTTTGGATTTTCACTTTCTTTTGATTTGGGATCTTCCCTTTTGGGTCTTGAAATATCTTTTCCAAGCAATCTCCTTGTTCCCTCCTCAAGGTTGCCACGATCTTCCATATCATAGTATGTTGCGAATGGGACAATTAGAGCGTAAGGTCTTGATCAGGTCTTTTGCTTGTTTTCTTTTTCTGCTTGTGGGTTACCTAGTGTCGTTTCCACGCTGCTTCCTCTGGGATTCATGTGTGATACTGGGGCAATCCTTGTGTGTTTGTTTTGAGTTAGTTCGTCAGTCCTCTGGACAGTTGGTAAAAAGGCCTTGATGTTCTTGGTAACCCTAGCAATTAACCAACAGTCCTATAGCAAATCTAGTGCTCAACTACATGGTGGTACTTCTCTTTGAAGTATCCCCTCGTTCAAAAAGCTTCAATGGATTCCCTTCATCTCCATTATCCCCCATCCATATCCTACAGTATCTCTTTGAATCACTCCTCACGCTTAGCTTTAGGGATCCACAATCCTAGTCTTAGGGATCCACCAATCAAATCAATCCACCAAACCTCATCTTTCGAGATCCATAATCCTAGTCCTAGGGATCTCTGAAACCCATCTTCTGCCAATCTAACTCTTTGAAACCCTGTTGCATCAGCTTTATCATTCTATCATCCATCTCCCTACCATAGATTCATTTTATAGCGCTCCGCTCCTCCATCTCCCCCCCCAATCCTGAAAAGTCTTAAGCTTGTTTTACTTTTGTGCCTCTGTTTTCCCTTTATCATTCTCCCATAGTGAGAGTTTGAGCTAATTCAGCCCCTTCTCTTTGCCAACCTGTGTCTTAGCTCATCTCAATTTCTTGTACTTTTCAAGAAGTCGTCGAGCCTCATTTCTCTCCCCGCTGCCTTCTTGAGGGGGCATCATCTAAGTCTAGTCTCTCCTCTTCTTATCCGAGACTGGGGCAACCTTGTTGCTAAAACATCTTCTTCGTGTCGTCTTCATTCGAACTTCTTTGAAATAGTGTTGTCTCAACACTATGTCAAAGAGGGGCAAAATGTAGAGACCTAAATTTGATTACATTGCTTTGGTAATCTAATTTAGCCATCTCTAAAGGCATCATTAATTAAATTCTTATTTAATTAATCCTTTGCCATCCCTAGTTGATTAATTTAATTAATCATCTATAGTCCTAATTGATAAATCAAATAATCTATTATTTATCAATTAAATCTTTTTCTCCTATCTAATTCCAAAAATCCCCATTTCTTAAATAAATCTATTTGATAAATGAAATCCTCAAATTCAAAAACCCCTAACCTATCTTTAATCCTCCATTTAGCCTAATCCACCCCATCCACCCATACTAACCAAGCTTAGCCACTAACTCACCCACCCTCATTAATTCCATCCACTTGCACATCTCTAACATCCCTAATCTAATCCTAAACCCAAGCCTAATCCACCCCCTAATGTTGTCACATTCCTTAAACAAGTTTAAGACTTTCCTAATCCAAACCAAAGTCTCCCCTCAAAAAACCCAACCACTAAGTCATGAGTGCTCTTACAAAACATAAAAGACTCTTACAAGCCCACTCATGACTCTTACACCCATCTTCCACACTCTTCCCTCTTCCACACTCATTCCTCTTACATCCCTCTTACATACTCAACCCCACTCATCATGCCTTTAACCAACCCTTTACCCTACCCTCTCACACTCATCCTCCTTGTGACAAGTGTCACCTTCCCATTGGTGCTAAAAAAGCACAATCCATGTGCTCTCCTTTGAGTGCATCCTAGCCCTCCTTAAGCCTTCATCCATCCTTGCATCTAAGCCCTCCATCCCTCTACCCCTTAGCCTATAAATTGAATCCAATCCCAAGCCATTTCATCAACAATCTTTGAGCTAAAGTTACCATGCTATTTTGAGAACCAAAGCCATCAACCATACCCTTATAATGCCAAATTGAGAGCTCACAAAGCTACCAATTTGCCATTACCCATCTCCATTGAAGCAGCTTTTGAGCATCTTGAGCATACATCCACAGCAAAAGGACACATCTACAGAATCAAAAAAGCATGGAGTGCTTTTTCTTGTGAGGTTTGCACTTCTTGTTTTCTTCCTTTGTCTAAGCATATATGTGAATTTAGTTTTTGGTTTGTGAATGTTTACTTTATTTGTTAATGTTCTTTGCATACTAATTCTTGTTCTACACCTAGCACTTGAATCTTGTTCTTCTTGAGTAGATTTTCTAACTCATCGATTATTTTTTTCTTGCAATGATGCTCGTCATGATTTGGATTTTTGCGATATGCACAAAAGAGTTTTTCCTTCTTTTCATTACTTCCCTTCTTGTTTGAAAAAGAATCGCCTTGTGGAGAGAAGGATTGTTGTGTCTCAGATTGTGTTTTCTACTTCCACTGCTTCTTCTTGTTTTTGCTTGTCCCCCCTTGACTTGATTTGGGATCATCACTAGCCACCAAGGCTTTGGTCTTTGATGACTTGAGAAGTCCAAAATCCACCAAGTGAGATTTTTCAACAATCAACATGTCAGCAAATCCATCAAAGGAAGGCTTTTGGTAAACAGATTCCATGGTCAACCTGTGAGTATTAAAACTCGAAACAAAGTTGGCGTACTTAGAAGGTAGCCTCTTTAGGATGTGATGAATCAACCTATCATACTTCATGGGATTTCCACATTCTTTAAGAAGTTCCCTATACTCATTGACTTTGATGATGTAATCTTGAATTGTGTCATAATTCTTAGGATCCAAGAGAAGTAGATCATCCTTAATCTGAAATCCCTTTTCTTCATCCACTTTACCATACAACTGTTCAAGTTTGTCCCAAGCTTCTTTAGATTCTAAACAATTTTTAATATGGAAGAGAAGATCCCCGTGTACACAACTCCTGATAACACCTAAAGCTTGTTGGTCTTGCCTTTTCCAATCAATGAGTTCTTTAGCATCAGTAGGTTTGGTGATTGTACCATCAACATAAAGACTATATCCTTTTTCCATTAATCTACTCCATGCAATATCTTTCCATGTAGAATAGTTGTGTGAAGTTAGAGGAGGACATTTAAAACCCATAATGCAAAAATGAAAGAGCAAAAAATAGAGACACAAAAAAAATAGTACACAACCCCCTTTTCACTCAAGCAAAAGACCCCCCAAAAAAAGATGCTTTTGGCACTTTATAAGTAGTGTGTTTACAATGGGCCACTTGTCAAAATGAACAAAGTGGACTTTCTGATTTTGCTTTTACAACTGCCTTATGAGGCTTAAATCTGTCACTTAAGCACTGTAGCTTAGATTTAAAACAATTCTGAAAAAGAATCAAAGCTTTATAATGCCAAAGAAGGCCTAATTCTAAAAGTGAGAAATTGGTCCACACAACCCTAGAATCTAACTTCATATTTGGAAAGTAGACAAAAAATACGCACTTTCAAAAAAAATAAAACCTAAAAAAGTGATCAAATGTGCCCGTACGGAGCTTCTGAAGTTGCAAAATGTAGGATTATGTAGGTACAGTTGCCAAAAAATGCAATTTCTGTAAAACATGTGCACCAAAACCAGAAAACAACACCACCACTAGAAAATTCAAGAAATTTTACCCAATTTCAAAAAAAAAATTCACCTAAATCGAAGTCTGGGTGTCTAAGTTATGGGCTTGCAAAGTCAGTCTGCCAAATTGAAAAGCAATCTGGAAAGGGGTCTAGGAAAAAATTGGGAGTCTAAATTTGATGGTCCAATGGTCATCAATGCAATTATAAAATGTCTGAAAATGATAGTCAAATGGCCATCAATTTTAACACCATGTTCTGCTGATGTGAGCAAAACAGAGTACCCTGGACTGACGTGGTAGATGACATGGGTGCTGACTCAAATTTTTGTACTGTACAAAAAAGTACACGTGCCAAGAATTTGTACTGCTGATGTGGCAAAAGACAATGAGTTCCACGAGTGACATGGCAATCCCTGCTAAGTTGGAAAAATGTGTGTCAACTTGGACACATGGTGAAAGCAGATTGTTACGTGTGTGTGTTGAAGAAATGCCGCGTGGAGGCTCTGGACATGACCACGTGTCGCTGAGTTGTGGGTTGTGCAAACAGCATGGCCGAAGAACCACTAACAGTCACTACAAATTAAAAATGGCTGCATGGCTGGAAACTTCTACTATCGCCGTAGGAATATCCTTAAGGCTGGCTAATCGAGTGGAAAGTTTGAATTTGCAACGCCGAGTTTGCAGTGCGCAAATTGTCCTATCACTGTCAGAAGAAGATTGTGCACAGGCAAGAGGAGACTCTATCTCAGTTGCCAGAAACCTTAGATCCAATGTCGGAGATCGCTACAGACTATGCCTGAATGCAAAACATGACGTCAAAAAATTGAACAGGAGCCCAAAATATTAAAATGACTGCCGAGGGTGGATTAAAAATCCCACATTTAGTGTGGGTCAGCATTATGCACTGTTTAAAAGTGTGAACCCGCACTCAAGCTGTGGGTGAGGTTGGGTTGTTGTCGTCGGGGGTTTAATTGGAATATCTTCTATGGTGAAGGTATATTCACTACGATTGTGGTACAGCCGCAGATTTTGTACGGGCCTAATGTGTATTGTGCACGCTACAAACTCTACAAAAATAACAGAATATTTCCTGCGTGAAAATAATATATTTCCACAAATGGCAAATTTGGGGTGTCACTGCTCGGGTCTGCTACAGAAAATTTCTCTGCTAGTCCCGGAAAGGGGAAAAATAATTCCCAAAAATATGATGAAAATTCAAAGAAAATAAATGCAGATCTAAATTAAATTAATTGAATCTGCAAAAAGTGACCATGCCCATACTGCAAATCGGGGCCTTCGAATTCTGATTTGCAAAAAAAAATTGCCTCATGATCAACTTTGGACCAAGGTAGGCATGTTTATAGTCGATTTTCACTAGTTCAACGTTCCGGACGCAATGGCGAGGTCAAATCTGGCTCTAGATGTTCCCAATTTCTGCAACACTCCAAATTTGGGCTAAAGTGATGAAGCAAGCATGGTCTCGAAATGGCTATGTGATGAGAAAATCTCCAAGTTGCTCTGATACCATGTAAGAATTTGCCTAAGGGAAAAATTCACCCAGGAACTAAGAACTCAAACACAAGCACACAGTAGACCAGAGAGAGAGAGAGTATGATCAAAATGGCAATGTATTCAATATGCCATAATTCATGCAATGCAATGTAAAAGTACACTAGGAGTGCCTGTATATAAAGGCCTCTAAGATGCATCTAGAATGCCTCGTAATCAACACCATGATGTGTCATACAACCAAGCACATGTCCACCAGATATGGGTTATCCTCCATTAAGCATGGAAGTAAGTGCAGTGATGAGAGGATAAGCCTACAAGGGTGTGACATGCAAAACAATGTTGTAGACACCATGTGCTAAAATAGAGTTGCGTACTCCTGTGTTGTCTACATGACAACTCAAAAAGGTGCGCAAACTCCTAAGTGTCTCACAAATAAAAATAATAAAATAATGCAAAATAATAAACTAATGCATTAACCTAAGTAAACTTAAGTAAGTGTAATAAGTAAATACTTATTTACACCAACACATTCAATACAATCTCAAGGTGATCAGGCTCAATAGAACCCACCACCTCTCTTACAAACTCCCACAAGATTTCATTTTTTCCTCAAAACTTAGATCTCTTATTCTCCTTGATCCAATTGATAAAAGACTTGGCATAGACTGAAGGTTGTCAAAAATTTGGTCGTATCCTTGGTGATCTTCCCCAACACAATATCTTGCATTTGATAATCCCGGGGCACTATAGTCTAAGGACTAGCATGAGGCGGAGGAATGGCTACATGTATCACTAGATTATCCTATCGATTCCTTATTATAAATGTGAGGCATTGGGGATCTTCTAATTTTTGCACAGTTGGTTGTACTACATCTCTCAGTACTACCTTTCCCTTTGTTGGAGTCATGACATAAGTTCTCTTATGGGTCTCTACTACCCAAGTTAGTCATTTTGAAGTGGCACCCAATTGCAACATAAACTAACTAGGTGACAAAGTTGTTACTGATGCTAGTCCATTTCCTTTCTCTATTCTTCTTTCAAGGTTCTTATCCACCCTTGGCTATTATACCACTGGTGTGGCCATTAAATTTCTTAGAGAAGGGGAAGGTTGTTGCATCATCAAAGGAACTTTCTCTTCTCTTGGAGCCACTTGTCCTTCTATGGGACATTCATCAACTACTAGATCTTGTTCCACTTAAGGTGTATGTATATGTCCCTTTGTGGTATCTTGACTTTGTTTATCTAACATAAGAGGAGGTATTGGTGTTTTCTCTAGTTTTGGTTGATGTGGAGGAGGTATTTTTTGTCTCTCTAGAGATGGAGGCACTTATGTTTTAGCCATATGGGAATGGAGGGAATGTGCCCAAATTATAATCCTATGACTCTTACTGGGGTGTACCTCTTATCTATCACTCCTCCAAAAAGGTACCTATAGGCATGAAATCAAAGTCAAAGAAATAAAATTCTTTTGATTCATCCCCTACTATGGACTTGCTCCATCCTTTATGCTCCTGATTTGTGGAATCCTTAATTTGAATAGGCTAGTCCTTTGTAGCTAGGAGTGTTTGTGTTGCACTTCTCCTTCTTTCCTCCTCATTTTCTTACATTGAACATGTCCACCTATTTAGAGGGATGTGCTCCATTTGATCCTCTTCTCCTTCCTCAATACCTTCTAGTATAATCTCAAGAATAGAAGGTGAGGTAGGTCTTTTCTTCTTTAATCGCCTCCTCTTTACTCCACTAACCATCATCTTTGTTCTACTCTTTCTATGGAATGAGGGGATGGCCTCTGTTGAAGCTAGTGGCTCCTAGGTTGTGCCTCTTGTTCTTCTTCTTCCATATATTTTCACTTCTTCTTACCCTTTTGTGTTTCGTCTAGACAGACATAGAATACCTCACTGTCATGCATGTGTATTGTTTCAAACCTCACTAGAGACTTCTCCTTATATGTGGGAACAGTGACTTGGCCCATTTACCTTTCTTTGTCCTAGCTAGTGCTTTCAAAGTTTCTATATTAGGCAAGAGGTCCAAGGGGAAGGCCTTAACACCCAATATCTAGTCATCTTGATGACATGTCAAGCTTGTTGTTGAATATAACCATTTTCCTCTTTGTTCACTTTGGAATTCATTATCAGACACTCAAAGATTCTATCCTTGATATAGGTGGGATCTAGGATGTAAGGGGTACCCTTATTCCACACCTTGAGAGGTATATGTAGATTTAGAATATTTTTGGCTAGTGCTAGCTCCATTCTGCAATAGTCCTTGATCCAAACTTCATAATTGTCCACACAGTTTAACTAGTGATCTTCTATGGTAGAATCAGGAACAAAATATCTTACTGCAACATGCTTGAACATCCCTATGTTATCAAAATAGGGGTGATCTATCAAGTATTCTTCTATGGGGTACTTCTCTCATTCTCTATCAAAATTGCAAATTTCTTGCTTTTGTTTGACCTCATATGGCTTGATAGTAATAGGCTAGGTCAACATCTTCTGATTCTTGTCCAAGATCCTATCATATGCCAAACTTAACTATCAAGCAATTTCCAGAAGGACCACCCTATCTGATGGATAGTGTGGTATCCTTTTTGGGTGCAATAAGGTGCGAACCACCTAGATGTAAGTGAAAGTGAGGTATTGGATGTCGTATCCTCATACCTATGTAACCTTTTTACTACCTTTACTAATAGCCTTTTCATGTAGTTCCCTTTAATGAATGAGATTATTGTGAAAATGAAGGCATCATTTACTATTTTGTATTCTGGGCTCTCATCTTGAAGCTTCTTTTGTACTGAGGATACACAATATGTGGTCATGCATTTTCATAATTGGTACTCCCTCTTCCTCTAATCCCAAGATATGTGGCCTTGGCTACTAATAGGTATAATACATATGAAGTCATGTAGAACCAATGGCCATTCTAAACCAAAGCCAGTTGTTCATCCAAGGAGTCACGAATGATAGCACCCCAATTAATCTTGTTTGCCCTTATCTTTATCATCTCTATAAAATGGACCATCCACGTTTCTAAATGTCTTATAGTAGGAAGGCCCATCACTTTTCTCAAAAGAACTATGTAGTAGCCAATATCTACTATTATATATCCCTGAGTCATCTCTACTTTTCTCGGTCTATTGTGTGGGATTCTGGTGATTAGGTACGTATCTTGTACTAGGGTTTTAACTTCCTCTTGATGCTCCTTGTACCATCTATCTATGCTCTCATATATAATCTCATAGTATTGATCAGTCAAGGGAAGATTAAATACTTTCTTTGCATTATCAATTCAAGTGTCTAATATAATCTCCCCAGTGATGTTCTTCATGACCTTCTCATCCTAAACATAATGTTGAGACAAAGTCATGATTAGTTTAGAAGAACGCATGGAGAATGCGTGTGAAGGAGTATTACAAATCCACTATGTATGAGTGAGTTGATAATCTCAAACCTCTCGTGAGTTTGTTGCAAAGGACTAGAAATTCATTGTAGTTGATATGACCTAGCTCTATGTCTCTAACCTCTGAATGTAAGTCAATAAAATGTCATTGGCTTTGGCAAACATTTATTAAATGTCATTGGCTTTGGCAAACATTTAGCTACACTTGATGATGAGGATGTCATGGTGATCAGCACAAAATGATAAACATCAATCAGCTTTTTTGCTTTGGTTAACATAGGAAAATTGTTCCTGAGTTAGTGACTACCAAACAAGGTCAGCTAACAAAGGATTTTCTTGTTTTGGCACATTGAGTTCAACTAATTTTTTTGTTGGTTCTAGCTGACTTAGGAGATGAATATTAAGTATTCTAAGTTGTATTCAAGTTGACTTGACAATGTGTAAGATATAAATATAAGGTCAAGTTGAGGATTGAATGTGTGTAAGTAATAGAATATTTGAAGATTCTTAGAGGAAGCGAATTAGAAGGATAAGTAGAATATCTTCGTTGAGTTGTAAAGATACATTTGATCAAAAAGGATCAAGTATACAAGCTAGAATTGAGATCTATAATCAAAAATTCAGTTGCATCAGAAATCAAGTCATCTCATTGTTACTTTCTAACCATTGTAGTAGTGATCTAAATCTCTTAATAGAGTTGGCTTAACAGCTATTTGTAAATCCTCTAACAAGGTGGCATTTCTAGATTGAAGTGTCTAAAGTCCTTTAACAAGGCCACTCCTAATAGGGTGATTAAATCATCTAACAAGGTCACACCTAACAGTGTGTTTTGTAACTTTTAACATGTTTGGCTCCTAACAGGGCTTACTTCAGAAGAGTGAAAATCAGTAACTAGTTGCAATTGGTGGTTTTTCCCAAATTGGGTTTCCATGTTAAATCTTGGTGTCACTTGTGTTCATGTTATTTCTTTAATGTTTATGCAACTAAGTTAAATAAGGCTAATCATAGATAATATCTTAAGATTTATATGCTAAGCAGTTGCCAAGTTACTGTTGCTATTTCAGTGTTTTCTGAGTTACAGCATTTACTAGTGTAAACTGAGTGCCTATGTCTTAATCGAGCATTAGTAATTTTAGTGAAGTTTATATTATGTATTGACATCTAATGGATATGGGATTTATTATAGTGGTAACTAATTCACCCTTCCCCTCTCAATTACTCGTCTTATATTTTCAACAGTAAAAAAGCACTTAATGACTCAAAAATAAGATGAACAAAAGGACTGACTAGAGAAAAACTTTGAAAATAATAAACTACACATCTACACAAATTGTCTACCTTTGCAAGGTGTGAAAAATTCACAGGTGAGGGCAAGTGTCAAGTCTAAATAGGGATGTGTGAAGATTGTACAGTTGGACACATGCGTAGGTGTGCAATGTGCAGAACTGCACACCTGGGAGATGGCACAAATTTGGTTTGTGTGCGACCAAGGCTTAGTAGAGGGAGTGGATATTGTAAACCTACACAAGTGTACAGGGTACACATGCATAGGATGCATCTACCTTGGTTTTTTTGTTGGAAGAGTTGCGGACATTGCAAAGGGTCAGAGGTGTGTAGGTATACACTTGGAGGGCTTGCCAATAATAATGAGTGGAGAAAGAGGGCTAGGGTGCATTTATAGGTAGCACTCTATATTTGGCATGTAGTGGGGAGTTGTGTGCACATCTACACTACCTTAATGAAGGGGATCTTGGGAAGTTTTGCACCTTGTGCATGTACGCATGTGTGCAAGTGCACAAGATGCACACTTTTACTTTGTTTGCATAAATTTTCACTTTCAACCACCATAGCTAGATGACAACACTTTTTTTGACTACCGCACCTAGGCCATAGTACTCCAGCTCCCCAAAGCATCTCAAAAGACACCATGTTTTGAGGAGAAAGTTTCCATGACTTTAAAGAAAATGGGGGGGCCTCCATTTTTTATAGTTGAAAATGGGTTGTGTGTTGTGAAACAACAACATGTCTATTAGAGGTGAAATATTATGACTGATAGGCATTCATCAAAACCATTTGGAATTCATCAAAATTATGATATTTAGATGCCAAATTTCAAGGAAGTGATGTCATTATGAGTATAGCATCTTTTTTATAAAACACATCAAAACCAATTGGCAATTGTCAAAATTATGAGAACCAAATCACAACATTGCAGATGAGGATGTCATCGCGAGTATAACATCCTTGTTGAAAAGTGTTGTATTTTTCATCCTAATTCTTATGACCAAAGGCATGGTACTTTTGAGGAGGAAAACTAGGGACTATAAAACCTCAATCCATATTCATGGACAGTAAGTAGAGCTAAAACAACATAATTTCCAACACATACTTACATTTATGTAAGAAGTCTTTAGGTCTTTTGGGTTATAGGTTGTCATGTACATCCAAATTTTCACTATTATAGGTGAGAAAATTCCCATAGAAATCCAACAAAACAAAACAACTAGAAGAATATTAATCAAAATAACTAAGCACTCCCCCATTAGAAAAGCACCAAGGAGTTCCAACAACCAGTAAGTTTTTGAATATCCTTAACATATACAATCTTCACCTTTGAATGCAAGAGTTTCTCAGAGAAGGTATATGCACTCTTGATGAGCACACAAATTTTTCGAAGCATTGTTGGGAGCTTGACCCTACCCCAAATATACTAGTGATGATTTTGTAAGATTTCAATATCACCAGTACATATTTGGCAAGGTCATCTCCCAAAAATGCTTCAAAAAATTCTAGGTGATAATCACCTAGGCATATACATTTTATGATCAACACTTATATACAAGTGAAGGCTATATATGTTTAATAATTCAAAAAATTATTGGTGGTCAAAAGTTCTTGGTGGTTTTTGAATAAAAAGGATTTTATGTTTTTTTATTAGAAGTTTGTTGGTCTTTCAATTGTTTATATTTGCTTGCTTGCTAGGGGCATTACCCTCACTATAGGAGTCAAAATTTAGATGTCCACCACATTTTATAACTTAAAAACCCTATAGATATCTCTAACAAGCATTCAAATATGTGTTGGAAGTTATGTTTTTTCAGCTCTGCCTATCTTCCACCATGCTTATGGATTTAGGTTTCAATTATGCCGGTCTTGCTTACTCAAAAGTATGATAGCTCTATGTGTGTGATAGTGGAAGAAAAATAACCTGACAAAGACCATTATTGATCTTATTGTGAAAAAAAAACAACTTTATTCAACACAATGGCAATAAGGTTTTGAGTCACTTGATATTTTAGCCTTGAGAATATATCTTTAATATTGAGCTAGAGCCTCCTTCTACATTGCTTGAAATCAAGAGATTGGTGCTATTAACCTCTGAAATTAGCACCATACTTACTACTACATTCCTATTGAAATCCAAACAAAAAACAAACCTTCAATTCGTCTTGCTCCAAATATTCACTAGCTTCATTTTTAGATGAAGTGTAATGTTTGTTCCTCAACCAATTGGCTCATTCTCATTGTCGTACATTACTGCAAAAGCTCATCATCTTCAACTACTAGGATATAGCCCCAAAATAGTAGAGATAGATGCTAGTAAACATACATTGGTAGATATCCTAAATGAACGAACTACTCGAGGCCAGGGAAAAATTATCAAGTATATGTCTAACCAATTTCTAGTCTTTGGAAATAGTATTCTTGAACCAATGTTCTTCAAATGTTCCCATACAACATATACTATGTTTCTTCACTAATATTTTCTTCTTTTTTGCAAAATTTTCATTGAGAAGTTAAATTGCAAGGGATGACCATTATATATTGACCAATGACTTTAATTCTTACAAAAATGGCCTTGTCATTGATGCTAGAATATATATTTAGAAAAGTATGGCTATGATTCAAGGACCTATTAGTATCTGTAGTAGCTACTTCTCATTACCAATTGTAGTATGTTTCTAACCAACAAGGGATACAATCTAAGCTACAAAATTTGTGAGTCAATTCACACCTTAACATATTGTTAGAGTAAGATTTTGCTTCACTCCACTAGTAAACATAAAAATTGTCCAAGATGTTTCACTTCGCCAAGAACCTTGACTAGTCACATCTTGGGTTGCTTTGTTAAGTATCTTAGAGAACAACAAAGCTCTAGTAGAGAAGTATTCTCTATTTTTATTAATGGTCAACACTAGCTTGCTAGTTGTTTTCTCTATAGGGATCATCATTGATTTAGTTTTCTTTGAAACATGAGATCGTTTTGGTTAGCATCCTCCTTGGGTAGGTTGAAATGGGAGTTGCATATTCAACAATTGCATTGGTTGAAAAGGCTATTGTTGTCAAATAATTTTTATAGTTGGAAATGCACTGGTAACGTATGCAAGATACAGAAGAATAGACAAGGCACATTATTTTTACATAGAATGCTTTAAAGAGATGTCATCTCATGAAAATCCATGATTGTGAGACATGCAGTAAATGGATATATTAAACATAGGTTGTTCAAACTTGTAAAAAAATGGAATTGGTAGATGTCAGGAAACATTTTGCAACCTTTTTAGCATGCTTCTAACTTGTGCTGAAATGGGAACTTGGGAACAACGTATGGACATCAAGAAAACTATAGTGGTTAATGTTGGAAGTCTCCCTCTCTACGATGAACACTTTCCCATTAAGATAATTCATTGATAAATAATTTGATTACAAAGATAGAAACATCTCATTGCTTCATATATGAAATCAAAGACACTAATATACCAATACAATGATGAATATGTATACAAGCTCACTTATCTATAAATGCAAAAAATGTCACACCAAATAAGTGGGGAGATACAGTGAATAGCTTGTAAACACAAGACCCATTGTCCCAATAACTTGGTACATACAACTCTTTACAAAAGATAAAGAGTAATTCTCTTGATAATGCAACTAATCTGCATAACACTTTCAACCTCGCACTCTTGCAATATTTTCTTCTCTACCATAATTATAATATAGCACTCTTCTTAAACTAAACTTTTTCTCTTCCAAAACTCAACTTGTAGATCTTCACCTTGCACTTACACCTTTTTGTTGAAGCATGCATTGTACTTATACATGATAGTTCATTAGAGTTTTTAGAAAGGTTGACAAAGCCAAAATTATGTTATAACTAAGTTACACGTCATCCATCTCAATCAATAAATTACAATAAGGTCCTATGCTAAAAGAATCTAGATCAAAGCATAAATTACCCTTGACAAGAATCTTTGTAGATAAGACAAATATTGAATATATAGGTCAAATGTAACATGACCTACCTAGATAAGAGATAAACACTAGCTGTAATATACAAACATAAAACATAAAACATAATCCACTTTAGGAGATAAGCGATTGTTAATTGGATGATCAAAGGGAATTAAAGAATATGTTGATCTTTGGCTCACTTATTCATTAACCAAATAAGTGTTCAAGAAGTTTTGAGATCAATAACTTCTTTTGTCTTAGCAAGCACTTAATAAAGGTGTGTCATCAAAAACTTGAAGATGATTTTGGGAGTTAATTATTTGAGTATTAGGTTAACTATAGACATGGTCATTCATTCATTACTATAAAAATTTAAAGGTCATAAAAATATTCCAAAAGAACGGACACAAGCTTTTCTTATGTTTTTGGAAATGTCTAGTTTGATAAGCATAGTCATGTTCCTAGAATGGGACATAGATTGAGTGGACTCAATGGCTAGAACTATACAATCAAGGATCAAGGAAAGTCTCACAAACCTACCCTACTTAGGTAAGATAAGAGAGCCCTAAATCCACTTCAGAAACTTCACAGTGAGTTTAGTGATGATCTTATAAGTAACATTGTATAAATCAATAAGCAAAACAAGTCAAAAGAGTTAGCTCCTTCCTTTAGTGGAATCCATGAAAAATTGTGGTATTAAATTCTTTGAGCATTTTCTTATTTGGCTAAGAATTTTGAACCACCTCCAACAAACCAAGCTTCGAGATGTCCAGAAATTTTGATGAGAAATTTGTCCAAGCTAAGATTTTAATAATTTTTCATTCAAACAAACCATTTCAAGATTCTCAAGTGAGATAGTTCCAAGAAAAAGTTATTCATATCCATACAAACATGATAGAGTATGTATTATAATTAGATATGATCCTCCTTTGAGGCCTAGGGATAGATTTTTCTTAAAAAGGGAAGAAAAAGGTTGGTCCAGCCCCCTACTTATTTCTTGAAAGGAAGAAAGTCAATATTACATTGTCCAATGATAATAATACATTAAATATTCCTACTTCATTTGTCTTTAATATAATCAATGAAAAAGGAGGCATTCCTTCTTCCTATTGCAACCAATCAATATTCAATAGTTTTTGCCAGAATATCATCTCTTCTAAGAGTCATTTATCAAGATTTTTGAAAAGAGAGGATGCCCTAAGGGAAATTTATTATTAAACTAACCTCCTTGATTTGAAAGGTGACATCATTCAACTTTTCTTAAAAAAATTTAGTTTCTCAAAAATGTTTCCAAAAAAAAATTGTTCTAATGTTTTAGCTTGAACTTTGTAAATTACAATTTTTTGAACGAATGTGTATCGATATTAAAATGGGGTTTTCCTTCAAGCCACCATGCAACCATGTTTATAAATTGAATGATCTTTGAGTCATATTAGTTAAAAATCAAATGGAATCTTTCAACAATGACATTTTTGTGGGAGAGATTAATCATGTCGTCTCGAACATATCATCTTAGGTAATCAATTACAGATTTAGGGGTTTTTGGCTCTCTCTCCCTAGTCTTCATCAATGGACTACCAAGCATTATGAACCACTCATTATAGATACGGTACACATTTTTCCTTTAGCTAAGATTTTATTTGTCACCAAGTTTCAAGATGCTTTAGATACACAAATTGTTTTTTGCAAGCATTTTTTTGCTTGAGAAAATCATTTCCCTTTAATGATGAAACCCTACCATGAGGATTTTAACCCCTATGTAGAATCCTTCTACAAGATGCCTATTTGCATTAGGCTTCCCTACATCCCCCTTCATCTTTGGGTAGATTTTCTCCTTGAAGAAGTGGGTGATACTCTTGGAGGTTTTCTAATGGTAGATAACAAGTCCTCTACTATTGTCCACTCTACCTTTTCTCACATTTTAGTTGACATTGATGCTTCTAAGGGGCTTCCAACAGAAATTATGTTCAATTCTTCAAAGGATTCTTGGATCCAAACTTTGGAATATGAGGGGATTCCTGTTGGGATTCTTTAGAATAACTGAGAGGGGGGTGTATTAGTTATCCAAGGTCCAAATGTACAAATAAAACTTTTCACAGCTTAGTGAACCCATATCCATAAAACATATTCATCATGCATGGATCCATTAGATCATACAATCACTTAAACTTGTAGGTTACTGTCAAATCAACTTTATAGAAATGTAAGAATGAAACCTAATAGATTCAATAACACATTTGACACAATAATTTACATGGAAACCCAATTTGGGAAAAACCACTAGTAACATGCTACTCATTCTCACTCTTCTGAAGTGATGCACTATGAAAGGCCAACCCTGTTAAAGGTTACAATGCACATTGTTAAACGTGACCTGGTTAGAGGATTTCAATCACCCTGTTAGAAGTGAGCCTTGTTGGTGGACTTTAGATCAGTCACTTGGAATGTCACCCGATTAAAGGATTTACAAATGACTATTAGGTCAACCTTAATCCAAAGGATTTACCCTATACGGGTACAATGATTAGAAAGTAACAATAAGGCTTGATCTGATAACAACCTACAACTCTCCTTGCTGATTACATATATTTGTTTCAGTCCTCTAATCTTCTTGGCTTTCCCACACTTCAGCTCCAATAGATTGTTCACCCTTCAAGCATCCATACCTTTAAGCCTTCTTTCTTTGATTTCCAATAGCAGTATCTTCTATTTGGTCACTGAATGAAGCAATACCCTAGACTCCTTATCTTCCTTAGGTTCTCACACATGACAGCCTTTGCTTATGACCAGCCATCTCTATAAATAGAAAATTAAGATCTTTTGTCGTTCAACCTCTATTGTCCATTTTACAGTTAGGTAGGATTAGCTAGGATTCAATGAATCTACCCATCTTTTCCTTTTATTCCCTTCTAGAAACTTTTCCTTCAATCGTCTTTGAATTTGCCTCAAAAATGGTTCATCTTAAATTCTATGCCACCAGCTCATCAAGATTATCTTCCACACGATTCACACAATCCAAGAAATCAAACTTGTCAGCTCAAATTCATCAAATTCATGATCTTTCTCATAATGTTGTCACTTGGCATTAACTTGCTTCTGATGCTTGGCACATACTGTGTTGCTCAGCATCCACTATCAAATCACTCGGCATGAACTAAAGTTTATTGGCGCTTGGCATCAACTAAACTTTACTTGGCTTACACTATATCACTCGACATATACTAAATTTTGACTTTGCTCGGCTCCAATTGATTTACTGCTCAGCTTGCACTAACATTGCTTGGCACCTACTATGCAAATTGTTAAGCTTAGCAGACTTGATTTGTTTTACTTGTTCTTTTGAACTTAATCAGTGTAGCCATCATTTGCAACCTTAAGTAGATAATCAATGCACTATAACATCACTGTCTTAACTGATCTCCTTTTTCATATCATAACTCAACCTTTCCTCTAGGTGCTATAGTTATCTCGTTTGACTAAAACCTCCTCATCAATAAAATAAATGATAGTACTCAAATCATTTAAACAATTGTCTTACTAGCAAGTAGCAAGTTTGACATCAGTGACAAAACAATGATTGAAACACATTCTCATACTTGTATCAATCTGTTTTCAACAATTCCTTTTAAATGCAGAAATATTTTATGACAAGGCATGTTGCGGCTAAATGTAGGGTTGAGTAAGTTAAACAAAAAAAGTCTTCCTCATTGTGGAAGGGCACCTCTACTCATCATTATACAATTTATAAGGGCTCTCCTAATTCGAGGGGACAAGTTCAATACAACAAGTCAAAGTTGGTCCCGGATGGTGTGTTTCCCCCTAAACCTATTGTGGGTTCTTCCTCTGAAGTTTATTGATGGTTCTACTTCTACAGATGTTGCAGTAGAGATGGTTGTCCTTGCTATGTGCAACCCTATTTGTATTTTTGTTGGACCTAAAGTGTCGATTATTTCTTCCTCTTTGAATGAGGTGGATATTCATGATAGAGTTGGTGTTGGAGATGATTCGCAAGTTGTTGTTGTACCTAAGGTGCTTGTTATTCCTTCTAGCAGGGGAGGCATTATTTTTTCTAATGCTCACTCTTCTTTTGTCTCTGCCTTTGTTGTGTTTGTTACTCGTGGCATGGCTGGTTCTATTAGTTTTATTGTCATTGCCTTTGTGGATCCCACAATTGTTGTCATGGTTGGTTTTGTTATTTCAATGGACCTGAGTACTTGGAAAGTTAAGGCAACCAAGGTGGAAGAAGGATGGGTTGTAGTTTAAGTAAAATACTCAAAGAAATCCTCTCTTTCTTTTGACATGACCCTTGGATCCCATAACAAGGGATTAAAGGGGAAATCTCAAGTTCTATTGGTTCCTTTTTGCTAGTTAAGTTGTAGAATATTTTTTACATCTTTTCTTATCGGTCATTTCTATTTTGGGGGAGAAAGTGTGTTACATGGCTCCCTCTCTCGTGGCTTTATCTTGTTTTTCTTGTGCCTTGTTTATTTTTTATGAGCTTATTGCTTTCTTTTGATGATGGGCTTTAAGTCCCTTTTTTAAAAGTTTTCTTTGAATTGTGTTTCAAGATCTATTAAAATATTGTTTTCCCTTAATAAAAAAAACATAAGGAGAAATAAAATTTGATAGTCAAATACTTAATCCTTTCTAATGAAATACAATCATTAAAATAACACTTTGAGGCTAAAATTCTATTCAAGCCACATGTTTTATTATTCCTAGTAGAAAGAACAAATCTAGTATTAATGTTCAAAGGATGAAGACAACACAAATGTTCTCAAAGAAAAGAAGGATCTAAACTAGTTAAACATTTAAATTTCCTACCATTATTTGATGAGGGGAACAAGGAAAAAAAATATAATATGTGATCATGAGAGGTTCTTACCTTGGTAATTCCTACAAGCATAAATATTGGAAACAAAATTATATCCACCTAAGGTGAAACAAGAGTTAACTAAAGAGATATTATGAATTTTAGCTTCTAAAGGGGAAAAATCATATTAAGAAAGATCCCACAACCAAGCTAAAATGCCTAAAGTTCCTTGAGAACTAATGAGTTGGAATTCACTGCCTTCCAAAATCATAGAAGAGAGAGAAGACATCTCCTTCACAAGAGATTTTGTTTCCTAGAGAAAAATAATGTCAAGCCTATACTCACAAATGATGTTTTGAACAACTTTTTGATAAAATGTGTTCTATGAACCCTTAACTTTCCATAAAAGTAGGAGGTAGATAAGTGACAAACTAATGTCTAAATGACTCTAGACTCAACTAGGTACTCTTGGATACTCTTCACCTTTGTAATCTCATTTTCCTTGATGTTGGTATTTTTTTTTGAACTACTCTTTTCAAAATTACTTACATAAAGCCTAATAATACAAGTGAAGCTTTCTTAATAATACCATCTTTTAATCTATGAGGTATAGATATTTTTTTAACCAATATCAAAAAAAAATTGATGAAATTATTTATAATTAAAGGGTATGGGTATCCATATTATCAACTACATGATGTATGTCAAGATCTCCAATGTGGTTGTGAGAGATGAGGCAGTCCAATTTAAGGGAACTTGAGATTTAGAATGTTTGTGAAACTCCACTAAGTGTGAAGTTGAAACTAGATCACCTAGATCAAACTCTTGATCAATAGAAGTTTCTTAACCTTTAATGACCCTTGTTTCTCAAATGTTTCTAGGACCTCGAATCTGTTATTAAACTTTACAACTAGTAAGCTTATTTTTCCGTTAAGTCTATGATTGTCCTCTACTATAAGTTCTCATAAGCGTGAAGCCATATGAATCTAGTCCAGCAATATGGACTGACTTTCCTTTTTCATTTTACATTTTACTACGAAGTTGTCAACTAGCTATTGGGCAAGAGTTATAACTCTTTAGGGGCAAATCCTTTAGAAGGGGCCATGAGCACAAAAAACTCAATAGCAAAACTTAAGGGATTCATAATTTATTTGTTGAATCAATTAAATGTTTCTCAATTTGATATCTAAAGAATTAGGACAATGCTTAATAAGATCAATTTTAACACAAACGAAAGCATAAATTGGATTGGAATTAAATACTCTAGTTGGTTTTAACATCATTAATGCCCTTCAACAAGTGGAAACACTTTCCTAGGCAGAGTTTGTTGGCTAATTAACCTAATTGTATCTTTGAAAGCGAAAAAAGGGGGCCTATGGGTCGCCTTTAAATGTAGGTATGAATGTCAAAGAACAAGGAAGGTGACCTAACAACATTACAAGGATTAGCAATGGGTAATTTTCCATTAAAATCCCAATTCCAAGAGACACAACTTTATACACCAAAGAACAGAAAGAAAGAAAATGACTATAGGGTAGCCACAATCACAATGGTCACTGAAACCTTTACAACAACTTTCCAACCACAATAGTCCAAAGTTTGTGAAATTTTCCTCCCGTATTGCCTTCATCTTTTCTCCCAATAACTATTTCATTTTATTTATAATATGTGCTTTTTTTTTTCACAAACTTATTTTTATTTACTTTAAAACTATTTAACAATTTTTTTATTGCAATTACATTGTCTACTTTGTTTTAATCTAGAGGAGGTTTTTATCAATAAATTAGGCATAACAGAGTGTCCCAATGTATTAACTATGAGCACAAATATACATTGTTCAAAAACTATTTACATTGGAGGGTTAAAAAACCATCTTTACATTGCAATTGATCTATATTTTTTACTATTTTCTATTTCTATTGCTATATGCTAAATGCATAACATCACACAAAAAAAATTTTGTTTGCTCGCCTTCATCCCCTAAGAGTATACACTCTGTCCATTAATTATGAAGGACTTTCCACACCAAAGGAATTTTACACTCCTACAATTTTTGTAGAAAATCCAAACCAATGCTTATTCTTTTTCTCCATTCTTCGCCTTCTTCTCCAAGTACTCATGGTAATGAGTGACACTCATTACCATGAGAAAGATGGATTGATGAGGACCGAGTGGTATTCTTGAGAAACCCCAAACCCAACCTTGCTTCATCCCTAATTTTCTTCAATCATTCTAACCAACTCGATATTAGCAATTTCTCGATGTCTACTCAAATACAATATTTTTTTTCACCTAAATCCAACATAAAAACTACAAAGATAGAGGCTACCTCCATGTTAGCCCCATATCTATGAGTCATTAAAACTAAGTGTCATAAAAGACCATTCTCACTACATGTTGAACAATAGAAGAATTAGATTTGAACACCTTCAAGCATAGTTTAGACATATCTCCTCTAAAGGTCATTTGTTTCAATTTTCTAGTGAGACAATCAATGTTATGCATCTTTTGAATGTCCTACACATCACATTATTTTCATTTTGAACTCACCTCATTGTATTTTGGAGGTTACTCATTTGATTTTCATCAATTCATTTGTATATCTCCATAGGAACTTCCCTTTGGGTGAAAAAACTACTCAATTCATCCAATTCATGTTGCAGTTTGTCGATTCATTATGCAAAGGGGTAGAAAAACACCAAAAGCTTTTCTCCATACATTTACTTCTCTACCATCTAGAATTTTTTGCCATGACGATTACCACATTAGCCAATTTATTGACCTCTTTAATTACCTTTGATAGAATTGATTTCATCAACTCTTAATAGCAATCAAGAATGTTGTTCAATTTCTCACTTTGGCATATGTTATTTATGATGGTGTTTTTAGTTATTAGTGAATCCCCTCTACAATTCATTGATTCAAACTAAATTTAATTCCTATTTGTGTAAAGAAGCTAGAGTAGCTAGATAACTTCATATACTAACCTTGAGGAAAGGTTATGCAAACCTTTCTTAAATCTTTAAAACAACAAAAACGTAACATAAATAATCATAAATAAGAGGCATACGACACCAAGTTGATTTACAGGGATAAACACTATTAGGAGAAAAACTACACCCCTCAAAAATTGTCTACAATAATATTCAAAAATTGATAACATATTACAATATACTTGCAAAGCAAGGTTCTCACTAGAGTATCACCAACAAAGATCCAGAGGAAACTCAATAGCTGCCAAACTCTCAATACATCGCAATGCTTAGTCAAAATACAATGCCCTCGTAATATAAGGTTGTTTTCTAAGGTAAACAAAGCACACAAAATATCCTCCATTAGATCTATAACCTAATAATTGCTCAAGATTCATGATGGCAAATTATAAATGGACTTTTGTTTGCAATTAGGACTCAAGATGACAAATTATTAATGAAATTTTGTTTTGGGTGTCCAAGAACCCTTGCCAAGGTGCACAACAGTTGGATAGAGGATTGGAGCTCACAAAGGAGTTACACACCTCTCTTTGCAACCCCATGTGTTAACACGTCAAAAGTAATCTTTTATGACCAATACCTTATTACTATTGCAAAGTTGAGACAAGACCTAAGAATACCACTTGGAATCAATTTCATTATTTGTTCCTAGAGCTTTTTTTCCCCACTACAACATTAGTCACAATGCCACCAAGATTCCTCATTACACAAATTATTCTCAACAAAACAATGTTTTCTCTAAACGCCCTATTGAAATTTTATTTGAACCATCCTATACTTGGTAGCTCCCATCTTACTTCATTTCTTACTTTCACATTCATGAAAACCCATGACTTCCCATGAACGAAGATCTTGAAGAATTATTTTAATTATCTTGAGATTTATTTTCTTTAGTTAATTTAATTAATACTATTAACCAAATTAATATTATTTTATTTTATTTTGTTAACTAAATATAATATGACACTTCTAATTTTCAATATCTATGAATGTACTTTAATATTTTTTAATGTACTTTAATATTTTTTAATGTACAATGATATGACACTTTGATAATGCTAGTGTACAATACCGTGCACATAAATATTATTGACGAATAATAATAAAAACTTTAAAATTTAAAATTAATAAAATTGAAGAAATATTAAAAATACAAATGTACAATACTTAACATGGCTACATAATTATGTATGGAATCATATCTCTTCCACTTAATAGCAAATAGAGACATTTTTGGCCACAAGCCAATGTTGCTATTGTGATTTATTATACTAAATTTTTGCCATCGGATTGTATTGAATCATTTGTAATTTTGTTTCTTCTATTGTCTTGACCATTCAATTTAGATTAGCCCGTCCCAATAATAATCACCTCTTCCAAATTCAACGGGAAGTGTTGAACAAGGTTACTCGAAGATCAATAGGGCAAACATATATAAACTGAGAGGGGGAATATTTGTAAAAGCATTCTGATTCTCGTTACTGTACTGTGAGGCTCGGAAATATGCATCCACCATTGGATGTTTATGAACGACTGTCATCCAACTTTTAGAGAACCGGATACCAAAATTGATGAGCAAATGTTTTTTAAGTTTTTGGAGTTTTGATTTACTGTATTTTTAGTTCTATGCTTCTTTGTACTAGTGGCATTTACACCCACTTAATTTAATTTTAGTTAAAAATCAAGCAACCCATTCGTAATCTTGTTATTAAATATTTCTCAAGTATTGCAATGTTGTTTCAAACATGTAGAATCAGGTCACTTCATGTCATTAAAACCCCTCTTTGTGAAGTGTCCCAGAAATGAATGAGAAGCCATATTTATCATACTCAATAAATTTCGTTTTAGTTAAAAATGTATATTAAAACCAATAAAATAAAATAAAGTGGGTCTCATCAACAAAATTGCATGGTGAACAGACTTTCAAATTCTACCATAGCTAACCACATCTTGTTTGGCCCTTCTCCGTGAACTGTGAACAGAAAAAAGGTCAGAAGACTATTTTTCTACTGTAAATACTCCTCTTTCCATGATGTCATTTAGTGAATTTTTTCTTGCAGTGTCCTTGAAGTAAAAGCTAAGGGAGCGATCCCTTTGTTGATGCACAATAAACATTCAAGACAATGGCTTGAAGGAAAAAATGACTTACAATATGGAAGTATTCTAATTACACAGCTGTAACTTTCATATATTTCCACATTCATGGAAAAGGATTAACAAATTCATTTGGTGGTCAATACATCAAGATTCCATTGATTAAAAATAAAATCACCCATCGCTTCATTCCCTGAAACATGCAATATTGTTTCTAGAAGCCTGATGCAAAGAAAATGACTCTTCCACGTGCAAATGCATTCTAATACCACAAATATCAGTTCCAGGAAACATGCACTTTGTGACATTATTCTTTAGCCTGTAATCATAACATTGCCAACTACCAAAAAGACACTTCCTCACTTTGACTTCAGAGAAATACACTACATTCAATTACCGTACAGGTATGACAAAACTGCTAGAACCCCTATGAAAATTATTATATTGAGAAAATAGTTAGATTGAAGAGGCTTATCTGGGCTCCCTCCAACTGCTAGATATTCAGCGCGCATTTTCGCCTTCATCGAATCAGATATCTCCTTCTGCACTCAAATATGAGGGGTTATTCCCCTATACTTGTATCTCCTTATTAGCTTTACCTATTATTAGTTCCTTGGAAATCTTGTGCAATAAAAAATTCAGATAGGATGATGAGCTAAGCCTGCATACCATGAAACATTTTAATATATGACCACGTATACAAAGGAAAGAATATTGGAACTCATATGAGATTACATACCCAGAAAGGAAGGAACACTCCCTTTGGTCTCTGCCTTTTGTGATAGCAATCACAATGGAAAAATAGAACCAAGCAGTAAAAGAATTGTACTTACATTGCTTTCACTTCCCCCAGTGGAGTATTTGGCAGCTACAAACTTTTCCCCAACTGAAGTTTCACTACCATCTGCAAAAGAAAAGCCCTGCATTGTACATTCCCACAAAGTTAGATGATTCTTAGCAGCAACACAACTTCTAATTGTCATACAAAGCAAGTAATATTTATGTGTTCAATTTTTACATAGAAATTTTAAATCTGCTAAGATTATATTAATTTCTGGACATCACTAGATGGATACATAGAAGTGGTGTCTGTGGCTACCCATGTAGATACATATCTATAAATATAGATTCCTACAGGAAAGCATATTAAACTTAACTCAACCTATCGGTTCATTAGTACCTTAAGTTTTTATTCAAATACAATGTTAAAATATCTATATTGAAAAACTCCCGAGACTTTTTAATCCAAAAACAGAACTTTAAAATATCAAGAAACCTGAGAACTGTTAAAAGGATGTGTTGGAGACCTCGCATAATAAACTTTAGTCATTATTAAACACTGGACCTAGATGGAATGGCACACCATATTAAATAGGAACCTTGAGATTCCCCTCCTAAAATTGATCATGCCGCTTGGAATGTCATAGTGGAGTCACAATGTTAAGAGCATCTATGACATGGAAGTTACAGTGTAATAGCACTTATGTTGAGTGCTATAAAGACACTAGGAAAAGGTGTGATGTCCCCAATTTTTAAATGTAATAATTTAATTTAATTAATTAATTAATAAGTCTGAGGGTTTAAATTATATAATAAAAGGGTCTTTAATTAATTGTTTTAATTAATAAATATGGAGTCAAATTAATAAAATAATTGTTGAAGTTGATGAAAGATCAACCCCACAACTCCCAAGAATCACCTGCATGCAAACACCTGTCATAGAAAGAGAGAAGAAAAAGCTATGGAGGTTGGAATTCCCAGATCCACAGATGAGACATTTTTGATGAGCAAAAACAGAAATTGTTATTATCAAAAAGTGAATCAATAAATTACAAAGATATCAATCCTTATAAAAGGAGATCAAAACCCTAATAGGGAAAACCTAAGTTGCATGATAATAATTAATAAAAGAATTAATTATTTAATTATTATATGCCTAAAGTTTAGCTTAAATAAACAAGAGGGAATAAGTGACTTAATAATTAAATCAATGAGTTAATTAATGACAAAAAAAAATTATTACTCTAACACCCCCCCAAGATAAACTCAGGAAGTAGCTAAAAACCTAGAAACTACTACGGAAAGGAAATTTGAGTCCTCGCAACGAGCCTGATGAAGTACCCAAGCACAACCAAATCTTTGAAAAGTAGAGCAATAGAGAAAACTGTAAAGTTTAATAGATCGTAGTTGGTGGAGACTTACTAATCAATTTTCAGTCTATCTAAATGATATTGCAAACTGGTGTCTTTCTGATATATCCTAGAAATCCTTTTGTATATATATAAATATATGTTCTTATTGTAGAAAAGTCCAATTCTAGTCTGAAATCTTTATGCCATTTAATTGATATGGTCTGCAAAATAGATTGGAATTAATATATGTACATATTGAAGCACAACCAAGTAGGCGCATGACCCTACGTGGTCATTCCTCAATATTTACATACACCGATTCACAATATAACCAAATTATAACAACTTCAATAAATGTTATAGGAATAAGTTAGACCCGATAACAATATTATATTAAACTTAATGCAATTTACAGGATGACACCCGCTATGACCGTCGGTGAATTAGCGAAACAAGGATTATAATGCCTTCAAATTAGAGCCAGTCATTACCATAAGACTATGCTCATCGGCAATGAAGCATATGTCAGATATTTCGAATATTATATGTTAGAGAAAATCCAATGTATCATATCCGAATGTCTAAAGTTATAACGGTAACATATTAAAGCGGAAAACACTGCATATGTTTCAATACATAATTGCTAACTTTCTTAACACTCCCTCTTTAGCAATGAGGGATTGAAACTTAAGTATGAATTTAAGTCTGAAATAATGTAACAATTGATTTTCATGGTATCTGGCAACATCCGGCCTAATAACCATGATGGATATCAATGTGTCCGGCAAAATCCGGCCTAACAACAATGACATCAACCATTTTCATGGTCTCTGGCAAGATCCAGCTTAATAACCATGATGGATATCAATGTGTCCAGCAAAATCCGACCTAATAACAATGACAACAATAATTTTCATGATGTCCGACAAGATCCTACCTAATAATCATGATGGATATCAATGTGTCTAGCAAAATCCGGCCTAATAACAATGACACCAATAATTTTCATGATGTTCAACAAGATCTGGCTTAGTAATCATGATGGATATCAATGTGTATGGTAGAATCCAGCCTAATAAGAATGACACCAATAACCTTCAATACTTTTGGTATTAGGTTGGTCATCTATTGATAAGATCGTCACCTCACAATAGATACCTTTAAAACATATATGAAAGATCGTCACCTTTCATTTAACAAGTTTGCAAACCATATAATTTAATATAATATTCATGAACAATTTTATAAAAATCTAATTACAAAATTGTAATACCAAGTTTAGTTATAAAATACTCTATTTTCACTCTTGCAAAAGGTTTAGTGAAAATATCAACATTTTGATCATTTGTGTTAACATAGATCAACTTGATCACATCCCTGTCAACCATGTCTTTGATATGATGGTAAGGAGTCTCAATGTGCTTTGACCGATTATGGAATACTGGATTTGCAAAAAGTTTGATGCAGCTCTGATTGTCACAATAGATTACAGTGGAATCTAACTTCTTTCCAAATAATCCAAATAATAGCTTCCTTAACCAAACCGTTTCGCATGCTCCCATGGAGGCTTCCATATATTCTGCTTCAATAGAACTCAAAGCAACTGTAGGTTGTTTTCTACTGAACCATGATATCATTGTTGATCCGAGACTGAAACAACATCTGCCGGTACACTTACAATTTATGGAACAACCGGCCCAATCAAAATCAGTATAACCTTCAAGCTTGATTTCAACATTTTTGTACTTTAGTCCAAAACCAATAGTGCCATATAGATATCTCAAAACATGTTTTGCAGCCATTAGGTGTATTTTCTTAGGTTCACACATAAAGTGACTTAGTACATTTGTAGAATAGCAGATATCAAGCCTAGTGTTTACCAAAAACATTAGAGCTCCAATGATTTGTCTGTAAAGGGTAGGAACAATAGATTTTGAATGTGTTGCTTCCTCTTTCAGTTTATGTAAATTGGTTTCCATTGGAATTGCAAGTGGCTTGCCATCCATCATCTCAAATCTATTCAAAATATCCTAAGTATATTTTCCTTGATTTAAGAATATGTGATCTTCCTTTTGACGTACTTCTAGACCCAAGAAATAATGTAGTAAACCTAGATCTTTCATGTCAAATTCAGCAGCAAGATCTTGTTTGCATTTAGTAATAAGATGATATTCACCTGTTATCAAGAGGTCATCAACATAAAGAACCAATATGATCATATCTCCATTAGAAATTTTAAAATAGATGTTAGGATTAGCTTCATTTTTAGAGTATCTTAATTTGGTGAGATAACTATCAATTTTTTCAAACCAAGCTCATGGTGCTTGTTTGAGACCATACAAACCTTTCTTTAGTTTGCATACATATAGGTTTTCATTTTTTGTCACAAAACCTTCAAGCTGTTCAATGTAAACTTCTTCACTTATGATCTCATTAAAACTTCTACACTTATGATCTTATTTAAGAATGTAGTTTTCACATCCATTTGATGTACCTTTCATTCTTTTGCTGCTGCAATTGCAAGAATTGCCCTGACCGAAGTGAAACGAGCAACCGGAGCAAAAGTTTCTTCATAATTAATACTTGCCTTTTGAGAAAAACCTCGAGCAACAAACCTTGCTTTATGTTTCTCAATGCTCCCATCTGCTGCATATTTGATTTTATAGAGCCACTTCGAAGAGACAACAGATTTGAGTTTAGGTCTAGGTATGATGTCGCAAACATCATTTTGTAGTATTGATTGATATTCTTCAACTATACCATCTTTCCATGCTTGACAAGTTAAAGCTTCTTCAGTAGATGTAGGTTCAGATTTAGTAAGCTCAATTACTAGTACAGTATAACATGATTTATTTTTAGTTTTCTTGACTTCCTTAGTGATTTCATCTAGTTCAATGTCATTTTCTTCAAGCAGTTTTCTTGCCCACAAAAGGTCTCTTGACATTAGAGATATTATTTTTTGCATCTTGTATTGGTCTAGTTTCTTCTGATATACTCTTCCTCTGAATTTCAGATAGAGGACTTCCATCTAAATCTGCATAGGGCTCATCATATGTACCTGTAGATAGTTTTAAAGAAGTGTTCTCATCGAATATGACATCTCTACTCACTTCTACTAATTTTTGTCCAAGAACATAAACTCTGTATCCTTTTGAGTTTTCATTATACCCAACAAATTTTCCTTTCATTCCTGATGGTTCTAACTTAGTTCTCCTTTCTTTAGGTATATGTATATACACTAGACAACCAAAAATCCTGAGATGACTTAAGTCAAGTTTATTTCCTGTAAAGACTTCTTCAGGTGTTGTATTTTCTAGAAAGGAATGAGGACATTTGTTTTATATGTATACCGCAGTATTTGTGGCTTCCGCCCAGAATGAGTAATGAAGGTTTTGATCATGGAGCATAGCTTTTGCTACTTCGACAATAGTTCTAATTTTCCTTTCTGCTACCCCATTCTGTTGAAGATTATAAGGTATTGTATACTCCCTCTTAATCCCAACAGATGCACAAAAAGCTTTGAAAATTTCAAAAGTGTATTCTCCCCCATTGTCAGATTTTAGAGTTTTAATTTTCTTGATACTTGATTTTCTACCAATTCTTTGAATTTTGATAACACTTCATTTGATTCTTTTATTTTTAGAAAATATATCTAAGTCTTCCTTGGGTAATCATCAATGAATGTTATATAATATGAGTAACCTCCTAGAGAAATAGTTGGCATGGGCCCACATAGATCAAAGTGAATTAGTTCCAGAATTGATTTAGACTTGTGTCACTTGGAGGGAAAGACTTTTTTATGTTCTTTCCTAGAGCACATCCCTTACATATACTTATGTGTTTAGAGTTTAGATTTCGTATATGAGAAGTGATTTTTTCTATCTTGGGTAGTGAACTAAAACCAATATTTCCAAGCCTACTATGCCAAATTTCATTTGAATTTGTTATTTCATGATTAAGAGCTTGATTTTGAATGTTACATAGTTTGTATAAGATCCCATCTCTAGTTCCTATGGTAATAGCATTTTTTAAATTTGAGTTTTAAGGCCAATACAAAACTTTGTCTTCGTTGAATGTAACTTGAAATCCTTCATCAGTTAATCCGGAGATTGAAATTAGATTCTTTTTTATTCTAGGTACAAATAGCACATCTTTCAGCTTTAATGTAACTCCAGTCCTTAGTTTAATAGAACAAGTCCCAATACCTTTGACTGGATGAGTGGAATTATCTCCAACAGTAACTCCTTTAGATCTATAATTTTCAAGTGTTTCAAATTTTTATTTGAATCCAGTTATATATCGGGAAGCACCACTATCTATAATCCACACACTTTCATTAGAGTTTATCTCACTTGATAAAGCATTGTAGAATAATAGATTTTCATCTTTCTTTTGGCAAATGAGGCTAAGATTCTTTCCCTTTGAGGACATTTACTGAAGATATGTCTGAATTTCTCACACTTATAACATTTAGCTTTGGAGAAATCAGTTTTGTTAAATTTATTATTCTTTTTCTTATAGTCATGTTTCTTTCCTTCAAATTTTCTCTTCTTTCCTTGATGATTAGGAGCTGAGAAAAGAGCTTGATTTTCTCCCTCTTGATTTGATATAATACCTCTAGAAATTAATCTTGATTCTTCTAATGTACAATCAGTCTTTAATTGATCAAATGATGGGATTAAGGGTCTACTTACGACTTGAATGAATGCTTCCCATGATAATGGCAATCCTCAGTGCTAATATAGAGAGTTCTTGATCCTCTACTTTGATCCCAATAGAATTTAAATGATTTTTAATTTCAGAGATCCTTCCAAAATATGAAGAGATTGTTTCTCCTTTATTCATTTTAGTATCCATCAATTGATTCTTCAGAGTAATCAATCTACTTGAGTTGTTGATTTCAAATGCATTTTTGATTGTGGTGAATACTTCAAAAGCTTTCTTCAGATCTGATATAGAAGGGAGAATGTGATCTTTTACAAAGTCTACTATGATTTTCTTGGCTTTATTGTTACGCCTTTTCCAAGTGGCTTTTTATGTTTCATCTTCAAGAATTGGAATATCAGATTCAATAAAAGCTTCTAGGTCTAGTTCTTGAAGAATCGTAGTAATCTGAATTTTCCATGAAAAAATGTTTACAGCACCTTCAAGTCTGTCTTCTACTCTTACGGTGTTTAACATGTTTGATTTAGTAATATCTCTACAAAGTAGGCTATGATACCGTGTAAAGTTTAATAGATTTTAGTTGGTGTAGACTTATTAATCAATTTTCAGTCTTATCTCTATGATATTGCAAACTGGTGTCTTTCTAATATATCCTAGAAATCCTATATATATATATATACGTTCTTATTGTAGAAGAGTCCAATTCTAGTTTGAGATCTTTATGCCATTTAATTGATATGATCTGCAAAAATAGATTGGAATAAATATATGTACATAGTGAAGCACAACCAAGTAGGGGCATGACCCTACGTGGTCATGCCTCAATATTTACATACACTGATTCACAATATAAACAAATTATAACTTCGATAAATGTTACGGGTATAAGTTAGACCCGATAACAATATTAAACTTAATGCAATTTACGGGATGACATCCGCTATGACCGTCAGTGAATTAGCGATCAACAAGGGTTATAATGGCTTTGTATTAGAGCATGTAGTTATCATAAGACTATGCTCATCGGCAGTGAAACATATGTTAGATATTTCGAATGTTATATGTCAGAGAAAATTCGGTTTATTATACCCGAATGTCTAAAGTTATAACGGTAACATATTAAAGCGGAAAACACTGCATGTGTTTCAATACATAATTGCTGATTTTCTTAACAAAAACCACATGGGAAAAACCCTACTCCAAAAAGAAATGGAAAAAAAGCTGAAAAGAACTACTGAAAGACTAAAGAAGCCTCCAAACTAGAGAATAACCCAGAAGATAGGAACAAAAGATGATCATGAAGAACACCTCTGATGCATGAAGCTGCAAACATTGTCAAACTGCTAATCTAAAGAACCTCCATTGCATAGAACATGACCAAGTAGAGAAGACTAAGTCTGAAAACCTGATCAATCGAAGATGGAAGGTATCTCCGTGGCCTTCAAAAATAGGAATGAAAGAATGTCTATATGGCAAATGATCCATCTAACCGAAATGCATAGGAATCCAGCCACTGTAATCACCTAGTATGTGGGATCAAATACTGAATACATAGCTCACTCCATCAAACCAAGAAAGCAATAGAACTAACATAACTCCCCTATAATACTAAGAGGTAAGAAATGAACACTAAAATTGAATGCAATATCTCCTGCAGAAAGAAGAACTAGGAACATCAAGAGTGCAAAAGAAGTACAAACACCTATAATGGCACCTGTCATCGACACATCATGAGGCTAATGTCATAGAAGGAACACTTACTTGACAAACGAAGATGGCAAATATAGCCAACATGAAACCCCCCAAGGAACTTTATAATGTAGTGTGAGTACAACAAAACACAAAAAGGTATAAAATGCAATAGAGTGGCACTTTATCTTAGTGCCACCGGCAGACACAATGACCATACGGCCTCCTCTTGTTGGTTTTATCCTATACAGATGTACACACTGGTAGAAGCAAAGCCGAATGGCATAACTTTGTGCGCAATGCTCCAAACGTTCCCCATGACGAGATCCTACATCATCGTATGGCCTTTCTAATAAATGTGTTGTATGCCTCATTAGCATTGTATCGGCTTGCCTATCTATCCCGTGCGCCCTTTGATCTCACCATACGATCGCCATTCCCTCAAGGTTGTTTGTCGTGTGGTCCACCAGCAAACATGTGTCATGTGCACCATTCTTCTATAGGGTTTCTACACCATCAGCTTGATAGTGACTTAGAGTTACCCATACGGGCTCACAAACTCACCTCCAGTTCAGATTTCAAGCCTTACTAAAAGATGAGACATTACAATGGTATTAGAGCTAGTGATCTTGCCAACCTATTGGGATGATAGAGAGAATATGGGATTTGGATAACACTAATGCGCCCAATAGCGATTGTCAATGGTAGTTGAACGTGCTACAAAAGATGGCAAAGAGCTTAAATGGTATTGACCTTCCTCTTGATATATTGGAAGTTTGTTTGTGTAAGGTGGACCAATTGCCTTTAAGGTTTATAAGAGGATCCTTGCTCCAATCAAGGTCGCCCTAAGTCAACCCATTTTGTTGCGACACTCTAACAAGGAAATGAAGTTGGTAGCTACAACATGTCTTAATGAGATCTTGAGAATCTCAGGTCCTAACACTAAATGATGAAAACACCATGATAGAGATATCGCATTTGATCGTTGATAACTTTCAAAGCCTTGATGACATCAGTGGTGATCCTTTTGGCAGGAGATCTATAATATTGGAGAATTGCTCAAATGTCAAAGTAAGTAACCTCCTCTTACATCTAGAGTTGCAAGACTTGATCCATGATATGTTTCCTTACTTCTTGGTCACAATCAAGGAGTGTCATGATACTGAGGTTTTAGTTGCTATAAAGAGCCTTATAATTTCATGCATTGAAGAGATGGATGATATATCCTAACCTATCATATATGTGTTGTGGGTTGTTCATAATCTAGAATGTGTCCCTTTTGTGGCAGCATGTAGATTGGTCAATAATGCATTCAAGCATTGTGAAGAGAAAACTAATACCTCATTTGCACAAGTGGGAGAAAGTAGATGACTGTGGCAAGGGTGATGCATTACATAGGGAGGTTAAAGGCATGATTACAGAGTTGCTCCAAGAGGATCTATTAAATCTTGTTACTACACCTACATGTGGAGAACGCCTAAAAAATGAAGAGGTTGCTCGCATGGATCTTGCCAAGACAACATGGTTATATCAAGGTGACATAAGCTCAGCCACTACTCTGTTTCATGAGCTAGAACTTCATTGAGTATGGAGCCCTTCTTTATGTGCAGCAAGTTGTGTTTGTCATCGAGGCTTTGTTTGCCACCAAGGCTCTGTTTGCCACTAAGGCTTTCTTTGTCGTCGAGGCTTTGCCCACGTTGTTGCTTTGTCCACCGCTAAGGCTCTCTGCGGTGTCGAAGTGATAATGTTGGAAGATTTCTACAAATATAATGGATCTCTACAGGTGACATTCAATATAGAATGGATATGAATTATTCAATGCTGAAAACTGTTTGCCAGGTCTGAATAGATAATACGATCATTCATAGAAGTCCCAATTTGAAAAAGATAGAACCATTTATGAATTTTGATGATCTATCTCTTGAGGTCGGTCATCTTATATATTGCAATCAAGAGGCATATAAGGGGCGGTTGTGAATGTTCAACTACATGTCTCTTCGAAGAGACGTGAACGCATAAACTTAATTAGCCAACAAACCTAAAGGTTATCGGGCATAATTAGTCATCAAACAAATTATCAAGAGACCCTATGGTTATCAGGCATGATTATTTGCTAACCCAAATTCAACATGAAAGCCTTTGATCTGAATATAAGGGACCACAACTTGATCCCATATGATTGTCACTCAATCGATCTTGATCGGGGATTTACTACTTGATCCAAGAGATAGATATATTCTGATTGGTCAGATTTTCATGCTTAGTTTGATGATGATAATATCAGTTCAATACAAGGATGATCTCGGCAAGATAACTTTAATGTCTATGCATATGTGTGTGTATGCATGTATATCAGTCCACATGGTGAACTGGTATACATACATGCACACACATGTGCATACAGTTGTCATGCTGGTATAGCCTTGAATTCTGACCAACACTATCATATCTTTACACTCCCTCTTAGCTAGGGAAGATAACTAAGTATGAATTAGTTTTAAAATCACCTAACGCGTAATATCAAGGAGTATACAGAACATCAAGTCACATGACATTTGTATATCCTAATAATGATTTGTGCACTGACATCACATCACATTATGTCTACCATGACCTATCATGGCATGTCCACGGATATTACGTTGCATAATATCCACCATGATTAAGCGCAATTGATACATAACCAATATCAATTCAGCATGATATCTATCGATAAGTTCAAGATAATATTAACTATCTAGATATTTCCATGAATATCAAGGCAGCATGATATCCGTCATGATAGTGAACATTGTAAAGTCATCACCTTACAATGTTGAATACAAGTGTACATTATCAAAAAGATCGTCGCCTTTTAATAATGTACACAAGGGGCCCATAAAATCATGGAGTCACACACAAGAAAATAAAGGATTTTACATAGAGTTACCACAAATTCTCTCACATGTTGTCATGTCATCACACACATGACATCCACCATGAACCATATCAGAGGGTGGATCTATCACAACTACTCCCAGAGGGTGGAACAAGGGTTCCACTTTAAGCTTCTCTCTCACAAAGAAGAAAGTACATTTCAAGAAGTCACTGATGCCAAGACTCCCTCTTAGAAAGGGCTTCATTCTTCCAAGCTAGCTTCCAAATGTACAAACTTTACTTTGGTATGAGACTTAGTGATAACATTAGTCATTAATTCTTTAGTGATAGTGTACCTTTTCTAGAAACCATCTCCATGGTCCACTCCCTCTAAATCACTATGATCAAAGATCCACTTGACAAATCTAGCAACAATCTTTGTTCTAATCACAACATTATTCATAGGAGTAATTTCTTGTACACAAATGTACCTGTCTGATTTCATAGTAACATGAGTGAACGTAAAAAACTATGGATTTATCCCCAAGCTTGGTGATACCAACATTTATGATAGTACGGCTCTATTTGGAGCTCCAAGTACATGCATCAAGCTTCTGACCTCCTCATCTAAGGTTTCCTCTGGTAGATTATCAAACTTCCCTCTAAACCAATATAATCCTCAATGTACAATTTATTCAAATCCTCTAGATGCTTCATCTATCAAAAAAGGATACTTCTTGCATGATCCCAATCATAGAAGTTATGTTTCTTTGAAAGACACATTATCTAACATGATCCATGACATGAGATTGTACCCTGCACAATGTTTGGTAGCATGCCTAATGTAACATCTTCCTCCTATTAGAGAGACTTCTCTCCTTTGAATGACCTCCCCTCTAAGGATGGTTCAAATTTGAACTCAGATAGTGTCCCTTCTCTGAAATCTCCCCTCTAAGGATTGTTCAGATGGGAATGAAACATTGATTATTATTCCCCCCAAAATGCAAAATTCCCACTAATTCCAAATATGCTGAATTTGTTTGCAACTCCCATGCTAGAGGTCATACTGGAATTTAGATTGAAATTATCCAAACAGGTATGAAGGTTGACTCAACTCAGTCGGCTCTTGATGTTTCTTCTTCTATCTGATGCTGCTCATAGCATCCCCCTTACATATCCTCCCATTTGATTGCTTCAACATTTTACTAAACCAACAGGTAATGACCATCTCCTATCAAATGGGCAGGATCCAAGATAACCCTACCCCATGAAGGAGTTCCATCTTCATAAGAATTATAAGCGATGCACAGAAGCCCAGAACCATCTATCTAAATCATGAAGTTCTCTCTATAAGGCTAGAGTTGATAAGGCACAAAAATTTGCTCAGCAGACACACTTGCATAATCTGAGGTAAATACCAAACTATTAGAGTTCGGGCTGAACAAGGGTGATTTACCCACTTAATTGTACTTATGTTCAAAACCATATGCAACTCAGTTCCAACGGAATGTACATAATACATGGTGAAGTTGCTACTTCCAAGGTGTCGTTGATCAAGCAAAAGCAATCAAATCTCCATCAAGGAGCCAATTACACGTAGTGTGAGTCCATGGACCCTTTGTCAATCGGCACAAAACTCCTTTGCACCAATCTTGTAGTATCCATGATTTTGAGTAAGAGTTGACTTAGACAAATGTTAACAGTGATAACTCTCATCAAGTTTGTTATGCCACAATCAAGGCCCCTTTCACAAATCTTTCCACCCAAAAAGGAATCATGCCAAATGAATAATTTTTGAATGCATGAATGGTCAATCTAAACCTATTCTCGTCCAGTCTTACCTAATAGTAATGTTTCCATGAGATATTTAGAAGTTTCTTATAGAGTGCCTTGCCCAATGAACAACAGTGTATTTCCGCACAATACTATTCAACTAGTCTAATAATATTCAACATAACAAAGGTTGGAGCCGAAAATGAGTTCAACCACTCCGTAATAGAATATGTTTTCCAATATTAAATGTACGCTTGGTTCAAATTTTGTGAATATAATATTTCATTGCAGTTGCTTTTCAACAAACACCCAAGATAAAGATAGTACACACAAATAAATCTTCCTTCCAATTATTAACTCGGCAAGTCATTGCTGCATGATAAAGTTTGAACTTTTAACCTTGATTCTTTGCTCATGTTGAACTTAGGAAAGACCAGTTCTCAGTCAAATTACCAGTAACTTGTCTTTTCAAGACACAACACCCTTGTTTTACTTCTAAACCAATACCACGAAGGCAAGTCTTTAATGTGTCTTCTGGTTTTTCAATGTTACTCATTCAAGACTCCCATCAACCTTTTAAGGTAAAGACCAATCTCAAGAATAAATACTTTGGTTCTGGTGAATGCTCAAAATATCATCCACTAAGTTCTAAAAGGGCTATGCTAATTGCTAGCTTCTAAGATGACATGGGCAAACTTTTTTTGAAGTCCACAATACCAAAAAAAAAATGTGAAGTCGGTTCAAACACAACAATCTTTTAGGTAAATGAACACTGCCAAGAACGATTGCATGCACACCCATTAATTTCATTTGGTGTGGCATCGTAGAATCATATCATGATAGTGTGCTTTCATTTTGAACTTCACCAATAAATATTATTTTCGACAATCAATTTAATGATCTCTTTGTTTTTTACTTTTAAATTGTCCTTCCTTCAAGCCACCAGCATGACAACTTATTTTCCTACAAAAGTGAATTGAAATGAAGAAATCAAACATTCTTCGGCTTTCCCTAAGCAAAAACATTGCCCATTTCTGCAAGGTGCCTCAAGGAAGTCACAAAGATGTCGAAATCCATGAGATTTATTATCCCCTTGTTTTAAGATGTTGAGCTAGCAAATGTTTGACATCCAAACAAACGCAAGTAAAGCATGGGTTTGAGACTCACTCCCGCAACAAGATACATAGACTAGAGACAATTATTGAGTGGAAAGATGCCTTGCGAAATGTCGTGTCTCACTCAAGATGGTCTATGCAGACAACATCAAGAGCATCTAATACAGTTGAGATTTGGGGCATCAAAGTTGTGAGAAAAACTACACTTGCCAAAGCAGTTTCTAACGAAATTTTTAGGAAGTTCGAAGCATTTTTCTTTGTTTTTGATGTTCACGCCAATGCCCATCACATCAACGGACTCTACGGATTGTAGAAACGGATCTTAAGAGATCTCTTGAAAACCAAAACCAAGGTCCACAATGTTGATCATGACAAAGGTTTAATGCGAGAACGTGTACACTCCCTTGAATATTTCGTAAATTCTTCCTTCCCAAATATTACTTGACTTGGTCGAATATGCGCTTGAGCACGTTTTGGGGGTCTTCATGGAAATTCCCTTCCTCAAAATTCCTTGACTAAGCCCACATTGTGTTGTAGCACATTTTGTGTTCCTTGATAGACTGGTGCATTCTTTCATTCACGATTCCTTTACCATTGTTGAATTGTCTAACGTTGCATAGTCTAGACATATCTTATGAGTTTGGTAATTGTTCTCTTACATTTGCAGCCTTGCTTTGATACCATGATAATGTTAATTATCTCTGCAAATGTAATGGATCTCTATAGGTGACAATCAATATAGAATGGATATGAATTACTTCAATACTAAAAATTGTTTCCCTGGTCCGAATAAATAATTTGATCATTGATTAGGTGTCCCAATATGAAGAGATAGAATCATTTATGAATTTTGGTGATCTATCGCTGGTGATCGGTCATCTTATATATTGCAATCAAGAGGCATATAAGGGGCAATTGTGACTGTTCAACTACATGTAACTTTGAAGAGACACAAAGGCATAAACTTAATTAGCCAACAAACCTAAAGGTTATCGGGTATGATTAGTCACCAAACAAATTATCAAGAGGCCCTACGGTTATCAAGCATGATTATTTGCTAGGCCAAATTCAACATTGAAGTCTCTGATCTGAATATAGGGGATCATAACTCAATCCCATATGATTGTCCTCCAATCAATCTTGATCAGAGATTTACTGCTTAATCGAAGAGATAGATGTAATCTGATTGCTCAAATTTTTATGCTTAGTTTGATAATGATAATATCAGTTCAATACAAGAATGATCTTGGCAAGATAATTTTAATGTCTATGCATATGTGTGTGTATGCATGTATATCAGTTCACATGGTGAACTAGTATACATAATGCATACACATGTGCATACAGTTGCAATGCTAGTATATCCTTGAATTTTGACCGATGCTTTCATATCTTAACACGAGGCTCTACCTGCAATCAAGGTTTGTTCGTTGTCTACTGCAGAGGCTCTATCTATTGTCAAGGCTCTATCAGTTGTCATGTTTGTGGTTGTGATCATGTTCATGGCTAAAATTGTGTCAGTATTAGCATTTGTGTTTGTGGTTGTACCCGAAGAGATTCTTGAACATGATGAGTGAAGGATTGCATTAATTGTCATCGTTGGGATTCTGGTGAAGAGTACGACAATGTGACGCAGCAAAAGTTTGACGGCAGTGTGGTTCAAGGGAGGTTTGATGCCAATTCACTCATTTCGCCTATGTGCTTGGTTTGGGATTCTAGAGTTGATAGTGTTGTTAGGATGACAAATTGCTTAAGGACAAGCAACCTTTGGGCAGTAAGGATTTGTGATGTCCTAATTTTTAAATGTAATCATTTAATTTTATTTAATTATTTAATTAATTGGTCACAGAATTTAAATTATATAATAAAATGGGCCTTTTAATTATTTTAATTAATAGATATGGGGCCAAATTAATAAAATAATATGGGTTGGGACCTATTGTAATCCCCTAGGCTTTTGATTGCCTATGTATGAAGTGATTGGGCATTGCAAATCACCACATATAGGATTTGGCTCTTCTTTGTATATCTAGAGGTTTAAAGCTGAGGAAGTTGTGCATAGTTTCGAAGGTGGAAGACCCTCCCAATTCTACTTGTAGTTTTGGTGGTTCAACACCACCCTATTCTATCGTTGGAAGTATCGTTTGGATCTCACTATGGGCACCAGATCTGCTAATCTTTGTCATTTGGCAATAGATTTGTATCTACTCGAATCTTGTCAAATGCATATGTAATATGTAATCAAAGGACTTTCATTATTTGAAGATTAAAGCATTTGTGTACTATTTTTAGCGCTAACCACTTTGGCATCATATTATTACTATCATCTTCTCATGTTATAATCTTGGCATTCCGAATAAACAATATCATAGATTTGGCATTTTCAGAGCGACGACATCGATCTCTTGCAATACTTGAATTGGCATGTTTAGAAATATTGGTTCTTCTACAAGTACACTTCATCCAAAGGAGAAGTTGTGGCTCGAGGGACCCCAAAGTCATTCTTGTAACCTTGAATTATTATTAGATCTCAGATTATTATTTGTGTTGGGTGTTGCATTTTAGCACTCATTGCACATCTTTATGTTTCATGCACTTGTTTGGCTTACATTAATTATCTACAATTGGTCAAACGGCAAGAATCTAATCCTCTGTTGGAGTAGTGCCATTCATAGCCATAGGCAGACACAAAGACCGTATGGCCTATTGGTTCCCAAAACCGCAGATCGGAAATCCAAGAGCCTGCCACTTCTCCGATAGGACTTCTCAATCAGTTCTGGCCAACGAACGAAAATCGCTTAGATTCCCTTGCACTTCGGGCTCCGCTACACCCAGGCGGGTAAACCTTCACCTTGAACACTAACTACACAATTCAAGGGTTTTCTATAGCGAATTTAAACTTTGCGAGTTCCTCGGTTGGCAAGGTCCTTGAACTCGATCCGAATGAAACTGAAACTGGATGCTGAATATTTGATGATTGGATGTTTTGTATAAATTTTGTAAATATTGAATTTGATGCTTGGAGGAGGAATATTATAGATTTTCTGACTTCAATAAAAAGACCAGTGCCTTTGCTTATCCGGGCGATAGAGTCAACTTCAGAGAATTTTTACATACAACTTCATAATGTTCAATGCATTTGTACTGCCAATAATTTTGATAATCTAGATGCGACAGACCGATTATGATGCAATCTTAAATTAGTCCAGATTGAATTTTAACTCCATTGAGACAAACTGGACACAGCTGCGGAAACAATTAAATATTTCACAACACCTGCGATGATCAAATTTAAAATGCTAATTGACCATGTCCACTTATCTGATAACAAAATCATATACAGAATTTTAAAATATAATTATGAAGGATGATTCTCTTGTGGTTTAAATCTCTACGCCATTAAAGGTAAACAAAGAACATTTTTATTTTATTATTAAAATAAAATAATTTTATAATAATAAAATAATGAAATTTTATTATAAAATCATATTATTGCCCTTATCTCTCCATACAATAAATATAAAATACTTCTCTTCTACTGAATGTCTAAATGTTCGGATATATCTCTTTTTACAAATAGCTTGTCCCTTATTTATATTTTGAATACAAGAGAGATGTGACTTTTCAAATGGAAAGTCATTACATTTTCTTATTAATCGCACCCCTTCAGTAAATAACTTTCAATTGCAAATTAATTGTTTTCTTAATAACTTCATTTAACTTCTTTTCTAAGGTTTTTGTCATCAACCTATAATTTTCTCTTTTCATGAATTTATGAAAGCCCTCGACGGCATGAATGGAGTCTTCAAATGCAATAGCGTTTGATGCCTGAAACTATATGACAACTTTCCACAGCTGTCCATTCTATCATTGCGTCCTTGTGTTTCCATCGTCCTTTTGCTTGTGCGGGATGTTGGGTGAGAGCTGCGAATAAAACCATTGTATGAGGCATGCAATTTCTCCTTTGATATGTCGGCCCTCAGTTCTTCATCCGGAATGGACCTGCGCATGGTAGTTACAATGCATGCTAATGCCCTTATCCGTCTAAAACATTCACGTCTCAACATTCTGGCAACGTTCCTCCTAGCACCGTGTCTAGTTATTGCGAAACCTTTTCCTTCGCCCTCCACAAATATTGTGTTGCACAGGATATGTTTCTCCCACTTCGAGTCTCACAGCTGTCATCATTTTATACCGTGAATGATTCAGAAGTTTTCAAATGGCCCGATGATTGTCAAGAATAGCATCCATGTTATGAATTATCCACCATGCTCATAATGTAATGTCGTTGTGAGGTCTCTTTCACGCAGCCAACTTGCTTAAGCTGAATGATTTGGTCAATATCTCAATTTATTTCCTAGTAACCATGATATAACGGATGAATGGTTTTTATCTCCTTCCATCATGCTTATTACATGGTCCAACACCGAACATGCCCAAACTGGCTGTGAAGTAGGACGTGTATTAGAATGGTAATCTGATATAAAAAACTGTGGCTTCGGCAGGAGGAGAACATCATGGTGAATACAAAATAACCACCAATGATCCTGGTTTTCCAAATAAAATTCAGCACTCCACCTTATCACTTGAACTACTAATATATCTTCTTTGGAGGAATCGGCATCATAGTAAATTCCAGTGATCTTAAATTCTGCAGGAAACCGGCTATCCTGACTGTACCCCATAAGCACACCTTTTATCCAAGCATAGAATGCTGAATCAACTGCCTCAAAGTGTAGAAACACAAAACAATTTCTCCAAAATGAAAGATCTTCAATAGCAACCAGTGGGCTTCTTCCAAAAATTAATCTCCTGACTGTAGTGAATCAGAAGTTTAACATTTTTAAGAAGCTGGAAACACAGAAGGCTTGACTGAGAGTAATCATGGTGTGAATAGTAGAACATATTGTATGTGTGTTGTGCTTCATGGACTGTCGCTGGGTGTCTACATGCTGTCTGAACAAATAGAGGACACTTTCATGTATTAATTAGAATCTGTGCTTGAAATTATCACCACATGCTTCTGACATTGAATACACTTCTCTAATGGTTTTTGCATATATAAATGCTGAAACTTATCCATTTTTCCTGAATAATATGATGCTGTCTATATTCTCCTGATCATGACCTTTAGTTGTTTTGAAGCATATTGGAAGTGGGTAAGATCACAAAGATTTTTCCTTTGTGATGATGCTTGGAGCTCTAGAATTTGCCAAAATTTAGAGTCCCATCATGGCCTCCCCGTTGACTTTACCCCATACAAACTTAAAAGCTGGTAGCAACGAAGTCCAAAGGCATAATTCTGTGTGCACTACTCCAAACATTCCTTGCGGCAACATCCTACATCACAATACACCCCTGCTAATACATGTGTCGTACACCCTATTAGCACAGTATGTGCTTACCTATCTATCCCCTACGCCCTTTGATCTCACCGTATGGTCACCATTCCCTTAGGGTTGTCTGACATGTAGTCCACCAGCAACCGTACGTCCTGTGCACCATTCCTCTATAGGACTTCTACACCGCTGGCTTCATAGTGACTCAAAGGTAGCCATACAGGCTCACCAAACTCACCTCCAGTTCAGATTTTGGGCCTCAATAAAAGACATGACATTATAAAAGGCAGCTATAACTAGCTAAAATGAGTTGCCTTAAAGAGCAATCAAATGGCCCAAACAGAGAACTTCATTTAGCAAGCTCAATACACAATTGTAGGGATCAAAGGAAACTCATGGAGCATTGGGATTCAATCACAAATCACAAGATGAGTATGTGTACGGTTTGATTGGAGGACTTTAACCAAGGTTTGAGCTCTTGATTTTCAGCCCATAGTTTACAAAAGAAATTATATTTCTTAGTTCACTGTTTACTTATAATCAGGTGCTTGGTGATTCAGTAGTGTGTTAGGAAATGGTTTTGCAACAGGTTATTGAAGTAGGTACAAGCTGTTCGAGTGATTATAGGATTGAGGACACAAGACATCAAATCAGCTCAAGGAAATTCATTCACATTATAATCATTCTAGCATATTAAGTGATGTTGTCTTGCTGATAAGTTTTTCCCAAAAACAAATCCCAAGTTATATCCTATGTTCAGAATGCATCTCATTGATTTGATAACACTGCAATGATTTGTTGCCCAAGATATGCATCAGCAAGCATGTGACGAGATTGAGCAAGATATTGCCACACTTGGAAACATATGCACATTCCCCATAAGGAATTAATTATGATGGAGAGCAATTATTATAAAATGGTTATGAGAATTTTTGAGATTATTCTTCTAGGTTTCATCATAATCTCTAGAAGTGTTCCGTTACCACTATTGTCTATTTTGTGAAGAAAATCAACAAAACCATGGGACAAGACCTTATTCAGACAGAATCAAATAATTGTCATGAGTACAAGCAAAAAAAAATCTTTGGCCTATTCTATAGACAGGTCATGTGGATGAGCATATTGAGGCTATGATGAGTTTTGAGTCAGAGCTTTTTAAGAAATTTGTCAAGTCTTGGTAATAAGAGAAGGTAAATATTGGAAGAGTTTCTTTTGTGGTCTCGATGGAATCAATTGCAGCTGCTACTGGCTTGATTGTAGAAGGAAAGGCCATTCCCAAAAAAATTAATGATCATCGACCTCAAGAAGTTCCGCGGCCTAGATAAAAATATTTCTCATCTGCGAAATGGTTTCAATTCTGAAGAACTTTGTGGCAAATGGAAAGATGTGGCTCTCGTGTTGATCAAGTTTATCACCCTCGAGCGCAGGTTCAGACACTTCCACTCTCACTTTTTCCTTGTGTTAAATCATTTTCATCATAATATTAAACTCAATTTATCTTTCTAGATTCTCTCATTCATATCTCAGTTTGTCATAATATCCTAAAATAATGGGGCAGGGGGGCGGGGGGTGGGGGACTCCTCTTCATCAAGGTCTAATCCTCTGCTTATATAATTTTCATCTAGCTTTGACCAAGGAGGTTGACCCCAAAAACCCTAGTTTGATAGTGGAGTTAAATAACCTTGTGGATAGTAATATGACTTCCCCGTCTATTATAATTTTTCCACTAGGATTAATCCCTTGAGGAAAGACAAGCTTAAAGCCTTTAGCATAGATAGAAAATTAGAAAAAACGATTGTTGTTTGTGAGGATTTTTCTTCCTTCTGTTCCACTGAGTTAGAGTGGACCCAGATAATACCCTTGTTAAACCTCCTAGCCAAGCCCACAATTCCCCATCCCCTATTTCTATTCCAGAAATGTACTCAGATGACCCTAAGATCCCTCAAAATGTTTACCCTCCCTACTCTCATAATCACACCCTTGGTGATGAACTGTCAAGTTATGGTCAGATTGTGAATAAGGTGGACACGTTATGCATCCTTTACAATTGCCAGAATGCCATTATCAAGTGCCTTATTGTGCAACTTCACACTGCTGGGAAAAAGATTAACAGGCTGGAAGCTACTGTGGGGGCTAAGGCCAATGCGGGGGATTGGTCTCACACTGAGGCAGATGACAGCATTTGGGAAGTGGTTGATGAACCGGCACAAAAATTGGATAATTGGGAAATTATGGAAGATCAAGTTTGTTAGTTGAAGACTCTCATTCCCTCATATGAAGAGAAGCAGGAGATGCTTCGGGCCCTAGCTAATGTCAAAGCAAACCAAACCCAGGTCAACAAAAATTTGGCAGATGTGTAAAGTTTCAATAAGCAGATGATGGAGAAAACAATCTATTCCTTCAACACTATAGGACGGATTGGAATTCAATAAAGCTAAATGAAGGAAGCATGAGGAAAGTCTGCAGGTTGCTTCTTACCCAGGTAAAGAGGGGACTTCTTCTAATGCAGTTATGGATCCTCCAAGAAAGAGCTCCGTTCTGGATATTCTCAAGGATCTCAATGAAAATTGGAAGGAGATAAATCTCCCATCTGTTAATTTCCTGTGTTGGTTCTAAACTCTAGTTGTTTAGTTTCTGGTTCTTTTGTTGCAATGTTTTGTAGTTTTGCTAGTTGAAATCACTTCTCATGAATTCCTATCATTCTCCCTTAAGACTTGTTGTTATTTTTCTATGTTGGTTTAGTGCCCTTTCTCGCTTGATCTAATCAGAACATCACTTCTCTAATGGTTATATTCATTTCCTTTCAAGAACTATGTTTTTCTGATTGTTTTACAGGTTCAAGTTACTCTGTGCATAGAAAGTTGTTGAAGATGACTTCTAAAATAGTACTTCCAACCATGTTCTATATACACACAAAAATATGCTTTCCATCAATATGGATATATGAAGTTAAAGATAAAAATTAAAAAAATTAACATACGCACAAAATTCTTAAAGAATTTAGAAATGTAACATCAAAATGATCAAAACTGGGAAATCCTTAAAACCGCATCTTAATCGACTCCATATTTCTTAAAAAATATAAATAAATTTAAAAGCCAACACACGATGGAGCATTTACGTATTTGACATTTTTAGCCACTACATATGTCCCATTATTTTATCCGACAAGCATTGTCCTAAATTCACAAGTCAATTTATTTTTACTATCAAATACAAAAGAAACAAGCACTTGTCAAACTTCTTTCAAAATATCAAGAAACTACCCTTGCTACTGAAAGTCAAATCTTTCTTTGAGTCTCCAAGAATTGTGATAAATAAATAAAAATTATCTATTTAAAATGTATAACATAAAATGTCTCTTGTCTATGAACAGAAAATGCCCAGCACGGATGCCAAAATGGATGACTATTTTGAATGACAAGAGGACCGTAAAAGTCAAATTTATTGAAGATAAGGTCAAAATTTACAAGATCGTGAAGTCACAATACCATAGCAGAGACAAAAAATGAAAACTTCTCCACCTCGCTCTGGTTAGTCATTCCCAAGAACCTCTTGAGTCTAGCATCATCTTTCCACCACCTCCCCGTCCGCTTCCACCTTTATCACAGTCTTTAATATTGTTTATGCCTCATCTATTCTAGGAATCCCCATAGTAAGAACCAAGCCATTGAGCTATTCCGTAACATTGAAAAACTTATTGCCGCTCTTGGTCATGTCCCCTGATGTTACAACTCAGATATGAAACCATACCCCAAAAGACAGATGTTCAAGGATGAGGCGAGACATGCTATAGAATGGGTTACACTCATTATCATTATGCTTTTTGTAAGGTGCACTAATCATGAACTTGGGAGAGACTGCAGCACACTGGATAAGATGATAATGCAGAAAATAATGGAAAAAGTCTGGTTTCCATATTGCATTGACATTATGAATTTTGTGGCATAAAGTTGGTGTCGTAATCTTGTGTGCCATTTTCCTTGATGTTTTTTTGTTAGTAACATGATTCAGTTAATTGTTGCTTGTGTTGATGGATAGTGACCTAATGACTTGGTTAGTTAACACTGGCTGATGTCAGTTAATGTTTTGTCTTCGCAAACACAACTATTGTTACATCCCAATTTTTGACCTAATCTGAAATATAGCCGTTGAGATTCACATGAAGTCAGTTGGCAGTTTAATTTGTTATAATCTGGCGAAATGGTAAGATAGTTAGTAGTTATGATTTCAAGTGAAGATAACATGTTAGTTGATCGTTAATCACAAATTCATGGAATTGAGAAGATGGTTAACCATTATGATTAATTATGATTAAATAATTTATTATGATAATATAAATTAACTACGGGAAAATTCCTTGCAGGAGACATGTCGAAGGGGTGAAAGCATTGTCAGAAAAGAATTAGGCAAGAGCATCACCATCACTGGGTCGATGGGTAGAGGACCTAGCGACTTGAAACAGGATACATTTGTGGGACCCGCATGAGTTATTTAAATAAATAATTTAATTAAAATAATTGGGTTAAAATATATAAAGTAACTCAAAGGATTTTAATTTATCTTTCATCATATTATTTTAATAAATATTTAATTACGTGCATTTAAATATAAAAGTGATTTGGCACATTATCATTTAATAATTTAATAGAGTGATGTTTAGTTGTACATTATAATAATGTTCGAATTATAATAATTGAATTATTATAATTTTCAAATTATAATCTTCCAATTCTTCTTTCCAACTTATTTGCTTTTATTCTTTTCTCTCTTCATAGTCGATTTATTAATTGGGAATTCGAATGGTTTTACATCTTTTATGTTTTGGAAGCCAAGAAGTCACGAGTAGTTCCTTATATTGGAAGCCATGAGTAGGGCCAGGGGATATAGAACGTCAACATAAATGTTTAGCCTTTTCAGCGGTAAAAACAAAAATTACCTTCACTAATGGTTCGGCTTTTCTTTCATCAATATAACATCCATGGTTTCTACTACTGAGGGAATGCTAGACTATGTACCTAGTGCATGGTAAATCTATAGAAAAGGTATAATTATCAGGTTTTACATTAATTCGTGCTCAGTATATTTGGAAGCACAGGGAGACTAAATTATAGTGTGTGGAAACCATTTTCAGTCAGCGTAGCATCCCATATTAATGGCTTCGGTGTCGTGCATGCTTTCTATTTGTCGAGGAAGCAAAAGCAAATTGTTGCTACTAGATATCAATGGAAATGACTATCGGGTTTGTTCTCACTTGAGTTTTCTGCATCTTTGTGAACTAGGCTACGGGTATGGTGAGTGCTATGCGTTCATACCACAAGGATTTATCTGTTAACAAATTTATTCAGTTTTGATGCTAGATTGTTTGTAGTTGGAGATTAGGAAAGGTCTCCATATTGCACTAATACTAATGTTCAATAATTTTCAATACTATCTCTGATGGCTATCATATTTAATGATTTGGTTCCACAATGGAGATCTAAGTCAAAGCAGTACCAGTTTTTCCTTTCCATGATTTGGTGTGTTCATTCTATGCTCTCTTTTGTACATCTTCCCTTACTAATGATAATATTGCTGTTGGAATTAATTACTGGTCTGAATGGATTATGCATTATTTAAAAACATAGCTTCCTTAGTCGGAACTTCATAGGGTTCTGATATCATGTCACCTGCTGTACTAATAAACCTGAGATTGTCTCAGTTATGAATTTGGAAGATGGAAACTATAAGTAACATATCCGATGCATTTATGATTCATAGTTCATCCTTCTTGATTGCTGTCGAATACTATTGATAGAGCTGATAATCATGCAAATCCGTTTTCATATTCATAACTTCTTTCTTCCCTGAACTGAATATTCAACCATAGCCAGTTATACATTGCTAGGTTGAGATTAGTTTATAATACCTTGCTGTTGGTTTCCAGCTTAATATAGAGTTCATTATAGATCTTCATCAAATATCCTTAAGATTAACATCAATTATGGAAATTCAAATGATAACTGTAAAAATATAAATGTATGAATGAACTAACATCAAAGACCATGTATTTATGAATACTCATGGATTCTGAACACTAAGGGATTCACCTATCAGAGAGGCCAATGAATGGTGAAGAAGTGAAGATTTAATCTGTAAACAAAATCAAGAAACCAGATTTGAATAATAAATATTTAATAGCTCATACTTATCCTGTTGTTGTAACTCCTGCAATCAAGTCTTGTGGTGTGGATAAATACTAAGAAGCCTAGTGGATGGCAAGATGACCCCTGTCAATTCCGGGTAGGGAAGGCCTTTCTCATTAGAGATCGTGTGTGGATAAGATTTGGTCTGAGGTTGGGTGGTTAAGCTCCTAGCAATGTTTCACCTCTCCCCAAGATGTCAATCGTGCACTAGACAAAGATAAGCTATGCAGCCAATTGTTTATCAGAAATAGGTATTATCACTTTTATTTATGAGGAGGTAAGATTAAATTGAGTTATTTCATTGTTATCGTTATTTTACACCTAGATGCAAGAGATAGATTCGTGGATTGTTTTTATTTATATGAATAACGAATATAAGTATATTTCTAATCTTGAGATACTGTCACAGTTAAGTAATCCGAAGGAAAGGAATCTAAAGCCCTAATTGATTGAGTGATAGCTGAAACCCTAAAATGAAACAGCGGTACCCGAAACCCTAATTGAATCCAGTGGTATCAGAAGCCCTAATTGAATCCATGGTATCAGAAGCCCTAAATGAAACCGTGGTAGCGGAAGCCGTATCAGAAGCCCCAATTGAATCCGTGATAGCAGAAGCCCTTTTTGAATCAGTGGTATCAGAAGCCCTAATTGAATCCGTGGTAGCGGAAGCCCTTTTTGAATCAGTGGTATTAGAAGCCCTAATTGAATCCATGGTAGCGGAAGCCCTATTTGAATCAGTGGTATCAGAAGCTCTAAATGAACCGATGGTAATAATGCCCTAATTATTACAGTGGTATATGATGCCCTAATTTTAAATATAGTGGTATTTAATTGTGATCATCATTTGATTTTGATATAGCGGTGTTTTGATGATAGTCGTCATATGTAATTGTTATAGTGTATTTGTGGAATAATCCGGGTGGTTGCAAAAGCATCCCTAGTTTGATTTCAATCTCAGTTTTCCGAGGTATGTGGTTTTCAATTTCTGTAGTAATTTCATTTGATGGTATTTCAAGTTTTTAGTTAAGAAATTTTGTCTAACTGATTTTAATAGTAAATCTTATTCACATAAACATGAATGATATAACTGTCTTCCTATGAAACGAAGTAATAACTATATTCTTTGAGTATGTTAGATGTTAATTTAGACCCTGGAAAACCGGATGTTACAATTATGATTTTGGCATAGCCAAAAACCATAACAGCATTCTTCAGGCAGCATGTCAATGTGATTTCAGTATATATTACATGCCTTCAGTTGTGTTCAGTTGCATTCTTGACTTGCAAAATGACCTTGGGTGGTGAGTTGTATTGAGCTTATTGTGGTATTACAGAATTAGTGGTAGTTTTCCTTAGTATTATAGATAAAATTAACATTCTAATAAATATAGACTTGTGGCCTTTACATCTTGAATTTTCGTAAAACTATGACTCTTGGAGGTATTAATTGGAATCAGTGAAACTTAGTGTTGTGAACATAGCAGAAAATCTACCGCTTCTGGGAGATTTCTCCACTAAGGCCTGCATTTATTCTCCACTTCCATGAAATTGAAAAAAAATATTTGTATGTTTCATCCAGTACTGTTTTGTGGGTGAGTAACTCAGACTAGTAGGCTGGCTGGGAGGATAATAGTGGAATATAAGCCCTTGTGGAGGTCAAAAATATTCATACAACACTATTTATTCCGCTCTCAGATCTGAGTTTTAATACTCCTTTGCACTGTGTGCCAAGGCTTCTATTTAAGTGATGACATCTAAGGCATTCTACAGACCGTCTCTTAATCCTCAGTCATAATAAAAAACATGTGGGAGGACCATGTTTGAATTTAGAAGAAGATTAGATTATACAAGTATAATTTTGGTTTTTGATGAGGATAAAATGCCTCTTGACAATACTAGTGAATTGGAGGAGCATTTCTTTCGCCTTATTTTTTAAGCTCTCTACTTTAGTTGTTTACAGATGAAATTCAGTAAATGCTTTTGAATTAGCTTAATCTTGGTATATGCAATTCTTTAAATTGTTAAGTATTTTCTCTCAATAGAATGCTGAGCTCATTTATCCTCAAAAACCTTAATTTTTTCTATTTCTGATTATGGGCAGGGGTTGCTTTTTGCATTAATATTTTTTATTTTCTTAAATAAAAGGACTTATTTTTAAACGAGCCAATAAATTTGCACAATCCATGAAGTCAATTACAAATCGTTTCTGGATTAGATTGTGTAAGTATTTTTTTCCATTAACGTTTCTATTTTTTATATATGCATATATATCTATGCTTGAATACCTATACGTTTGTATCAATATCACTTGGAATGATTTTGAAGAAATAATTAGCCTGCATGGTGTTTTTGTAGGCATGTGTGTGTGTGTGTCAGTGAATATTTGTGAAATGAATCTATGTTTTTAAGTTTTAACAAGTTTTTGGTTTGTGTAAAAAGTCTATTCATGGTTGAATTACCAATTATGTGAGTTGAATTTTCATACATTTATTAGCCAACTAAAATTTATGCTTTCCTATTTTTAGGTCAATGAATGCCATTATACAATATTATGGATTGGAGAGTGAGAAATCTAAGAATAACTTCAAAGGATGTATGTTTTTGGTCTATCTGTTTCTTCATCTTTGATATGAATATCTTATTATTTGTGATTGTTCTTGATTGAGTTCCTATTTTTCCTTACATGTGCCTTATGCCTTGAATTATGTGCATGGTTATATAGTAACTGATACAATTAAGTTAGCAACCTATATAACCTTGGTTGCCAGTAGTGGAATACACCCACACAAGCATATACCTCAATAAGAATGACATAAGTAAATAAGAATTACATACATAAGCATGCACGCTTTGTGTCAGGAGAAAGATCTTGATATGCTTAAACAAAAAGAAAGTCAATCTCTACATGTAATTACAATTAGGGAAAAACAAAGTAATAAGGTGTGTGTAAGGCATATTCAGTACTTGATAACCATCATACTTAACCATTTTATAAACAAGGCCACCACTCTCCTAAAAAGCACAATACAACTGCTGTATGGAATTCCTTAAGGTTACTGTTGTCTTCGGAAACTAGGAAAATAATGGTACTATGAAATTGAATCAACTGGAATCAAGCCAAGACCATATTAGCATACTCCATTAAGATTAATTTGGAAAAACTGTCATCTTATTTAAAAGTTCAGAGAATTCATGCCAGCAACTGACATTCATGACCCTTTACTTGCTAGAATCTTTATATATTTATATGTATTATATTCAGGGGGCCAATTGCCATGATTCTGATTGTTTGTTGACTATGCAAATTATGTTCCTTATGTGTGTATGCCATACACAGATGATATGGTACTCACTTTCCTATCATTAAAAAAAAATCTATATATGCCTACGTACTTGGCTACCTAGTCTGACTATTGTATACTTAATCTATATTAGTGTGGAGGCATTATATATCAAGGAGTTGTGTAAATATGTCCATGGCATGCACTCCTTTATTTCATCACTCTAGATGAGGTGATCAGTGTGTGAAAATATGGATAAGGATTAGTCAACTTACTTAGATCTTTGTGACTAAAGATGTTCTCGGTACGCCAACTTGAAGCTGCAGGCAGATTTAGAGTGAATCCTGAAAGTATTGCCTTGATAGATGATCTTTGTAGCTCGCATACTACCTTGGGCATTTCTGTACTCAGAAACTAATGCATGGAAATCTTATTATTATTGATTGGAACATGGGAATCTAGGTTTACTCCTTAATGCTAAAGATGAAACAATTCGCTTGCTTAGTTGATAATCTCTAGGTATTATCCTACCCTCCTTAGAGTCAGCTCATAGTTGATGAAACAAGTCAAGGATTAGAAATACACTCAAATAATGTTGCAAAAGAATAAGGGTTCATTTTGGCTAACTTCAAGGGAAAAAGAAGGCATAAACATGAAAGAAGTCAGAAGAGTGGGTGGGGATGGTTAACTCCAAAAACAAAGAATAACATTTAAAGCCTATGAACAGACATGTTTTACAAAGTGAATTACTTCTCTTCCCTTGCCCCGCTTTTCAGGCTCTACAAACATCAAAGATGTCTTTGACTAGATAGTTTATATCATCTCCTATCCAAATACGTCATCTTGCCACCTCATCTTGATTGGTGAACACCATCTCGTTTAGATTCATCTCATCCCCATCTCCCTCCTTATCTTGAAAGAGGTTAGAAGAATAGGTGGGGATGGTAAACTCCAAAAACAAAGAATAACATTTAAGGCCTATGAACAGACATGTTTTACAAAGTGAATACTTCTCTTCTCATGCCCTGCTTTTCAGGCTCTACAAATATCAAAGATGTCTTTGACTAGATAGTTTATATCATCTCCTATCTAAATACGCCATCTTGCCACCTCATCCTGATTGGTGAACTCTATCTCTTTTAGATTCATCTCATCCCCATCTCCCTCCTGATCTCGTGCCTCCTTGAACTCCTTGCCTAATTTCTCCACCCCATGCTCAACATTTAGATCTCCCTCATTAATTTCTTCCCTACACTATCTCCCTTGTTTAAAAAATGGCATATCATTTTATGCTTCTTGGGTCCCTATTGACTGATCATTTTCCTCAAATCAGGAATGGAACAGTCCCAGCATCATCTATCATTATAATTTATATCTTCTCAATGTCTGCTTGTGTTTAAGTTCATAATTATAGGAATTTAATGATTTTTTTTCAAAATCTATTGCCATCAAATCAACAAGAAGGTGTAGCTAGTTCCTGTTCTTGTACTCTCATTGATTAGATTCTTTTATAGGTGAGAGACACCTAAATCCCAATGTACTTACCAACTTGCTCATACATATTGACTACTGTTACATCCCAAATTTTTGCCCATTTAAAAAAATCATATAGCCGTTATATATATCATGTGAATGACAGTTACATAGTAAAAATAGCTGAATGTCATGATCATGTGAAATGGAAATTATGGTTGATCATTTTGATTCATGTGAAGATGAATTGTTAATTGTTCGTTACAATTTAACTGAAAAAGATAGTTATTATTTTACAAGAAGTTATAAAAAATAGTTGTTAATGATATTGGTGGTTAGCCGTTGTGATAATTATGAAATACTGTTGATTATAGCATCTTGATTTAAAATTGAGGAATATGTAATTATCGTGTAAATATTACTTCTTGGATGCAAGAGAAGATGAACAGGCGAAAAGCATTGCTAAATGGGATTTAAAGATTGGGGCACCAAAAGTCCATCGACAGGCCATCAGGTATGGGTTCTAACCATCTTGGTTAAGGACTTAACAGCTAGGCAAGCAAGAGTATACCTTGGACAATTATTAGCCGCCCAGTTTGTTCTTAAACCAAGAAAAACTTTAAACATTTAAAATTAAATAAATTGGTAACCTTTTTATATTTGAGACCGTTGAGTAGTCACTGGAATGTAATTCTATATATTGGCACCATGTTATCTTAACATATGTACTTGCACCTACATGTGTGTGTGTGCATGTGTGTGTGCGTATGCATAAATCAATATATTGATGCAAGGACTTATCTGATTCAATTTACACACGCGCATGTGTGTGTGTACAACTTGAGATGACATAAATAGCATGATGCCAAAATATTAGAACATAAAAATCCTGAGGAAAGATAACCCTTATATCTTTAATTTTGGCTCCATAATGTTGAGCGATTGCCACCTTCATATTGGCTTATATTTCTTTTTGAAAAATTTAATTTGGTGGAATTACACTTGACTAATGGCTTGCCACACACCGCCACTCCTTGTAACTAAGCGTGCGAATGGTTTATTTATTTCTCTCTTGCTAATGTGAGAGCACTTCTTTCTTTCTCGATTGTTTCTCAGCTTGTGCTCTGCAAAATAATTATCTCCCTCCTACGGCCTCAAGCCAAGTTGTAATTGCAAATGAAATTATTGAGAATCCCTGCATCTTAATGTGATTGGCAAAGGCGGTGACCTCCTCAACATTATTGCCAAAAATTTCCAGTTAGCACTACATTGCGTGATAGCACATGCTTCGCAAGCCGCATTAGGCAATTCATCCATCATCTTCAAGTTATGAAACCATTGGTCATGTTAAATTGCCATATATGCATTGTTCATTTTTTATATTGTTTATCTCAAACAATGGCGGAATTCAGTTTGTCATACTGATATTGTTCATTATAGATAATGATTGAAGCATCAATGGTCGTAGTAAAAAGGCTATAGAATGTTGCCTATGGACTGATATGCAATTTCCGAATATCATTTGGATCCCATGTTTTTAATATGCTGTGGGTAGTACAGACCCGTAAATGCCATAATATAAATTGAGATATTTGTGACTATTCCTATGACCATATTCTTCTCTTGGCATGAGATATCTTTTAAGAAAGCACTAATATACTGTAGTGCATGTTAGATCGAACTGACTTGTACAGAGGTATTGACCATATATCTCTGAGATAAGATCAGCTCGAATGTTGAGAATAATGAATTGCTAAATTTGTTATTGAAAATGTACATGCTTCTGAGATCTCGTAGGATGCACCCAAGACCGAAAGGGTCAAGTAATTATGGGTGGGAGGGGAAATATCCCTACAAGTACAAAATGGATGTTAGAATTGAAAGTAATTAAATGATAAAAACTGTATACATATTGAGTCAGCTCATGGTTGTCCAAATTATATTTCTTGTTGTCAAGTCAAGCGGTGGGTGATCGGGCACAATAGTAGCCCACTGAAATCCTTGGCCAAGGTTGGTTAGTGGCATACTTGTCACAATGATCACTAGAGGTCAGAGTGCTAGCTGACAAAGGGGAGGTTGATGGAGGATATCCATAACCTCGTCTGTTGCTTAGCTGACACTCTTAAGACCAGAATGCTCAGGTGGTTTGACCATAGTGCCCCAAGCCTAACCCCGGGGTAGGGAGGGTCTTTCTCAAACCGAGATTGTGTAGGGATAATTTAAGGTCCGTGGTCGGGAGGTTAAGCCCATGTATGCTTCTCCTCTTCACAAAATGTCGAGGCTTGCTCAACACAGTGACCGTCTTCTGCATTATGTATGGTACTTGATTTTGTTACCCTCTTTATCTTTAGCATTATGTTATGTGATCATGATACTTAGTTTTGATATTTCCTTATGTTGTTTTTTGTAAAGATTACAATTGAAATGGGAAGAATTAAACATGGAAGTTGTAACTGATTTTCATAAGTAGAAAGTTTAGTTCGGTATTATACTCTTGAATGTGAAATGCAATAAATGAATTAGTTAGTTAATTTTTCTCTTTCATATGAATTAGTTGTTATAACCGCCAATTTGTCATTCTATTATGAATATTGGATTATAATATAGTTAAATTTTGGGTATGGAAAATAGCTTGTTACAACAACATTGCGTAAACATAATACAAAAGTGTGAACCCTTGTTAATTAAGAAAAAAAAAATGCAACATATCCATAATAGCCCTAATGAGCTTAGATAAGTCTCTCCTCTCTATGTATGTATAAACATAAATTCATAAATATACGGATAGTTAAGCCAGCTTTATCAATCCACCTGCACCCAAAGCACCTTGAGTGTTGACTTAGAAGCAAAATTGCAATGCTCAAAATGTCAACTAACGAAATCACCATAGACAGGCATTTTATCAAAACACATAAAGCTAAATTGACTCATGATGTATTAAATATCAAAAAGCCATAGCAGATCTATTTTTTCCTAATTGTTCAAGGAGCTGTATTTCTTTCAGTGGCACACATTGACATAACAGATTGTTTAAGAAAGTGTTTCAAATTAAAAATTTTAAACCTAAAATAATACCAATAACATACGAATTTATCATTTATGATCTCCCCAAGAAATATTCACACTAAAATTAGCTTATCATCCAGTTGTTGACATTAACATCATGAAAAAACACCAAGTGAAAAATGAATATAACAGGCAGAGATTGTTTAGGAGTTGAGTAACTTTACATCAGGAGGATCAAATTTGGCACCAAGGTTACTAAGTTTTGCATGAGCTTCTGCATAGTCCTTGAAAAATGCATCCTGATCAACTGCATATTTCTCAGCGTATACCTGCAAAAATTTAAAACTCCAATCAGCACTTTCCTTATATTGGAAGGAAATCAGTTATAGGCATCCTTCTAACATCTTATTTCAGATGCATATATACTTACTAAGTTGAATTATGAAGTAAAGTATTTCTCAAATTTGTCAGAAATGATAAAAAGATTTCCTACAAGACTTAAGATGTTTGTTTAGTGTTATTAGTATGTTATAAGAATGGAAAGATTGACATATTACATCAATAATCTTCAGCTTCTTTGAACTTGAATAAGTTGAAATTGGCTTCGTTGGGTATCAAGATGCATTTTAAATGTTCAGGTTTGCAAAAAATAAGGACAGTTATAATAAAATCTCTTTTGTGATTGAAGAATTAAAAAGAAATAAGTATAACATTTTAACAGTCACAAATGACCAGAGCAAATTCCATGGGGACTTTAAAGTACATCCAGCTAAACAATCACCTTGAAACCAGGATCTTCAAAAAGAACGGCATCTGTCGGTAATACCAGCAGATCGAGGTCCCTCCTCTCTTTTATATCCTTCACAAAAACAAGAAAAAAGAAACTTCTGCTCATTCGTGATCAAGGTAAAATCTAGGTGAGGTTCAATTCAGCTGGACTCTGTACCTTGAAATAAGAATTATCAAATTTAAGCCACTCCACAGTCCATGATTGACCTCCTGGTGCCCCAGGACCATCTTTCTGCACCAAAGATAATCACATGGTTATTCAATTTCTTCTATTCTAGACAACAGTGCTTCATTAAGTTCCCAGAGTCCTTGACTTTCTTATTTATGCAACCATATAATCAATGGTCAAGTGCCAATGTGTTTACTTTCACCATATATGTTTAAATTTTATACCCAAATGTAAACCATTTTTTACAAGTGCAGAAGTACATTACCTATCTCAACCTACATCCAAAGTACTATATTAGTTTATATTTATCTATTAAGGGTTATATCAGAATGCCCTAGAAGCATACCAAGTGGTATCAGTCTATCAGAGCATCTATTAATTCCTTGGCCTGTGTTTGCCTATGAAGATGATAATATGTGGCCACAATTTTTGGTTTCCAAAGACCAGCTCTATCCTTTAATTAAACTGTATTAGTGAGCATCGTTTCTCTATGTCTGAGTTTGAAATTATGTTGGATCACTGGTTTTACTTTTATCAGTACGACGGGACAGTTTGGTTATTTATACAAACATTATAGCTAGTCATATGGACATATGGCATATAGGTATAGAGTTTCAGTTTTTAATAGAATGCAGGAATATATAGATAACAGTACAGGTTATATCCCAGTTAAATATAAGACCCTAGAGCTGTAGGTAGAGGTACAGGGGCAGAACTCAAGTTTACTGGTATCTATGTATAATAATTGCACTGTATTACTTATCAAGGAACCTCATCATCAATTTCCAACATCAGGATTGACGCTGAAAGAAAAATGCTCTAGATTTATTGGGCTTCCTCTTTCCTCACTGTAGGTGGTTGTGTCAAAATCTGTTAATGACATATATGAATCTCAAAGAGCTCAGTCTAATGTTACAGTAGAAAATAATTCTACATTATTGATTGCACCCACTTACTGTGTATTTAGTTTCAGGTTTGCCCCAGCCACTACGCTCTGGCCTGGACCTTCCAAGGGTGTGTGCACCAGACAATGCAACAATTTCCTGCAAAAGAATCAATACTCATTTTCAATAAACTTGTTACAGAGAGCTTACGAACCTCACACTGTTATGCATTTAAATGAATATAATTTTGTATTCAACCTTGTCTGTTAATCCCATTCTGTAGAAGACTTCCCGCAAATGATCTGCAGGCGAAGGAGGACCAGCATCTAGAATCACAAAAGAAAAGTATTTTAGTTTGCTGGTATTAAAAAGTTCAACTTTTTAGTTGAATTCTTTCTGTATCTAGTAGACCCTATTTTGAAATCACGGTGAACTAACTGGACATCTCATGGCCTGCACAGTGCTATCAATAAAATCCTGGCCATAACCATACCAAATGCAGTCAAGTCTTTTCTGCCCATGAATATTAGGCATCATGACACAAGATTATTTCAATAAGAGATACATACTGGGGAAATCTGAACACTCCACAAAGAATAATCTAGTCCTGATAAGCCATTTGCCACGCAAAGATAGAGTTTCTATTGAGGTTTATGTGTTTCTTGTACACCTCGCCTGGAATATTGAAATGGCATTTACCTCCTGGTCTTAATTATTTTCTCCTACATATGGTAATATTGTGAATATGTTCTTGATTATGTTCTTTTGGTACTTGTTCTGTCCACCATTGTAGACTGAATGCACTTTTGGTAATTGTTTTCTCTGCCTGATCTGACATCTACAATGGAAAACATATTCGACATTCAGATTCAATACATGGTGAATTATGTGGCCCAAGAGAAAATTAGCTTGTCTGACTGTTTCACGTAACCTATTTTCTCACACAAATAGTCTAGCCCCTTATTGATAATGTCTGACAATTAAAACACAAGTTTCCTCTGGCATACAATAAAGCTCAGTAGAGACCAAGTTGATACTCTAGACAATGTACTGTAGGAAATATCTTGACTAGTATATTTGCATTGACTCTTTTATGCAGTCTTATTTTTCTGGTCTGCTTCTCTTCCTACGGGATTACTCTTCTTCTTTTTCTACAGAGTCAAGCCATATTTTAATCTCTTCAATAGTAAATATTTGTTATACTTTTCTCTATTTCCTACCATAAAAACCCTTTGCCGGCTATAACTTTATAACACCAATTTCTTTAATATTTAATGGGTAGACATTCTATCAAACACTTGTATAGCAGCCTCATAACCACTGTTAATGACATAGCTAGATGTTAACTGTCATGCCACCATAGTCAAGCCAAATACTGAAATGATATTTGTAATTCAACTTGATAAATATCAACTTATAATTTATTATTCAAAACCCTGGGGTTGCAGACTTACACTCAACAAAGATAATGATGAAAACTGCAATTACACTACCCAATAGCGGCAATACAATTCTAGCATACACTTATTGGCAAACCATATGCAAGATATAAGAAGAACCTGATTTGATAATGTCAATGATTGGCCATAATATCGGAATCGCAATCCAGATTGAAGTCAGCTTTATCCTTCTATCAATTTGCAGCATCTAGATGGAAATGACTTGCAATGTGCATGTAATCATGACCCCGAAAACCTCATCTGCAACCTTAAACCACTAACCGCAGGGCTGGATAACTGATCGACAGCTCAATTATTGAACGTTGGGTGGAGCTGGGCAGTAATAATCCCACAAAGTGCAGCGCTAAACCCAAATTCAGCTCCCAAATCCTCACGTCAATGCCAGTAACAAATCGCAGGTGGTTAAGCATGAACACACCGCCTCTTGGTTACCACATGGAGCTTAGAAATTGCTATGACAATTCTAGAAAATGCCAAACGCGGCACACATGATGAATGGTTGCTTGCAAGAAACCTACGTGAGCCTCATATGAATTGCAGGTATGCTGGAAATTCACAAACTCCTTCACAAATCAGTCACATCTCAGAAAAGCCAATCTCCAAATATACAGGATGGGCAGTAGGAGATATGCAATTCTATATAACAACACACTTTGCTAATGCAATTCTTAGAATTCCTAGAAACTTCTTAAAACCCTCAGCCAAATGCACAATCATTTCAGTATAATCAACAAGATTATTCTTCTCCCTAGATACAGAAGATACAGTAGGAAAGTTGCCAAGAACTTCTCAGACAAGACCCTTATACTTCAACAAGGGCTCACAGGTCATAAATCAAGAATGCCACAAAGACACAAAAAGAAAATATATTTTTCAAGCGTGCCTTTCCCAATGAAATGAGCTCTCATTTATAAGCTTTTGTTGGCAAAAGTTTCCATAAAACTCCACTTCAGAAAATGAGGAAGTTTCCCAAAAGAACTCAACACTAGAAACTTTTCAACTTGCTTTTTAAATAATAATATAAACATTATTATAATAATGCAACTCAATGAACAATAAATAAATAAAAGCTCATGCAATTATTAGCCTAATCAACCGCAGGTGACAACCAACTCTGCCAAGACACCCACTGCACTGTCAAGAATAGAAACTACTAAAAATAGTAAATCCGTAACTGAGACCCCCAAAACACCCTGTCAACTCACGAGGGCTGCTATGATGAGCTAACTCTATCAACTGCACAAACCGGCCGAAAATGGGGACATTACACCTTCTACTAGAACATTATATGGTAGAATTCTCTTCTGTCCAACTCTGTTCATATTTGTCAAATGTCAAAATATCAATCTGATTCTTGTTTAATGTATGTCCATCAATAATATTAATTCAATTCATGTCACGAGCAAGCTATGATTGTTTTCTATTGAACCTAGTATTTTCCTTACTACCATAACTCTTTCTTCATTATGTCTTTACTAAGTCATTGACTTTTTTCTAGTTTTGTATTTATAGGGTTTCACCTTTCAAGATTTCTTTATATCTACCTTTTTCATGGATGTGGATTACTAAAATCTTATTGAGCAGTTTTTGGTCTTGCCTTTTTACGTTAACATGCAGCATCATAGGTCCTACCAGCACTAATTTTGTTACTGATCCATAAGAAGAAGTTATAGTACAAAATTAGCATACATGTAGCTCAATTAGTTATTATGAAATGAGAAATTAAACCTAAATTGCACAAATGAAATCAGAAACTAGGGAAAGCATTCCATAGATTGGCAAAAGACTAAAGGAAGGAAACAAATTGCACTAGAAGACATGTTGAAGAATAAAACAATAGATAAGAAACACTCAATAACAAAATAGGCATAGATCAACAACACAAAAACAATCGTTGAGACACATTTCCAGCATTGAAAGGCATAATACATAATGGAAGCTCTCCTCAACATTGTCCTTGATCAGTTGCACATCATAACTCTCCTATTGCAGCCCTTATAGGATTGTTATGTGCATATAGTGTTACATCCCAATTTTTGACCTAATTTGAAATATAGCCGTTGAGGTTCACATGAAGTTAGTTGACAGTTAAATTGGTCGTAATCCTGTGAAATGGTAAGATAGTCATTATAATTTCAAGTGAAGATAACATACTAGTTGATCATTAATCACGAATTCATGGAATTGAGAAGATGGTTAACCGTTGTGATTATTTATAATTAAATAATTTATTATGATAATATAATTTAACTGTGGAGAATTTCCTTGTAGGAAGCATGTTGAAAGGGTGGAAGCATTGTCAGAAAAGAATTAGGCAAGAGCATCACCATCACTGGGCAAATAAGTTGAGAACCTAGCAACTTGAAAACAGGATACATCTGTGGGACCCACATGAGCTATTTAAATTAATAACTTAATTAAAATAATTGAATTATAAAACGTACCTCAAAAGAAGTTAAATAATCTTTCATCATATTATTATAATAGATATATCTATATACGTGCATATAGATATAAAAATGAAATTGCACCATTATATTATAATTAGGTGTTGTCACCTCATCAATATATTTACATGTGCTTATATAAATAATAATATTCAATATATAATAACGTTTGAATTTTAATAATATTCGAATTATAATTTTCCAACTCTATTCTTTCCTTTTTTAATATTCTTTGTTTTTAACCGATTAAAACACTTGGCATGATAAATTGATAATAATCAAACTTTAATCTTTCCAACTTCTCTTCCAACCTTTTTATTTTATTTTCCTTCTCTTTTTCTAATCAATTTAATGCTTGGAATTCGAATGGGCAAATAATCTTTTTGTAACCGATGGGAGCCAAGGAGTCATGATGCTCTTCATTTAAGGAAGTCGTGAGAGGAGCTAGACTTTTATTATTCCATTCATTTACACATTTCCGAATTTCTTCTCTCCTTTTTATTGTCTGCTACGTTTCCCAATTCAAGTTGAGTATATTCATTCCCAGTCGAAGCATTCTTTCTAACTACACAGCCAACATTACTTTGTTCTCCCTTACTACTCCAACGTTTGAAATCTGAAATCAAGTCTCTACTAGCAGGCGGAACAAATAGCCAACAAGAATTCCGGCTGAGGATGGGAGGAGCCACATCCAGACAAACCTCAAGCACAACCCTAGGTCATGAATTATATATGCATTCGTATTTCTTATTTCCTTTTTTTGAATATAAGTCGGACTGCAATCGGCTATACATTGCTAGGGTTGTGAATAGTACAATATATGCATTCGTAATTCCTCCTTTTCTGAAGTATAAGTTTGATTGCAGCTGGCTACACATTGCCAAGACTGTGAATAAAACAATACATGCATTCGTATATCAGAAGCCTTCCTTTTAGAAGTTTGAATACAGCCAACTATACATTGTTTGAATACAAAATACCTTGTTGTTGATCTCTTGCAATTCATAGAGTTCCATTGTAGATCTTCTTAGTTTTTATCTCTGTGATTGAAATATCATTTATGAAACCGAATGGTAGCTGAAGGAGTTTTAAATGATTTTATGAACCATCATCAATAACCATGCTATTGTAACTCCTGAAACAAAGAACAGAATGCTCTTAGAATCTTTAACACCTAAGTTCACCAGGGGATGAAACCATGAAATGGTGAAGAGGTGTAAATAATAACAGAATGATTATAATCTTAAAGACACCGAGGAATTCTCTGGCAAGATGCCATAGAATTGGTGAAGAGGTGTAAATAATAACAAAGTGATCATAAACTTTCAGACACCTAGGATTCACCTGGGCATAGAAGCCACGGAAGGGTGAAGAGGTGGAATTAACCTGCAAGAATCAACAATGAAATCAAATTTGAATAATGAAACACTTAATAGCTCATGCATGATCCTGTTAATTGTAACCTCCTGCTGTCAAGACAAATGGTGTGATACCTGGATTGCTCGATAGATGACAGATGTTCGAAGTCCAATTCCGGGTAGGGAGGGCCTTTCTTGTTAGAGATTGTGTGAGGATATGTTATGGTCCGAAGTTGGGTGGTTAAACCCCTGACAATGTTTCACCTCTCCCCTAGTTGTCAGACGTACAATAGACAAAGATAAACTATAAATTCAATTGTTGTCAAAAACAGGTATTATCACTTTTATGATGTATATGCAAGAAGGTAAGATTAATTGAGTTATTTCATCGTTACAGTTATTTTACACCTAGATGCGAGAGATAGATTTATGGATCGTCTTACATGAATAATAAATATGAGCATATTTTCTAATCTTGAGTTATTGCCACAGTTAAGCAATTGGAAGGAAAGGAATGATACAATGGTATCTGAAGCATCCCTAGATTGATTCCGTGGTATCTGAAGCCCTAATCTGATACAATGGTACCTGATGCCCTAAATGATCCAATGGATATTGAAGCCTTAAGTGATACAGTGGTATCTGAAGCATCCCTAGATTGATTCCATGGTATCTGAAGCCCTAATTTGATACAATGGTATATGATGCCCTAAATGATCCAATGGAGATTGAAGCCCTAAGTGATACAGTGGTATCTGAAGCCCTAAGTGATTCAATGTTAATTGATGCCCTGATTGATGCAGTGGTTTGTGATGCCCTAATTTTATGTAATGGTATTTAATAGTAAACGTCATTTGATTTTGATAGAGCAGTATTCAATGATAGTCGTTATAGTGGTATTTGTGGACTAATCTGGGTGATTGCAGAAGCATTCTTACAATAATTTCTCAGATCCAAATTCCATGGTATGTGGATTTCAATTTCTATAGTGAATTCATTTGATGGTGTTTTAAGTTCTTAGTTAAGAAAATTTTGTTTAACTAATTTTAACCGTCAATCCCTTTCATGTGAATAAAACTGATTTAACTATCTTCCAATGAAATTGAAGTAATAACTGTATGTTAGTTGTTAATTAAGACCTGGGAAATCTGGTTGTTACATATAGGAACAAGCTAATATATCAAAGAAATACCATATGTAACATACGCTTTTCCCAAGTCTTAATTAACAACACATCAAAGAAATACGGTTATTACTTTAGTTTCATAGGAAGACAGTTAAATCAGTTACGTTCATATGAATGAGATTAATGGTTAAAATCAGTTAAACAAAATTTCATAACTAACAATTGAAAACACCATCAATGAATTTACCATGGAAATTAAAATCTATATACCATGGAATTTGAAACCGAAATCAATCTAGGGATGCTTCTACAAACACCCAAGTTAGTCTACAAATACCACTATATCAATATCAAATGACAATTACCATTAAATACCACTATATCAATTAGGGCATCGCATACCACTATATCAATTAGGGCATCGAATACCATTGGATCATTTAGGGCATCAAATATCACTCTATCAATTAAGGTATCAATTACCATTGAATCATTTAAGACATCAGATACCACTGTATCAATTAGGGCATCAAATACCATTGGATCGTTTAGGGCATCAGATACCACTATATCAATTACCATGGGATCATTTAGGGCATCAGATACCACTGTATCAATTAGGGCATCAAATACCATTGGATCATTTAGGGCATCAGATACCACTGTATCAATTCTTTTCTTCCCATTGCTAACTATGGCAATAACATAAGATTAGAAGATATGCTCATAATCATTATTCAAATAAAGGAAAGACTGAAATAACAATCCATCAAATAAATCTATTTCTTGCAAATAAATATATTCCACGTTCAGTTGGAAGATCAACCGATCTAACTAGCTGCCAACTATATTGACGATTAAAGTTGCTTTCATTTAAAGAAATAACTGTAACGATGATACGACTCAATTAATCTTACCTTCTACTTGAATATACATCATAAAAATAAAAATACCTATTTCCAACAAATGTTAGAATGCATAGTTTATCTTTATCTAATGCATGTCCGACATCTTGTGGAGAGGGGAAACATTGTCAGGGGCTTAACCACCCAACCTCAGACCATAACTTATCCCCACACAATCTCTAACAAGAAAGGCCTTCCCTACCCGGAATAGAACATGGAATACCTTGTCAGCCACTGAGCGTCTTGGTATCTAATCACACCACTCAACTTGATAGCAGGAGAAACAATAAACATGATCATGCATGAGTTATTAAATGATTCCTTTTAAAAAACAAACATTGTTATATCACATCTGATTCTGTTTCATGTTATGCAGATTCCTTTCTCTCACCTCTTCGCCCTTTTCCTTGGTTGTATAGGCGGGTAAGTCCTAGGTGCTTGGATCTCAGAGCAATCGACTTTGTCTGTTGATCGTCAACTGATTCATGAATGTTATATGGTTCAGCTTATCACAATCTGTGATTTGAAGAATGTGTTCTTAAAGACTTGCAAAACAAATCACTTAATTCTGACTCCAATGGCATAAATAAATCATGATTTCATAACATGGTTTCTTGGCTTTTACTTGCCATAAACAACTCAAATTTAGAGAAGGTCAATCATACAATGTGAAGTAAAATGATTTGCATCATGTTGTAAACTATAGCTTACTATTGTATAATTAGAATGCAGTAACAACTGATAAAGGAAAACATATTACAATGCTTGGGTTTTGGTTCACCACATAACTTGATATAATATGGAGAAAAGATGATGTCTTATTGGATGCTTACTCAATCCGCCTCACTCCTTACAGGAGAAATCTTGAATGCAAATACCAGAATAAAGATTGATCACGTTTAAATACAGAACATCAATATAACTAAGAAATCATGGAAAGAAACACTGCAATCGTTACTAATGATATCTGCAGTGATTTTGGTGCTTCACGATTTATACCCATTTGCCTAGTGATGGTGATGCTCCTGTGCCTAATTCTTCCCTGACAATGCTTCCAACCCTTCAACGTGCGTCCTACGAGGAAATTTTCCGCAGTTAAATCATATTACCAAAACAAGTTATTAATCATAAATAATCATACCAGCTAACCACCTATTCAATGTGATAATTAATCTACTTAGCATGTTATCTTATAACAACTAACCATCTTACCATTTCGCAAGATTATAACAAATTAAACTGTCAACTGACTTCATGTAACCTCAACGGCTATATGAACATTTTAAATTAGGTCAAAAAATTGGGATGTAAAAGTTTGCCTACAACTTGGCAGACCAAACAAGTTCAATTTGGCAACCTAAAAACATTTCCCAGCCACCATGGCCACAAAGACTCTCAAGACTGCAAATCGCAAATGTAGAAGCCCTAAAATTGGCTGCAAATTGCAATTTGAAATGAAACCTAAGATTGAGGATGTTTGCAACTTGATTGGTTACAAACTTGTCCTTTTGATGCCCTCAAAACATGACTGGTTTCTTTATCAGGTGCCTAAAAACAATTGGTAACTGCAAATTGCAACAAGATTTTCATTTGACAATTTCCTTCACAGTCAAGGGTGGATTTTTTCGTATGTCAACATCCAACCTTGTGTTTCAGCATACAAACCTATTCCCAGATCATTCTACTCACAAGAATTCACCAAAGTTACAATTTGAGTAACTAGACCCCATTTTTTCCCTTACGAGTACCTAGTGAGTATGCAAACTATAGATATGTGTATGACTACAATAAAAAATATGCACTCGTCACTCATATTCCTAGAGGTGACAAGATGTGTCGCCCCTGCCTTCTTCAAGAGGTGGAAAAAAAGGATCACTTTATTTCAAGTGCCCTGCCTACTATGAATTCCAAGGAAGATAAGTATTGCTTGAGCCTTGGGCAAAAGATTTGTGCTATTTCTCAACTTGGACTACTTAGTTCACACTATTCTACTATATGTAATATCAGATCTTTCATTCAATCTTTCATGGTGGTTGATGAGGATGTCTATCATTTATCTTCTCTACAATCAAATAATAATCAGGGCTTATGTTCACCTTCAATTGCAGTCCCAACCAGCATTATCTTTCTGGGTGATTAGTTTTCTTCTCACATAGGTATGTGTTTCCTATTCATTATCATACATTATGTTGCCTTTTCTAATGTGTGTTGGTTTCGCTCATTTTATGTACCATCACCTATTAGTTTAAATAAAAATTTATTATAATTATGGCCCATGGCCACTCATTTCATATAGGAGTTGTGTTGATGTAATTAAATATTACTAATTACACTTTACTTAACTTTACTAAGGATAATGCATTTACATATTAGTTGTCATGTAAACACATAGGAGTTTGCATTTTATTTTAGCACGTGGTGTAGGAGAAATCCACTTGCACTTAGTTGTTGTCTCACACCTCGTTGTTTGTGAACTCCACCTTTGTGTTCTTATCACATTAACATCCTCTTATTGTTGCAAATACTTCGTTACACAATGAAGGATGATCCACGTTTAGTGCACATGTGATTACACCTTGCCTAGTTGATAGCTTATCACTTGCATCACTCCTAGTTATCATGCATTAGCCATTTATTCAAGCACATCTACATTGTACATATCTCAATATTGATTGGGCATCCATTATTATTTGATCAATATTGAATCAATCATTTGATCATAACCTTTAATTTCTCTTGTGCTATCTCTTGAGCTTTTAGATCTTGGCATTTTCATTCTTTGCCTTTGGCAAATTCTTACATGGTATCAAAGCCAAAGGAGTGTATCATTGCATAGCCATTGGAGAGCATTTTGCTTCATCTTTTCGAGGACCATGATTCAGATCCAGGATCAGCGTTTTTGTAGAAGCATTTTGTGCAAGATCGGACCTCACCATTGCATCTGGGTGGCTGTTTCCATTAATTGTTACTAGGAAATTTGCCTTCCTTTGGCAAAAATTTGAGTCAATATACTTTTTTGCAAATCGAACTTGGGCAGCCCGATTTGCAATTTGATGGTACAGATCTAAAAAAAAAAAATTTAAAATACGTTTCAAAAAATATTTGTTCTAATTATTCTGTTACCATCATTATTATTTTTCTGGTAAAATTTGGGGCCTAGCCCTACTTGTGAGTTTGGTTGTTGAAAAGAGGCAAGGACAAAGTATATTCTTTGTTTAATCCATACACTGCATGCCAGCAAACCCTCAACGCAAGTCCAAAGAAGAGCCTCTGGTATAATGTCACCCATACCACTTTGTTGAGGTGCGGGAGAGTACATTATATAAAGAAATTTTGAAACATAACGTGGAGCATGCAGGATTAAAAATCCCACACCCCTCACCACATTGTGCTCCTCCTATCAACAGCATCTGCCATTTGAGGAGGTTTTGGGACAAGATATGTACACCAAATCTAACCGTGCAAAGCCTACCACGATCCCAAATCCGGAATCTTCTACAACGCGGTTCTATACGCCCCTAACTAGCATTGAACCGAGCACGAGCATCGAGCAATCCAATTCAACGCCATTGATATCAAGCACCAATTGTCATACATACACTCTGATCACTCCCCTTCCCAAACATAAGCATCTCGTGCTCTTCTCATTCACATTAGACTAGAGCTCCCTCCACAAGCATTCATCCAAACATTGATGAGTTGCATTCACTATCATGCTCGCAACTCAAGTCAAGCATACACCTTAGCTTCCCATGTACTCTTAGCTCAAGTCATCCAAGGAGGACTTCGTACCACAAGACCACGAAGGTCCATTGTCCATGTCTCAAGCCAATCTCATCACATTCCGTGGTGATTGAACCCGATCTATAGTTCACATAGACTTTGGAGTCACTGATCAACATAGAAAACTGATTAACATCGAGACCCGGTTTTCTATGTTGATCCTCTAGTCCACAACCAACACGCCATTGGTGCACAATCACTGGATCCAAACAGAGACATGCCCTCATCGGCATTTCTTTGAATTCGCATCGTAGTGAAGCAACTATAGAGAACAAATCTGGTCTTGTGCATCACAGTCGAGTCTCATTTGGAACCTCCACATCCAATCAGTTGACTCATGCAATTGCGACCGCAAATCCAAATAGATTTTTCTCCATTAACTGGCATTGATCAAATTCTAAGACAGTGTCATTATTTAACAAGTAGAGATTGACCAAAACACACAAACATTGTGTGCACGATTTGAATTCCACATCGAGCGGCATTTGATCCAAATGCATGCACGTTGGTTGCTCAGATCATGGGTCATCCAACGTCCGCACATCCAATCAAGCACAAAGACCAACCCCAAGCCCTCATTCACTAATCATGTTGAATCAGATCTGACTTTGGAGCAACGTTGCAAAAGTTGTACTGATCTATGCTCTCTCACACCTCCAAGCTCATTGACAACAACAAGTGTTGCATTATAATTGGAGTACTCTTCATTAATACATAGATCAAATCTACCCAAGACAATTGTACGAAGTACTAGTCTTTTTCGCGCTCGTCCACCACATCAATAGAATCCATACAGATCTCAATTCAGCCACATCAGCTTAAACTACCACGTCATCCCTCTAAGGTGAACAAGCAATCTACTAAATGAATTTGAATAAAAATTAGTATTTTAGCAAAAATTCACAATATTAAATTTGACAAGCATCTGGTTGTCATTAGGTGGATTTTCCTTTTTGTTTTGATGGGCAGGAGACCGTCAATTTTATTCCCTCGTTTGCGTGATCAAATTGCTATGCGAAATTCAGCAATCATTTGACTATTAAAATTGGGCAATTTTGTTTTGCAGTGATGACTGTTTGATCGTCAAATTTAGGTTCCTATGATCATTGATGTCATCATTTTTTGAAATCAAGCAGCCCTAACCATTTGCATTTTCAATTTGGCAATCCATCTTCAGAAGGCCATAACTTGGTCATACGGACTCCAATTTCAATGCCATTTTTTTTATTTTGGCCTAAAATTCTTGAATTTTTCAATGGTGCCGCTAGTTTTTTATTTTATGGACGTATTTTGGAGAAAGTGCATATTTTTGTGATTGTACCTGTCGAGTCCTTGATTTTGCAACTTCAGAGGCTTTCAGCTCATACGAACACATTTTCAACTGCCATGGTTTTGGAAAGTATGTCATTTTTAGAGAGCAATCCCGATTTGCTATCATAGTATAGTCTTCATTGGATGAAAATTTGACTTTCAACATTTGCTTTATTTTGGCCTATTGGGTACTACTTCGTTATTTTGGCCTATTGGGTACTACTTTGTGGATCCTTTAGTGATCTTGTGTCATTGCTTCATATTTGTTGTTGTAATAATCAAAATCAAAAGTCCACTTTGGCCAAATTAAATAAGTGGCAATTGTAATCGCACCATAAAAGTACCAAATTCTTTTCTTTCTTTTTTTTAATTATTTTGGGGGGTGTCTTTGATTCATTGCTTTTTTGGGGGTAAATTGATCTTTTATTTCATGTGAGATGTATATCATGGGAGTAGCAATACATCCTGTTGTCACATAATTGACTAGGGATAATTATGCATTATGGGAAAAAGGAGTCATCGCACATTGTAGATGGCTTAATATCTTATCTAATCTTTATGGACTCATCCCTGAGCCAAAAACAAATTGAAAGAGACAAGTTTGGGTGACTAAGGATGCTCATATTAGAGGTGTAATTAGGAGTCTCTTTTATAAGATATTACTGAGTCTACTCTAAGATTGGGAATAATTATTCCCCTCGTCTAGTTCAGAATATTAGTTGGGAACATTTTGGTGATCCACATATTCCTTGACTACCAATTGATCCAATTGCAGATTGTCTCGTTTCACTTGATGATGCAAATGCTATTCCCCATAATGATGATACATCAAAGTTCATCATAAAACCTGCATTCGATGAGAATCTTGATGATCCAAAGCCTCCAATTGAGATCACTTCTCCTATTGTTGTTCCTCATGTTTCTTGTATTGTTCCAACGATAGTTGCTTGTGATTCAATGCAACAAGATATTCCTTGTGATTCAGTGCAACAGGAAATTCCTTGTCTCCCAGTCACAGTTCCTTTGGATGACTTCTTGACAGACATTACAGGTTTGTTTGTGGAGTCCTACATTGAGGATTTGGGAGACTAAATTGATGACATTCATCTTCTCTTTGTTGAGGATGATCCTTCTTCAGTTGTGTTTGACATGATTGTGGATCCTTTGATACAACAGTTGCAGGAGGTCTCTTTCACTTCAGAGAAATCTTTTACATCTTTGGAGATTGGCATCCATGTGTCTCACACTTCACTTGAGATGTCATTTGCAAGGTACAAATTGATCATTCTCATGTGTTGGAGATTCCTAGTCAGTTTCCTGAGATATCCTACATTTTGAGGGTTCTTCCTACTGATTGAGCAGGACATACACCTATGGCATCATTTCTTGCTAACGAGAGGAACGTCATTCAATTTTCTTGGTGCAACTCCTATATTGATCCAAGAGCATCTATAATAGGTGTACATTCACTTTTGAGGGGGGGCTTCTTTGCTTCTCTTCCTTATTCACATTGAGGAGGCATCTTTTCCTTTGGAGTTTGATCCAAATTCTCAAATTGATCGGTCACCATTGGTTCCTTGTTTGTCACCTTCTTCTATTAGGTTTAATCCTGATTGGTTTGTGGCATCTTCATCAACCAAGGACATGGTGACACATAATTAGACTTCAAAGACATCATACTTCATTTTGATTCCCCTTCCTTCTTCCTATCCACAATTCTTGCATTTGTACTTGGTGTATCTTCTTCTTAAGGGGAGAAATGTGCTTTGTAGGCATTGGACCACCTTTTGTCTTCAAGCACTCACCATACTTGCAAGAGATTATTCACTATGGGGGGGATATAATATCTCCTCCTTTTCTTCCTATGGAGGAATTTTTTATTGTATATACATGATGTAGATCATAATTGAGTGTCTTGATTACTCAATCCATACATGCATCTTGCTTTCTTTTTTATCTCTTTTTTGGGGGAGGATTTTTCCCGTGAGGTTTTCCCTCTCCCCAATTTATGAGAAATTGCATTGTTTTTGCATTTGTAGTTAGTACATGGGTACCTAACATGGCCTAGTAGTTGGGACCCATAATGCAATGTCATCTAGCTTTTGTGAGCATAAGTGCATTCCCCTAAGTTACACTTAAGGGGAGGTGTTCGTGTAATTAAAAATTACTAATTACACTTAAGTTTACTTAGGATATCATTTTTACATATTGATTGTCATGTAGACACATAGGAGTTTGCATTTTATTTTAGCACATGATGTAGGCGAAATCCACTTGAACTTAGTTGTCACCTCACACCTCATTGTTTGTGAGCTCCACCTTTGTGTTCTTATCACATTATGATACTCTTGCTGCACACACTTTGTTACACAATGGAGGATGATCCACCTTTACTGACATGTCTTGTCTAGTTGATAGCTTATCATTTACATCACTCCTAGTTATCATGCATTACCTATATATTAGGGCACGTCTACATTGTACGTATCTAAATATTTGATTGGACATCCATTATTATTTGATAAATATTGAATCAATCATTTGATCATATCATTTTGTCTCTCGTGCTATCTCTTGAGCTACTAGATCTTGGCATTTCTATTCTTTGCTTTAGGCAAATTTTTGCATGGTATCAGAGCCAAAGGAGCATTTCATTGCATAGCCATTGGAGAGTGTTTCGCTTCATCTTTTGGAGGGCCATGATTCAGATCCAAGATCGCATTTTGTGGGAGCATTTTGCACAAGATCAGACCTCACCATTGCATCTAGGTGGCTGTTTCTATAAATTTTGACTATAAATTTGCCTATGTTTGACAAAATTCAAATTTGAGGCAAAAATAAAAATTGCAATTCGAGCTTGGGCAGCCCGATCTGCAATTTGATGGTACAGATCTGAAATTTTTTAATTAAAAATTAGGAGGGTTTGTTTAAGTTAGACCTATAGATTGGTGGGATAAAAAATGTTAAATGGCATTCATGCTCACTGGCATGGAGCTTTAGACAGTTGGATTACAATAGGAATTATATGCTGGCACCTTGGACTGGATTGTATCTAGAAACCTAATTATTAAAATTGTATATAAATTCTTATTTCTAAATTAGAGGGGAACAGACATATGTAATTAATAATTTTATTTATAAAATAAAAAAGGAGATCTCTGAGATTTCCACTTGATTTATTGAGGGATATTGTCTGTCATATTTTCTACTGATATATTCTTCTCCTATATAGCATGTTGATTCTATATCAATAGCAAGTCAATAGCTGGCAGAATAGAGAATAGAGGAGTGACCACATCATTGATTCTTTTAGACCCCTTTGTTGCAACTTGCTTGTACACTAAAGATGATTGCTATCTCAAATTGTTTACTGATTCAATACGTAGAAATGTCAACACATTCTTTATTTAAGCAACAATCTCAACTGCTTCTCCAAAGCAACTACTGTTTGAGCATAAAACTCAAGATGTCTAAACAAAATGTAATTATAAAGGTTAGGGTAATTTTTATATCATCTTTACACCAAGATATCAATTTGGTGTATGAGACCTACTTTGTGAAGGCCCATGTGTGGATCTTTTTTTGTTCCAACGTCTCAAACCATTTTTCAAACTTTGGAGAGTTCAATCCCTTGGTAAGTTTAACCCACTCTCCCTGCCCCTTTTCCCATTTCCCGTCCTTTTCCCAAGACAACCTACCCTAACTTCTTGAGCAAGGTAATTAAAATAGCTTTATACAAAACAGACACAAAGATACTTGAATTGTTTACCGACTGAAATTTAGTTATAACAGGTAATCTACTCTATACATATCCATCTCATTTTTGCCTAAGTCACAAGATCATAAAAAAAAAGAATTATCCATAGTAATTACAACTCAGGTTACAATGAGTAATAACACAATGTGTTCAGAATGCAAAAGAGCCTTACTACAGCTTCTTGTAAGGAAGGTGGATCTTTGAAAAACTCATGGGAAAGAATGGATTCTCAAAATATATTCAAAATCGTTCTCCTGAAAAGTAATAAAATTTTCAAGATTGGAGATTTTAAAAGTCTACTGAGTTGATAGTAGAGGCCCGAGATAGTAACTAAAGAAAGTGAAAATTAAAATTTAGGTCAGCTGGTAGAGATATGGTATAAACTGCATGTAGAAAAGGCAACCCTCAACAATCCTCCCTTAGGCAATAACTTCCAAAAATTCAAAAAGGTTCCAAGCAGATTTACAAAACTCAAGAAGTATGTCCAGAGGTTGAAACATCTCTCTAGGTTTGCAAAGTTAGATGTTCAAAAAAAGGGCATTGACTAGAAACAAGAAATGTGGTTATGAGTCATGAAATTAACCTACAAAGTAGAATAGGAGTATATTGCATCTTGCATATAGTTTACCTGCAAACTACATCATAATAAAATTGTTGAAACATAGCATACCTGGAAGTTTCCCTTCTGGCGGACAATCTTCAGGTTGTGGTGCATCTACTCGCCCATATTTCATGGGAATTTTAGGACCTCCAGCATCCTGAAATTCTCAAATGTTTCAGTCAAAGGTTATGGAATAAAAAGCATAGAAACTGATTGACAAAAAAGTGCATGATTTTTACAGAAATACTGCCATCGAAACACATTTGCATGCCTGAGAAAGAGAAAGACCTCAATGGCTGTGGCACTTGCTAACTGGAACAAGTCTGCATATGTAATATTTGTATATTTGTCCTTGATGGGCTGCAAGAGCTTTAACGCATTTATGAGACCTGTAATTACATTTGAAAGTATCAGAGTCATTCAAAAAATTAGTTTAAAATTTTAAAAGAAATTATATAGGTAAGAATTTACCAGCATTTGCTTTATGGTTTAGTTCTATCTCAAATCGCAAGCTTCCATTGGCCCCACCACACTTTGGCCACTCTTGAATGCTCTTGTCATATGTGCCAGCATCATGCCATCCCAGTCTTATCTGTAAGGAATCCCAGTATCATTGTACAGTGCACCTCTGAAATAAAAGGATAACTTTACTCCCAATTAATAACTTACTAAATCAGTTAATTAATTATGTATCCTATATTTCTTGATGGGTTGGCAATTTGATCATATTTTCATTAGTATATAGACTGCGGTTCTTAAATTCTACCTCAGGTTTATTTCTGACTTTCTTACCCAAATCAAAGTTGATTATTCCATTGTGCTGAATTCATTTATTCCTTGATGTTCGGATTGCTTATTCTCCGTTTCCAATTCATCAATCTTTGTGCAATCGATTTGTCCCTCTTACAACTTCGAGTTGGAAGAAGTCACACCCTTTCATAAATTCCACCCTAAGTACAACCCTTCATATTTCTGCCCTTTGAAAGAGTTATAGTATTTCACAATTACAATACTGTGAAAGAGTACAACCCTCATCATTTTTGCCTTTTAAAGGAGTCACTTCTTGATTTTTTTCTCATTCCTTTCTTCTTCCATTAACTCTTTCTTGATTGATATGCTCCTTTCTTTCTTCCTTCCTCCCTTCATATCCCCTTTGAAACAAACTCTTCTCACTTTTATATCTTGTGTTTGAAGGAGTCACAACTCTTCATTTCATATCTTTTGGTCATTCATTAAACTTCATTAAAATTTTATTATATTATATTATATTTTAGTTTTATTCTTTTATATTTTGATTTTATTATTATTATTCATTAATAAATCCTATTGTGATATTACTATCAAGATTCAACTTTGTAGTTTTTTATTCAATGACCCATGTTTCATAAAAATGGTTCACAAGAACCCATTTCTCATGAGAAAGAATGAAACACTTAGCACTCATTGCATCTAGGTGATGCTCAAATAGGTGAAGCACTAGGACTTCCCAACTTTGTTGTTTTTTATTCAATAACCCATGTTTCATAAAAATGGTTCACAAGAACCCATTTCTCATGAGAAAGAATGAAACACTTAGCACTCATTGCATCTAGGTGATGCTCAAATAGGTGAAGCACTAGGACTTCCTAGGAGCTCACCCATCGCAGTACTACTCCAACTCAAGCATGCTTAACCATGGAATTTCCTCCAAGGTTAACCCCACTTTGCTTACAACTACATTTGCAAAACCTTCATTAAGTGTTGTGCCTTATGAACCATTCATTACAAAACCACTTAAGCTCGTCACTTGATAAGTAAAATCTGGTACATAGCTTATCAGAATTCACCTATGTAGTTCTTCAATCAAACTCATTAATTCATGTTTCATGAGTAGTGGTATACAAGAAGCCATCTCTCATTTTAGCACCCATTGGATCTAGGTCTTGCTTGCAGAGGTGAAGCACTAGGACTTCCCAAGAGGTTACCTATCCCAGTACTACTCTAGCTCAAGTGCACTTACACATGAAGTTTCCCCAAAGTTAAGCCCACTCCATTTGCAAAACCTTTATTAAGTGTTGTGCTTTATGAACCATTCATTATAAATACACTTAATCTTGTAAATTGATAAGTAGGAGATATATTCTAGATAGAGTCAAAATGTGATATTACTATCAGGATTCAACTATGTAGTTTTTGAGTCAAACTCACTGACTTATTTTTTATGAGTAGTGGTTCACAAGAGCCCATCTCTCATGAGAATGAATGGAACACTTAGCACACATTGCACTTATGTGATGCTCACAAGGGTGAAGCATCGAGACCTAACCACGGAGTGTCCTCCAAGGTTAAGCCCGCTTTGCTTGCACCCCCATTTGCAAAGCCTTCAACAAGTGTTGAGCCTTATGAACCATTCATTGTAGAGCCCCTTAAGCTCATCAATTGGTAAGTAGGAGATATTTTCCAAAGCGAATCAAAGGCACAACACTTGCTGAAGGTTTTGCAAATGAGGTTGCAAACAAAGTGACTTAACCTTGGAAAAAACTCTGTGATTAAGTGCACTTGAGTTGATGTAGTACTAGGATGGGCGACCTCTTGAGAAGTCTTGGTTCTTCACCTCTGTAAGCATCATCTAGATGCAATGAGAGCTAAGTGTTCCATTTATTATCATGGGAGATGGGTTCTTCTGAATCATTACTCATGAAACATGGGTCAATGAGTTTGAATCAAAAACTGCATAGTTGAGTCCTGATAGTAATATCACAAGTTGACTTATGGAAAATATTCCCTGCTTATCAATTGATGAGCTTAAGGGGCTTTATAATGAATGGTTCATAAGGCACAACATTTTCTGAAGGTTTTGCGAATTGGGATGCAAGTAAAGTGGGCTTAATATTGGAGGAAACTCTGTGGTTAAGTATGCTTGCTATGGAGTAGTATTGAAATGGGTCACCTCCCAATAAGTCTTGGAGCTTCACTTCTATAAGCATAATCTAGATGCAATGAGTGCTAAGTGTCCCATTCGTTCTCATGCGAGATGGTTTCTTATAAACCCCTACACATGAAACATGGGTCAATGAGTTTGTCTCAAAAACTACATAGTTGAATCTTGATAGCATATCACAATTTGACTTAATGTGCAAAATGCCGCTTACCTATCAATAAATCCTATTCCAAAAAGTGGATATTATACTTATGGCCCTTTTCAATAACAAATTGAATGATGCCAAAAGAAGAATGTCACTTACAATAAGGAATTCTCTGTTGTTGTAGAAGCATTAGTTATTGGAGTCATTATCTCATACATAGGGAATTCATTTCGATGATTAACAATCAAGCCTTAAAGTGCATAAATTCTCAATCTAGATTGTCCCACTATGTAATGTCCCCATTTTAGCAGTTGACCAAGTGTGTGTGCGTTAGCCTTGTTCTACATGGTCCCGAGGGCTAACGAAGGGTTTAATGGGATCCTGGAGTGTTTTGGCCTAGTCATTTCCATTTTGGACCAAAACGAAGTTGATTTACTCAGTTTTAGGCATACTTACTATTTTTAGTAAGTCGGCAAGACACAATGCAGGTCAATTTTGGTGATTGGATTTGATACTCCTCGATGAGAGCTTTCCGATGAGCTATTGCTCGCATTATTCAGAGTCTGATTGCTAATACATTGCCTGAAGTTTTATTAAAGTAACGTCTAATTTAATTGTAAAATATTAAAGTGTTATTTTAATATTTATTTTATGGGGATGTGTACCCAAGGGAGACATAAGGGGTATTTTAATATATGTTTTATATATTACACATCTTTTATCCCACATTGCCCATATGAGTTGAGCGGACCCTTGGAAATAGAATAAAAGGAAGCATTTGTGGCTTCATTAGACAGGTTGAATATGAGAAGAAATTGGTGTGTGAGTTGCAACTCCGTTTTTGGCATTTGAGGACGTTTATCCTCTCTTGTAACATTCTAGACGTCATTCCCTTGGAGTTTGGCCTTTGGAATTCTTTGTTATCGGCTTCATTATCAGACAATTTTGTTGCATTTCCAGCTACAGGCAGATTTGGTATTTTGCTCATATCTTCTTCACTACTTGTCCGACGCTTATGCCGCTTTGAGGAAATGATATTACGAAGGTAGTCAACTGATTGAAGGACAAAGTACTGTAGCAGCACTGTTCATGCAGCACTATTCACGCAACACTATTCACGTGGCACTATTCACGCGGCACTGTAGCAGCAAGTTCGAAAGCATGGGCTGGAGTATTATGTCAATAATGCTGAAGTAATTAGTGAGTTGATAAATCTGCCATGTATTTGGTTTTATGAATTCTAAAAATAACATTTTATTAGCAACAGTTCATTTCCACTTTGCATATTATTGTAGTTTCTTTCTTGTTTATGTTGTATGATACCAATTCCATGCACAAAACACAACAAACAAATAAACATTTGATTTTCGGAGTTATGAGGGGTTTAAAACATTAAACGGAAAAATAAGAGGTTGAATGCAAACTGTTTGACATAATTCCTTTCAGCAATTTGGTTTAGTTTTTTGGGACATTCAGGGGTGCCCATTACAGTGGTATCAGAGCTATAAGTCCTGCCATCCTGTGGAGGTCTTATAGGGAATTTGGAACAGCCGAATACAGCGAAAAGTGTTTGACGAAATGTCAGAACACTAAAATCAGAAATTTAAAAAAAAAACACAGGCTAAGCATTTATGTTTGAGCATGCGACAAGGGCCTTATAATTTCCGCGATACCAAAGCAAGACAAAATAGGATTTCAGACTTGCAAAGCAAACAGTCTAGTACATCCGTGCAGGTGGACATTGAATCCAGCCATACAGACACAGAGGAGATATTCTTTGATCAAGACAACAATATGGGTGATCGAGATGATAGGAATACAGGATTAGGCGGAGGTGGGAATGTCGGTCCAGATCAGGGGGAGGTAATGTTCAGACAGTTACTGGATACATTAGAGCAGGGGCAGCATATGCAGCAGGAGCAGAATAGGCAAATGGACATGATGTTGCAGCTCATGGCTAGACAGATGGGTGTCAATATTAATCCAGGTGATGCCAACAACAGAAACAATAACAATGAGGGAAACAATAACAATGGGAATTGAGGCTGATAACTTTAGACACGTGGCACGCCCAGTACGGACTGCGAGCTCGAGACCTCTTCTACCCACTTTCCCACCCAGAGATCCGGTTCAACCAGTAAACGAACCGCAGATTACCGAGTTATAGGATTAGTTCAGGAGGGACTGGGAGGCTAGTGGACCGGAGTTTCATGCAGATATTTCCCTCAGAGATTATATGGACTTGAGGATGAGACACATGCCTAGAGCAGGAGGGAGGAATCAAAACTTTGAGCTGAGAAAGAAAGTTGGAAAACTTTCTTTACCTTATTATGATGCTTCAGGGAAGATGACTGCACGAGCTTGGGTGCAGAAGGTAGATACATACTTGCAGCTAAATCCTATGCCTGAGGAGGAGGCTATCAAGTATGCGGCTATGCACTTGGATGGCGTTGCACATGAATGGTGGCATCATGGCATGGTGACTTTGGCGCATAATCAGATTACATCCTATGAGGAATTCACCGAAACATTGATTGAGAGATTTGACACTAGGGATCCCGAGTTACATTTCAAGGAGCTAGCACAGTTAAAACAATCAGATTTTGTGGATGCTTACATTGCCGAGTTTCAGCGCTTGTCTGTACTTGTTACTGATATCTCTCCTAGGAGATTGGTGGTGTTATTTTGTGATGGTCTTGCTGATCCATTACGAGGTTGGGTGAAGGGACATGATCCACTCACCTTAGCTGAAGCAACAAAAAAGGCACGAGATTTAGCCCCTTCGGTATACAAAGGAAAAAACCATTCAATAGATTCTTCCTACCGCAAGGACAAAGACAAAAAACCGTTTCAAAAAGAGTATAGCAAACCCAAAGAAGGATCAAAAGGACTAGACAATGAAACCTTGAATGAACTTCGAAAGAAGAAGTTGTGCTTCCATTGTAGAGAGCCTTGGGATTTATCTCATAAATGTTCTCTCAAGGCTAAGGCAAATCAAATGGAGTATTTTTCAGCAGAAGAGTTAGAGTCAGAGGGGGAAGATCAGCACTCCTATTCAGATTAGGGTAACACTATAGAGGAGAGCAGCATTCCTAAGGATGATAGATCATTGGCACGCTTGACAGGGGCCCAAAAGGCAATCACATTTAAGGTCAGGGGTACTATCCAAGGGCAGAAAGTGATATCTCTTATTGACACTGGGGCTACACATAACTTCATAGATGCACAGTTGGTAGCCAGGAGAGGGTTACAGACAGAGGAGCATGATGAGTTTAGAGTCATGGTGGCTAACGGTGATAAATTATTATGCACTCGGAAGATATCTAATCTTCGCATCAAGTTTGGAGATGGCTACAAGTTGGAGGATGAGTTCTATGTTGTGGACATGGGAGATTATGATGTCATCCTTGGCATGACATGGATGGCTTCACTAGTTGAGTTCACACTCAACCTAGCGAAATTGGAGATGAGATTCCAGCATGAGGGCAGAATTGTGGTACTTAGAGGACTTTCAGATAGAGGTTGCAAAGTAGTGTCCTTGAGGAGAATGCAGAGACTTTTTCGTCATGATGACATAGAGTGGGCGGCCGAGTGCTACATTATGCCAACTTCACCAAAGCCACAAGAAAAGAGTCATCCACCAGATATCCAAAAGATACTTGATAGACGCGCTAAAGTATTTAGCGATATTCCTCATGGGGTTCCTCCTGACAAAGGGATGGAACATGTTATTGAGCTCGAGGAGGGAGCCAAACCAGTTATGATTACTCCCTATCGTCATCCTAAGAAACACAAGGATGAGATAGAGAAGGCGATTAAGGATTTGTTGGAGATGGGGCATATCATGCCCAGTAAGAGCCCCTTTGCTTCAGCAGTAGTATTGGTAAAGAAGAAGGATGGGACGATGCGCATGTGCATCGATTACAGGGCACTAAATAAGAAAACAATTAAAAACAGGTATCTCATTCCTAGGATTGATGAGCTGATTGATGAGTTGCATGGGGCATGCTTCTTCACCAAAATTGATTTGCGATCCGGATACCATCAGATCAAGATGAGAGCAAAGGACATTGAGAAAACAGCCTTTCGATGTCACTATGGCCACTTTGAGTTCATGGTTATGCCATTTGGTCTAACCAATGCACCCGCTACATTTCAGAGTTGTATGAACCAGGTATTCAGGAAGCAGCTAAGGAGATTTGTCTTGATCTTCTTTGATGACATCTTGGTCTTCAGTAAGACCTAGGAGGAGCACTTACATCATCTGGAGGAGGTGTTATCTATTTTGGAGAGAGAGTCATTGTATGCCAAGGAATCTAAATGTGAGTTTGGCATGACTGAGCTCCTTTACCTTGGGCATATCATTAGTGCAGATGGCGTTCGGGTTGATCCCGAAAAAATTAGAGCTATTGTAGAGTGGCCTACTCCCACAAACCTTACACAGCTTAAGGGATTCTTTGATTTATGTGGTTTTTATAGGAGGTTTGTTAAGGGATTCTCACAGATTGCTACACCCTTGACAGATCTTACCAGGAAAGGAGCCTTCGTGTGGACAGGGGTAGCACAGAGGTGTTTTGAGCATTTCAAGCAAGTAATGTCTTCATGTCCAGTTCTAGCTCTACTGGATTTCACGAAGCCTTTTGAGCTTCATTGTGATGCATCAGGTGATGGGATTGGAGCAGTATTGATGCAGGAGAAGCATCCCATTGCATTCGAGAGTAGGAAGCTCCAGGGAGTTGAGAAGATTTATTCTGTCTATGACCGGGAGATGTTGGCCATAATGCATGCATTGGCCAAACTTTGATCATATTTGGTAGGTGGACATTTTGTGATCAAGACTGATCACAACAGTATTAAATACTTCATGAGCCAGCGTGATCGTAATGACCGGCAACAAAAATGGGTGACTAAATTGCAGGCTTATGACTTTGACATAGAGTTTGTCAAAGGTAAGAAAAATGTGGTGGCTGATGCCTTATCTCAGAGACCTCACTTATTTGCTCTCGCAGAGATTTCAGGAGATTGGAGAGATCGGATTATAGCAGAGTATGTCGGAGATGCTTGGGCTTCTGGATTGATTTCAAGTACCATACAGGATGATCGCTATGAGGTGATAGATGGATTGATCAGAGTTCAGGACAGGGTTTATTTGATTCCATCATCACATTTGAGAGAGGCGATACTGAAGGCATTTCATGATGCACCCACAACTAGATATCCAGGGGTCTTCAAGACCTACAGGCAGATCCGAGAGCGGTTTTCATGGAAAGGGCTCAAGGATGATGTTCAGAGGTATGTCAAGGAGTGTGTGGTTTGTCAACAGAATAAGGGAGAGCACACATTTCCTGCAGGTTTATTACAGCCCTTGCCCATTCCTAATAGGAATGGGAAAGTATTTCGAAGGACTTCATCATTGGTTTACCACGAGTGCAGGGAAGGGATTGCATCTAGGTGGTGGTGGACCGCTTGACGAAGTTTTCTCACTTCTTTGCTATTCCGTCCACTTACACAGCAGCACAGGTGGCAAATCTTTTCTTTAGAGAGATATTCAGGTTACATGGGCTGCCCAGATTCATTGTCAGCGACCAGGATAGTAAGTTTATGAGTGTTTTTTGGCAAGAGTTGTTTAGGTTGTGTGGTACAGATCTTACACTTAGCACTAGTTATCATCCGCAAACAGATGGGCAAACAGAGATTGTGAATAAATGGGTGGAAGAATATTTGAGGAACTATGTAACTGCACAACAAAAGGCTTGGATCAGATGGTTGCATCTGGGAGAGTATTGTTATAACACCACTTATCATATGTCCATCAAGATGACTCCTTTCATGGCACTCTATGGTTATGAAGCACCTAGCTTCATGGATTTAGTTCTGGGGGACAGTAGAGTGCCCAAAGCCAAAAACTTATTGCAGGATAGTTAGGACATCCTGAAAGTTCTCAAAGAGAATATACAACAGGCCCAGAATCAACAGAAATTGTATGCTGATCAGCACCGAATAGAGCGTAGCTTCGAGGTAGGGGATATGGTTTACTTGAGGCTACAACCATATAGACAGTCATCGCTCAAGAAGAGCGGAGCTGAAAAGCTGAAACCTAGATTTTATGGTCCCTACAGGGTGATTCACAAAGTGGGCAAAGTCGCCTATGAACTTGAGCTTCCAGAGGGCAATCGAGTGCACAATGTGTTTCATGTGTCTAGGCTTAAGAAAGCCATTGGTCAGAGTGTAGTGCCTTCTGCAGATTTACCCCCTTTCGATGAGGAGGGGAAGCTTGTGTTAGTACCCGAGGCTATTCTGGACACTAGAGAGAGGAAGCTTAGAAACAGGATAGTGAAGGAGTATTTGGTCAGATGGAAAGACCTGTCGGAGGAAGATTTTACATGGGAAAGTGAGCAGGTTATTCAGCAGGCTGGACTGAGATTGCTTGAGGACAAGCAATTTCAAGGGGGGCGGACTGTAATGTCCCCATTTTAGCAATTGACCAGATGTGTGTGCGTTAGCCTTGTTCTACATGGTCCCGAGGGATAACGAAGGGTTTAATGGAATCCTGGAGTGTTTTGGCCTAGTCATTTCCAATTTGGTCCAAAACGAAGTTGATTTACTCAATTTCAAGCATCCTTACTATTTTTAGTAAGTCGGCAGGACACAATGCAAGTCAATTTTGGTGATTGGATTTCATACTCCTCGGTGAGAGCTTTCCGATGAGCTATCACTTGCATTATTCGGAGTCTGATTGCTAATACATTTTAATGCCTGAAGTTTTATTAAAGTAACGTCTAATTTAATTGTAAAATATTAAAGTGTTACTTTAATATTTATTTTATGGGGATGTGTACCCAAGGGACACATAAGGGGTATTTTAATATATGTTTTATATATTACACATCTTTTATCCCACATTGCCCATATGAGTTGAGCGGACCCTTGGAAATAGAATAAAAGAAAGCATTTGTGGCTTCATTAGACAGGTTGAATATGAGAAGAAATTGGTGTGTGAGTTGCAGCTCCGTTCTTAGCATTTGAGGACGTTTATCCTCTCTTGTAACATTCTAGACATCATTCCCTTGGGGTTTGGTCTTTGGAATTCTTTGTTATCGGCTTCACCATCAAGCAGTTTAGTTGCATTTCCAGCTACAAGCAGATTTGGTATTTTGCTCATATCTTCTTCACTACTTGTCCGACGCTTATGCCGCTTTGAGGAAATGATATTACGAAGGTAGTGGACTGATTGAAGGACAAAGTACTGTAGCAGCACTGTTCATGCGGCACTATTCACGCAACACTATTCACGTGGCACTGTAGCAGCAAGTTCGAAAGCATGGGCTGGAGTATTATGTCAATAATGCTGAAGTAATTAGTGAGTTGATAAATCTGCCATGTATTTGGTTTTATGAATTCTGAAAATAACATTTTATTGGCAGCAGTTCATTTCCACTTTGCATATTACTGTAGTTTATTTCTTGTTTATGTTGTATGATACCAATTCCATGCACAAAACACAACAAACAAATAAACGTTTGATTTCCAGAGTTATAAAGGGTTTAAAACATTAAACGGAGAAATAAAAGGTTGAATGCAAACTGTTTGACATAATTCCTTTCAGCAATTTGGTTTAGTTTTTTGGGACATTCAGGGGTGCCCATTACACACTATTCCTACAACCATATGAAATGGGCTTCATTATTGCAGGGATATACATTTATTGTGCAGCCTATCTATCATACAACTAATGTATGGTTGATACATTATAGAACTAATTGGCTGTAATGACTAATGTGTCTGTTGAATTTGAAGAAATGAAAAGTGAATATGCATATGAACCATAATTTGGCAAAAATTATGCAGTTCCATGTAGGCAAGACCATATGTGTATGCCTTCATTTGAAGAATGGTTATTAGTTGATGGCTTTTGTTTCCTTTTGATCTCAGCTCTGATCAAGGAGAGAAAAGATAGAGTGAAAGAAATGCAACCAAGTAGGCTGTATAAACATTTTGGACGAGATAAGCCCATGGATTCATGAGCGCAAAATGCTTTTGGCCCAATAGGAAAAGAGATATGAATAGATTTGTTGCTTCTTTTCAGGTGTACCAAATTGTAAAAGGAGGGAAGCAAAATACAAGTCTATACACCACTCTGTTTGTGTCCAAAGAATCATGGACTAATCTTTCCACGGACATTGTCTTGAGGTGGCAACAAACCCAAAGAGAATAGGATTCAGTAACTATAACAGTGGGTTGTTTTTGTAAAATAACCCACTTCACATCCTTTACGAAGACAAATAATGCAAGTGAAGTTGCACATTTGTCCTCCCAAGTCTGTGAAGCCTCACAGGGGATATACACAACAACATCACCTAACTCCCAGCAGTTCTTCGAGGCGGTCTGGGGCCCACCCTTGTCCTGGGCAGTACCCCTCAGTTTTTTACTACTTCTTGTCTATGAGTAGTTAGGTGGTTTGACCCTCTTGGTTATTGTTCTTTTGCTTTTTTGTTTTGTCTTGTTCTTCTTGTGGACACTATTGGTGTCCCTGTTGCTGGCAGATTCTATTAAGGTTGTAACTTCAATCGGATTAATTCGATTTGAGATACATTAGTGTTATTGGTAAATCATCATTTCCTATATATACTTATCCATGTTAAATAATATAAATTATTGTGTATAATATATATATATATATATATATATATATATTGTTATACATTATTTTTTTTGTTAATATATTATTACCAACTAAATGATGATTAAACCATAGAGACATGTCTCCTCTCATATTTATATGAGATTCAAATCTGCATTTGGAGATAACACCAATAACAATGGCAATGTTAGTTCATTTGCAGCGATCCTGATAATTCAACATGGTATCTGAGCTAGACTGCAAGCGTAAAAATAGAATCAAGGGAGGAGATGGAAATAGCAGATATTGCCAATCATGGGAAGCTAATCATAGAACAGTGGACATCATGGCAACTATATTAGGAGAAAACAATAGAGTTACAACAACCTGATAATTGTTCAAAAGAATTCTGTAAGGCATTGTGAATAGGGAATGCGAAGAGGATATAGAGTCCTTGGTCTAGTTTAGCAACAAAGAGCATACACAAGATAAGAGACGGAAAAAAAAATCTATGAATGAAGAGCCAAAGTTGAATGATTGCAAAGAATTTTAAACTTGGGAGGTTCTTATATTGAATACATAGACCTACTTGATTTGTTACTATCGGTATTGTGCATGCGAATGAAAATAATACCTATAGCAGTATAGTCACCTCCATATATAAAATAGCAAACCAAAGATTGAAGGGGATTATAAAACTTTACATTACACCGTCGGTAACTCTGTTCAAGGAAGTATAGAAATAATAATAATGAGAAGATGAATATGGAGGAAGATTCATCATTTTTTTATCGAGGATAGAATACACGACAGGGAATACACTCAACTATTACGGGGAGATTAAATAAGCATTTTGCATAAGATAGTCGATACAAAAATAATATATGGAGTCCAAGTCAGAAATTAATGAGGACAGATATAAGGATGCAACAATAGGATTGAGCGATTCACACAGAAAGCACAACCTATAAATTGATATTAATTGCACAAGATATAATGGTTAAAACCAGTCAATATTTGATTGGTAATCATAACAAAGGAGTAACAATGGAGGATAAGGATTAGTCACGATAGTAATCTCCAGTGACAATAGGATACATGCAGTAATAAAGAAGCAGAAATTATCGAAACTGATTGTGCATGACTAGGAGGAAATATACTCAAGAAGAAGCATTGGACATTCCACAATCTATTATACCCGAGAAATTATGTTAAGCGAAGGAGTAAGAAGTGATATATATGGATATAGACTTGATAAAAGATAATAACTTACAAACCGGAAATAAACGACAATCATCAAAGGATGACAAAGATATCAGGATCATTGTTTATTTTTATTACCATCGTCGAACAACTTTATCCAGCCAGAAACTTCTCAAAGCAAAGCCATACATAGAGCAATCAATGTAGACAACAAGAGATAACTCGAAATAAATATTTTAGAGTTTCCAAAGACGGGATAATACGCATAACCTGTAATTCTTCCAAGACATATTGATAGTGGATCAAGTTTGATATACTAGAGAAATCCAATCACAAGGGTTGATCGCATACAAAATATGAAGGATAATTCAAGAAAAGAATGGGTATATTTAACAATATCAGTTATCTATCTGTCGATTGGAATGACTTGAATTGAAGCATGATTTAATCAACTATAAAAGCAACGATTTCATCAACTAATATAGAGTTTGATGCCTACTTAAGGTTATTCTTGGTTACTAGAGGATTGGAGTTATCACAGTCCCTATTAGTATTTGATCAAGTGCTTGGACAGAAATTGTCATTGGAGATTGTGATTCACTGTATATAGCGCATGGTGTATTGGAATAACATATTGAAGCTTATATAGTGATTGTTGGACATATATGAGTGATTTGTATCTTTGGCATATGCATTCCTTATTTACACTAATATTTGACAGTCAAATTTATGTTGCTGGCAGAATAATAATATGATTGAAGATGTCTGAAGATTAATAGCCTACGGTTGAGGACTATATGGTTATTATAAGACTTATACCTGCCAATGTAATAAATAAATAAATAAAAAGCGAATAACATACAAAATGAAATATATATACTGGAAAGGTTTGCCATACATTAAATATTTCAATATTTGGATTACTGGGTACAACATGAAGAAATGAATATTTGATGGCATACTCTTACATTATTGGACTGAACATAATTTGTTGTCCAGTGGTCATTGGGCTTGATAAGTTGTTGTAGATTATAGCAGTTTGGAGCAAGTATCAGATGTTGGCAGCACCTTTGGTAGTAATTAATATTATTGGATCATAAATGTAGATCAAACACTCTTGCTATTGCTTGTATTAGGCACGACTATTCTTACATCAGGTTATCCGTTGCTGTTTAGACTAAATAAAAAGGCCAAGTTTCATTTCAAGGTCTGATCATCCTACTGGTCGTGGGGCTTTCAACTTCCTTGGGCTAAGCATTTCAAGAAAGGCTTGCACAAGGTTGAGTTAACTAGCATGAAATCTGCGAACTGTGACTTCTTCTTCTTTATTTGTGAGAGTCTCATAATATGATTACAATCACAAGGATATGAAAGAATTTGGCAGGATGTTTTGACCTATTTAGAGAAGTTGATGCATCTTCAATTCTTGTAAGATACACTGGTATCAAGGTGATGGAGAATTCTTGCTCATAGCATTGATAATAAGTCCAGTCAATACAATCCAGTCAACTCAAAAAGAGAGGGAACCCTCATTGGGAAAGGATATTCAGTCAAAGCTTAAGTTGTCAAGGAAGACTCTCTTCCTTCAAATCTTTAGGATGCCTGGACCAATTTCAATTCAAATCTCTCTTGCTCAACAGGGGCTCAAGTATTTCCCAGAGGGTGTTTTTTATTTTGACTACAAGAGATAGACTAAGGTTCTAAGATCTATTACGAATGAAGGTTGCTAGAAAAAAAATTCAACAATATAAGAACGAGTGGGAATTTTACATTGAGGGGGGACTAATAGTCAATGTCCCATTCCCACTTGAACCATCTTTAGAAGCGAGATGTTCCATTCTCTCATCATCTAAGAAAATAATTTATGAACTCTCCTGCAAATAAGTATTCTTATCCTTGAGTACATTTATCTACTCATTGAAGTCTCTCTTATTTGTAATTCTATACATATTGTAAGTGTTATTTTCTTTGATATTTTCCTTTATGTCTGAGGATGTTCTTGCAAGAAAAGAAGGTTGGTACTTTACACATGCTACCAAAATATTGTGCAGGCTCAATCTTATGACAGTAGCTCGAAAGAAGCTATGATCTAGAATTCATTAGTCATCTTGTGATCAGACTAGATAAAGATCTTAGAAGATTGATACTTAGAGGGAGTCTAGAGATACATGTGTGTGACTACATGATTTTGATGAGCCTATCACCAAAAAGTCAGGAAGATCAATATTAGATTCAGAGGGAGTTCAATAGGCATCCTTAGGCGAAGAGAGCTCTGAGGGAGTAACTAGAGGACTCGATTTCCCAAGATTGTTGTTCAGAGGGAGAAATTTGAAGTGTGATCTCTTCTTTATAAGGGAAAAGTTCAAAGTGAAATTCCTTGTAATGTATTCTTCTCTGTGAGAGAGAATTGAGGTGAAAGTCCTTGTAACACCCTCTAACTTGGTTCATGGTGGTTACTATTTTGCATATGATATGTAATGAAGGGTGACAATCTTTCATTGGCATATATAAACAGAAAGTAACCATTGTAAGGTAACGATCTTATAAATGGTAGACCTGTTATCATGACAGACTTCATTAAGTTGTTGTCCCAGAGTACTAGAATTCATGATAATTAACATATTATGATCAAACTTCACTAAGTTGTTGTCCCAGAGTGCCAAAGATCATGATACTTGTCATGATAGAGACCATGACATTATGATTTCTTGTTAAGTTGTTGTCTCAGAGTGCCAGAAATCAGATAACTCATATCCTTCTAGGATATAAAATATTCTTTTGGTAGGCATCAAGGATTTGATGCTAGTGCACATACCAAAAGAATATATGTATGATGAATATCATATGATTGATATTTCTTGTTGAATCATACTTCAGATTATATTGAAAGATAACATCTAAGTTGATGAATTTATGTTGATATCCTCAAATATGTGATTCTGGGAATATCGTACTCAGATGATATCTCTTCATATACTTAAGAGCATAATGTGTTCTTCAAATCCTCCCTAGCGAAGAGGGAGTGTTAAGGTTGTAGCTTCAGTCGGGAGATGCATTATTGTTATTGGTAAACCATCAATTCATATATATACTTATCCATGTTAAATAATATATATTATTGAATATATATATGTATGTATGTATGTATGTATGTATGTATATGTATTGTTATACATATTATTATTTTTGTTAATATATTATTATTTTTATTTAAATGATGATTAAACCATAGAGACATGTCTCTTTATGAGACATGTCTCCTCCTCTCATATTTATATGAGATTCAAATCTGCATTTGGAGATAACACCAATAACAATGGCAATGTTAGTACATTTGCAGTGATCCTGATAATTCAACAGATTCCTCTCTGTATGTTTTTTAGTCCCTTAGACTTTCATGGTCTCTTGTTGGACATTAATAAATTTATCTTATCTCTGGGGAAGTTGTGAGGTTGTAAGGTATTCCTAAAACCATAACCAATGACAAAACATTGAATTTTTTAGCTGCTTTTGGAACTCCTTGTGGAAGAAATTTGGACAGCAAGCTGCAATACAATTCAGTGCACCACCCCCAAACTGATGGTCAAACATAGTTGGTGAATAGGAGCCCAAGCAATCTACTGAGGTGTTTGGTGACAATCCTAGACAATGGGATTTGGTACTATTCCATGTTGAAGATTGTAGCTGTGATAGAGATCTTTATTTCTGATTTTTCTATATATTGAAATTAAGATAATACTGATGTATTCTGTTTAGTTTTACAGCTGGAGGACATATTTTTTATAACACTTGAGATAATATTATGTGTCATGCAAAGAGTCGTGCATTTGAAAACATAAAAAGTCTCGTAACTGAAAATTAAAGAGACCTTGAGGTGTAATATTGATCTCTATATATCTCTTTATGATAATTTGATTTTATTAATCTCTCTTGGTTGCAGGATGTAACAAGAAGCAATGAGATGATGAGAGATCATATGATGGATACAGAAATGAACATAGGGACTTATGATCATGAGACTAAGTTGATATTACATATCTTCATTAAATGAGGAAGATTATGATATTAAAAGGGAGGTTTTTCAGCTTTAGAGGGAGGATACATGTTAGAGGGAGATGTCTCAGCTTCAAAGGGAGATTACATTAACTATTCTATTGTGGTGATCACAGTTGTCCCTTCTGAGAGGGAGTCTCTATGGAAAAGCAGCCATTCTTATGCATGCTGTAAATGAGTTCTTCTTTGTGAAGGAGAAGTTTGAGGTGAAATCCCTTGTTAATGAGTTCTTCTCTGTGACAGAAGCTCGAGGTGAAATCCCTTCTTAGTGAGTTCTCTATGAGAGAAGTTCACGGTGAAATACCTTGTGAATAAGTTCTTTTCTGCAAGAGAAATTCGAGGTGAAATCCCTTATTCCACCCTCTATGATGAAGCATGGTGGATCCACCCTCTGTGATGAGGCATGATGGAAATGCATTCTTCTCAAGGAGAAGTCTGAGGTGAAAGCCCTCGTTCGACCCTCTGCAAGTAGACACTGCGATGAGGCATCATGGAAATTCATTCTTCTCAAGGAGAAGTCTGGGGTGAAAGCCTTCATTCCACCCTCTGCAAGTAATTATGGTTGAAGTCTTGTGTGCAACACCATTACTTTAATTTTATGCAACTATGATAATTGCGTTATGCTGAGATAATATGTTTTAATGAGAATCAATGTGATGAGAATTTATAATTGACATTTTTTGGTTGCAGCTATGTGTGCCTACCATACTAAAGTAAAAGATCTCTCTCTTGCTAAGAAAGAATGTTGAAGATTGTAGGTGTGATAGAGATCTTTATATTTGAGCTTTTTGTATATTGAATTAAGATAATACTAATGTATTGTATTTACAACTGGAGAATATATTTATGATAATATTTGAGATAATATTATGTGTCATGCGTTTGGAAACATGAAAAGTCTTGTAATTGAAAATTAAAGAGACCTTCAGGTGTAATATGAAGAGTCTCTCATTCTATATGTGTGTGTGTGTGTGTGAAAGAGAAAGAGAGATTGTTTTGTGTAATATATAACACATAAAATGCAAAGCATTGTACTGGAACATTTTATTATCGATAAAGGGATATTTTTCTAGTGTAGCAAGGTTTTTCCCTTCAAGTGGAAGGGTTTTCCCAGGATAATTAATCTCTTGTGTCTTTTGTGCATCTTTATCTAATTTTTTTATTGTTGTTTATCACTATTTTTTGGGCAAAACATTAATATGGTAATCAGAGCCAGGTTAGATAACAACAATTAAGGAATGTTTTTATTGTTTGAAGGTAGAGTGTTGATGTTTATGGTCATATATTATGGTCTGGTCATTCTACTTTTATCCTTTGTATATGAATCTTGAATTCGATCGCGTGTTTTTGCTTCTTTCTATTTCTACTGGTTCAGCACGTGTTATGGTCATTAAATGGCTGTCATGATATCATTGCTCCTATGACATTCATTTTATTGAGTGTTGGCCTAATTACATTTTCATATCTTTTCTCTTGGCATCGAACTTCTAAATTGAATCCTGGTCATTTTCCCATCCTATGTGGCATCGATTAGAAATTAACATAATATTTTTATTGGAGTTGTGGAGCCCATTTTGGTAAATAAATGAGGAATTATAGCCAAGAAGATGGTTTTGGAAGAGCAAAAATAAAACAGTCTCTAGAAGATATGGAACAAAAATTTAACAAATATATTTTTTGTGGTAGTGTGGAAGATGGACTATAGAAGACACAAAAACAACAATTCCAAACTATACAAGAAATATAATCGTTCTTGCCATACGTTGGGTCTACAATCATCCATGTGTTGGTGTTAGATAAATATGTTTTGTGTGGATTTTCTCTTGCCTAGACATGATCAGTATTGCAAAGCCCTAAGTCTTCATATGTCCTCTCACATTTTCTTGAAGACGACAGTGTCTTGTGTTACTTTCTTTTGAGCAGTTTCTATCGGATGTCATTTATAGTTGAAGGAAGCCACTCAACATACATTTTTGGTGCAGGGGGGTCAAGTGAACCAGTCTTTCTCTCTCTACATATGAACATGTTGAAGAACTTGGAAAGATTTTGTTACAATGTGCAAAGGGATATTCCTATTACCTACAAAAATTGTTCCTATTTGAAATTGTTATCTAGAATAGTGTTGATCCTTTCATATGCTCAAGTGTGTTCTTGTCTAATGTCTATTGAAGAGACTTAACAAATTGAAATTGTAAAATTGCATCATCGTGACTATTATAATCATCTATGGTGATCGACTTCTTCATGTATTTATGTATCGGCCTCTTTACCACAATAACAGATCATTCTTGTGCCATGGGAATGAGAAGATGGAATGGCCTATTTCATTATTGTTGTCAATTCTTGCCTTTCGACAGTCTTCTTTCATGTGTCATGGGTTGCATATTTTTCTGTAATTGTGGAGACTCAGATGACGTTACTGCTGAGTTAATCCTTCTTATGCGGCATCATCTTATAATGGCACTTTGGCTTCCATCTTATTTTTTGGTCGGTTCATTATTTTTTTCCCATCTCTTATATCGTGTAGTGAAGTATGGAATAATAGAAGAAATATCTAGCTGTCAAAGAAAAGGAAACACAAAAAATACAAAGATTGTTTTTGTACAAATTTTGCAGCCATAGTTTACAGAATGCATGGGGTTTGAATTTCATGGAAAGTCATATATTGGACAGTCATACTGAGAGGTCCACCGATATCAATATGGATGAGTATCATTATAACTTTTCACCGCCAAGATCTAGATGTGCCCATTATACTTCTAGTGTAACGTATCAACGGAATCGTTTCCTCAATACTCGACAATCGAGTATGCAATTTCCGATGAGAAGAGCATGCCTTCTGTGTTTCTTGTTCTAGATACATGTGTTACAGAAGAGGAATTAGGAAGTCGTCCCTCAACTTGTTATTGGAGCATGCACTTGGTAGTTTGCAAAAAGAAACCTTGAGCACTGAGATCTCTGTGAGGTCAGCAGTTGAGAAAGAGGAATGGCTTCTCCCACCAACACCAAAAAGTCTATGTGAAAGAGATAAGTATCATATGACTATATAACTAGAAATAGTGTTTACTTTCTAGTAATGATCTCTATATATCACTTTATGATAGGTTGATTTTATTAGTCTCTATTGGTTGCAAGATGTAACAAGAAGCAATGAGATGATGAGAGATTATATGTTGGCTATAGGAATGAACACGGGGACTTGCAATAATGGGACTGAGTTGATATTACATATTCTCATTAAATGAGGAATATAATGATATTCAGAGGGATATTTTTCAGCGTCAAAGGGAGGATACGTGACAGAGGGAGATGTTTTAGCTTCAAAGGGAGGTTACATCAACTATCCTATTGCGATGATCAATGTTGTCCCTACTAAGAGGGAGTCTTTGTGGAATCACAGCCATTCTTATACATGTTGTAATTAAGTTCTCCTCTGTAAAGGAGAAGTTCGAGGTGAAATCCTTTGTTAATTAGTTCTTCTCTATGAGACAAGTTCGAGGTGAAATCCCTTGTTAATGAGTTCTTCTCTACGAGAGAAGTTCGAGGTGAAATACCTTGTGAATGAGATCTTCTTTGCAAGAGAAGTTTGAGGCGAAATCCCTTGTTCCACCCTCTGTGAAGAGGCATGGTGGATCCACCATCTTTGATGAAGCATAGCGAAAATGCATTCTTCTCAAGGAGAAATTTGAGGTGAAAGCCCTCCCTCTGTGAAGAGGCATGTTGGATCCACCATCTTTGATGAAGCATAGCGAAAATGCATTCTTCTCAAGGAGAAATTTGAGGTGAAAGCCCTCATTCCACATTTGCAAGTAGGCATGGTGGATCGACCCTCTACGATGAGGCATGACAAGATGCATTCTTCTCAAAGAGAAGTCTAAGGTAAAAGCCCTCATCCCACCCTTTGCAAGTAGGTATGGTGGAAGTCATGAGTGCAACACCATGACTTTAACTTTATGCAACAATGATGAATTGTGCTATGCTGAGATAACATGTTTTAATGAGAATCTATGAGATAAGATAAGATAAGATGATAATATTAATGTCCAACAAAAAAACCACAAGGGTTTATGGGACTGAGCATACAGACAAAAGATCCGGCCCAAAGCAGGAGCACCAAACAGTGACTGAGAAAAAACAAAAACAAGACACAAGACCAGGAAACTCAAGGTAAGGACAAAGGGTTCTTCCTTAGTACAAAGAAATCGGTCACAAAAGGATATAACCATGGATGATTCAATCATAGATCGTTGCCGAGAACTGTTGGAGTGTAGTTGCCCGGAAAAACTGGTACAATGTCTGACCGATTTGAAGGGAGTGATGTCGGATGGCCTTTTCACACCCCGTGGTGGAGACAAGGGGGCGAAAAAGGCGATGATGAGCTGGTGTAAGGTATAGCCTTGAGGTGTGACTGACAGCAAGGTATGCTCGCGAAGCTGGGTGGCCTCTCGAAGATAAAGTGAAAGACATTGCTGGTCAAAATAGCTGAAGAACGTTGAAAGAGAGAAACAATCTCTGAATAAACAGTAAAATCTCCCTCTAATCTCGTAGTAGATAGGACAACGAAATATGAAGTGAGTCTCGATCTTAACCTCTACCAAAGTACACAGTCTACAGATCTCCGGACCCAAAGACGATGAGAGCCAACTCTGAAGGAGCCCAAAGAGAATCACAAGGCGTGACACTAGCACCGATAAAAATAAGCAGGATGCACAATAATACCATTCTGAATCTCAAGAAAATGCTCTACATAAAAGGCCATCTTAGGACGTAATCCACGAGGAGGATTACGCCAAGTAGTGCTAATATACTGACTATAGATATCTTGTCTGACATACTCGTTCAACTCTTGATGTGAGGGGAGGAAGTGAGTAAGAGCATCCAACGAGAACTAGTATCGAGGAAGACTATCAATGTCAATCTCGATCGAACCCAACAGAGAGGTGGCTTGGGCATACCAACAGCGAGATCTAGTGCTAGTGTCGGATCTCATAATTTGAACAAAAGAACAGTATGCTAGATGAGAGTATCTATGTTGGTCAACATCAGTATCTGAGATGAGAATTTATAATTGACATTTTTTATGTGTGCCTACCATATTAAAGTAGAAGATCTCTCTCTTGCTAAGAAGGAATGTTGAAGATTGTAGTTGTGAAAAAAATCTTTATATCCGATTTTGCTATATACTTTAATTAAGATAATAGTGATGTATTGTGTTTACAGCAGGAGAATATATTTATGATAATATTTGAGATAATATTATGTGTCATGCAAAGAGTCATGCATTTGGAAACAGAGTCTTGTAATTGTAAATTAAAGAGACCTTCAAATGTACTATGAAGATTCCCTCAAGTGATTGCTTTGTGGTATATATAACACATAAAATACAAAGCATTATGCTAGGGCATTTTATTATCAATAAAGAGATATTTTTCTGCTGTGGCTGAGTTTTTCCCTTCAAATGGAAGGGTTTTCCCAAGATAATCTTTTGTGTCTTTTGTGCATCTTTAGTCTAATTTTATTATTGATGTTTATCACTATTTTCTGGGCAAAACATCAACATTCCAAGCTTAATTTGCCTATAATTCCAACATAAACAGGTCTACTACAGGTAAGTCAGCATTTCAAATTGCATATGGCACAAATCCTAGAGGAATGTGGATTTAGTGATATGCTATCAAACTCACAAATCTGCCAAGATGATAAGAATTTTGTAGAAAGAATTTGAGAGGCACATCAATTGGTGAGGTTCAAATTGCAGACTATGAATGAACAATATATAGAAAAATATTATCTGCATAGGAGGGAAAAAAAATATTTGAGGAAGGGCAAATGGTCATGGCACATTCATGCACAGAGAGGTATCCGCAAGGTTCCTATAAAAAATTAAGCCCAAGAAGATTGGATCTTGCAGAGCTATGAAGAGGGTAAATAACAATTATTACGTCATTGACCTTCCTAAGGAGTTGAACACCAGTCCTATAACCCATTTTCAGTGTGACCAAAGTTTATTTACACTCTATTGGGGCAAATGATGTCGAAAGACAATGATTGGACCAAGAGCCTGCAAAAGAAAAAAAGAACAAAAAGAATGAATCTTAAATACCAAAATTGTTGCTACAAAATCTCACGCACATTATTTTGTTAAATCGGAACCCTGTGGAATTCCTATAATAGTTGGATCACGGAGGTTGACTTGCTTAGGTACAGCAGAAAAAAACTACCATATGACTTTAATGGCACCCAAAATGTTACAGATGAAGGATGGATGATAGCCACTAATTATGGAATTTAAAACAGTGTTTGTATAGTTGTACAAATGGAAGCAAGCCAACGGCACCCAAAATGTTACAGATGAAGGATGGATGATAGCCACTAATTATGGAATTTAAAACAGTGTTTGTATAGTTGTACAAATGGAAGCAAGCTGCTTTTTCTTATAAACAGTTATGCCTAACTGCTCTGTTTCTGTGGGATATGGGGAATTAACTATCATTGCATCTAGAGAGTTAACATAGGTGTTTTATTTAGTGATGTCTTTTGGCTGTAAATATTGATGCTTGTTGGTGAGATTGGAGTCGGTCAGTGATCTGTTAATATTTCTTTTCTAATATGAAACATTTTTTTCTATTTTCCTTTTGGCTTTAAGATTTATGAAATATTCTCCAGGTTTTCTTGATAATATCTTCTTCCCTGTCTACTATATTCATTTCTAATGCCATACTGAATTATTGAACGGTTAAAGAGAGCTAGCAGAACAAAGTAAAGTGAACTTCTACATTGGTTCAAAGCAGATTAAGAAGAGTGCTTGCATTAGGATCAGTCCAGGTATGTCCCTTGTCTAGCCCTATGGCTCAAGTATGTCTATGATGTAACCAATGGCTGGACCAAAGCCACGCCCAAGGTAAAGTCAAGGAAAATCCACAAGGTTCCATCAAAAAAGTAGCATCCAAGAGAAGAAATTTAAAAACTAGCCAACCCTAAAAGTGAATTTTTTGAAGATGTAATGACAAAAATTGCATGCCCTAGCAATTTTGCATTATATTCTGGAATCACTTTGGTGTCCATCTCCCGTAGTGTGTTTTAGGTCATTTCAGCTCTTGCCTTAGCCTCTTTCTGCCCATGGTGCCAAGGCTTTGCCTCCCATGGTACTCCTACTCAAAAATGATGATACAAATTATTGGAGTTATGGTGTCTCAACCATTGAGTTCTTGCATTTCATATTTGGATTATAATTTGTATTTGATGAAAATATTATAATTATATCCTAAGTGCTAACTTTAATAGTTATCATGTCACTTTGTGGCACCCCTATGGGAGGATATTCCTACATGCATAGTGAGAAGAGCACATTAGAGTTCCACTTGTCACTTAGTCACTCATTTGGAGAGAGGAGTTCACAAAAGTTTGCAGAGGTACACTTTGGTGACATGTGTCTTAGCAGTTGTGTGTAAACTATGACAATATCCTATTTTGTACGGAGTTGGTGCCCAGTTAGAAGGGTCAAGTTTGGAATTTTCTATTGCAAGTTGGGTTGTGCATGGATGCAATTTCTATTTCCTTGTTGAGTATACATGGAATGTGGATTCCTTTGTGGAGCTGCAGTTAGTGTTGGCACCTATCAATTGCATGTGGTGCCTTGCATGTGGCTTCGGCGTGAATGGGTATTGTGTTTGGAAGCTGCTGCTTTGTGCATTGGAAGCTCTATAAGTACAAATGTTTTCTATAGGAACTTCAAGAAGGGAAGTGATTCACACAGGAGTTAGGTGTAAATCTACATGTAAAGGCCTACAGCCTGAAAATGTGGTGTAACTGTTGCTAAATAATACATTGGCTCTGTGTTTTGGAGTGTGAGGTTTTTTCACCTGAAAGCATTTGTCCCAGGTAAATCTGTGTTTTATCTTCTACCTCTTTCTTTCTGTTTATTATTCTAACATGTTGAATCTGTATGAGGCCATGCTTCTGAAACTTCTTGATCTATAAAGATATGTTAATTTTATCATGGGATGACTTGTTTCAGAAAGCTTTTTGGGATGACTCGTTTGTCTTCACAAATTTGTTTACCTAATAATCTTGTAGTGTTTAGCCCTTTCCAGAGTTGGAATTGTCCAAACACTACTGCAACACACTAACATCCTATAACAATTCATGATTGAATGGCCATTTTGGAGCATTATCACTTGCTACCTACCCAAGTCACATGTTGATGCAAGAGCATCCAGAGGTATAAGGGCAATCCTGTGTCACCCAAAAAAATGTACTTAGACTTAGTTTTTGTTTCATGTCTTTTCATTTTTGGATACCCATTTGGGTCAAATAAAGGTTCCAACTCTCACAGTTCAACTATCAGCGTGCTAGAAAATCCTGAAAAAATAGGAGCATGCAATTTGGCCATCATTTTGGTGACCTAGAAGGTGTGAATTGGCCAGATGAATGTAATTGTGATTTAGAGCATTCTAGAAAAAGAATCAGGTCAAAAGGCCCCACGGTTTGAAAGTTATTGCAGTTTTTCGAGTTTTGGAGACCTCTTAAGAATGCTTCAAAGTCAGGTTAGGGGCATTAAATGACCTCGAAAAGGGCCGAAAAATGGGAGTTTAGCGAAGCTGGTCCATAGGGCTATAGAGCGCTTCGAGAGCTTTCCGAAAATGTAAACGGTTCGTCAATCGGAGCTACGGTTCAAAAGTTATGCCTCCCGGAAGTTCGATTACCGTTTCTGAAATCTTCTAGATATGCACCGACTTCTAACACAGCTTCTGGAACCTTCTATTTGGTCGGTGGATGCCTACTAGCACTTTCTAGAATGTACTCCTAGTCCTTAACCCTCCGGGGTCTATTTAAGGAGATTTCTGGCATTGTAAAAGGCAGTTCGGAGTGGAGTTTGAGAGGAGGTACTGAAAGGAGAAATTATCTCCAAATTTATGCTATTGTAAGCCTTAGGGCATGTTTTGAAGTTTATTTTCCTGTACTGTTTGTACTAGCTTATTTTCTCAGTTAATATAATTTTCCCTTTCTGTTGTGTCCATTCTGTTCTTGGGTCGTGTCCCCATCACATGTAACCATTTTGGAGCAATCTGAATGGCTACCCAACTCCCTCATCTCATCCTAATTTCAATCTATCTCTCAACCTAGCAAACATTCATGCTCTATGAGCATTCTTAACCACTTTTACCAACATTTTGAGCAATATACATGCATTCTTGGGCATTTGGGAAGTGTATGTGAAAATTCTAGCATTTTGTTGCACCCTAGGGAAAGTTTAGTAGCATCTTTCAACAGAACTCTCGCCTTCATTGGTGTCACCAAGCTTAAGAGGATTATTTTCTCTGACTTCTTGTTTATCTTTCATTTTATCATTTAGAATCCAATTTACAGCTAGCTTTAGCCAGGATCTCATTTCTTTGTTGCAGCACTCTCTTTTTCATTTTAGTTCGTTCTACTTGCACTTGCTATGTTGTCTTTCAATTTCAAGACACATACAGGATAGGAGCACACAATACTTTGATATCTCTTCTGCCGTTAATTTTTCTAGCTTCACTTCAGTTAGTAATAAATAGTAAACCCTTCTTTTCAACTCTTTTCTTTAGCTAGTTAATTTTATTTTCGTAGTTTACTGCATTTTCCTAGGCTAGTTAAATAATTTTCTCAGGCTAGTTAAATAATTTTCTCAATGCAGTAGCAAAACGGTTCTTCTCGTTTCACTACTGAATATAGATTAAACTAGAAGGTAATATTGGAATAATCATCTGATTTTCAAAGTTCACACACTTTCTAGGTTAGATAATTTGGAGCTTGTTTCAAAATATAAACTTCAAAAAGTGGTATGCAACATGAAGGTTGCTATGGCCTTAAAGGCTTTAGTTTGGGTTTGGTGTGAGGGTAAAATGCCAGTTGCACCCCCATCCTAGGTAAACTCAAGAGAATCCACACAACTCCAACAAAAGTTGCATTTACTAACAATTAAATTTTCAAAAAGTAACCACTTGACAAGAATTTGGAGCTTGTTTAATTACAAAAAATGGCATGCAATATAAAGGTTTATATAACCTCTGGAGCTGCTGCCCCTGCACTCCACTCTAGTTTTGATGAACTAAAATATAAATTGTTTTCACCTAGGCCTGGATTAGATGGAAAGCAAAATTTCTTCCAAGTTTTTTCCAAATAAATTCAGAATAATTGAATCACATTTAAACATTTGGTTTGCTTAGTAAATCTTGAACCTTTGGTTTGCTGAGTAGATATTGAATCTGAAAATTGCTACTATAATATAAACTGTTTTGATTACTCTTTAATATTAATGAATCGAGAATTAGTTTGATGTGTGTGTGTATGCATACACACGCATAAAGTCAAAAATGCTTATAACAGAGAGTAATTTGATTTCCCACAAAACTGAGCAGTTCTTATCCCTAATGTTTAAGAAATAACAGGACATTTATTAAAGAAACATGCAAATAATTGAAAACAGACAGTCAAGTCCTAATGTTTAGCTGCCACGATCATTGACTATAAAGAAAGAGCGAAATAAGATTATACTTACAAGAATTGGATTACAGCGAGTAGTTTTAATAAGATCCTTAATGTCTTGGCCTGCCTGTTTGACTTGTTGTGGATCTGATGCCAAACAAACAGTGAGAAAAGAACCCGCCCTATTTGTGCCCCTGCCCCTGCTTCTAATTACCTGAAGAAAAAGCATGGACATTGGTAATGAATTTCCATTTAAAATTCAATAATGGAGTCGCGGTATATGTATTATTGGGTACTTGAATAAACAAAGACGATCGCACTGAAAAAAATTATTGACTGCAGTTTGATTCAATTGAAATGGGGGATTTATGAAAAACAATAAGCATGGGCGTTGGTAAAATGCTCTCTCTTGTACTTCCAATGTAGAGTTATGGTGTAAGGATTGTGGTGTGTTTGAAAAAGAAAAAAACACATAGGGATTCATGGAATATTCTGCATGCACTTAAACTTATATTTCAGTTATCTGGAATATGGAATGTTCCAGAAAACTTAGCAAATGGCATCAGGCACAATCATGTTTGCTGCAGTCTTAATAGAACTCACTAAGCAGAATTGTGGCATAGGGCGTGTATGAAAAAATATTCTAGACATGGGCAACAGTAGAGCTATCTCTACTGCGACTTGACCAAAATCCGTAGCGCAAAATTTTTAAATGAGGTTTAAGCGGCCCAATTCAAGCATTGCCTATGTTTGCATATCTTAAGAATATCTTCCAAGCTTCCCTGAAAAGTGGCATAAAAGCTTACCCAATACCTTAAGAAGATAATGAACAGAAAGTAGTAAGAAGAGTTGGGTTTGTTTCTTGAAGATTGGTGTTAGCGACTACATACCTTGTTGCGAAAGCTTATGGAGGTGGGAAACTTAAGAGATTGAATTGGACAGGCAGTCTTGTTGGAGTGGAGAGGAGCAATGAACGAATGTGGTGCGAATGCAGAAGCCATCGCTTCTCTTTTCTTGTCTTGGTGCTGCAGCAGCAATGTCTTCTTGGCTCTGCTTTTCTGTGTTTCAGTGAGTGGTCGGTCCGATTTTTATCCCAAATCTTCATGCCACGTGGCTATTGCCCATTTGCTCAAGTCAATCTAGTTGGTGCAACACGCGCCCTTTTGAATTCATTGAATTCTATTTTGAATATGACTCTTTAGCTCTTTAAAGGCCATTTTAGTCAGTCTGAACTGCAAAATAATGTTTTTAAAATTGAACACTACTATTTTTTTAAAATTACTTCTACTGTAATGGTCAACCCACTGATATGCGCAGATTCCTTCTACATCCCATTTCACACTCGTCTAGAGTTCACACCATGCCTCAAATTTTTTTCAGTACATTTATAAAAGTAAATTTGAATTTGTCTTTCAAAAATAGGAGACTTTTAGAAATGTCATTTTAGGAGATCAAAAAAATTTCATTCGCGTTGTGTTATAGTTCATATAGAAATGGTTAGCATTCATATAGGTGGAAGAAAGAATATATAATTTTTGTAATAAAAGGATGGTAAAAATGGGATGAATTTAATTGAAGAATATGAAGATATGGACTATTAATAAGTGTCACATAGATATGTACTTCTTGCCATAATTTCAAAATTAATTATAATATAATTTTAGTTTTAAAATGATTAATAAAATTTTGCATATTATATTTTATTATTTAATATATTAAAATAGTAAAATATAAATTAAATAGAATATGTTATTTTAGAATTAATTAAAATATTGATTATGAAATATTAAGAACATGTTTTGTTAATTGTTAATGATTTAGCAAAATTTAATAAATGACATAATAGCCTTTACTTTTAGTAATATTTGATTTAATATATAAAAATAATTCTAATAATTTTAAATATTCAAAATATATTTATAATATGTAATAGTTATAATTTTAGAAATAAAATATTCAAATCATTGTGTAATAATAAAACATAAACTTCTATTATATAAATTCTACTATAACTATCAAACATTATTATATATATAGAAAAACTTCAAAAATATTTAAGTTGTGAAAAAATAATTGTAATTGATTGGTACAAATTAATTCAAATTGTGGACAAGTGAATGCAACAATGCATTGCCTAAAACAAGTACAATAAGAAGATAATTTAAAGGTGAATAATCTAAATGAACTTTTTCAAGAGGCAAGATTGTTGGTCAAGATGTGAATAGTGACTTAGTCGAAGTCATCACAGGTAAAGCAAGCACAACAAACAGATAAGTCAAGGATCAAGCATAAAGGATCACTAATGATATGACGTGATGAAAGAACAATCAGGAAGAGTGATGTGATAGGCATCTAAGTCGAAGCGACTAAAGGATGCAAGGATGAAAGCCAAATGTAGACTCATGCGAAGACAAGTAGGCCTATGAAGCTAGGAACCTATTAATAGGTAGTCGTGGGTGTTACATGACATGTACATACACGATTAAAATTTAAATATATGAGCATGATTTTGACATTACTTTTGGCCCCTAGGGATTGTGAAGTGTAAAAAGATGTTGGCACACTTCCTTCATGTTATTGTGAATTATTGATGTTGCTGCAAGTGGAGAGCAGAGAAGTGAAGATAAAAAAATATAGACCACAAAGTTGAACAACAAACTGACTGTCAAGCAAAGTGAGAAATAGGTGAAACAAATTAGTTTGTGGGGCAAGCCAATGCAAATATAAAATATCAATAAATATTCAATTCATAGAAGATCTATGAGGTAAGGTGTGTCACTTTCATATCAACGCTATAGTTTGCTTTTTCATCATTGCAACTATTGTGAGCTCTTAAATGGGCAAGCTTGAATGCAAGTCTTTGTGAATCCTCTAGCAAGCTCTCGGAAAGAGATTTGCAAATCCTCTAACAAGGTATCCTTAATAAGCTTTTTGTAATCTTGATAAATTATATGCATTTATAATAGGATGAGTTCTCAAAAAGAATTGGTGTAGCCTTTAACAAGGCATCCTTTTAGTTGCAAGAAAAGGTTGGTGGGTCTATTACTCCCACCATGGTTTTCACCCTCGCATCGATGCTTTCTACGTATAATACTCATGTGTCATTGATGTATTCTCTCTTGTGTGAATTTATGTGGTTTCATTGTGTTTAATTTATCATCACTTTGTTAATTAAGGAACTAGTAGTTGGAATATTTAACAAAGCAACTCAGCTAACTGGTAGGAAATTTTGTATTGATTCATCCAACCCCACTCTCTTAAGTACTAGTTTGGGACAGCAATTGGTATTAGAGCTATGGCCCTAATAGAGAATAGCTTAACAACTTAAGGGAAGATCAATAGAAGCCTCTAGACACAAACACAACTTGACAAAACTTTTGACACTATTGACCAAGAGAAAGAAACTAGTGAAGAAAATTAGTGAGAGTCAAGAATTCATTGAATAACTTGAGGAGAAAAGTGGATAAGATGAATCTAAAGAAGAAATAACTAGCCTCATGATTGATTGTGAGAAACTGACCAGAAGAATAACATTGATGAAGAAGGAACGAGAGGAAATAGTGATCAAAATAAGTATAGCTCAGGATGAGAAAGGTACGTAACACCATTTTGGCAAGAGATGAAGTTATTTAAGTACTAAAAGTGGCCCTTGAAGCCAAGCAATCAATGGTTGAAGAAATAGTAAGGACAAAGGAAGCTAAAATGGCTCAGATGGAAGAGGAACATCACTACATCAAACAAGAGAATGGTGTCTTAAATGAGTGTGATCACAACAACAAAGAGCATATTGAAGTGATGATTGAAGAATGCAAGAAACTAGTTTAGCAAGAACACTAGATAACTAAAGAACTAAAGAGCACAAATGAAAGAATGAGAAACTGAAAAGTTCAACAAAAGCTCTAGAAAGATAGATGAGAAACTCAAATCTCAAAAGAAGACCAAGAGCACAATCTAGGATATGAAGGTTACAACAAAACTGAAAGGGTGAGTCCTCTGAAATAAAGAACTTGGACTTCACGAAGCATGTGAGGACATCACCAATAGATAAGAAACCTAAAATACCTAATTGTTACTACTATGGTAAAGTAGGACACATTTCAAATGTATATTGGCACAAGCAAGTAGCACCTGACACTTAATATACTAAAGTAGAGTTTTGAAGATAGTATAAGTACACTTGGACTAGGTTGAGAGATAAGGTTACTTCTAGTACTCCATGATTTATTAACTTGGAAAATTCATGCATAGGTGAAACTATAAGATAACATCTCACATACTTAACACAAAAGAATGGTACCTATCTACTCTAAAATTGGTAATCAACTAGGTTCTTAATATGTTTATACATATCATAGACATCCTTTCTTACTTATGATGTTAGAATTTGCTTTGCATTAGACACTTGATCATGTTCTATATAATGTATTTAGGAGATTGGCTATATGGTTTAATTATATCATGCTTTATATGTTGTTATAAAATCATTATTTATGCTTTTAATACCTTGTTTATAATGTTTTGATTATTATTTGTTCTTAAGATAACCCAACTAACCTGTGATGGCTTGTGTGTGTGTGTGTGTGTGTGTGTGTGTGTGTGTGTGTGTGTGTGTGTGTGTGTGTGTGTGTGTGTTTACTCTTATTGGTGTGTCTTTTGGATGAGGGGAGGCAATCATATTCACTTGTTTGGAAAATCTACATGATATGGCACTCCTCCTTCCTTGTTTGTCATTATTTTTATATGTTCATATGCATATGTATTGTATCTTGTTGATTGGTGATGTAGGTGTGTGCAGGTTCCAAGCATCGACTCCACCTAGCTACACAAGTCTGACCGTGCCTCAAAATCCTCAAACTAGTTGTTGTTAAAAAGAGATGGAACCATGATCCATGTAGGCATCCTTATGTCTTTAGAAATCTAATAGGAAGTTAGTCACCTAGTTCAGGGATTACATTTTTATCATTTCCTTGTATGGTTTGATCAGTGGATTCTATTTAGAATTATGTGTTTGTGATCTTGATATTTTTATTTTCATATAAACTTTCTATGATATTTGTTTGGTATATTTATATAAGCGTATATGGGTGCAAACATATATACTTATATAAGTATACATTGTTACATAGTTAATGTATTTAAGTATATGTGTATGTTATAAATTGTTTGTGAATAATTTATGTATACAATTCAATATAAAGATAAATTTATTAGAATATAAAAGTAAAGAAATTAAAAGAGATCAAATAAAAAGCATAAGTATTTAGAAGAGGATTTATAACATGCATTCAAGATTTAAAAAAAAGGTAATTTGTGTTACCCATGTGGAAGAATATGAAATCAAAACATAAATATAATGACAGGCATAAAAAAAAGGGTTACAAAGTACTAAAGAAGGTATTTACATCATTTTTGGACCATCTATTCATTATATACCCCTAAAATAGCCTTAATTTACCCCTAATATGCCTAAACAACTTGTCAAATGGTAGTTAATTACACTGACTGAGACAATTTTGTGTTTTGGGATTATTTTTATTTAAAAGGGTGGTGACTTTTCCTTTAAAGGGGTATGAAAGCTATTCAAGAACATATATATACGTGGTGTAAAATATAAATGTAAAGGGGCGGGAGGGCTAAAAGGTAGAAGATAATTTGGTTGTATGATTTATAATATTTTTAAGGAGAAAATTTAATGATTTGTGAGGGAGAGTTTATGAGTATAATTCTCTAAGAATTTGTAAGTTTATTTCCTTTTGGAGAGAGTTGCATGGGAGAGTTTAAAGAGTTATGAGAGGGAATTATTTTTGTGGAATTTATTCTTATTCAACCATGGAGGTTTGTGAAATTGGAGTGGGTTTGAATGATGCATCTCAAGTGGATTTATTTTACTCTATTTGTCTCATTGCTCTCGCTTCTGCTAAATCTTTGTAGGACTTGAGGTATGGATTAAACTTATTGATTGCATTATTTATCTAATAAAAATATGTTTATTTATGTGTTATCATGATGTATTAAATTTTATATTTGACTCGTATAGTCATTTAAAGGTTTGAGTTCCCTTTTTGAAAATAGATATGTGTTTTCCTATTGTATTTAGCCACTAGTTTTTGGAGATATATTACCTCATGTCAGAAGGTTGTTGGTAACTAAAGGAAAGGAATATTGTATTATGATATTTTTTTTTTGTTTCATATCTATGCTTTCTTTACATAGTACATGTTTTTATTATGAATATTGGAATTATATGTGCTTAACTTAGGGGATTTTGAAACAGTTGACCTTGTGCTTGGATTTTCATGCTCCCAATTATTATTTAAGACACCAAAGGCATGTCAAGTTTTTATTTGATGTATAGAATTGATGATTATAAAGACATGTTCTTATAGTCTAAATGCCTTATGATGTGTTTATGTATTGTGATGCTTATATTATGAGTTAGGGTCTTGTTTAAAATAGGGGTATGGGACCCTAGGAATGTTGTTCCCTAAACTCTTCTTTGATTTTGGTTTTGGATTTGTGAGTAGGGTAGATGCCCTGGGTGAGTGGCTCACCATAGGCATTGGGGCCCGAAAGTGGATGCTAGAGCATTCTATGTGTTAGAGACCAAGGCCTTGTGTGGACTAGTTCTACATGTAATTTTTTGAAACCAAGTGGAAACATTAATAAAATTAATGAGTTATGGGGGTCTAGGAATTCACATTATTCAAGACTATGAAAAATGTAGTGTTGGAGCACTTGAAGAGAGGACATCCTGTGTAGGCCATCAGTTTCTAATTCATGTGAATGATCCCAATAGTATTGGTTCATACATGTCATGTTGGAGTACTCAAGGAGGAGACATTCTATGCAGATTAATGGTGTTTGACTCGTGTGAATGATCCCAAATAAGAGGAATATATGATGAAACTCACCTAGATTTGATTGAATCCATAACTCTACTTTTGCCTTTGGTTGTCCATTAGCCTTATGATTTCATTTTTGGGCATTATGCTTTGTGTGGCTTTACGTTACCTTTGTACTTTGATTTTGGGGTGTAAGCCTTAAATTACCTTAGAACCTATGTGGATTGTTGCACTTGTATTATTACCTTGCTCCTTTGGTATACCTTTGAAACTTTTACTCATACCTAAGTCAAAGTTGAACTTGAACCATCATTTTATCCCAAGGTTCAAGTTCAGGTTCAAGTTGTCCATGAGAAGAGTGATACCCTTATCCCTTTAGTTTTCTTTTTATGGTCCACCAAACCTAGACGTTGAACCTCCTAGTTCCAAGTTCAAGTTCAACATCAAATTTTACTAATTAGATGATACTATTCGAATGAATTTTATCTTAAGGTTTTTTCTTTCCTAATAAGATATTGATCCCGAAATCACTGGAAGTTCTTCCCAAATTTGGATTGGCATACATGATGGAACAACACGATAGTGAGACATTATGATAAAGACAACTGGTGATTGCATGGTAGAGTATGAGTCATTATTAGACAAAGTGTGGTAATAAGAAGAGGTCATTGAGAACCAGAGATGTGTACCAATTTGAAAGGATGAGTTAATCAAAAGGCCATAAAATGTCTTGTCAAATAAATTTTTGCACAAATATATTTATTATTCCACACTCCCAAACCTATTTGTGGTCTTTCTCAAATTCTCACCATAAATGTCAGTCTTTTCACTATTATTTGTTCATCGACTATTCTAGAATTAGACATGACGAAGCTTGGTAAGGAATTGCAAGAGTGTTTTGACATGGGAAATTGGTGAGTTCACACCACCGCTTATATGATTTCCCATATTTGGGTTCTCTTTAGGAAACTTGAGTTGTTATGTATTGTAGGTTACTTTCATTTTTAGTTAAAATGTCTCTTTTTCAACCAAAGCTCTCCAAACTTGAAAAAAGAGACATGTCTACTAATTTCTCTCCCCAAAATCTATCATACATCTCTAGCGAATGTGAGCTTAATGAGATTAATAGAGAGAGCCAAAAATGCCCAAAGTGGAATGATTTCTGAAAAGCTAACCAATAGTGGATTATTAGAAGTCGTTCTATTTCCTCCCACTCTGGCATGACTTGAATTAGTGATAGAATGTGCATATAGATATGACTCCAAAAATAGGTGCATTAGAAAAGATTCAAGAGAAATCTTGGCAAGGATTGATAGGGTAACTATTATAGTAGCTTTGAAAATTCTCCCACAAGGAACCCTATGAGCCCTAGACCTTTGAGGAAGTGACACAAATATATGAAGGAAAGAAGAAAGACTATAATTCCCTCATCGCACAAATTTGGATTTTGAAACTAGAGAAAGGAGATTCACAATTACCTAAGCCCTTGACTATTTAGCATTTTATAAAGGAGATTGCAGATGTAGTTTTCCTCCTAAATAGGGTGAAAGGAAATGAACCTGCTTTTCATTGGGAAGACTAAATGTATTTCTTTATACATAAAATTGTGGGAGGTGAAAAATTCATTGAGTGGGCAGAGATAATAGTCAAAAGATTGCATAGAGAGTTGTTGGCTTCCCCATAAATCGTGGACTAAAGACATGAAAATTTATGAGTATTACAAATATTTGCAAGCTAGGAAACCCTCCCAAGAGTACAAAAGGGTCCATGACGTATTTTTTGGGAGATTAGTCTTTGAACTAAAGGACAGAGAAAATAATAGGCTCTCGAACGAAGCTATATAACTGATAGATACCTATGGTTGTCAGTTTATCCAATTCCTAGAGTTTACCTACATTAGAGTTGGGGCATTTGATGACGAACCTCTTAAATTACCCCAATATTGCCTGGATAATGTCACACTATTGGAGGTATGCATACAATTGGTCACTGTTGAACAAAAATTGAAAAACATCAAAAAGTCATCATGAGTTTTATTCCCTATACAACTAGGTCATTACAGATGTAAAAGTTTCAAAGATGTCATGGCAATAGAAGATGAACTCTAAAACTTGAACCTAAAGCCTTAATGTCTCAAGGAAAGATTTTGATTATGCAAGGTTTTTCAAAGATAATATAGATGTCCCACCCACAATCATGCACATTCCACAAATGGAATATTATTGGGTCAAAAGCCCAGATGAATTCAAAGTCATAAAAAGGTTATGTTCTAGGATGACTTTGAGGTAGGTTGTACCCTTCAAAATTAGCCTAGACATAAATGGAGTCAAAGATGATGAGAAAGAAGATGTGTTAGACCCTTGGTACCTAGAACATATTGAATGTTTCCCAATCCCTGAGCTAGATTGGAGTAAAAAAGAAGAGGATGATTTGCAATCTAGAACTGTTGATGTGATCAAGAGAACATAAGAATGATCATTGAAAAAAAATCCCTTAAAACAACCATCCAATCATCAACACAGCATGTGCAGTCAAAGAAAAAGAAGTATTTGAAAATAATGTTTACTATCATTGACCATCTTGTTAATAATTTGGTTGCAAGCAATCAAGAACTTGAAGTTGAACCAATTCTACCAAAGGTTCAAGTTAAACACAAAATATTGTTGGTCTCAGATTTTTTTTGACAATTGAGTGTCAACACACTTAACCAATTTCTAAGATGATGTCGAGTATAATATAAATGCCAAGCTATAGTCTGTGCTGAGTCAGAAATTCAACATGTGTCGAGCAAGTATCAAGTGCCAAGTGATATGTGATGCCAAGTCACTATAGGTGTTGACCAAAGTATAGGTGCCATAGATGTCGAGTGAGACAAAATTCCAATATGTGTTGAGCATCAACAATTAGTAAGTGCCGAGTAACACATAATCAACATATGAGTTTGTGCCTTCATAAACTCAAATGTAAACTATTTTTGAGTTGACTCAGGATGAATCTCAAAGGATCTTAAAGATAAGATCAAATCTTTTGCATTCCCTATGTAATCAACATGTAGCAAATAAGAAAAATGGAGAAAGCATGTAGCTAATAGAAAAAGTGAAAGAATTGAGCGGGAAATGAAGGATGAATATTGATTGTAGATTCATACCTAACCCTAATGCTTTGAAACCTTTAAAAGGAGGTTGATATCCCATAATTTGTGTAAGTGTGAGAGCATTGTATGGGAGAATACTAGCAAAGTTCATAAGGGTGTAAAGACTTAGAGAAGGAAGAGCAACATTGTAGAATTCAGTTGGTTAGAATAGAGCATCAACATTTCGAGTAGAGACATATCAGATAAGGAAGGATCAAATCAGATTGAGCAGAACAAGGATCTAGAATCAACAATTAAAGATTGTAAGTCATTAGGTCATCAAAATCTAATACTTTCTAGCCATTGTATTAGGAATGAAAATCCTATGATGATAGGTTGGTCTAACAAACATTTTGTATGCCTTTCAACAAGGTGCTAAATCCTTTAACAACGTAACATTCCAAGTGAGTGTTTGTAAATCATTTAACCAGGTCGCTTTTAACAAAGTGTAAAGCCTTTCATAGGGCAGACCATTGGAAGTGATCAAACTTTGTAACCTTAAACAGTTACATATTACTACGGTGATAATTTGTGGGTGTCATCCCCACCCCAGTTTTACCTTCTCATTTTGGAGGGTTTTTGGGTGACTAAAATCTTATGTTATCTATTTTCATGCATGTCTTTATTTTTCATGTTAAGTAGATATGTTAGAGGCATGTGAATGATCTTAGCTAAAATGTTTTAAAAGGTTAAAGTTAGTTACTTCTGATTCAGCCCCCCCCCCCCCCAGAAGTAAATCTTCCCATTTGCAAATTCCAACAATTGGTATCATATCCAAGTTCTCACGAGGAGGAGCCTTACAAATTGGAGAGAAGATCTAGAAATGGAAGTATACAAACTTGGGAAGGTCATAGAAAACCGGGTGATTGATATACAACTTGCTCTACATACTTTGGAAGAAGCTAGGGAAGAACTAAGAAAATCCCTAAACGGAAGAAGAGAGATTGTCATAGCTGAGAATGATACACAATATAAGGAGATTAACAACTCAAAATTGTTTGCAAATGGAGATTCCAAAGATTTTGATGCAACAATAACAGACCTAATGGAGAAGAATAGAGCTCAAGCAGAAGAGATTAGAACTCCCAATATGAAACAAGAATCACAAGCCATGATGCTTTGTGAAGTGATTGAGCAGAAGAAAAGAGCCATTGAAGATTATGCTATGCTAGAAGAAGACAAGAGAAACCTTTCCAATAGATTGGAAGAAAAGTCAATTGAGCTTGCAATAATTTCAAACATGCAGCTAGACACCCTAAGTTAGATGATGAATGAACATCATGAACTGAATGTCAAGGATATTGAGATCTCCACACTAAAGATGCAAAATGAACAACTGCAAAATGACCTAAAAAGAGAGAAGGAAATTGCAGAGAGCTTCAAAAAATCCAATGAGGCCATCAAGTACTTTCAAAAACTACTAAAATCACCAAGAGCCAACAATGATACTTCTAGACTAGGATACACCAGCACTGGAAAAGGAGAGTCATCCAAGACTGCAAAAGAAAGAAGTGACAAAGGTAAGAACACCAAACCTACTTTTTATTTTTGTGGTAAAAAAGGGCATACCTCTAATGTGCGCAGGAGCAAGAATGCCCATTAGCATGAAAAACCTAAGAATGCGGGTCATTGTCACAAGTGCAACAAGCAAGGACATCAAGCACATGACTATAGGACTAGGACTATCAGAACACCAAGATTTGAAGATCACTACTACAATTGCAAGAAGTATGGACATAAAGCTTTTGAGTGTAGGTCAAAGCCTATGTGGACACCTAATCAGCCAGCAAGGGGAAATAATTGTGGACATCACTACAATTGGGACTACAACACCATGTATAGTTGCCATTACTGTCAGGAATATGGACACATCCCTGAAAATTGCATAAGAACACACTTTAGTGGAAACTACAATAGATGGCTCAACCAAATTACATGCTTTAATTGTTTGAAGACTGGTCATATCAGTAGGAAGTGCCCAACAAGGTCAAAGATACCCAACTCAAAGTTCAACAAAGGAAAAGAGAAAGTAGACGTTGAAAACATCAGAGGAGAAATGAATAAGACATGGAAGAAGAGAGATGGAAGTAGCACATCGAATTAAGGGATCACTTCACCTAAAAGGTCAAGTGGTCACACTTCATCCAACTAAGCAAAAGAAGCTACGTGGGACTAATATACAAAGCTTTATCATATATCAGTTCTAGTACAAGAAAGTAATGAAAAGAAGAGATCAACATGAATAGAGATGTAAATTTAAAATTCCAAGATTTCATAAGTATTTCCAAGTTGTCTTTAGGTGCCGAGTAAAATTCCAATACATGCCAAGTTGATTGCCAAAGTTAGTAGAAGTCGAATGGTTAATTGTAGCCAAGTTGGTAGTGGAAGCCGAGTGAAGAGAAATTTCATTTGAAACCAAGTGAGGGATACTTGAGTGGATGAAAAGTGGTGGAAAGACAATGGAAGCTGAGTAATGCATAAATACTTAAGAAGCCGAGTGGACAGCTGTAACCACACTAAGCATTAAATGCTACAAAAGAAGGGTATATGATCACATTTTGAACCATTTTTCTTCATCGCAAACAACGAGCAAAGATGAAGAAGAGTGCAAAATGACTTCAAAGCAACATTTGAGCTGATTTCAATAGTGATTCAACATAGTTTCTTCGATCTCAAGGTATTTATACTAGTGCTGAGCTACGCAGTTTCACATTTTCTTCGTGTTTAAACCCTAGATCGCACAAATGGCCTCCAGTTCTAGGAAACCATAGGAGAAAGAGCTATTTGAGGTCCAACTTGTGTCAAACAAAGTTAAACAACCTAATTTTTGGCCAATCCCTGAAGTGGCATACAAAAATAACCCAGTTGAAGCCCTATCTGTTATTCCTCGTAAGGTTGTTATGGTCCAGGATGTTAGGATGTTACAATTGTAAGATTGGTGCCATTGGGGACATGGAAATGAGAGAAGCATATGATAGGTTGTGTGAAAATGAAGTTTTGAAGGAAGAGTACCAAATTGTTGAAAAGAAGGGTTTGACTTGTGCCCTAGAATTTCCCACTATTTTTAAAACTAAATGGATCAGAATAGTGTTAAGCAAGATTCATGATAGAAGTTTATGGTTAGAAGATTATCTAATCAAGATGTCAAAGAGGATCATTCATAGGGTAACAAGGTATCCAACCCTAGATCAGCTTAAGACCCTCACAAGTGACTCTAAGGAAGCAACTAAGAAGAACACAGGTGCCAAATGGAACAAGAGAGGAATGACTATAGATACTATCCAAGACCCTCTTGTTGACTTTGCTATTAGGGTTATTTCTCACAAGTTTTATCAATCCAGCAGACTTAACAGTGTACCTTGCATTGCAGTAGATGTTGGCTACAAATTAGTCAAAAAGGATCATACTTATGATCTTGTAGAAATACAATTGCAACAAATCAATGAAAACCTAGGAGCAATAAGGAGAACCAAGGGAGCACAATGCAAATTTGGTGCAATTTTGATTTGTATATTTTTCTATGTACAAAATGAATTTCCATCCTTTGGTAAAGTTAGCTAGAAAACCAACAGGTCTATAGTAGCTCAAGTAAATGAATACATTGAACAAATGAGAGCTAATTTTGAAACTTTTATGACGAGCTATTTTGAAGATTTCAAGAAGTCCATTAAACATAGATTGAGGATACTAGTTTCATTGGTAGAAAAACATGTAAATGATGTATGCATTCTTTTAGATATTGATTATACTTACATACAAGTAGCCATACCAAGGGTTAGATGGATAAGACCTCTTAGATATGAGATAAATATAGATGAGGCATTTGCAGATATAACTACATTATTAGCAGAAGAAGTGGATAAGAGCACACCACATTTTGGGACTTATGATGTGGTAAGATCAAAGGTGGACATGAAGTTGAAAACTACCTCCACATTGAAGAAAAAGGACAAACTGGTAAAGAAGCTTAGGGCTAAATTTGGAGAAGGGGTAGCTTAGGCTGAAGAAGAAGAAGATGAAGAAGCTAATAATGATGAAGAAGAACAAGGACAAGAGCCACTAGCACTGACCCAAGGCATGGGTGAGGATGTAGAGGAAGAAGAAGGTGCTGAGCAGGAAGCACCAAAGGCATAACCTAAGAAGAGAAAGGCAAAGAAACAACTTGATACACAGCCCAAAGGGAAGAAGAAAATAGTGAAGCCATGTCCAGCCAAGCCCACTACAAGGGTAGACACAAGGACAACAACAACAGTGGCTAAGAAATAGGAAAAGAAAAAATCCATAGAGCAAGGAGGACATGTAGAAAAGAAAAGAAGAAAGTATGTTGCACCCCCAGAGTCAGATCAAGAGAAGACAAAATCTAACAATGAACAATTCAAAGTGGTAAGACACTCCACCAAATCTAACTTGGAAAATATTTGTGATAATATTAGGGATAATGCAGATCTATCAGGATTAAAAGATATTTATTTTAATAAGTTAAGTAGAGAAAAACAAAACATAGTTGAAGAGTCTATCTACACTATGATGGCCAAGTTCAAGACTACTCCACTTGAACTTGCCAATTCTATGCCTAAGGAGCTAAGCTCCAATGTTAAAAATAAATGGCATTACTGCCTAAACATGGAGAAGGAAATAAGGGAGTCAAAATTGGCTCGTGTAATGCCAGACTTTACAAAAGTTCAAATAAGTAAGGCTAGCAAGAAACATGGGAGCAAATTTGCACCTAAATACAAAGCCTTCGGCATTCTGCAAAATAAAATTGAGGATGTTGTAAAGAAATCCACACAAATGTAGAAATTGATTTATGGGTTAGCAATAGTAAAGGAAGGTTAAGAATATCCCTTTGAGGGAAGAAATGATGATTAGGAAGGAGAGGAAAATGAGAAGGATAAAGAAGGAAAGAAAGAGAAAGAAGAGGTTATAGTAGAGGAGAAGACACATAAAGGTGATGAGGCAACAACTGAGGAGTAGCAACAAGAACAGAGTGTCCAAGACACACAATTGCCACCACCAAGCCCTCCACATGTACCACCTACATCTGCAGAGAAAGTAATTGTGAAAGATGTTCTTGACACCTCAGGTTTGAACATTGATCCACTAACTGCAGAGGATCTCAAAAAGATCCTTCACCAAACAACTTTGCAATCATAGTTGTGCATAAATCCTATTTTGGTGAGTGTAGAAGAGTTACAAAATGTTGTAGCTGAAATAACTAAGGAGAAGGTGAAAACAGAAGAACACCTTCACAATCTCCTATAGCCACAAGTGATCAACCAAAAGAGCAAGCAACACAAGACACAACTACTAAGGTTGATTCCATAGTGATAATAACAACAACTACCAAGGAGTCAGCAAAGGAGTAGATAGGACAAAAGGATCCTACATCACAAAGCTAAGGTGCACCTCCTCAAATCATTGTAATTGATCAAGGCAAAAGTGAAGAAGATAAGGAAGAGAAGAAAACCCCCAAGGAAAGAGAGTGAGAGGCAATATAGACATTGGTGAATTTTCCTACTACAGGGACTCTTACCAAGTAGCCAAGCACTGATGTAGTACCCCTACAAATATCGGCACCAAGCTCGAGCTCCACCAAGGTAGCAAGGATACTTCACTATGGAGACCCTGCACTTGATGAAGAGATAGTCATACCAAGTTATGACTGAAAGACAATGAACCTAGCACCCATCAATGAAGTGCAAGAGGCAGTGGAAAAGAAAAAGAAGTAGGAGATACTTAGAAATGAGTATAGATAGAGGCAAGCATTAATAGAAATCAAAGACATCTTCCTTGATGCATTTAGCTTGCCAGTACCTAATGAAACAAAGCCCAGCATGGAGCAACTGCCCAACATAGTGGACTAGGTACAAAATGAGGACCTTGATACCAATGTTAAATTATTGGAATGGTCTGAGAAGAAGTTTGAAATGAAGGTTAATGAAAAGATATCTAGTGAGATAGCACTATCACAAGTGAAACTGGCTAAGAAGGTAGAAAAGGTGAAAATAATACTTGAGAACATATTCTCATTGTACTCCAAACTATGTGACTCTTCATATTTCACACAAGAAACTAGCCAAAGAATATTGAGCTTGGAGAAGAACCTTAAGATATCAAGCACACAGCTACCCAAGGATCCAGCTCAAAGTGAGAAGCATTTTGCCACAACACTACACACTCAAAAGGAGTTAGCTATATTAATAGCAAAAGAGGCTAATGTTAAGGCCAAAAAAATATAGATTTAGTCTGCAATCACCCCACATCTGGCAATATTACATAAAGAGATGGCCTATGCAGAATTTTTTTTGAAGAAAGATCCTAATCTTTCTACATTAGAAGGTCTAGCACATCTTGCAGTGGAGACAACCATCCAACTCAAAGCACTAGAAATTTCCTTAGATAACTGGGATGCTTCTCTAAAGATAATAATGGAAGTAAATAAAACATTTGTGGCTAAATATTCCATTCATTCTTAGGACCCTTTGACATAAGTGTCAAAAAGGGGAGATAGTACATTATGTAGATAAAGGGGGAGATATAATAAAGATAGGAGATAATAAGAATAGATGTGTAGATAAAGGGATATATAATTAGGGGAGATAATAAATGAGATACCCAAAGGAGAAAGATTACCCAAAAAGGGAGATTTTTGAGTTTTGAGGAGAAATAAGGAGGTATAGCCAAAAGGATACAAAAACTACAAGGAGATGTATAAAAGGAGGAGCATAAACAAAAGGGGAGTACAAACAGAGTAGATACAAACCAAAAACAAAGCAGACAGAGATAGAGGCAAAGGAATGATAAGGTAGATAATGGAAATAGCATGAGACAAATTCAACATAAGGAATTTTGGATACAGAAATGGCACATCAGCTTAGAGGGAGTCACAAGTTTTTGAGGTATACAGTCTTCTACAAAAATTTGAACAAGTTTTTGAAGTTTTGTACATATGTCGAACAGGGTGTGTATTATACTCATACAGATCAAATTCGTAATGCTTAGTTAAGTGTTTTTGCCACTCATGTCAAAGGGGGAGATTGTTGGTCTCAGATTGGTTTTGACAATTGAGTGTCAACACACTTAACCAATTTCCAAGATGATGCTAAGTATAATACAGATGTCGAGCTATAGTGTGTGCTAAGTTAGAAATTAAACAGGTGTCGAGTAAACTTCAAGTGTTGAGCAAGTATCAAGTGCCAAGTGATATGTGATGCCGAGTCACTATAGGTGCCGAGCAAAGTATAGGTGTTGAGTGAAATAGAATTAATATAGATGTTGAGTGAGACAAAATTCCTATATGTGTCGAGCATTAGCAATTAGTAAGTGTCGAGTAACATAGAATCAATATATGAGTTTGTGCCTTCACAAACTTAGATATAAACCATTTTTGAGTCGACTTAGGATGAATCTCAAAGGATCTTAAAGATAAGATCAAATCTTTTGCATTCCCTATGTAATCAACATGCAACAAATAAGAAAAATGGAGAAAGCATGCAACCAATAGAAAAAGTGAAAGAATTGAGTAGGAAACAAAGGATGAATACTGATCGTAGATTCATACCTAACCATAAGGTTTAAAAACCTTTAAAAGGAGGTTGATATCCCATAAGTTGTGTGTGTGAGAGAGTATTGTATGGGAGAATGCTAGCAAAGTTCAAAAGGGTGTAAAGACTTAGAGAAGGAAAATCAGCATTATAGAATTCAGTTGGTTAGAACAGTGCATCAACATTTCAAGTAGTGACATATTAGATCAGGAAGGATCAGATCAGATTGAGCAGAACAAGGATCTGGAATTAGCAATTAAAGATTATAAGTCATTAGGTCATTAGAATCTAATACTTTCTATCCATTGTATTAGGAATGAAAATCCTATGATGATAGGTTGGTCTAACAGCCATGTTGTAAGCCTTTCAACAAGGTGCTAAATCCTTTAACAGGGTAACATTCTAAGTGAGTGTTTGTAAACCCTTTAACCAGGTTGCTTTTAACAGAGTGTAAAGCCTTTAACAGGGCAGGCCTTTCATAAGGCAAACCATTGGAAGTGGTCAAAATTTGTAACCTTAAACAGTTACATATTGCTACAATGATAATTTGTGGGTGTCATCCCCACCCCAATTTTACCTTCTCATTTTGGAGGGTTTCTGGGTGACCAAAATCTTGTGTTATCTATTTTCATGCATGTCTTTATTTTTCATGTTAAGTAGATATGTTAGAGGCACGTGAATGATCTTAGATAAAATGTTTTGAAAGGTTAAAGTTAATTACTTCTGATTCACCCCCCTCTCAGAAGTAAATCTTCCCATTTGTAAATTCCAATAAATATAGCCTATCAAAAGGATAACTCACTCAAGCACCAAGAAGAAGAAAATGGAGAGTAATCCTAAGAAAAACTTTGAAACATGAGTAGATTTGGATCCTTTGGAAGAAAAACAAGAAACAAAGAAGGTTCTTGGCTACGACACTTTTAATATGGTTGAAGATCAACAAGCTTTGAGCAGTGAAGGCAATATCCCTATAGATTCCCTCACCTTAACCAGTAGCTTTGCAACACCAGAGAAGACCTCAATAGCCCCCAAATGGTTGGAGACCTCTGTTACCAAGAAATGAAACATATTGCCTTTGTCTTTACCTATCAATGACCTAGTACGTAAATGTTTGGGCAATGCACCTAAGAGAAAAAAAGCCAAAGTTTGAATCTAGACTTGAGTTTGATGAAAATATAGGTCGCTAGATGGTAGAAATCGCCAAGCTAGCCAAGGATAAAGAGGATAATGAAGTGACTACTCAAGATTATCAATTATCAAAAGTAGAGCTATGAAAAGGCAGCAAGGCGACTGATATGAAGATTTTTGAAGTGTCAAATAAGAAGATTGTTGAATGAGTCTACAAAGATGCCAAGGACAAACAAGACATGAAGGAAATGATGAAAATCATGGCTCAGTATATCCATGCCATCCAAAACCCTAAACTAGTACCATTCAATGAAATGCCAATTATTGTAGATGTTAAGTCTCCAATCGATCAAAAACTCATGGATCATTTGCAGAAGAGCAAGTCAATCACCAAATAATTCAAGGAATTGGTTGAGTTTGTTAAGGCAAAGGCAATAAAATAGGTCAGTGTTCTAAGTGAAGCTCATAAAAAAACCGCTAATGTGATCAAGAAAATTGAATCAAGTATAGAGTCCCATGAAAAAGAGAAAGGTAATTGGGTCAAAGAGGTCTTAGGGATGGAGCAATTGCATGAATATGGCTTACCAAAATTTCTTGTAAAATGACCAGTACTGAGACTAGATGATAAAATCCTCTATGTGATCAAGGATTTCATTGAATGGAGGAATAAAGCTATTACTCAAGGTGCTTCTAAGATTAAATAATTACTCGATGGACTGGAAATCATAGATGACATCATTTAAGGGGATTTGAGATGGATTGATAAATAGTGCACCAATTTGGAGGAGAAATCAACTAGGTCTAGTGAAGAAATTGCCAAAGATTCATAGAAAAAGTTCGATGAGCTAAAGGAGATGAAAGCATCAATGGTACAAGATTTCTCCAAGGTTGCGCACATGGAATCTATGTTGATAATCAATCATCAATATTTGGAGATGCACATGAAAAAGGTCAGGCAATTTGAAAGTACAAAGAAGTATGGAAATAGAGGATCACGTGTCTCGGATTGCCACATCAACAGATCATCTCTTCTTTTACTTCCGCCTATGAAAATTGGAAAAATGCCTGTCTGGTATCTTCTTCATCAGAGAAATCCTAAGATTTTGGACACCTAGAGATATTTGGCAGGTGTTGAGTGCCATAGTTTTAGTTTTTTATGTGTTATGCTTTACTAGTTTGAGTAGTTATGGTAACTAAAGACTATTCACTCTTGGTGGAGTAATTTTAACTATGGTTAATTTCAGCCCTGCGTGGCTATATATGTTAAGACTTGATATTGGTTTAAGGTCGACTCTCTGTGGATACAAAGAAACTATTTTGGTTTGATATCTACGTTTCAATTAAAGTAAGAACTCTACGATGATGATGATGATGATGATGATGATGATATATATATATATATATATATATATATATATATATATATATATATATATATATATATATATATATATATATATATATATATATATATATATATATATATATATATATATATATATATATATATATATATATAATTCTATTAGTCTTATAATCTAAGTTTCTGAATGTTAGATACTATTATCCATTGAGATATAAGGTTTATTTTCCTATGGAAAGTATTTTATGAAAGATAAATTCTTATTTTGTTTTGAAGTAACAAAGGGAAGAAGTATTAAAATTATAGTTGTGGTTTGTAATAATAAAAATCATGTGATTGATTATTGTTATAAAGTTTGAATGGTTCTTCAGATTGCACAATCTATTCATTTTGATGAATTGAGTGTTTCACCTTTGTATTTTCTGGTTAAAAATACTCATGAGAGACATTCTCTCCCATAATGAGAAATTATTGAATATTTTTCAATAAGGTGGCTGCATCTAAAAAAGTAAAATTTGTAGAGAGTTTTCTATTATGGAACTCAATTGTTGGCATTATAGAATAATTTATTTCCATTTGACATGAAAACAAAAAAACTCAAATTGTCAAAGGGAAAAATAGTTTGCCAGCATGGATCATGATCTTATCTCCTAGCTCATGCGAGTGGACCATTTATGGCTCCACGTGGTTGAGTTGTAAATATTTTTGGGATATTATTTGAGTTTTCATGGATGGATTATATGGATCCTTGTTGAGTAGCTGTTAAAGATTAATTCTCGAAGTCTATGTATTGCATCTCTTCGAAAGAATTCTATATAATATTGTAATGTAAACTCTTGAAGAAAGTAAAAGATCATCTGTATATGTATAATTAATTATAAAGATATGTAAAAGGGTAAAGGGTATCTCTAGGAGAAACAAAGGAAAATGTGAACATATTGTATTATTTCAAAAGATAAATGAAGTTATGATGATGCCATGAGCCTATATATTTCGTTGTATCTAGATAAATATATGATGAACCACATACTCATCATAATGTTATCAGATGAACAATCTAAGTAATTGGTGAATAAAAGATTATTAGTTTTACATGTGTGGTTTATGGTTTAAATCCATTTCATATGTCTTTATTGCATATCAAATATATGTATTTGACTATATGGATTAAGACATTAGTTCCTAATTAGTAAATGGTCATTAGGATGGATAATGTATCAAGTCATAAGTAGATGTAACACTAATATATGGATTAACTTAAGTAGTAAGGATAAATTTTGGTAAGGAAATATCCCATTAACAAGATTGAGAACAATGTGGATCTAGTTGTGAAAACCTTTCAAATAGAAATCAAGCAAAGCCGTAGGATTGTGCCCTTAGTTGTAAGCAAATTCAGAGATGAAACATGTTTCATGGTTGATAGTGACTTCAAATATATAGAACCAATTAAACCTAGGATGTTATAGGTAGAGCCCCTTGGTTATGAGGTTATTGAGGAACAAATTGAAGGATATGTGGATATAATTATGAAATTAGCTAGAGATGAGGAATTCAACAAATTTGGAACCTTTGAGGAGATCATGCAAATGACTAATCAAGCTCAGCTTGAGAAGTCATCAAAAAAGAAAGTTGAAGCCACCATGAAGAAGATCATGGAAGAAGCCCAAATGAATCTTAAAGAGGCAATAGTAGTAAGACAAACTGTATTTAGAATGAAGCAGAGTGGACAACAAGGCATCATGTATGTGCCACCACTTGGAGCAACAATAGGACCATCAGAAGGTGTTAGAGTTGTAGTACCGTCAACACAAAAAACCTATCACATTTTATGCAATAGTTTTACAAGTACAACCCCAAGCTATACATGTTTTTCACATGAAAAAGAAGAAACAAAATTTTTTGAGGTAAGAATGTCGACAAGATTAGCTAAAATTAAGCAAGAGCCAACAAAACCTTAGAAACACAAAAGAGTAAAGCAATAGCAGCTAGACTGGGAAAAAGGCAAAAGATCTTAAAGAACTTTGAGGGAAAGAAGATGTTAGTTTAGGTAGAGACACTTGATAAAGAAAAGGAAATTGAGTCAGAAAAAGGAAAAAAGTGAAGAATTTTGAGAGTGTGATCAAAGGAACAATTAAACAAATATTACCACTTATACATTGGTATTGAGATATTAGAGCTTTAGAATGTTGTTATTAGACATATGATCTTGTCTAATAAGAAATCTAAAGATATTCAAGATCAAATTCCTAAAGATATGCATGATAGATTAAATAACAAAAATAGAAGAGTAATTGATGAAGATAAGAAAATTAGATAAAATATGATAAGGAAATTGTGTGAAGGAAAGAATGATGATCATCTTGTAAGTATAGTAAAGGGTATTGAGCCCTTACTAAGAAACAAGATAATTTTGATAATGGGAGGAAATTATGAAGAGGTGAATAAAGAGAATGAGAAATCTATTGTAAAACACATGACCTCTACATCAAGCCATGAATAGGGAGCAACAAGAACAATAGTAACAGTGTCAAAATCAAATCTGCAAGTCTCTATTATTATTGATACCATGCAAGTGGATAGTTCAAGGATAAATTTAGACACAACAAAGGATCCATTTAACGATTATGGTACTAATCTTGACAATTTGGTCACCTATACAAGTTCAGAAGATTAGGAAGAAAAAAGAGCAAGGAAGAAGAAGAAGAGAGAAAGAAAGAAAGAAAGAAGTAGAGAAAAAGAAGAGACTAGAAGAAAGGAGGATAAAAGAAGAAGAAAAGAAAATAAATGAAGACATAGCTAAGAAATTAGAAGAGGATAAGAACAAAAATAAATTGGAAGAAGAGAAGAAAAATAAATTAGAAGAAGAGAAAAAGAGGAAAGAAGAAGAAAATAAGAGAAGAGAAGAAAAGATGAAGAAGGAAGAAGAAGAGGATAGAAAGATAATAGAAGAAAAGATGAGAAAAGGCGAAGAAGAGAAAAAGAAAAATGAGGAAGAATAAAAGAAGGCAAGTGTATCTAGTTCTTCTAGGACACCCCTTGCACTAGAAGCCTTAACAGGACCTTATGATGATGATAAAAAATAGTTGATCTCATCACTTAGCAAGATCATATTGAAGAATAAGAAGGTGAAGAGTCTTTAGAGTCCACTAATGGAAGTGATAGATAGACTATAGAACACTATAACAATACAAATTATAGAGGTAGATCCATAAGATAGAGAAAAAGTTGCAATCCAAGCTTTTGATGTTGAGTTAAAAAATTTGTCGGATATAGTAGCAGTCAAGGCACAAACTTTGCTTGATGTATAAATATTCAGGAAGATGTGTGACAATATCATAAATAATTCAAAGAACCTTGATAAAAGATTAAGGAACTGAGACAATGTCTACTAGAAGAAAAAGATAGTTTATGGAAAGTGTGTTGGAGCACACACTTTTAACAAGGATATATCATATGATTTTCACAACAAATTTAGTGAAATAGAGGAACTTATGAATGAAGTGCATAATCCCTCAACTAAGATTGTTGATCTTGAGAGTAGAATTAGAAAAATAAATGATGAAATCAGGATTTTAGAGGTACACAAGGAGATGAAGTTGAAGAGATTTTCATTGCTAAAGGAACACCGTATACTAAAGATTGATCTTGTATAGAGACAACTAGAAGAATGTTTGGAAGTGAAGACATCTTATGAAAAGTTTTCCTATATAAATTTGGAAGTAGTAGAGATAACATCATATGCTCTATGTGCAATTTTGAGTGTGGCAGGTGCAATGAAAGATAAATGGGAAATGGATGGCGCCGGAGCTCCTTAGGGAAAGGCAAACCCTAATATTAATTTTGGATTGTAAATGTTCTAGCCAACCATTGATATAATAAGGACTAATCATAAAGTCCCAAGGTGTGTTTAAATGTGTGTAAAGAGGTTTTAGTTCAGTTCTTATTCAGAGTTAAGTTACTAGGTGCTAGTTGTTGTTCTAAGGCCTTGAAAGAGTCAAATTTGGTCAAAGTTGCAAAATACCTCAATAATGAGGGATAAGTGGTAAAATGTGGTCCATAGGTGTTTTTGGATCAAATTGAGTAGATTTGAATCAAACTAGTCAAATTTGGAATGACACAAGGTCATTTTTGCAAAAGTTATCATGGCAACATTTCCTCAAATGTTGGAGGGAGCATTTGTTGGGTCTAAGGCTTGACCTTAGGGCCCAAATAGCTAGATTAAGAGTATTTAAGATGATCTAAACCCTAATTAGGGGTGGTGGACATTTTCATATGGACTGAACCAAGGAATTGAATTGACTACTATGATAGTTTTTGTGTTTTGGTTTCATCTATACTTCCATGGATTGAAAGGTTGACTGTTTCTATTGAATAAGTTAGGATTTATCATGTAATTAATATGTGCATTGTTGTTTTGGAGTTTTAGAGCCATCTAATGTTGTTTTGTAAATATTCTTGTTCCTCAGTTTTACTGCCCTATACATAATTATTTGTGTGAAAATGTCTACAACTTGAGTTCCAACCGTGGGACTTTATAGCCTCTTGGAATAAAAAAGTAGACATTGTACATTATGTAAATATGGAAGGAGGAATTGATTGGAGTCAGTTTGGTATTTTTGTAAGCGAGCCTAGGGAAGCCTAAAGTAGTTTGGCTAGGAAATAAAATGCTTGCAAGATGATTTTATGGTGTTTGCTTGATTGACTGAGCCAATATTACTTGGGGAAATGATGATGATGGAGTCAAGTGTCTAGATGGCAGAGGAGAAGATTTGAGGATAAGATCCAAGCACATTGTGAAGACCAACATGTAATGCCTCGCCAAGGAACCCAAAAGAAAATAACCTGAAGTTTGAATAAGTTTGGCAAACATTTTTTTAAAGATAATAAATAACAAGAGATAACATAGTGAAAGCAATAACTCACATACATACAACTATCCAAAACATATTACATCTCTTAAGGGTTCCATGATGTTAAATAACATGTATAAGTTTATTAATATTAAATGCAACACATAACCAAAATCCACATCATGGAATAACCACAAGTACAAATCCAATTAAATAATATATAATTACATAAGATGCCACTTGACATAACTAGAATGCATAATCATCCACTGTACAAGTCAAAGGGTATGAAAATATCAAAGAATATACATCATAAATAAATACATATCTCATAAGATCTATGATAATCAAGTACAATATAACAAAATATAACCATCCAATAGAAATACAAGATCAGAAAGAAAGGCACAACTACACAAGCACATCCAACAATGACATCTAGTTGTCAGATCTCAATGGTATAAGTAAAAAGCACTACCACCCAACCTTGTAGAACCTAAATGGCCCACTCCCACCATGTTGAGGATATAATCTCAAGTCCCATACAGATATCAACCACAAGTCATAACCATCATCTAGGTCAAAGAAATCTTAATAGCAATCTATTTCAAAGGTACCAAGACACAAGTATCATCTAATCCCAGAGGCAACAAAGACATGTAGAAAATGTACTATGCAAGTGGGCAAGTGTCATCACATGAGCCAAATCTAAGGTTACCTTGGCAACCTCCCTGGACTCTGACCCCCTAGTGTCTCTATGCAGCATCACTATCCTTTCATATAGACAAGGCATAATAATGAGGCAAGGTCACAAACAAGCATCCTCTCTACTCCCATCCTAGCCTATACTAGCAATCAAGGCATGGACGAGGAAAAAAAAACTCTTATTCATTCATTTTACTCACATTTAATGCAATGCTATCACTTATTAAAACAAATTACAATGGGTTACCCAGGCAACCTCTTTAGGGCTCCAACCTCCTTTGCAAGCCACTCCCCAACATACACATAGAATATTTACCCTAGGCTCGTGAAAAGTACAACTCATAAAATCACAATTTTCACCTCAATTCTTTACAAGCAACTAGAAAGAACCTATAGATAAAACATAGTATTCACCTCAATCCTTTACAAGCAACTGGAAAGCACCTAACAATAAATCACAATAATCACCTCAGACCTATATAAGCAATTGGAAAGCACTAGAAGATAATAGATCAAAAAATCAAAGGTTACAACATGAAAGTCATAATAACCACCTTAGTTCTATATAAGCAACTGGAAATATATTAGATCATCATAGAATAAAAAATCCCCAAGCCTCTAGTAAACATCTTGACTAGTCAACCTACTAGGTCAAACTTGAACCCAGCACTAGTAACCATACATCGCATCAAGTATAGTTTCATATTATTTTGTTTGGTTTTGAAAACACATGATTTTGATTTACAAACACGATTCACATTTATGTTTCATTTTTAAGTCATAGATTCGCTTAAGTTTACAAATTTCCCTTTAACAGATAAATGCTTATTTAATTAAATCAATAATAGATTTAAGAGTAAATGATCTAATTATACCTTGTTGATTTAAATCAAAATCAATTTCTAAAACTTTTAGTTCATTAACTAAAATTATGTTTTAAATAAATATTATTAAAATTAAATTATTATTATTTATTTATTTTATTGGTAAGAGGCTAAAGTCAATGTTAATTATTATTTGTTGTGATTAATTATTTTTATTATTAGTTAAGCTTGAGTAGATTTGAACCCAAGACCTCCCAATTAAGAGGCTCACAATTTACTGTTGTGTCGTAGGCTCTTGCCTAAATTAAATAATAATTATTAATTATTAAAATAATAACTATTAATCATTAATAAGTTTATATAATATTACTATTAACAATAATATAGTATTAACTATTTAATACTAATAATAACTTTTAATTTAATTAACTTAATTAATAAACAAACAAACTATATTAAAAAAATTAATATTATAATAATTTAAAAATATAAAATATTATTTAAAAAAACTTTAAAAAACATTTTTAACATTTATGGTTGTTCGACAACGCTCACTTCTTGGGCATCCTTGGCTGCCACAACAACTACGGTTATTGTCGACAGCCTTGGTTGTCATAGCAGTGTGGAAAGGGGGGACAGAGAAGTTACTACCCTGATTCCCTCTTTTCAATATATATATATATAATATTAAAAAAAAACATAAAAATAATTTCCCCCCATTAAATAGTAGAACCCAAAAAAAATTAAATTAAAAAAATTAAAATTAAAATTAATTTATATATATATATATATATATATATATATATATATATATATATATATATATATATATATATATATATATATATATATATATATATATATATATAAACAATTTACATAATAGATTTGATAGGAAAAATATGAACAACCACTCAAATTATGTATATTAAATTTTGATTTATTTTTCAAACCCTACCCGAATCAAAATACAAATCTCTAAACTTAAAAAACAAGGGTTTCCAATCTTTGATTCATTTATAGATGTTTCCAAAATGAAGAACAATAAAATTCGCAAACAAGGGTTTCAACCCAATTAAATTATGAAAATAATTCTATTCAGACACAGAGAAGACAAATATTTCAAAGAAATAAACTACTACGCAAAACTCATAAGATCCTACCTGGATTTGATTCTAAACAAATGGATGCATGGAGCTCGCAAGCAAATTCCTTTTCTTTCGAAAACCCTCTTTTCGAAAATTGGCTCCTCCAAACCTGTGTGTGGAGAAATGAGCTCTAATTTCTTAATAAAAAACATTTCCAATTAGGGTTTCTATTTTGCAATCATGCGACACCTTTTTCTTTAATATTTTATTATATTTTAATTGCATGTGTAACCTTTTTGTAATTTAATTAAAATTAACTTTATTAAATTAATTCTTTCTCTCTTTTATTAAATCACAATACGTCTTAAATAAACTATTTATTAATTTAACTAATAATAGTATTTAGAGTTTATTATAAAAATGAAACTCCTTAATTAATTTCTCAATTAATTAAATATAATTAAATATTGATTTTTCTTTATAATTTTTTTATAAAATTAAATCATTTAATTATCTTTTAATTTAATTTAATTATAACTAAAAATTACAACAGACCCACAAAACTAAATACAAAAACCCATTATAAAGAATAGAGTACTAGATCAAACTCAGATTAATTTAAGTATCTGAGTTTTACCCTTCCAAAGTTTTGAAATTTTGTCAAGGTCAATTTTGAGAAGTTTTTGTTTTTAAGACTTAGCCAGTTTTCCCTATGTTGCTTGTTAGATTGTGGTGACTGATCAGGGAAGTACTGTACATACTCCAAAATTCCTTGGCATTTTGGGCTAACATGTAATTATTAATTATAACCCTAAAATAGTAAAAATACTTGTACAAAAGGGCTTAGGGTCATGGATTGTTTTAGTGTGGTGATACAAAAATTGGTTCTTGTGGTAGTATTAAGCTGTAAGGGATTACAAATTGTAATCAAGTTGTAATCACTGGATTGTATTAATATCGAACTTGATGTCTAGTGGACATAGCCCACGGATTGGGTGAACCACGTTAAATCTTGGAATCTCGTGTTCTTTTCTGTGTGATCTATTATTTTTTGATATTGTTTATATTTGCATATAATTATTATTTCTGTCTGTGGTTTAATCCTAACATTTCCATCAGTGCTAAAGGGGAAGATTACTGACAATTTGGCTAGGTTAGATATTTTGATGTTGTCATTTATGGTAACATATCAGTCATATAAAGTGGTTAGATCATGAAGATAAAGTATTGACATGTATACTTAGAAAATTGTCTAAGTATCATACAGTTCATCTGGTAAGACAGATAGGGTTTTGGTTGGCGATCTTTACAGGCTTATCATGGACATGTGGAAAATTGGGTATAAATACCTGACACTATGATAATGAAGTATGTGAGTGTGCAAGTCAGTATAGGTAGTACATATAAAGTTATGGACAATTTATTGGTTACATTAGTATACAAGTAGAACAAAGCAAGATAAAGTAATGGGTATTTTGGGTTAAAGAATTATTTTGTTTTTGAAATAATTATGTAACTAATTAAGGGTGACATCCTAGATGTTAAATCTAAGTGGAGAATTTTGATGATTGCATCTCGTTAATCACCAGCTAGAAGCAACCATGAAGTTAATGCAACACAAATTTTGACTTGCATATAAGTTTTGACACCTTTGTCATTGATGTCAAAGGGGGAGAGATAATATATATATACACACACACACACAGAAGGGGGAGTAATGAAAAATTTAAAGTTGTAGGAGGAGATATAATATACTTAGGAGATATAAGGAAACATGGTAAATATGTAATGATCCATAGTTTTGAAATTTTGCCAAGGCCAATTTTGAGAAGTTTTGTTTTTGAGACTTAGCCAGTCTTTCCTATGTTACCATCAATGCCAAAGGGGTAGATTGTTGACAATTTGGCTAGGTTGGATATTTTGATATTGTAATCTATGGCAATATATCAGTCATAAAGTGGTTAGATCATGAAGATGAAGTATTGGCATGTATACTTAGAAAATTATCGAAGTATCATACAATTTATCTGGCAAGACAGATAGAGTATTGTTTGGCAAGCTTTGTGGGCTTATCATGGACACATGCAAAGTTAGGTATGGATACCTGACACTATGATAGTGACATATGTGAGTGCACAAGTCAACACATATAATATAGATAAAGTTATGGACAATTTACTAGTTACAACAATATATAGACATAACAAAGCAAGATAGAGTAATGGATATTTTGGGTTAAGGAATTATTATATTCGAAATAATTACTTAACTAATTGGGGATTACATTCTAGATGTTAACCATAAGTAGGGAATTTTGATGATTGCATCTCATTGATCACTAGCTAGCAAAAACCATGAAGTTAATGAAACGCAAATTCTGGCTTGCATATATATAAGTTTTGACACCTTTGTCATTGATGTCAATGGGGGAGAGATAAGGAAAATTGTATTAAGGAACAATGTATAGAGATTTATATAAGCAAGGGGTAGAAATTTAAAAGTTAGAGTTATAGGAGTAGTTATAATATAATTAGGAGATATAAGGAAAGATGGTAAATATGTAATGATCCACAGTTTTGAAATTTTGTCAAGGCCAATTTTGAGAAGATTTTGTTTTTGAGACTTAGCCAGTTTTCCCTATGTTGCCATCAATGCCAAAGGGGGATATTGTTGAAAATTTGGCTAGGTTAGACATTTTGATGTTTTCATTTATGACAACATAACAGTCATATAAAGTGGTCAGATCATTAAGATGAAGTATTGGCATGTATACTTAGAAAATTGTCTAAGTATCATACAATTTATCTAGCAAAATAGATAAAGTTTTGGTTGGTGAGCTTCATAGGATTATCATGGACATGTGAAAAGTTAGGTGTGGATACATAAGACTATGATAATGACATATGTGAGTGTGCAAGTAAGTATAGATAGTACAGATAAAGTTATAGACAGTTTACCAGTCACAATAATATACCGGCAAAACATAGAAAGACAAAGTAATGAGTATTTTGGTTTAAGGAATTATTTTGTTTACAAAATAATTATGTAACTTATAAGGGACAACATCCTAGATGTTAACCTTAAGTCATAAAAAGTTAATTTTGTATTTGGTAAAGTGTATAAAGACATAAGTCTGACTGGGTAGATAATTTGTAATTAGTAAAGTATAAAGGAAAGATTGTAAATGTGAAGTTGTGTGATGAATGAATGTAATATGTGATATCAAATGAATGCAAATTTTGTGATGAGAAGTAAAGACAATATCAAATATTGTACATATCAACAACACTGCAAAGAGGTTTTTGTATCTATCTCCTTGTATTGAAGAACTACATTGTATATTGCATGTTTGGGAAGTGGGCTCATCTTACATACATTTTGTATTTGTATATACAACAACTTCTAATAGGGTTGAGGCTTCTAACAATGCCTAAGTCCTCTAACAAGGATCAAGACACTATACAAATGTAATAGACTCTTAACAGGGTCAATATATTTCACAAGATACTTTTGATTAGTGGATCATTTTGTGGGTACCATCCCCACTGAGAATTCCCTTGGCTAGTGTTTCCCTAGTTAACAAAATAAGGTGTTATGAGTTCTCTTATTGCATGGTTATGTTTAATATTCAATATAGTTAGTTTTCTTTTATATTCAACTTATAATATTATTGATAATATCTAGTTTTGGGCTTAAGTTTGTAAAATATTGAATCACACCACCCCCTCCCCCCGCCCCCACCAGTATTTTCTATTTCTAACAATTACATGATCTTCCAAAGAGAATAGTTGGAGACGAAGACACTAAGTTTTTTAGACTCTTCTGGAGGACATTGTTAAAAAAATTTAAAATTTATTTGAAGTTCAGCTTAGAAAATCATCCACAAATTTATGAACATATAGAAATGGTGAATGAGATCTTGGAGAATCTATTGTGATCCTTGTTTGGAGGTAAACCAAAGGAATGGGATTTGATTTTACCATAGGCAAATAAATTATACAATAATTTTATCAATAGGAGCACTGGTAAACCATTGTTCCAAGTATTATATGGAAGTAGTCCAATAAATGCTTCATAATTAAGGAATTTGGGCAAAAGAGAGACAAGTAGTGCCAATTTTGAAGACTTTTTACATCACTTAAAATTTACATTAGGAAGTGAGGAAGAATATGAACAAAATTAATACTTAGTACAAGGCTAAGGTGGATAAGAAAAATGAAGCATAATGAATTTTAATTTGGAGATGGATTCATTGTTTATTTGAGGAAGGAAACAAGAAGATAAAGAAGTTTGGACCATGAAATTTTATGATTCAAGAAATTTTTATGAAGTAAAGTTATCTAGTGAAATCAATATTTCACGAATGTTTTATATTTTAGATTCAGAAAAGTATCATGAGGGAAGTATTGGAGATGAGATAACATAATAATAATGGAGTATTCTAACACCTACTTCAGATACATGGGAGATTTAAGAACACTTGGATAGTCATGTTGGAAAAAGAATAAGAAAAAAGGCATATGAATAACTATTAGTAAAATGAAAAGGAAGACCAAATAAAGACTCAGCGTGGTTGTCAAAGGAGGAGGTTGACCACCTTGGTTTTCCTTTATGTACCTAATATGTGATAACGACACTTCTCAAATTATCCTGGGTGTCTGATGTGGGAGCATCCGAGGTGTAAGAGCAATCGTGCATCAACCAAAAATATTGTCTTGTCTTTTCAACAAGGGTTATCTTTGTGTAGATTTATTGTTTCTGCAAATCTCTATTTTTTAGTGAATTATCCATTGGAGCTCAAAGTGTTCTAATTTATCATGTGGAGGTTCACTTCAGTTATATAATCATGTTAGTAAAGTTTCATTGAAAGAACAAATTTGGTTTTGAAGATATCAAAAAAATAGTTTTGATAGAGGGCTACCCAATTCTTTGAACTCTATTTTGAAAGTTTTAGAGGCCCTTAAAAGGGGTCAAAGCTTGGTACGAGTGGTTATTTGCAATATAATCTAGTAGAGCACTTTGCACAATTTCTAAAATATAATATATTTAAAACCAATCAATTATAGTTTATTAAGTTCAAAATTTTAAACAAAGAGATGTTATAGCAAAAAAAAAAAAAAAACATTTCAGCCAATTATCCTAATTCACAAATTTTCTTAGGAAAGTGCTTGGTAAATCTGTAAACATGATAAATGAATTTTAGTGTGCAAATTCTAGTTTGATATATATTATTAAAAAATATCACCACCTTATCTATAATGGCACCACAAACCTCCCAATGAAACCATTTTTCTCCAAAATCTATGGAACATCAAATAAAATAATGTATACATAAATCACACAGTTGAGAATTAAGGTTTAATATCTAACCAATCAAAATACATTCCTACATCAAAACATTCCCTATTAGAAAAATTGAAACGAAGAAGACCAAATGAAAAAAGGTTTTACACCATCTCTTTCATGGATTATGAGATTTAATAATTTTTTAAAATTTTAGAAATTTAATAGTTGTCCCTAAGATATTAACTAAGACAATGGATGACCCTACTTTGAAAAGATAAGATATTTACCATTTATGGGTGATTGGGAATCTATTTGAGTAAGATGTACTCAACACAATGTTATTGAGTAAAAAGTTTAAATTTATGCAAGTTTAGAATTATGGATAATAGGTATTTACTATTATATAATAATGTGTGCAGTTATGAGATGGTATACATTTAAAAAGAAGAAGAAGATATTTACATATTAATAGAAACATATTAATTACTATATATATTGAAAAGGAACCAAAGAGATTTTGGAAAAGCTCAAAAATCAAATGATGTGAGAGTTTTGCCTCAAGATAAGGGATAGAGTAGAAAATTCTCAATTTGTATAGATAATTTAGATAAGGTGATTTGGCTGTCAATGAATTAAACATTTTATAGGGCATGAATGTTGCAATACTAAAGAAAAATGAGATAAGAAAGAATATAGGTAGATTATCATATCAACCTACGATACAAGACATAGAATAATGGAAAACCAATTGTAAAATCCTAGAGGGATTGTAAATAGAAAGACCCTATCATTTGAAGAAGGCTATAGTTTATAATGTAGAATCAACTTGATTGTGCCTTACGTACTAAATGCCTCATTCTCCATTACAAAAAAATGTAACGATATAAATTTTAAATAATAATGAAAAAATGACATATATGAGGATGTTGGTCACCCATAGCTATAAAAATAGGATAATTATTAGGTGAATATGTTATTATACATAGGATATTGTAGTAATGTTGATTAATTTTTAAGAATGATTGTGGAGTCAAGAGTTAGATATTGGAGATATGAGGTAAAATAGAAATTAATATCATTAAAATCCTAGATTAAGAAGTACATAACATAATTAAATCAAACCCATGTAGAAGGCATTTTTCTTAACACAACAACAAAGAGATATACAACCCCCCTTTATATCTATGGGGATGATTTCTACTTGGACAATTTTCCCTTGGAGTAGGGTAGTCAAAGCAGGTTTTCCTATAAGATTGGGATAGAAAGGGTGCACATTATTCATACAAAAGGCTCAATGTCCAAGAGAGTATACTCAGAGCTTAGAAAATGGAGAATAGTCAAAGTTTCCACCAACATCACAAACCTGAGATGTGGATGAGCCTAAGGTTTTGAATAAAAGTGGAGCTCTTATTAAGGTACCCACAAAGTGAAAACATCAAAGTCTCTTCAATCCAAAGTCCTTTTCTCTTAAGGCAGTAGGAAACCCTACTACAAAATCCTAGCAAAAAGAAATTAGAGCTAAAAGAAAGGGTAAGCAATATCATGTAAAGCATAAAGATTCTCCTTACCTATGATGAGTACTAAAGGTGCAAATATGGACAAATCCAAGCCATTCATGGATCAAAAGGCCATTTCTAATGACTTGAAGTCCCATTTGCTTATGTGAGGATTAGTCAATATCAATTTTTATCATGATCAACTCCAACTTCAAATCTAGGATCACACCAAAAATTCTATTCTCTATATGTTTTGGAATAAAATTCTAGATATTAAATTGCTTTGGAAAATCTTACATGATAAATGGTTTGACATTTTAGAGGTTTTCTATGTAGATCAAGAGGAAGGAATTTTCTTTGTGCTTTTCGTTTCACATTTGGAAAGGGATAATTTTTTGGGGTTAGGAACAAGGTCCTCCAGGGTTCTGGCTTATGTGTGCAACCATGGGTACCTAACTTTCAATCTTCTTAATTAAATGCAAGGCTTGTCACTTTCTGGATCTAATTCACAACCTTGCATTTGAATTTAGAGAACTAGAACTAATTGAGATAATAGAAAATAGAAAATGTATTTTATAGAAGTTAGATATGACCTTATACAAGTTTCCATCAAATCCATCAAGGGCTGAAATGGTCAAAAGCTTTCCTAAAAATATCACACTTAACTTTGAGTTTGGAGCAAGATATTTTTTTAAAACCCCTTGAATTATTTATCTCCTATGCCACAATGTCAGCCACAAAGAGGAAAATTGCATTCAATGAACATATATTTTAGAACTAGTCAAATAAGTTGTTATTGAATTATACTTGCAAGATATTTTATCCTAAAAAAAAGACCAAGTTATCCCAAAAGTCAAGATTTATACTTTAGGAGTCACATACTTCTCAATATAGCCCCTCTCTCCTTAAAGAACAAATCTTTTACTTCAAGCCTTTTAGAAAACCTTGGTTCATTAGGAATATGGTTCATGAGTTTTTTTCAATATTTTATGGTACCTCTATTACACCCCCATCCCTCAATATTTTTCAAATGTGTCTCCTTACTAAATTCTATCTCTTAGAATTTATATAGTCCTAGATTTTCTATATGTGGCCCTCAAGAAAGTGCATCATCTCATAGTACCAAGCATTGGGAATTAAGTGCCTTATCTCATGTAATAGATACTAGAAGATGTACAAGGCTAAATTGGAAGCATTAGATCAAGAGCTAGTTGTTACTATAGTGACGAGTCTTATTGAACAAATAGACAATGATGAATTTGTTGATATATGATTGAAAAGATCATTTGAGTAAGAAAGAATGTTGAAAGAAGGCAATGTATTTTCAATCATTTTTTTGTCACTGATGTCAAACCTGCTGTATGTTGGTAAGACAATTGCTTAGATGCTTCAAGCTCTATCACTTAGTTGATTGATGAGGATGATTTGATCAACAAGATATAACAAAAGTACCCAGAGGAAAGGTTGAGTTAAGATTATGTATTGAAGTGCAAGAATTAGTTAAGATAGTGATAACATAATGTATTGATGATCTACTCGAGGTTACAAAATGATTGGCTACACTTAGAAAGTTTAGAAGAATAAGGTTGGATAAATTTCATTCGCTATGCTTGACCAAGTTGATAGAAGATGTCAAGCAAAGTTAGTGCAAGCCAAACAAAAAGTTAGTTGGAGCCAAGTGAAAGTAAATTTTAGTGGATGTCGAGCAAGTTAGTGGGTGTCGAGCAAGATAATAGATGCCGAGTGATTTTTAGTTGATGCTGAGCACCAGTAAAATCCAGTTGAGGCCAAGTAACACAATACGTGCCAAGCATTAGTAAATTGATAATGCGAGCTACTACATTATGAAAAAGATCAAAGATTCTCCAAATAAAAGCCAACAAGTTTGTTTTCTTGAAAATTGTGAATTAGGAGGAAGATAAGATTGATGAGCTAGAGGCACAAAATCTTATGTAAATCATTTTGGAGTGAATTCAAATGGATTCTAGGAGAAGTTTCAAGAGAAGACAAGATATGGGGTAGATACATTGTATCCTACCTAATCCATCAAAAACCCTAATTTTTGAGATGGATAATGAGCAGGAAAAGAGTTCTAATTTCCTATATGTAGGGATGTCTGGTCATAAAGCAAAGAGGTTAGAGAGTTTTGGATGTGAAAATTTGACAAGGAGAAGGAAGAGGGTTTGCTTCATCAAGTGATCCAGGTGAAGAAGTTTGCAATGACGAACTAAGCAAGAAGGCTTAATGAGGATGAATGCTTGAAGGGTGAACACGTTGTCAAAGCTGCAAAGATTGGAAGCCAATTAGAGTTGAGGACTGAATAGTGATCTATAATCTACAAGTAAGGTTGTAAGTTGTATCAGATCAAAGCTCTACTGTTACTTTCTAACAATTGTATCAGATTATGGTAAATCCTTTGGAGAAAAGTTGACTTAACAGTCATTTGAAAATCCTTTAATAGGGTGGCATTCCATGTGAATAGTGTAAAGTCCTCTAACAAGGCTCACTTTTAATAGGGTGATTGAAATCTCTTAATCGGGTCACATTTAATAGTGTGTGTTGTAACATTTAACAGGGTTGGCTTTTAACAGGGCATCACTTCAAAAGAATGAAAAAGAAGTAGCATGTTATTGATGGTTTTTCCCAAATTGGGTTTCCACATTAAATCATTGCATCAAATGTGTTGTGTTTTATGCTTTATACTTCTGCATGTTAATGTTACAATAACTTATTTGTTTTGGTTAACACACAATGAATGCATGCATGCTTAAGAATGTTTTATGGGTTCACTGAATTGTGAAAATTTTTATTTGTACATCTGGACTTTAAATAACTAATTCACCCCCCTCTCAATTATTCTAAAAGAATTCCAACAATTGGTATTCGAGCCATAGTTGCTTAAGAGGATTAGTTTCAAGGTACTAAAAGCATAAAGATCAAGATGTCAAAGAGAAAGGTACCCAAGCTCAATAGAGATAACTTTCCTACATGGGAAAGTTTGATGAAGCTACATCTTGGAGGACTTGGAGATTATGCACAATCTTGCATTTCAGTAGCACATGTTGATCCAGTAGGAGCCCTAACTGCTGAAGATTTGAAGAAAAAGAAAGAGCATAATTAGGAAATGTTGGAGATTGCCTCTTTCCTAAGCTATGCTGAGTTTGATGATACCAAAGACCTTAAAAGTGAAAAGCAGATGTGGGATACCTTAGACACCATCTATGGAGGAGACAAAAATGTTCAAAGAGCCAAGTCAGAGAGCCTCAGAGGTAAGTTTGATGACATGAGAATGGAAGAAGGTGAAAACATTTCTCAATATGTTGCTAGAATAAAAGAAGTTGTTAGTGAAATAAAAGTTGCTACTGGTAAAATAGATGATGATACTGTGCTAAGTAAAGTCTTGAGAACATTGTTTCCTATGCATGCCATTAGATTGTTTGCAATCCAAGAGCTAAGATGTATGCCAAGAAATGATCTAACCCTTGAAGGTTTGGTAGGAAGACTCATTGTTTTTGAGTTATCTAATTTTGACAACTACAAACCAAAGAGTATTGAATTAGCTTTCAAAAAAATTTTTTTACTGAAGGATTCTGAGGAGGTAAAGCCAAAGAAGAAGAAAAGAAAGATAAAGTATGCATCTAGTGATAGTAGTACAGATGAGGAAGACATTGAACAATTGGAAGCATTGGTAGCAAGAAGATTTCACAGAGGAAAAGGTAAATTCAAAAGTAAGCTGCCTATCATTTGTTTTAACTGCAGTGAAGTTGGTCATATTGCTACAAGATGTGTACAGAAGAAGAACTTCAGAGAAGGGAACAAGCACAAAAATAGAAGAGAAGATGATGGAAGAGACTACAGAGATAAAGACAAGAAGTCATGCTACATTGCTGATGAACATGACTCTGATGAAAATGATGATGAAGTGGTATATGTTGCAATGAAGGATGAATGAGATTAGGATGAGGCTATTGCACTCATGACTTGTGTGAACAAGAATGATAAATGGATCATTGATATTGGATGCTCACATCACATGACTGGAGACAAAAGTAAGTTCATTACCTTAACCTATTATGATAGAAATAGTGTAAGATTTGGTAATGATGCACCATGTGTAATAAAAGGAAAAGGGTCTATCAAGCTCACAAATAAGATTTCACATGACAATGTTTATTATGTTGAAGGATTGAATTATAACTTGTTAAGTGTGTCATGATTGAATAATTTGGGGTGCAAAGTTGAGTAAAAAAAAAAATTGGCCAAGATATATGATACAAATGGAAACTTGATTGGAAAAGGTGATCAAACTAGGAGTAATTTGTTCTATTTAGATATGGAAGATGCTACTTGTCTTATTGTAAAATTTGATGATGTATGGCTTTGGCATAAAAGACTATGTCATGTTAACTTTGATAATCTGATTAGTATCAGCAACATGAAAAGAGTTAAAGGTTTGCCTAAGTTGAAGAAACCAGAAAGTATAATGTGCAAACAATGTTAGCTAGTCAAGATGACAAAGTCAAGCTTTAAAAGTAAATCTTATAGCTCTAAGGAAATACTTGAAATTGTTCATACTGACTTGTGTGGACCCATTGAAGTGCAAATCTACAAAGGAGATAGGTATTTAATATTGTTTATTGATGATTACTCTAGGATGATGACAGTCATGTTTCTAGAACAAAAATTAGATGCTTTCCAAATGTTTAAAGGGTACTTGGCAAGAGTTGAGAAAGAAACAGATAAGAGCTTGAAATGTTTGAGATTAGATAGAGGAGGTGAATTCACTTTACATGAGTTTGAGATGTTCTGCAATGATAGAGGAATCAAGAGACAAACATTAGCACCTAGGACCCCTCTGCAAAATGAAATTGTTGAAAGAAGAAACAAGTCTGTAATGGACTATGCTAGAACACTCGTGATGGAGAAAAATGTTGCTCCAAAATACTGGAGAGAAGCACAAGTATTGTTGTATACACCTTCAACCGTGTCTAAGTAAAGAAAGGTACTCACTCAACACCTTTTGAACTATGGTATGGTCATCCACCTAATGTGAAATATTTCAAGGTATTTGGAAGAAAATGCTATATTCTTAAAGATGTTAGGAGTGGAAAGTTTGATGCAAACAGTGAAGAAGGTATATTCCTTGGTTACTCCACAAGAAGTACAGCTTACAAGTGTTTAAATACTAACACTAACAAAATTGTGGAAAGTGCAAATGTGAATTTTGATGAGTTTACAGAAGCACATGAGGCTGAAACAACAAAAGAACTAGAAGATTACAAGACATTTGTATATTATTATGAGGGAATGCCTACTGAAGAAGATGCTACAAATCATGTAGCAAGCCAACAACAAGTTTCAAGAACTTTCGAGTCACATCCTGTGAATCCCAAGTTGCATTTAAATGTCGAGTTGTAGAATGAGGAGAATGCACAATCTAACTCTAAGATTGGCACACATGAAACAGATGCTGAAACACCTGATAGAGATGCACATAATGATACTGAAGCTAAAAGACAAAATCCAGCCACAAGAACTGAGCCTAGACTATCCAAATATGTCAAAAGACACCATCTTGTAGATCAAATCATTAGAGACAAAGATGAAAGGCCAATGACAAGAAACAAGTTGAGAAGTGAATCATGTTTGTTAAGAATGAAGGAACCTAAGATAGTGAGAGATGCATTGGAAGATGATGATTGGTACAAGGCTATTGAAGAAGAAATTCAATAGATAAAAAAGAATAAGACTTGGAGCCTAGTTCCTAAACCAAAAGACAAGAATATGATTGGCACAAAATGGGTATTTAGAAACAAGCTAGATCAGAATGGTGAAGCAACAAGAAACAAAGCAAGACTAGTTTGCAAAGGGTATGCACAAGAAGAAGGAATTGACTATGGTGAAACATTTTCCCCTATTGCAAGAATGGAAGGAGTAAGAATTATGCTTGCTTATGATGCATACAAAGGTTTCAAAGTTTATTAGATGGATGTTAAGTCTACATTTCTGAATGGAATATTAGAAGAAGAGGTCTACATAGAACAACTAGAAGGATTTGTTGATAAAAATAATAAGGACATGGTATGTAGACTGCACAAAGCCTTGTATGGATTGAAACAAGCACCAAGAGCATGGTATGAGATACTTCATACTTATCTTGTTAAGATTGGATTTGAAAGGATAGATGATAACAACAATTTGTACATGAAGATATATAAAGAAAATGGTATACTGTTATCTAAAATATTTGTTGATGACATAATATTTGGAGGTCAAGATGCTTTGTGTAAAGATTTTGCAAATCAAATGAAGAAAGAGTTTGAAATGTCAATATTTGGTGAGATCAAATTCTTTGTGGGATTACAAGTTTATCAAATGAAATATGGTGTATATATCACTTAGTCAAAATATGTCAAGGATATATTGAAGACATTTGGACTTGAGGATTCAAAACCAACAAGTACACCTATAGTAACAACACTCAAGCTATCAAAGAATGATGATTCAACTAAGGTCAATCAAACATTATATAGATCCATGATTAGCAAATTGCAATGTGTAGTACACAGTAGGCTTGATATTGCATTAGATATGGGGATAGTTGCTAGATTCTTTGCTAATCCTAAAGAGAATCACTTGATGGCCATGAACAGGATAATGAGATACTTGAAAGGAACATAAGAGTATGGCTTATACTATAAGAAGAATGAAAAGTTTGAACTAAAAGCCTACATTGATGTTGATTAGGCTAGAAATATTGATGATAGAAAAAGCACTAGTGGAGGAGCATTCTTCTTAGGTAGAAGATTTGTTACATGGAGAAGTAAGAAGCAGAGTTGTACTTCCCAATCTATTGCTGAATAGAGTATGTTGTTGCTACTATTAATTGTACAAACATTGTTTGGATCAAACACCTACTAAAGGGAATGAAGGAAGATATCACTGAACCAGTGACATTTTATTGTGATAATACAAGTGCTATAAATATATCAAAGAATCTTGTAATGCATACAAGGACAAAACACATTGCAATAAAGTATCATTATGTAAGGGAGTTGGTTCAAGACAAAGAGGTGAAGATGGAATATATCAACACAAAGAAGCAAATTACTGATATCTTCACAAAAACATTACCTAAGGATGCTTATGAGTATCTAAGAGGTAAATTAGGGGTGATACCCCTATCAAAGGCTATGTAAAAGACAAAGGGAGTACCCTGCATCAAACAAGCTGACACTCATTTCATACAAATTGATGTAGTGGATCTTGCTTTAAGAATTGCCTAAAGTAATTATAGAGTTAGAGTTACAAATCAATCACAAGCAAGGTGACAAAGGGAGAAAATTGAGGAGCTTGCAAAAGCCTATGTTTGCACATACCAAAGATGCCAAGTGTTGAGTATATGTCTTTTGCATTGTTGTCAAAGAGGGAGAAAATACAGTAAACTAATCAAGTGCATATTGATCAAGAGGGAGATGATCAAAGCAGGAAAATAAGGGAGAAAGTACATTAAGATGATCAAGGGAGAAGTGAAAAAGGGACATAGTACACCATTAGAAGATCAAAAGAATGAAAGAAAGAAAGAGGGAGAAAGTAGAATACAAAAGAGGGAGATATTCAGATATTCTACTGATCCATGGAAGAAGAGAATGTTATGTTTTGTAACCTAAGAGGGAGTTTCTAATAGAGAGAGAAGTTTTATTTAGAAACTTTCTTTTTGGTATTTCCTTACTATTTTAACCTAGTTACTTTATCATTTTTTTGATTGGTTGATCCGTTTGGTTTACCATCAATGCAAAGAGGGAGATTGTTGATATATGATTGAAAAGATCATTTGAGTAAGAAAGAACGTTGAAAGAAGACTGTGTGTTTTCAATCATTGTTTCGTCACTGATGTCAAACCTTCTATATCCTAGTAAGATAATTGCTTATATGTTTCAAGCACTATCACTTAGTTGATTGATGAGGAGGATTTGATCAACAAGATGTAACAAAAGTACCTAGAGGAAAGGTTGAGTTATGATTATGTATTGAAGTGCAAGAATCAGTTAAGACAGTGATAACATAAAGAATTGATGATCTACTTGAGGTTACAAAATGATTGGCTACACCTAGAAAGTTTAGAAGAATAAGGTTGGACAAAGTTAATTTCCTAAGCTTGACCAAGTTGATAGAAGGTGCCAAGAAAAGTTAGTGCAAGCCAAACAAAAAGTCAATTGGAGCTTAGTGAAGGTAAATTCTAGTGGATGCCGAGCAAGTTAGTAGGTACTGAGCAAGATAGTAGATGCTGAGTGATTTTCAATTGATGCCGAACACTAGTAAAATCCAGTTGATGTTGAGTGATTTTACAATAGATGCTAAGTAACATAGTATGTGTTGAGCATTAGTAAATTGATAATGCCAAGCTGCTGCATTATGAAAAAGATCGAAGATTTGCTAAATAAAAGCTGACAAGTTTGTTTTCTTGAAACTTGTGAATCAGGAGAAAGATAAGATTGATGAGCTGGAGGCACATAATCTTATGTAAACCATTTTGGAGGTGAATTCAAATGGATTCTAGGAGAAGTTTCTAGAGAAGACAAGATATGGGGTAGATACATTGCATCCTAACTAATCCATCGAAAACCCTAAATTTTGAGATGGATAATGAGCAAGAAAAGAGTTCTAATTTCCTATATGTAGGGATGTCTAGTCATGAAAAAAAGAGGTTAGAGAGTTTTGGATGCAAAAATCTAACAAGGAGAAGGAAGAGGGTTTGCCTCATCAAGTGACCCAAGTGAAGAAGTTTGCAATGGTGAACTAATCAAGATGGCTTAATGAGGATGAATGCTTGAAGGGTGAACAAGTTGTTAGTGCTGTAAATATTGGAAGCCAAGTAGAGTTGAGGATTGAATAGTGATCAATAATCTGCAACTAACGTTGTAAGTTATATCAGATCAAAGCTTTGCTATTATTTTCTAACAATTGTATCAGATTAGGGTAAATCCTTTGGAGAAAGGTTGACTTAACAGTCATTTGAAAATCCTTTAACAGGGTGGCATTCCATGTGAATGGCCTAAAGTCCTCTAATAAGGCACACTTTTAATAGGGTGATTGAAATCCCTTAATCAGGTCACATTTAACAGTGTGTGTTGTAACCTTTAACAGGGTTGGCCTTTAATGAGGCATCACTTCAGAAGAGTGAAAAAGGAGTAGCATGTTACTGGTGGTTTTTCCCAAATTAGGTTTCCATGTTAAATCATTATGTCAAATGTGTTGTGTTTTATGCTTTATACTTCTGCATGTTAATGTTAGAGTAACTTATCAGTTTTGGTTAACACATAATGAATGCATGCATGGTTAAGAATGTTTTATGGGTTCACTGAATTGTGAAAAGTTTTATTTGTACTTCTGGACCTTAAATAACTAATTCACTCCCCCTCTTAGTTATTCTAAAAGAATTCCAACAAAATTCTTCTCATTGAACTTGCAATTGACTTACATTGTATCATTGTCCGTTCCAAAATTTTCTTCTATGAAGAAGATGAAAGATCAAAAAATACTCAAAAATATCAACACACTCTCATATTTCCCTTCAACACTTACACAACTCACTGTGATAAAGAGATGTTGATCTAAACTTCAATAGTCTCAATCTTAGAAACTAGAGTCAAAGCGTCAATCTCACTCTCTCCAATTTTTAAAGAAAGATTTAGTTGTGGAGTATCAACTATAGCTTTAATTTTATTATTCTAACAATATTGATTAAAAAATAAAAGAGACAATCACTAGATTATGGTCTAGCTTGAAAAAAAAAGGTGATGGAAAATGTTAGTGTCCCTAAACAAAATTTTAGGGGATTGAAGACAAGAGGCCTTCTGATCACAACTGAGAAGCATTGTAGATGATAAGGTCACATTTAAGGTAGACATAATTATTGTCAATTGGTAAGATTTTCATTATATGTGTTTAGGGTTTAGGATTTAAAAAAATGTTTACATCGTTTTTATAATTTATACACATAAAAAAATAGTTAATAACGAGATTGTGATCATGGGTTATTTTTGTTTCATTATTATATAGGTGGGGGCACCCTAGGGAACATGATATGGGCTATGATAACTCTATGAATGTAGTTTTTGAAGTGGAGGAACATGGAAACATGAACATCAAAACTAAAGATAATGATCCTATGCAAGAAGATGATCACGAGCTAGAGAACATTGTTGAAGATGATGATACAAATATATTGATTCATGTCACATTTAGTACTGACATTGTTGATTATGATGATCAAGATGCGTTTGATGTTGTTCATGATCTATATATACTTGAGAAGGTATATGTTCCCCTTAATGAAGGCTCCCAAACAACACTTCTCTTTGCTTTATTATTGTTGCTGAATTTGAATGTTATGAATAGTTTATTCAACATATCAATGTCACATATGTAAGGTACATCATATATGTCATTTTTTTTTATCATTAGTAAATAAAGTGCCAAATATGTACCATTAATATTATTTATATTCAAAATTAATTTTTTCATATATTTATATGTGAATTTTTGTTACAACCATAAAATATTCTGCCTCGCTCATATAGAGACTTGTCTTCCATTAAGAAAGAAATTGGAACAAACTATCAAGTAATAGATTCTTTTCAAATTGATCATATTATAATTAATAAAAGCATGAATTTGTTAACCCCAACTGATAATGTGTAAAAAATAGGAAAAACTAAGAGGGGGGTGAATCAATATTTCACAAACTTTTTCCCAATTATGGATATTATTAACAAACATATAAATTGAATATGAAAGAAAAATGATTATATTGAATAGTAAATACAACCATAAAGTAAGGCAAACATAACACCATATTTTATTAACTAAATAACACAGACAATTTTCTAAGTTTATCTGCCAAAATTGTATCCTCACATCTTGCTCACTTTATGTGAATATATGGCCATAACTGATAAAATTACAATGTCTAACTTATCCAAATTGTCAAAAATCCCCCCCCTTTGGCAATGGCGACAACATATGGGAAAATTGGTTAAGTCATACAACCAAAACTTCAAAATTTGTAACATCAGTTACATGGCCATTACAAAATTTGTAAAATTTGTGGACCATCATTATTTAAACCATATTTTCCTTATATCCAATTAGTTACAATATTACTCCCCCTTTGATTATAATCCTTTTCTCTATTACAATTTCATGTTTCTACACTACTCCCTATGGTGATCTCCAAGTCTATGTTGTCTATTAGTGTCCCAACACTTAATCATTTACTAGGTGAGGATGAACGATAATCATTGTGATGGAGACATTTAGTAAAGGTTGAGAATAATTAAGGACTTTTTTTATTTTGCATTACGTGCCAAACAATTTAGTGATTTATGAGCACCCTAGTTGAGACCAAGTGTATATGCAAGCCGAATTATTTTAGTAGAGACCGAGTAAATTGGGAAGACAATATTTGTCAAGTAAACAAAGAATATATGTATATAGAAGTTGAGTGCCAATATGAATGACAATGATGACCGAGTGTCAACATATTCAGATAAAAGGCAGTTCAATTTTATTATATGAGTTTGTAATTGCACAAACTATTTTGTAAACCATTTTGGCCAACTTCCATATGAGATTTAATATTTGTAGAGATTGATTATGCTCATCACAAAAGGTAATGATCCTTAGGAATGCAAATCAACCAATCAGAAAATCAATAAAAAATGGAAAAAGATGATGAATTGTGAATCGTTGATGGAGATCTAGAACTTTCACATAACACTTATTTAAGGAGGAATCTAACCCTAAAATAAATATAGTGTAGGAGCACTTAGGTAAGGCTAATTTTTAACCTAGGGTTCCTAGTTGGGTTTTGGCTTGTAGTGGCCTTAGCCAAGCCACTAGGATAATAAAGGGTCCCATAGTATTGGCGTGTGTCTTAGCCATTAGGAGGTAAAGTTGGGTCCTTAGGACCATGCATGATTACTTACTTGTCCAAGGTTGCTAGGTGAAATGTAATTGTTGTCATTCTTGCTTAAAGTGATATTTGTGCATTTGGAGGGCTAGATTGGTCAAGGAAGAGGTGGAATGGTGGTTTCATGTCATAGATGACATATTCGAACATATATCAAAGTTTTAGAAGGATTTGATCAAGCCTAGTCCATGTAGACAAAAAGTTGTCAAGTTGCATGATAACTTTGCAAAAATTGCAAAAGTTGTCATGACAACTTTTATTGCAAAAAGTGCAATTTCAAGTAGGAGGTTTCATAACCACCTCAAAGTGGTTGGAAAATGGATAATGATTTCATATAATTCCTCCCTTGACCTTGAACAAGGGTTGGATGACATTGTGAGATAATTTTGTGTAATGAGCAAGCATATTATAGTGTTATTTTGAACACAGTTCAACATTTTGGCTTCTTGAGAGTATTAGATAAAATGATTTTCATACTATACTCAGTTTATGTTGTGGTATATGTTAATTAGCTAATATTGTGTTTGATTTATTAGGTAGGTTGTTGAACTCTTTTCATTTCCTTTTTGTAAATATTTTGGTTTTTTCTTAGTTGTTGTGTTGAATGAGACAGTTTGGGAAAATGGAGTCTTAACTGACCTTTCCACCATGGAAATGATATGGTCTCTTGAAATTTGTGAGAAGAATCCTTGTACTATAAGCATGCAAAACCTTGGGCCCTAGAATGAAGGTTTGGCTATTTTGTAGTGATGCCCTAGGTAAGCCAAGTGAGCATAGTAAGGATCACAGAGTTTGAAATAGCATTGAGTGGGATTGAGGGAAATGAATTCCTTAGTCTAAGTGGATGGGGAGAAGGAAATGAGAGTGGAGAAGTCCTTTTCCAAAGGATACTTCTTGGTGACATGCCTAGATAGGGATTTGATCGAACCCTTATGAATCTTGTTAGCAAATTTGCAAACCCTTAAATTTAGGCTTAAAATTAGCATACCATTGTATGGACATGTCAGGGAAGTAAGACCACATGAATCTAAAAGGTCTTCCAAAAAGGTATCAAGATATGAAGTTATTTTTCCATATCATTAAGCATTTTTATAAATTAGGTGTTAAAAGGTTAGTAGCCCTTCTTTGTCTAATTTGAAGTAGTTTCTTGAAATCAATAGAGATTTCAATGAGTTTTTGGTGGATGAGTAGTGGAAAGGACTCAAAACCCTAGGAACAATCCTCTCTCTCTCTCTCTCTCTCTCTCTCTCTCTCTCTCTCTCTCTCTCTCTCTCTCTCTCTCTCTCTCTCTCTCTCTCTCTCTCTCTCTCTCTCTCTCTCCATACAGAGTAGTTTGTGAACATGTGTGGGTGTTTGGTGTAGATGGGCCAGTGAGGCATCTAAAGAATAGTGTTGGTTGATGTTAAGTTTTTCATTGGTGTAGACAAGTTGAAAGAATAAGGGCTTACAAGTGTGATCCTCCTAAATTAGAGTTAGTGCAAGAACCCTAAAAAGCTAGACAAGAGGCTTAGAGTAGACCCTAGGAGAAGCTAGGGTTAAGGAGCAAGACTTGTCCTTACATCAAAGTGGTATCAGAGCCCCAAAATATTTTAGATTGTGGTTAGATGTTTCAAACTATAGAAGAGTCAGTGGTGAGACAAATATGGTGACTACTATAGGGTTAGCCAAAGAGATGGGTGAGAAAAAGGAGAAGAACAAAATCCTTGAAGAATCCTTAGAATAAATGAAGACCAATCTAGAAGAAGTCAGCCAAAAATAAAGATGAAGAAGGTGGAATTAGTGAAAAAGGAAAGGCAAAGATTGATGAGGAGGGCTTATTACTTGAATCAAACCCTCCATTGAATGAAGAGTCATTCTTGAAGGCAATCAAAGCACTAGGAAGAAAATCCATAGAAGGAATTCCATTTTTTAATGGAAAGATGGACACTGATATAGTGATGGAATGGATTGAGGGGATGGAGAATCATTTTGAATCTAAAGGTGTCACGGAGGCAAAAAAAGTGAAGGTTTCCAAATCAAGACTTAGAGGATCAACATTAACATGGTGGAAATACTTGCAGGATGAAAGGGCCAATATGGGAAAGAAGCCTATAACCAATTAGAATGCTATGGTGACCAAAATGAAGGAGAACTATCTACTAGAAGATTATGAGGTAAAATTGCATAGAAAGAGGAAAGGCATGTAGTAGAAAGACTTGGATGTTGCCTCTTACATAGAGGAATTTCAATAACTATGCCCTAGGTCCAAGATTCAAGAAGAGGAACTTGTTAAGTAAGCATCCAAGAAGAGTTAAGCCTATGGACTCCTACTACTATATATAAGTCTCATCAATTGTCTCTTAAGGTGGAAGAGAATAATAGGAAGAAGGGTGATTCTAACTTCAAAGGTAGAGGTAGAGGAAGAGACCAAAGAGAGCATAAAGGGGGATACCAAGGCAGGGGCAATGATTAGAGAAGCCAAGATGAGTCCAAACTAGCAGTGCAAGGTGATGAAACTACTCCAAGGTGAGGTTATTCAAGAGGAAGAGGCCCAAGGAAGCATAAATAGAGGAAGAGGTATAGGTAGGAGCAACTCATATTTTGCAAGAATGAAGTGTCATACTTGTGGTCAATTGGGCTGCCCTACCTATAGATGTCCTTGCAAACCTACTTTTTCAAGTGGTGATAAGAGAGTTGCCTATGCTCAAGAGGACGCCATGCGTTATAAGGTATTCAAGGTAGATCATAAGAGAGAGGAGAAAACTTAGTGTTCAAGAGAGTGTTGATTAGACAACCAGCCAAGGATGAACCCAAGCATAAAAGAGCCTTGTTTACAATTAGGTGCAAGATTTTGGACAAGGTGTACAAAGTCATTATGGATTCAGGCTCCAAAGACAACATCATTTCAGAGGAAGTAGTGGATATTCTCAAGCTAAAAGAGGTACCACATTTTAACCCATACAAGGTGACATGGTTGAACAAAGGATAGAGTGTGTTGGTCAATGAGTAGACTTGGGTTAAATTCTCAATTGCATGCTACAAAGGCAAATTGCTTTGTGACATATTGCCTATGGGTGCATGCAATATATTATTGGGAAGACCTTGGAAATATGAAAAAGGTGTTGTCTATGATGGGAAGGAGAATTCTATCTCTTTCTAGAAAGATGGAAGAACTTTCAAGATTCAGTCTTTATTGGAGGAGGATCAATCACAATTTAAAACTCCTGGTGTGTTGTTGAGTAGTGGGAAGGAGTTAATCAAAGCTCTTAAACATGAAGATAGTGAAGGATATGTCATTCTTCTTAAGCACAAGGATGAAGAGAAAAATAAACAAAAGCCCTTATCCATTGAGATCCAAGAGATGCTTGTGAAATATAAGGACATAGTGAGTGATGGGACACCTGCAACTTTACCTCCTAGGAGGGTGATATGTCATCAGATTGAATTTGTACCTAGTGCTTCATTTCCTAATAAGGTAGTCTATAATCTTAGCCTAGATCATAATAGAGAGGTAGCTAGGCAAGTGCAAGAACTCATAGATCAGGGCTTGATAAAGAAGAGCAATATTCCCTATATAGTGCCAGTAGTTTTGGCATCCAAGAAAAGAGGAAAATGGAGGCTTTGCATAGACTTAAGGGCCATCAAAAAAATCAAAATAATGTATATGTTTCCCATACCTAGAATTTAAGACTTGATGTATTGTCTTGGAGGAGCTCAATACTTCACAAAGTTGGATCTAAAAAGTGGTTACCATCAGATAAGGATAAAGGAAGGTGATAAGTGGAATTTAACTTTTAAAACCATAGATAGATTGCATGAGTGGCTTGAAATTCCCATAGCACATTCATGATACTAATGAATGAAGTGTTGAAGGATCATAGTGGAAGGTTTTTGGTGGTATATCTTGATGAAATACTCATCTTCAACTGAACAAGAGAAGAGCACCTAGAACATGTGAAGATGGTGCTAAGAAAGTTTCATGAAGAGAAGTTGGCAATAAACTTGGAGAAATGTTAATTAATGAAACAAGAGCTTGTATACCTAGGATTTGTGGCATCCAAAGGGTCTCTAAATATGGACCAAGACAAAGTTGTAGCTATCTTAAATAGGCCACCACCTACTACAACAACAGGGGTAAGAAGTTGTATTATCTTAAAATGGAAGCACTTCTATGTTAAGAGTGTGTATCCCTTTGAGTAAGTGGTCTAGGGTCATGTCTAGTACCTTTAATGGGTCTTTGCATGGATCTGGTTGTTTTCCCCCTGTTCTACACCTCTCTTTCTATTTCTAACCTATTTTTGACAACTTTCTTTGTAAAACTGAGGACTTTGACTTTTTGGGTCAAGGAAGAACTTTTAGGCCAAGGTCAACCTTTACCCTGACCTAGGTTAAGGATGACATCAACCTTGACCTAGGGTGGGATCGACCTCGTCCTTGACCCTAGGTCCATTTTTCAATTTTTGGGAGTTTCAAGATATTTGGCTTTGGAAAGTTTCTTTTTCCGACTTTCGAGTCAATTTTTTTGGGTTTCAAAATGGTATAATCTTAAATTATATTTAATATAGGTCCACTTCTAGGGGTTAGGGTTAATTGGGATTTAATGCTCCCATGTCAGCCTTCTCTAGGAGTTAGTGCCCCAGATCTCTATATAAGGAAGCCTTCTTCCCTTATTTTGACATGTAATTTTTCATAAGACACATGATGATATCAAGAAAACTATTACCTTTCTAGATCCAATATTATATGAATTGAAGATGTACTTGAATTCAAGCATTGAAGTTTTCATGCATCTAATTCATCAAGGAGATCCATTGTTAGCCATTAAAGGATTCAACCTCTATGGAGCCCCCTTGTTGAAGATTTCTCCATCCACATCCATTTAAGCCTTCTTCTATGCAAAGATACATCCAAGATTGGTGTTGAAGATCTAATGCCATTGATTTGAGACATCCTATATACAATTCTACATTTATTTGGAGCATCTGTAATTATGGATTCAAGGATTCAAATCCTCCACAAGGATTTCAATATAAGCAAGGTGAATAGTTCCATTTACTTTTTTTATACATATTTCAATTTCAAGGTTAATTCCAAACTGGGGTTTGACCAAGGCAAACCCCCATACAAACAAACAAACCATTTTTCTTTCAGATATAGGTGTGGAAAAATGAATTGAAGAGTAGATTTGGATACCCTTTTCATCGAACTTGTGGGATTTGCAAACATAAATTTTGTTAGAGTAGTGCAAGTCAAGGTCAATGTTTTGGGGTATAATTGTGCCCTATTGTCAGGGTCAAAGTCGACCTCCCTTCAAAAGAACAATTTTTTTTTGGGTTTTCTCTGTCTCGACATTTCTAGTCCAGAAAAGGATGCAAAGATCCCCAAAATTGTACATAGACACCATAAATCAACATTTTCCAAAATTATTCTACTTCAAGGTTAGTATTTTATCTTGTGTCTATTTTAAGATTTAAGCATATACTTCTCAAATAGGATGACTATAGGACCTCTTTTCTCAATGTTTTCCATTACATGATCCATTTATGCATTGATCACTCTCTTGTGCTTAATCAATTTAGGTCATTCTTGTTAGGATTAAACCACAGATAGAAATAACAATTTCATGCAAATATAACCAATAAAAAAAAAATAGATCACACAGAAAAGAACACAAAGTGCCAAGATTTAATGTGGTTCACCCAATCCATGGGCTACATCCACCAAACAACAAGTCCAATATTTTTATGATCCAGTGATTACAACCTGATTACAATCTGTAATCCCTTACACCTCAATACTACCGCAAGAACCAATTTCACATCACACCTTATGAAAACAATCCCTAACCTTAAGCCCTTTTATACAAGTATTTTAACCGCTTTAGGGTTATAATTAATAATTACATGTCGGCCCAAAATCTCGATAAAATAGGGCCCAAATTATTATTTTTCGAGGCAATGCCTTGAAGCCCAAAGAATTTATGAAGTATGTATAGTACTTTCCTGATCAATCACCACAATCTAACAATCTCCCACTTGGGAACTGATTAGACTCCACACTAAAAAACAATCTCTCACTTGGAGACTGATCCTGTAGCAATACTGCTACCACATGAGGCTCCCAGTGGATCAAACCACCTTGGAATCTACTATTCTTTTATTCATATTTAGTCTAGAAGACCAATCAAAGTTGAAGAGGAGTTTAGCTTCTCCCTTGTTACTATCTTTTTCAACATATCTGTTGGATTGTCATTGGTATGTATCTTCTCCAACTTTAACTGTCCATCCTCCAAAACTGACCTAATGAAATGGTACCACAACTATATGTGTTTGGTCTTTGAATGTAGAACTGAATTCTTTGCAAGATAAATGGCACTGTGACTATCTGTGAACAAATAATTATCCTTATAAGGATGTCCCAATTCTTGTAAGAAGAATGGAGCCATATCATCTCCTTGACTACCTCTGTAGTAGCTACATACTTTGCCTCTATAGTGGATAAAGCATTAACCTTTTGTAACCTAGTAACCCAACTCACGGTTTCCTCACCAATAGTAAAGATGTAACCTATAGTACTCCACCTAGTATCAATATCCCTTGCCAAATATGAGTCAACATAGCCAAATAAATCAATAGTAGAGCCCCCAAAGTGTGAACACTTATTGGATGTTCCTCTCAAATATCTAAGAATCCATTTGATTGCATTCCAATGCTCAATTCTTGGATGACTCATGTACCTGCTAACAACTCCCACTGCATGTACAATATCTGGCCTAGTACATACCATAGCATACATCAAGCTTCCTACAGCTGAAGCATAGGGTACCTTGGACATCTTATCCTCCTCTTCTTGTGTCTTGGGACACATATCCTTAGTCATTTTCAAATGACCAGGTAAAGGTGTGCTAACAGCTTTAGCATTCTCCATAGAGAAATGTTGCAACACCTTCTCAACATAATTAGCCTGAGATAGCATCAATGTTCTATTTTTCCTATCTCTGCAAATATTCATACCAAGGATTTGTTTTGCTGCCCCCAAATCCTTCATAGCAAATGCATGTGCTAATTGGCTTTTGAGCTCCTTAATGTGATCCATGTTAGACCCAACTACAAGCATATCATCAACATATAAACATAAAATAATGTAGCTATCATCATCCAACCTCTTAAAGTAGACACAATGATCTAAATGACACGTACTATAACCATGCTCATGCATAAAACTGTCAAATTTCAGATACCATTGCCAAGGTGCTTGCTTTAAGCCATATAAACTTTTCTTCAATTTGCACACTAAGTTCTCCTTACCTTTGACCACAAATCCTTGTGGTTGAGACATATATATCTCTTCATCCAAATCACCATGAAGGAAGGCTATTTTAACATCTAGCTGCTCTAAATGCAAATCTTCAATAGCCACTAGACTTAAAACATTACAGATAGAAGTCATTTTAACAACAGGAGAAAATATCTCATCAAAATCAATTCCCTTTTTCTATGCAAATCCTTTTACAACTAACTTGGCTTTAAATCTTTTCTTACCTCCATCCTCTTCTTTTAACCTGTAAACCCACTTATTCTATAAAGCCTTTTTGCCTGCAAGAAACTTGCACATATGCCATGTCATATTCTTCAGCAAAGAGTCCATTTCACCTTTCGTTGCAGACTCCTACTAAATCTTAGTATCCACCTACATAGCTTCATCATAACTTTCAGGTTCACTAGCATTAGTAAGTAAAATAGAATACAAAGAGAGATAAAATCTTTGTGGAGGTCTAAATTGCCTTGTTGACTGTCTAACATTCATTGGTGTGTGTGGTATTTTTTTTTGCAATTGTTATACATCCTGAGGAATGGTTGGAACATCAACTTTTGGAGTATCATCCAACACTACATAATCATCTTCTTTCTTCTCATGTTGCTGCAACAGATCTTTGTACAACACTTTCTCATTGAATATGACATCCCTGCTTCTTACAATTTTATGATTTTCAAAATTCCAAAGCCTATAACCAAACTCATTAATGCCATATCCAAAAAATACACATTTCTTTGACTTAGCTTCTAGCTTGGTTCTATTTTCAAAATCCATGTGAGCAAATGCTTCACAACTGAAGGTTTTGAGAAAAGAATAACTCACCTTCTTACCAGTCCATGCCTCCTCTGGAATACTGTAGCCCAAAGGAGTAGAGGAACCTCTATTAATTAAATATACAACAATATTGATAGCATCCACCCACATGTGTAAGGGCAACCCAACATGCAACCTCATGCTCCTTGTACGTTCCATTATAGTCCTGTTCATGTGTTCAGCCACTCCGTTTTCTTGTGGAGTCCTTGGAACAATTTTTTGTCTATGAATACCATTAGTGGAGCAATAATCTTCAAATTCATGACTGCAATACTCACCACCATTATCAAATCTGTGACATTTTAATTTTTTACCAGTCTCATTTTCAACCAATCATTTCCATTTCTTAAAAGTTTGAAATACATTAGATTTATGTCTAAGGAAATAAACCCATACTTTTCTAGTTGCATCATCGATAAATGTAACATAGTAATGAGAGCCACAAGGGAAGATACCTAAGCTGGTCCCCATACATCGGTATGCACAAGCTCTAATTTCTCTCTTTTATTTTCCTTCCAAGTCTTCGCAAAACTCACTCTCTTTTGTTTTTCATACACACAAATTTCAGAGAAATCCATATTAACACATTTTAGACCTGGTAAAACTTTCTTTGAATGAAGTACTTTCATACATTTCTCACTCATGTGCCCAAGTCTATTGTGCCACAATGCTGTATCAGAATCTACAGCATCCATTTGGTCTCCTTGCTCAACTGCAACAGTTGTTCCTGAACATTCATTTTTCTTTGAAACAATTAAAGTAGAAGCAATAATATGACCTGTACAAAGATATAAGGTTCCTACTTTAACACCTTTTGTTACTATAAAGGAATCTTTTGAAACCTTCCAATTTTTATCATTAAAAGTAACTACACAACCCTCATCACTGAGTTGCCTTGTTGAAATTAAATTCCTCCTCAGCCTTGGAACATGTCTTACCTCATGTAGTAGCCAATGATTCCCATTCTACAACTTAATCTTAATTTTTCCCTTTCCAACAATTTGATAGGGTTCATTATCCCCCAAATAAACAAGCCCAAAATCCCCTTGGACATAATCAATGAAATAACCTCTATGAGGTGTAGCATGAAATGAAGCACCAAAATCTAAAACACATGAATCATCAACACTTTCTAAAGATAGAAGCAAAGCATCCTCTTCAAATTTGTTACTTACCAAATTTGCCTCCTTGTCTCCATCTGATTTATCTCCTTCATTTTTTTTTGGATTCTAGGAATCTTTCTTTTTGTACCCTAGTTTCTCACAATACTAGTAGTCATTTGGTCCTCTCGATTGAGGCCTCCTTCCTTTTGACTTTCCTCTTGATTTCCCACAATTTCCAGAATTACTTCCTCTCTCAGTTGTTCTACCCCTACTTTGTGCATTCAAAGCACTTCTTGATGTAGATCCACCTGAGGTTTTCCTATGAGTTTCCTCACTCAAAATAACACCAATCACATCATCATATTTTAGGATACTAGATCTAGGAACAAAATTACTCACAGCCATTACCAAGCCATTCTAGCTTTCAGGCAAAGAACACAAAATCAAGAGAGCCCTAATTTATTCTTCAAAATTGATATCCACAGAAGATAACTAACTATTAATAGTATTAAATTCATTTGAATGATCTGTAACAGATTCACCTTTTTCCATTTTCATATTAAATAAACACTTCATTGAGAACTACCTTGTTTGAAGCAGAGGACTTTTCATACAGTGTTGCTAGGGTTTTCATCAATTCTTCTATCATCTTTGCTTTTGTAATATTAAATGCCACCGATGGTGCTAGGCATAATCGAATGCTTCCAAGTGCCTTTCTATCCAAAAGATCTCATTCATCATTTGACATAGATCCCTGATTCTTGGCTTTTCCTTCTAATGGCTTCCATAAATCCTTATGATACAGATAGTCTGCCATTTGCATCTTCCATAACTAGAAGTTCTGCCCATTAAACCTATCAACCCTCAGCTTACCCTCATTTGCCATTGCTCCCACTCAACCATGAGACTCCCACTCAACGGTGAAACTTTCTTGCAGAGGATAACTGAAAAACAACTAGGCTCTAATACCACTTGTTAGGATTAAACCACAGACAGCAATAACAATTTCATGCAAATATAACCAATAATAGAAAATAATAGATTACACAAAAAAAAACACAAGGCACCAAGATTTAACATGGTTCACCCAATCCCTAGGTTACATCCACCAAACAACAAGTCCAATATTTTTATGATCCAGTGGTTACAACCTAATTACAATTCATAATCCCATACAGCTCAATACTACCTTAAGAACTAATTTTGCATCACACCTTATGAAAACAATCGCTAACCCTAAGCCCTTTTATACAAGTATTTTAACATCTTTAGGGTTATAATTAATAATTACATGTCGACCCAAAATCTTGATAAAATAGGGCCCAATTTTTTTTTTTTTGGGATGATGCCCTAAACTCTAAAGAATTAATAAGTATGTACAATACTTTCTTGATTAGTCACCACAATCTAACAATCTCCCACTTGGGGATTGATTAGGCTCCACACTAAACAACAATTCCTATTGGAAATTAGGGTTGAGGATGGGCACTATTTTCACCCTATTCATTTTGATGAACCTGACATGCTTACCCTCTTTTCTTTTGTGGAATTAGATGCCCTATTGTGTTTTGTGGTGTTATATTTCATTTCATATTTGCTAGGTCTTTTCTTGCATTAAGATTATATTTTGTTTATTCTCTTGCATTTTAAATTCAAAAATACAAAAAAAAATTCAAAATCTCTTTCAAAATACAAAAAGATTTATGCTTTATGTTTTCTTAGTTTAGTTCATTTAAATTTCATTGATTTATGAGCTTTATTACTTCTAGTCCTACTTCTAATCTTAGTGTTAGATGCAGTCATAGACTTATGGGTACCTTTGAGCCTGAGTCCTCTTCTCCTTTCCTTAGGATTTTGAATGAGACTTTGATTCTTCCTGATTCTAATCCTCTTGTGAAGAAAAACTCTTCTCACTTATCTCATGATGAGGATGATTCTTTAAGAGTTCTTATTGAACAAGTCCAAAAAAATTCAAGTGAACTTGATAAAATGGGTAATTGGCTTCTTCAAGAAAACCATAATCAAGATTTTGTTCAAGCTATTGAGGCTCTTAAGAAATTTATTCATAATAGTGACCAAGGTGTTAATCTTTCATGTGGTATTAGTCACCTTATGCATTCTAATGCTAAACCTTTAGCTCAAGAAGCTCAAGATTTATGGTTGTTTCCTCATGTCACCAGTGTAGAACCTTCTTCTATTCCCCTTCCTAGTGTTCCTATTTATACTCCTTTTGGTGATTGTAATGATTCCCTCTATCCCTATGAGTGTTCTTCCTGTGTCCCTTCCTACATCACAACCTTCTTATCATACTATTCCTTTGACTTATTCTACTCCTATGCCAACTGTAGTTCCTAGTATTCCTCCAATTGTGTTTTCCATTCCTATAGCTTCTTACACATTTCCTAGTGTTTCTAATATTGAAAGTTCTCCTACTTCCTCTCATGATTCGACAATTATCATTTTGGCTCAAACTGTGTCATCTTTACAATAACAACTTGCATCCTTATTCCTATGCTTGACATGGGAAGTCCTTTATCCCAAGATATTATTCGTACTCCCATTCCTCAACAAGCCAATATGCCTCATCTTGAGAATTATAATGGTAAGGGAGACCTTGTTCACCATATTAAAACATTTCAAATCCTTTGTAGTGATTATGCTTATTATCATAGGATTTTAGCTAAGTTGTTTGCTTGAACTTTTCATGACAAGGCCTTACAATGGTTTTGTTCCTTGACAACTTATTCTATTAATTTATTTCCTCAACTTGACAATGCCTTTATTCAACAATTTCAAAATAACATTGGCTCACAAGTGTCTTTGGCTGATTTGATGCATTGTAAATAAAATTCTAAAGAAAAATTGACTGAATTTATTGGTAGATTTAAGCATTTGCATGCTCATATTTCCTATTCTATTCTGGATATTGATATTCAATGTATGTTTATTTCAAATTTGCCAAAGAATATTAGAGATAAGATTTTTCTTACTGAATTTACTTCTTTTCAACAACTTTGTGTAGCACTTCATCATTATCAATTATAAGTGAGTCAATTTGAGAGCACCACTCCAATGGCTCCTATTCATGTTGATAAAAGTGATGCTGCTCCTAATCCAAATAAAGTTAAAAAATTCAATGACTATGTCAAGATAAATAAACAAGCAGATGCAGTTGTATATCAAGTTGTTGCATCTCATAATGCCACTTTTGCAACTACTGCTTTTCGATTAAATCATATGTTTACTCCTATCTCTGAAACTTTACATTATATTATGAATAGGTTGATAACTACTAATATGGTTACTTTACCTCCTAGTCAACCTCTTTTACCTACTACAATGGCATTGAAAGCTTTTGATTTGAAAGATTTTTGTCAATATCATTGTCAGAATGGTCATGATACTAAGAAACATTATTCTTTAAAATATAAGGTTCAAGACTTAATTGATTCTAATGCTTTATCTATTGATAATTTTGATGGTAGTGGGAATAAGTATGTTTCTTCTCCTAATCAAAATTTTCAAATCTATATGAATCTTTTACCTACACATGATACTGATACTATTTCTCAACCATCTTCTATGGATATTGTGTATGATTCAAAGATGGATGATCTTAATCATGTGGTTAATTAAATGGAACATGTGGTTCAATCTATTTATCCACCTTAGTCTCAACCTCTGTTTCAATCTCAAGTTTCAACTTTACCTCAACTCAAATCTAAGCCTAAATTGAAGCCTTAATCTAAACCTCGACAACAACTTGAGAAAAAATGACCTCGGGAACTTTTGATTACCTTTGATGATTCTAAGACTATTAAGGCTCTTGATGGTTCCCTTTATATTTATGCTAAGATTTTTGAGATACCCACTCTTGGTTGTCATTTTGATTCTACCTCCTTAGTTAAAGTGATTACAGAAGAAAATCTTTTTATGGAAGGTTTGTAATGTGATATTTATGATAAATTGGATGTGTGGATTCAAACTTGTAATGATTTTTTTTATCTATCATTTGGTTCTATTTATTTACTGGTTGAACTTTGTGGAAAATTTGTGAACACTACCTTTGTTGTTGTTCCTTCTTCTGATTAGTTTCATTTTAAGCTTGGTTTATAATGGCTAAATGCCATGCATGCTATTGCTTCACCTATTCATAAATGTCTTCTTAAGTTTGTTTACGATGACAAAGTGAAGATGGTTAATCATAGTTTATATCATACTTCTAGTCCCAGGGATTTGTCTACCACTGACTTCTTTTGGCCTTCATTACCTAATTCATGTCCTTTTTGACCTGATAATCTTTTCTACTCATATTAAGCCTATAAGCATCATAAGATTCTTGAGTTAAGTTTACCTCCTATGGACCTTAATCATGGTCTTTTGCCCACACCTTCCATATCACCTTTATCTATGGCTTCTACATCTACTAATAAAACTCCTATTGCTTGTCAATCTCCTGATAATCCTATTAATCCTCCTATAGAACTTGTGAAGGATCATGTAGTTGTTCTTCCTAGTTCTCAACACATTTCAAGTAAGACAAAATATAATCGATTTGCTAATGAATTTCATGAAAAGTGTCATGCTCAAGCTAAAGCTTGTAATTCTATTCTTCAAAAATGGTTACCTTCTTTGGATACAACTATACAAGATGTGTTAGAAGAAGTTATTGCTAATAATGATATTAAGATGCATGATACTGATGATTCCATTCATATCTTAGATCCTATTTTGATTAATCTAGATAAAGAAGATACTCTTGATGATGTTGATGATGTTAATGATGAATATGAAACTATTGACATTGACATTGATTTACCTAATATTCTTTCCTCACAATTAATAATTACACCTAGTATCCAACATCGTGATTCTAAAGAGGATCCTTGTTTGGAACTAGCTATCATTCCTACTATGTTGGATATAGTCCCTCTTATGAGTTTCCCACCTTCCCTAAATGATATACAACGAGATAGGGAGAGTAGGAGACACACTTAATTGGCTAGTCCTTCATGGTAGTCTTTTGTGTGTTTGTCTATTGTATTGTGCTTCTCCCATAATATGTTTGCTAAATGTTGTTAGATTCTTTTATACGATCTTTGTTGCTATGTTGGTGCAAGGTGATTAAAGAATCAAACCTATTGTACTATTCCTCTATATGTATTTCTATTCTTCCATAAGTTGTTTTATGTTATGTTGTACCGGTGCTATTGTTCATACATGTTTCCTTGTGTAATCTTCTTGGATTCATGACTTGGTAGCACTGATTCTTTTTGTTCTCTAGGTCATGGTCTAAAAAGATTCTTCTTTGTATCTCTTATGTGGTATTTCCTCCTTTGTGATTGTAGTTCTACTTTCTTTGGAGAATGATGTCAATTCATTTGCAATAATATCATATATATATTATCTTATGATCATACCAACCCCACAGTAGGTAGATCCTTTCTATGTTCTCTATATTTTTATGTACTATTTCTCTTGACTTGTCTTTGTTTGGGGGCATCTTGTAGTGGAAACGTAATCAATAGAGTTGTTTATGTTTCCAACAAAGCCATTGCTCATGTTAAAGTGTTAGCAATGACTTTAATGTGGGGGCATATGCTTTTCTCACCTATAACACACATGCACTTTTAAATACATATATATTATTTTTTCAAGATACCTTTTTCTCCCTTTTTGTATTAGTGACTAATCCTTAAAGCATGAATTTATATTTTAGGATATCTTGATCCCTCTTGTTTCAAATTTTTTTTTTTATCCCTTAAGGTTGAAGGTGTCCTTAAGATTGGATCTCTTTTTACTTTTTGGTTTTACTCTTACATAATAGAATATTCTTGAGAGTGAATCCTTGATGGGTTAATTAGTGAGTAGTCATATTCACTAGGTGGTTAAATTCCATCTTTCCAGTTGTGCAGTTTCCTTGTGTGGTTCACAATGAGACATATGTTCTCATTGGGCAAGATAATGACACTCTTTTTTTAATCTTTTTTTATTTTTCTAGAGATGTATCTCTTATTATGATCTTAGAGTTGACAAAGACTTGAGTCTTTGGGGGCTTGACAATATCTTTGTCCTTTTGATTTTAATAAGATTATATTTTCATTACGATCTACTTTACCAAGAGTTTGCATCAAGTCCATACTCTTGCTAAAGTGGGGGCTAAATGTATCATCCTAAAATGGAAGCACTTCTATGTTAAGGGTGTTTAGCCCTTTGAGTAAGTGGTCTAGGATTATGTCAACCACCTTGAATGAGTCTTTGCATGGATTTGGATATTTTTCCCATGTTTTGCTTCTTTCTTTCTATTTCTAGCCTATTTCTAACAACTTTCTCTATAAAATTGAGGACTTTGACTTTTTGGGTCAAGGATGACCTTTTAGGTCAAGGTTGACCTCAACCCTGACCTAGGTCAAGGATGACCTCTATCCTAACCTAGGGCAGGATCGACCTCGTCCCTGATCCCAGGTCCATTATCAATTTTTGGGAGTTTCAAGACATCGAGCTTCAGAAAGTTTCTTTTTCCCACTTTCAGGTTGGCTGTTTTGGGTTTCAAAATGGTAGAATCTTAAATTACATTTAATCTAGGTCCACTTCTAGGGGTTAGGGTTAATTGGGATTTAATTATCCCATGTCAACCTTCTCTAAGAGTTAGTTCCCTAGATCTCTATATAAGGAAACCTTCTTCCCTCATTTTGACATCTACTTTTTCATTAGATGCATGGTGATATCGGGTGAACTATTACCTTTCTACATCCATTATTCTATGAAGTGAAGATCTACTTGCATTCAAGAATTGAAGTGTCCATGCATCCAATTCATCAAGGAGATCCATTGTTAGCCATTGAAGGATTCAATCTCTATGGAGCCCCCTTGTTGAAGATTTCTCCATCCATATTCACTCAAGCCTTCTTCTATACAAAGATACATTCAAGATTGGTGTTGAGGATCTAATGTCATTGATTTGGAGCATCCTACATACAATTCTACATTCATTTGGAGCATTTTTTACTATGGATTCAAAAATTTCAATATAAGAAAGGTGAATAGTTCCATTTACTTTGTTTATACATATTGCAATTTCAATTCAATTTCAATGTTAATTCCAAACTGCGGTTTTACTAAGGCAAACCTTCCATACAAATAAAAAAACCATTTTTCTTGCAGATGCAGGTGTAGAACAATGAATTGAAGAGTAGATTTGGATACCCTTTTTGTCGAACTTGTGAGATCCATGAACATAAATTTCATCAGAGTAGTGCAGGTTAAGGTCAATTTTCTGGGGTATAATTATGCCCTGGGGTAAGATTGTGCCTTGCTATTAGGGTCAAGGTCAACCTCCCTTAAAAAGTACAATAGTTTTTTGAGTTTTCTCTATCTCGACATTTTTAGTCTAGAATAGGTTGCAGAGATCTCTGAAACTATACACAGACACTAGAAATCAACATTTTCTAGAATTGTTCTACTTCAAGGTTAGTATTTTTCTTTTGTCTATTTTAATATTTAAGCATATGCTTCTCAAATAGGATGACCATAGGACCTCTTTTCCCCTTATTTTCCATTACATGATCCATTTATGGATTGATCACTCTATTGTGCTTAATTAATTTGGGTCATTCCTATTGGGCATTAGGGTTGAGGATGGGCACTATTTTCACCCTATTCATAAGATTCCATGAGTTAGCTCAATTCTATAGGAATTTTATTAGAAATTTTAGTGGTATTTGTGCACCATTACTAGATACCATTAAGGGTGGAGCGAAAACCAAGTTTAGGTGGACTCCTGAAGTAGGAAATGAATTTGAAAAGTTGAAAGAAAAAGTATCCACACAACCTATCCTAAAATTTCCTAGTTTTGAGAAACTGTTTACCCTAGAATGTGATGCAAGTGGGATTCAATAGGGGTGTGTTGAGTCAAGAAGGTATGCTAGTAGCCTTCTTCAGTGAGAAGCTAAATGAAACCAAGAAGTATTCTTCCTACAACTTGGAGTTATATGCTCTAGTCCAATCTCTTAGGAAATGGAGAGATCAACTTCTACCCAAGGAGCTTAAGGTATTTACTGACAAAAAATCCCTTAGTTACATTAATACCCAAGAAAATTTAAGCAATAGACATTTGAAGTGGATGGAATACCTTCAAGCAGTCACATTCACCATCAAGCACAAGAAAGGGAAAATGGATAAGGTTGTAGATGCACTAAGAAGGAGGATGCTGATGATGGAGTCACAACCCAAGAACAAAATGGACACAACAGGAAAGGGAAACTTTATCAACTAACAAAATATGCTAATACACTTAGTGTAGAGTAAACAGACTCCAAAACATGCCCTATGGGCTTACAATAGTATAAAGTTGGAGATAATTTCTTCTCCTAGTACCTTCTCTCAAACTCCACTCTGAACTACCTTTACAATGCCATAAATGTTCTTAAATAGACCCCAAAGGGTTAAGGATTAGGAATAAATTCTAGAAAGTGCTAGTTGGCATCCACCGCCAAAATGGAAGGCTTCAGAAGTTGCTTTAGAAGTCGGTGCAAAATTAGAAGAATTCAAAAACGGTAGCCAAACTTTCGGGAGGCATAACTTTTGAACCGTAGCTTCGATTGATGAACTGTTTACATTTTTGGAAAGCTCTCAGAGTGCTCTATAGCTCTATGGACCAGATTTACTCATTCCCCCATTTCTAGGCCTGTACAAGGTCATTTAGTGCCTTGAACCTAACTATGAAGCATTCTTAGGAGGTCTCCAGAAACTGAAAAATTGCAATAACTTTCAAACCGTGGGGCCTTTTGACCTGATTCTTTTTCTAGAATGTTCTAAATTAAAATTATAATCATCACTCCAAATTAGACCTTCTAACTCACCATAATTATGGCCTAATTACTTAGTCCTATTTTTTAGCATTTACACATATCCCAAGGTGGTTAAAAACTCTAACCCAAAACACTGATAGTGGAACTGTGAGAGTTGGAACCTTTATTTGACCCAAATGGGTATCCATAAGTGAAAACACATGAAACATAAACTATGTATAGGTACATTTTTTTTTGGGTGACACAGGATTGCCCTTATACCTCTAGATGCTCTTGCATCAGCTGACCATTCAAGAAGTTCATTTGTTAGATTGTGGTGACTGATCAGGAAAGTACTGTACATACTTCATAAATTCTTTGGGGCTTGCCAAAAAAAATTTTGGGCCCTATTTTATTAGGATTTTTGGGCCGACATGTAATTATTAATTATAACCCTAAAGCGGTCAAAAATACATGTATAAAAGAGCTTAGGGTTAGGGATTGTTTTATAGTTGTGATGCGAAAATTGGTTCTTGCGGTGGTATTGAGCTATAAGAGGTTATAGATTGTAATCAGGTTGTAATCACTAGATTCGAATAATATCAGACTTGTTTTTTCGTGGATGTAGCCCAAGGATTGAGTGAACCACATTAAATTTTGGTGTCTTGTGTTCTTTTCTGTGTGATCTATTATTTTCTGTTATTGGTTATATTTGCATGTAAAAAAAATTTTTGGGCCCTATTTTATTGAGATTTTGGGCCAACATGTAATTATTAATTATAAACCTAAAGCGGTAAAAAATTGTTGTGTAAAAGAGCTTAGGGTTAGGGATTGTTTTATAGTTGTGATGCAAAAATTGGTTCTTGCTATGGCATTGAGCTATAAGGGGTTATAGATTGTAATCAAGTTGTAATCACTGGATCGTAATAATATCAGACTTGCTATTTGGTGGACGTAGCCCAGGGATTGGGTGAACCACATTAAATCTCGGCCTCTTGTGTTCTTTTCTATGTGATCTATTATTTTCTATTATTGGTTATATTTGCATGTACAAAAAAAATTGGGCCCTATTTTATTGGGATTTTGGGTTGACATGTAATTATTAATTATAACCCTAAAACAATAAAAAATACTTGTATAAAAGAGCTTAGGGTTAGGGATTATTTCATAGTTGTGATGCAAAAACTGGTTCTTGCGGTGGTATTGAGCTGTAAGGGTTATAGATTGTAATCAAGTTATAATCACTAGATCGTAATAATATCAGACTTGCTATTTGGTGGACGTAGCCTAGGGATTAGGTGAACCACATTAAATCTTGGTGTCTTGTGTTCTTTTCTATGTGATCTATTATTTTCTATTATTGGTTATATTTGCATGTAAAAAAAAAATTGGACCCTATTTTATCAGGATTTTGGGCCGACATGTAATTATTAATTATAACCCTAAAGCGATAAAAAATACTTGTATAAAAGAGCTTAGGGCTAGGGATTGTTTCATAGTTGTGATTAGAAAATTGGTTCTTGCGGCAGTATTGAGCTGTAAGGGGTTATGGATTGTAATCAGGTTGTAATCACTAGATTGTAATAATATCAAACTTGTTGTTTGGTGGACGTAGCCCAAGGATTGGGTGAACCACATTAAATCTTGGCGTCTTGTGTTCTTTTCTATGTGATCTATTATTTTTTGTTATTGGTTATATTTGCATGTAAAAAATATTTTTGGGCCCTATTTTATCAAGATTTTGGGATGACATGTAATTATTAATTATAACCCTAAAGTGATCAAAATACTTGTATAAAAGAGCTTAGGGTTAGGGATTGTTTCATAGTTGTGATGCAAAAATTGATTCTTGTGACGATATTGAGCTATAAGGGGTTACAGATTGTAATCAGGTTGTAATCACTAGATTGTAATAATATCAAACTTGCTGTTTGGTGGACGTAGCCCAGGGATTGGGTGAACCACATTAAATCTTGGTGTCTTATGTTCTTTTTTGTGTGATCTATTATTTTTTATTATTGGTTATATTTGCATGTGAAAAAAGAATTTGGGAACTATTTTATCAGGATTTTGGGCCGACATGTAATTATTAATTATAACCCTAAAGCGGTAAAAAATACTTGCATAAAAGAGCTTAGGGTTAGGGATTGTTTCATAGTTGTGATGCAAAAATTGGTCCTTGTGGTAGTATTGAGCTATAAGGGGTTACAGATTGTAATCAGGTTGTAATCACTGGATCGTAATGATATCGAATTTGTTGTTTGGTGGACGTAGCCTAGGATTGGGTTAGCCATGTTAAGTCTTGATGTATTTTCTGTTATTGGTTATATTTGCATGTAAAAAATATTTTTCGGCCCTATTTTATTGGGATTTTGAGCTGACATGTAATTATTAATTATAACCCTAAAGCGATAAAAAATACTTGTATAAAAGAGCTTAGGGTTAGGGATTGTTTCATAGTTGTGATGTGAAAATTGGTTCTTATGGCAATATTGAGCTGTAAGGGGTTACAGATTATAATCAGGTTGTAATCACTAGATCATAATAATATCAGACTTGCTATTTCGTGGACATAGAGTAGGGATTGGGTGAACCATGTTAAATCTTGGTGTCTTGTGTTCTTTTTTGTGTGATCTATTATTTTATTAGGAATTTGGGCCGACTTGTAATTATTAATTATAACCCTAAAGTGGTAAAAAATAATTGTATAAAAGAGCTTAGGGTTAAGGATTGTTTCATAGTTGTGATGCAAAAATTGGTTCTTGCAATGGAATTGAGTTGTAAGGGGTTATAGATTGTAATCATGTCATAATTACTAGATCGTAATAATATCAGACTTGCTATTTGGTGGACGTAGCCCAGGGATTGGGTGAACCACGTTAAATCTTGGTGTCTTGTGTTCTTTTTTGTGTGATCTATTATTTTCTGTTATTGGTTATATTTGCATGTAAAAAAAAATTTGGGCCCTATTTTATTAGGATTTTGGGCTGACATGTAATTATTAATTATAACCCTAAAGCAGTAAAAAATACTTGTATAAAAGAGCTTAGGGTTAGGGATTGTTTCATAGTTGTGATGTGAAAATTGGTTCTTGCAGCAATATTGAGCTGTAAGGGGTTACAGATTGTAATCAGGTTGTAATTACTGGATCGTAATAATATCGGACTTGCTATTTGGTGGATGTAGCCTAGGGATTGGGTGAACCACATTAAATCTTGGTGTCTTGTGTTCTTTTCTGTGCGATCTATTATTTCTTGTTATTGGTTATATTTGCATGTAAAAAATATTTTTGGACCCTATTTTATCAGGATTTTGGGCCGACTTGTAATTATTAATTATAACCCTAAAGTGGTAAAAATACTTGTATAAAAGAGCTTAGGGTTAGGGATTATTTCATAGTTGTGATGTGAAAATTGGTTCTTGCAGTGGTATTGAGCTGTAAGGGGTTACAGATTGTAATCATGTTGTAATCATTGGATCGTAATAATATTAGACTTGCTGTTTGGTGGATGTAGCCAAGGGATTGGGTGAACCACGTTAAATCTTGGTGTCTTGTGCTCTTTTCTATGTGATTGATTATTTTCTATTATTGGTTATATTTGCATGTAATTATTATTTCTATCAGTGGTTTAATCCTAACATCAACTCCATTCAAGGATCTCTATAAGGATGATGAAGACTTTGCTAAAGCCTAGAAGGTATGCTCTGAATTTTAGAATCACTTTCATAGTTCTTTTGTTGAATATACTTTGCAAAGTGGACTATTGTTCAAGGGGAACCAATTATGTTTTCCTAATGGTTCTATGAGGGAGAAACTTATCCAAGAAAAATATAATGGAATCCTAAGTGGACATTTTGGAATCAATAAGACCCTCAAACTAGTTAAAAGGTTCTATTATTGGCCAAAGTTGTCAAGGGATGTGACAAGATATGTAGAACAATGTGTAGTGTGCATGAAGACAAAAGGAGTAGCTAATAATGAAGGTTTGTACCAACCTTTACCAGTCCCTATTAGGCCATGGGAGTATGTTAGTATGGACTTCATTGTGGGGTTAGCTAAGACAAAACATGGATATGATAACATCTATGTAGTGGTGGACAGATTTAGCAAGATGGGTCACTTCATACCATGATGTTATCCATATAGAACATTTGTTCTTTAAGAAGATTGTGAGGGTTCATGGACTACCCTTAAGCATTATGTTAGATAGTGATGTCAAGTTTATGAGTCATTTTTTAGAAAATCTTATGGAATAGGTTGGGAACTAACCTATCTTCTGGATCAGCTTACCATCCTCAGACTAATGGTCAAATTGAGGTAGTTAATATAATATCAGGTAACTTTTTAAGGTTCCTAACTAAGGAATATGGTAAAAAATGGGATGTTATTATTCCTCAAAAGGAATATGCATATAATGATAGTGTAAATAGGGCAACTGGTAGAAGCCTATTTGAGATCATTTATGAGATGCATCAAGGGGTGTGTGTGAACTTAGAGACCTTGGAGTTGTGAAATAGAGGAATGGATAGGCTAAAGACTTCACTCAAATGATGAAGGAGATTCAAGAATAGGTGAAGAAGACTATACAAGAAACTACACAAAAGTTGAAGGCTAAAGTGGATGAGAAAAGGAAAGATGTTCAATTTGTAGTAGGGGACTATGCCATGATACATTTGAAAAAGTCTAGGTTGTAGAAGGGAGTACCTACCAAACCACAAATGAAGAGAGTGGGACCTTGCAAGGTCATAGCTAAATATGGAGCTAATGCATACAAGGTGGTTTTACCCAGTGACTTGAGCATCTCACCAGTCTTTAATGTTGTAGACCTAACCAAGTTTAAGGGCCTTTAACTAAAGTGGATGTGAACATACATGAGGTCAGAAAAGATGTAATATATGATGTTTTATCTCCCAAGATATTGCTAGAGACAGAGAAGGTATTGGATTCAAGAGCCAAGAAGACTACTAGACACAAGGTGTACATGGAACACCTCATCAAGTGGAAAGATAAGCTAGAGTCAGAGGCAACATGAATTAAAACTATAGATTTCAAGATGATGGGAATAGATGATGACATATTGTCTACAGGAATGACATGATTTTCTCTTGTGGAGAGCATGGTGCAAGAGCACCTAGGTAAGGCTAATTGTTAACCTAGGATTCCTAGTTGAGTTTTGGCTTGTAGTGGCCTTAGCTAAGCCACTAGGATAATGAACAGGCTCATGAGTCATTTAGTGTGTCTTAGCCATTAGGAGGTCAAGTTAGGTCCTTAGGACCATGCAAGATTACCTACTTGTCTAAGGTTGCTAGATGAAATACAATTGTTGTCATTCTTGCTAAAAGTGACATTTGTGCATTTGGAGGGCTAGATTGGACAAGGAACAGGTGGAATGGTAGTTTCATGTCCTAGATGACATATTCAAATATATTTTAATTTTCATAAGGCTCTGACCAAGCTTTGTTCATGTAGACAAAAAGTTGTCAAGTTGAATGACAACTTTGCAAAAATTGCAAAAGTTGTCATGGCAACTTTTAATATAGAAAGTTCAATTTCAAGTAGGAGGTTGCATAACCACCTCAAAGAGGTTGGAACATGGATAATGAGTCCATATAAGGCCTCCCTCAACCTTGAATAAGAGTTGGATGGCATTGTGGGATAATTTTGTCAAATGAGCAAGCATATTATAGTGTTATTTTGAACACAATATGACATTTTGGATTCTTGAGGGTATTAGATGGATTGATTTCCATACTATACCTGGTTCATGTGTTGGTATATTTTATTATCTAATTTTGTGTGTGATTAGGTAGTTTTTTGAACCCTTTTCATTTCCTTTTTGTAATATTTTGGTTTTTTCTTAGTTGTTGTCCTAAACTAGATAGTTTGAGAAAATGGAGTCTTAACTCACCTTTCCACCATAGCAATGGTATAGTCTCTTGGAATGTGTGAGAAGACTCCTTGTACTCTAAGTATGTAAGATCTATTAAGAGGGAGATTTTCAAAAATAGATTGATACATGTATGATAAATGTGTTTCAATAATTGTTTTGTCACTGATGTCAAACCTGCTATTTTGCTTGCAAGACAACTACTTATATAATTTAAGTACTGTCACTTATTTGACCGAAGAAGAGGATTTGATCAAATGATGTAACAATAGAACCTAGAGGAAAGGTTAAGTTATGATATGAAAAAGAAGTACAAGAATCAGCTAAGACAATGATATCATAGTGTATTGATAATCTACTTAAGGTTGCAAAGGTTGGTTACACTAAGCAAGTTCAGAAGAACAAGTTAAACAATATTTGTCTGTCAAGCTTGACTGAATGGATAGTAGGTGCCAAGAAAAGTTAGTGCGAGCTGAGTAAAAAATTAGTTGGAGCTAAGTAAGAGTCTATTTTAGTGTATGCCAAAAAAAATAGTTGATGCTGAGTAAAGTTTAGTTGACACCAAGCACCATAAAACTTTAGTTCATGCCTAGTGATTTTTTAGAGGATGTCGAGCATTAGAAGCAAGTTAATGCTGAGTGTCAATGTTATTAGAAAGATCATGAATTTGATGGATCTAAGCTAACAAGTTTATCTTTTTGGATTGTGTGAACTAGGTGGAAGATAAGATTGATGAGCTGGTGGCACAAAATTCATGGTAAACTATTTTGAGTCAAATTTAAAGAGGAATGAAGGAGAAGTTTCTAGAAATGAAATGGAATGAGGCGTATATTCATTGAATCCTACCTAATTTATCCTAACCCTAAATTGGATGATGGAGAATGACTGACAAAATATCTTAATTCTTTATTTATAGGGATGGTTGGTCAGAAGCAAGGGATATCATGTGCAAGAACCTAAGGAAGACAAGGAGTCTAAGGTATTGCTTCATCAAGTGACCTAAATGAAGAGTCTATATTGGAAAGTTAAGTAAGGAGGCTTAAAGGTATGAATGCTTGAAGGGTGAACAAGCTATTAGAGCTGAAATGTGTGAAAGCCAAGTAGAATGGAGGACTGAAATAGAGATTTGTAATTTGAAAATGGAGTTGTAAGTTGTTAGTAGATCAAACCTTATTGTTACTCTTTAATAATTATATCAATCTAGGGTAAATCCTTTGGATTAAGGTTGAAATAACAATCATTTTAAAATCCTTTAACTAGGTGACATTCCAAGTGAATGGTCTAAAGTTCCCTAACAAGGCTCACTCCTAATAGGGTGATTGAAATCCTTTAATAGGGTCACATTTAACAGTGTGCATTGTAACCTTTAATAGGGTTGGCCTTTCACAGGGCATCACTTTAGAATGGTGAGAAAGAGTAGCATGTTACTGGTGGTTTTTCCCAAATTGGGTTTCTATGTAAATCATTATGTGAAGTGTGTTGTTGAATCTATTATGTTTCATGTTTACATTTATGCAAATTGATTTGATAGTAACCTACAAGTTTTAAGTGATTGCATAATCTTATGGATGCATGCATGATGATAAATGTTTTATGGGTTCACTAAGTTGTGAAAAGTTTTATTTATACATCTAGACCTTGGATTGTAATGCTCAGATTATGAGGAATGACCAATATCATCCACCAAACTTTAGGGGCAATAAAATTGCTAAGAATATTGAAGATGATATTGGTACTCTGTTTTCAATTTGACCCAAAGTTTTAGCTATCCCGAATGTAATATCCTGTTACCTATGCAAGGTAGGAGAGATTGGATATTGTAAAATAAAAGTAGCTTATGAGAAATTATGCAACAATGGAGTCTTGAAAGATGAAAATAAAATAGTTGCTGAGAAAGGGCTTACTCGTGCCCTAGGGTTCCTTAAGGTTTTCAAGGTTGAATGGATAAAGGTCGTGCTTAGTTGCATCCATGACATGAAGGAATGGTTAGAAGCTGGACCTATCAAGATCGACAAGGATATAATATGCCAAGTAACTATTTACCCTACCTTGGATCAACCCAAAAGCTTGAGGAGTGCAACAAAGAATGAAATTTAAAAGCTAACCAAAGCTAAGTGGAATGGTAGGAGAATGTCAAATGATGGGATAGAAGATCCTACAATTGAATTCACAGTTCATGTGATTGCACACAAGTTTTTCCAATCTAGCTAACTGAACAATGTGCCATGTATTGTAGTGGATTTGGGATATTAAATTGTCAAGAAGGATCATACTTATGACCTTGCCAAGATGCTACTGCAACAACTATCAAAGAACCTAGACAAAATAAGGAAGGAAAATAACACATCATGTAAGTTCAGATCTTTGGTAGTATACATATTTTTCTATGTACATAATTCATTTCCTACAATTGGAATAGTGTCATGGGATAGGAACTGACTTGCTATTGAGCAATTAAATGAGTTGATTAAAAGTTTGGCATAAATTTTTAAGCTATATAATGGATAACTATATTGAAGAGTTAACAAAAAAATGAAAAACAAGATGAGAATACCTAAGTTAGTCATTGATAAGTATTATGATAAAGTATGTTTTGTAGTAGACACATATTTTGTACATGTTTAGGCAATAATATCAAGAATTGCATGGTTAAGGCCTATGCCTTATAAAGTTAATGTTGATGAGATTACAACAAAAATGAATGTACTTTTGATTGAGGATGTTGATGTGAATTTTGAGCAATTTGGCACATATGAAACAATAATGATAGATTTAAATGCAAAATCCAACACTCCTAAGGTTGAGAACAAGAGAAAGAGAAATAGTGGTGAGGACAAGAAGAATGAAGTAGGGGAAGGATTAGGATAACTTGCTCAAGCTGAAGAAGGAAAAGGAAAAGAATTGGCTATTGACAAGCCCAAGGCAACAAAGTAGAGAAAGGTAATAATTGTTGATGCTAAGGTCAAATCTAATCTTATTAGATATGCGAAGAATTTTTCACACCTCTAAAGAAAAAAATGAAAATATTAACAAGAACAAAGACAACACAACCCCTAGTTGTAAAGATTAAAGGAAGCCCGTCAAAGAAAAGATTGGCCAACTCACCATAGAAGAGTATAGAAGAGAGTCTGAGGAAAAAAAATATCATTATATAGGAGGAGGAAGATGATGAAGAGTCCAAGTCAAATGAACCAAGATAATTGTAAATTGTAAAAAGACTCCCTCTAATGATTGTAGATTAGGTATATGAGAAAATTAGAGAATCATGAAATGTTGCAGGTTTTAAAGATATTAATTATGATTCTTTAAATAATGATGATCAAGTTAAGCTTGAAGAGGCTATGGTAGATATGATGATTAAATTCAGATGTACACCCTTGGGATTGGGACATGAATTCCCAGTGGGTTTGTACAAATGGATATACACCAAATGGAAGTGGGCATTATCCATAGAGAAGCAAATAAGAGAGACTACATTGGCACAAGCTATGCTAGATTTGGGGAAGACACATATGTCTATAGTCCTTAAATATTTAGTGAAGAAGTTTATGCCAAGAGATTGGGCAGATAAAATTTTGAAGAATAAAGCTCATAAAGTTGACCAGGATAGCATCAAGGTGTGGAAAGAGGTATTTGGAGTGATTACTCCAATAGTAGAAGCCAAAGAAGGTAGTGATACAATTAAATTTGAGGATGCATATGAGAAAGAGGTTGCTAAATTAATAGAAGAGATCAAGAAAATTGTGCATAAATGTGAACAAAAGGAGGTTTTTACTATGTAAGAAATATTTGGCACATCTCCACATAACCTAAATGTGAGGAAGATATGCAAACTCTCATGATAGACACAAATCTACCTTGTACAAATCCAATTTTATTACAAGTGGTAAACTATTCAAAGATTGACACTGCAAAGAGTGATAAAGGAGAAGTTACATGAGTCGCAGAGGATACAAGTTTCAAGCAAAAAGGCAAGGGAATAATTGTGTTTACACAATTAACTTGTATGCATGTCCTTCAGGCAGAAGAGAGGAAATAAGAGGATAAAAGTATAAGAATGACAACAAAACATGTAACACTAAAGGAACAAGAGGCTTCCCTATATCTTGTACAGTTGCTAAGTGAAAATCTTGTTGTATCATTAGAGAGAACACTTGAACAATGGGTGACACCTACTTAGGAGAGGAAACTGTAGACACCTAAAAACCTTTAGAAAATAAAGTATTTTTATTTTCTGAAAAAGTCCTGATGACATCATCATTTATTAATTAATTAATTAATTAATTTTTATGCCATTAAATCCCTTTATCTTAATTAAAAATATTTAATTAAGGAATCCCTCCCAAAAATGTTTAAATCTTATTTAAACATTATTTCCTTATTTATTAATTATTTAATTAATAAATTGACCAAAAAACCCAAAATAAATAAAAAAATTATTTTTTGCCCAAAACTTGGCCAATTTCTTTAAGACCACTAACCTCTTCCAAAATCTTCTAATCCTTCTTTAATTTTAATTAAAGGCTAAATCCCATCATTTCCTACCCCTAATCCCAACTCAAAATATTTAATTAAGATTAAATATTAATCCTCATGTTTATTAAAAAAGTTTTAATAAATATCTCCTCAACCCAAACCCTTGAAATAAATAAAACTTTATTTATTTCTTAAAAATCTAATTTATCCTCATCCTAAGAAGTTCTAGACTCTTCTAGAAAGTCTTCATCCTCATCCTAAGAAATTCTAGACTATTCTAGAAAGTCTTTATCCTCATCCAAAGTCTAGACTCTTCTAGAAGATGTCTTTAAACCTAATCCTAATCCCCTCCTAACCTTGTCACATTCCCTAAACATGGGTTAAGAATTACTAACCCAAGCCAAAGTTAACAAATATCTCCTCTTTCACCCACCCTCATTAAATGCCATCCACTTGCCTATCCCTAAGCTAATCTTAAACCATCCTAATCCATCCTCTAATCATTTGCACAATCCTAAGCAAGCTTAAAACCTTCCTAATCAAGCCCAAGTCGAAATTGCTCTCATCTCCCTCAAAATATCTCAACCATAAAACTTTATGAAGCCCACAAGGTCATAAATGACTCTTCCAAGCCCTTTTATTGCTCTTACAAGTCATTATGAGGGTCTTTATGAAGATTTTATCCCTTGAGCCTCCTTTGTTGACTCATCCTTCCCCTTTCCTCCATCCTCCCACCATGTGACATGTGTCACTCCCTGATTGGCTGTAAGGAAGCACAATCCATGTGCTCTCTTCTCATGCAATCTAAGCCCTCCATGAGCTTTTTCCCATCCTTGCATCTTAGCCCTCAATCCCTCAAGCCTCTTTCCTATAAATTGGATCCTTCCCCTTTACAAAATAACACAATCCATGAAGTAAAGTTATAATGCTATTTTGAGAGCCAAATCCATACTAAAGCCATCTATCCACACCCAAATTCCAACTCCATTTGAAGCCCTTTTTGAAGCATAAAGCTTGAGCATACATCCTATCTATTTAGACAAAGCTACTCAACAAGAGAGCTTCTCATTGAGAGAGCCCATTAATGGCTCATATTCTCAATTGAGAGCTCATCTTAGTCTATCTTGAAGTTTATGAATTTTGTTTAGTTTGTAGAAGCTTTATTTAAATTTGGTTTCTATTAGCATACTAACATTGCTCATATACATTTTGGCACGCCCGGTGGGACCTCGCATGGGTCATCTTCATTAGCTTTTTTAGTCAAGTTTTGTATGTCATTTGCTAATTTTGGCTAATTTTGCTTGTTTTTGTGATTGGTAGGATTGTATAAATTGGTTTTGTAGGTCCACATGAGCATGAAGAAGACAAAGGAACTCATAGTCTATCTCATAGCATTTGCAGATTTTTCAAGCTTATAGGTGGACAAAGCACTTGGAATTCTTCTTCCTCTTCTTGTCTAGATTCTTCTTATTCCATCTACTTCTTCTTCTTCTTCTTGTGGGAGATCTTGGCCATTTTTTTTTAAGGAAGCAAAATCATACACACTTCTTTTTAGTGCTTAAAATGAACCCCCAAATCATACTTAAATCCATTAAAAAATTAAAAATTTGCAAAAAAGAAAAAATCTTTTAACAAGTGAAACTAAACCAATCTAATCATTTGCATCCTTGCAACATCAAGGTTTTAGATGCATTCATGCAAAGTTAGGAACACTTCATTTTTGGGAATTTAAAAAGAACTTCAAGTTTTCATTTCAAAAGGTTCAAAATCAACACTAAGTGCACACTAAAATCTAAATCAAACTCAAAGCATCAATCAAGGATAAAATGAACCTCATTTGAAAATATTTTAAAGTTCTTTTAAAAATCTCATGAAAACTAAGAGTCCTAAAACTTTTGTTATTTGTTCCAAACAAATGTCTTGTTGCAAAATCTTGAATGTTTCTTAGGTTTTTCATGCATCAAAACAATCTAGGAATATCATTCTTTGTAGCTCTGACAACTTATTGTCCCTTCAAGCATTCATCCTTTTAAGCGTTCTTGTTTAGTATGACATTGCAGACTTCTTCACTTAGGTCACTTGATGAAGCAAAACCCTTTTTTTTCTCATGATATTTTTACATCAAACTCTCTAACTCTTTTGCTTCATAACTAGACATTCCTATATATAGGAAATTAGAACATTTTCCCACTCATTATCCATCATCAAAATTAGGGTTTTTGATGGATTATGTAAGATACAATGTATCTACCCCATATCTTGCCTTCTCTAGAAACTTCTCTTAGAATCCTTTTGAATTTTCCTCCAAAATGGTTTACATAAGATTCTGTGCCACCAACTTATCAATCTTATCTTCCTCCTAATTTACAAGTTCCAAGAAAACAAACTTGTCAGCTTTTATTTGGTGAATCTTTTATCTTTTTCATAATGCAGCAGCTTGACATTATCAATCTTCTGATGCTTAGCACATATTGCATCACTTAACATCAACTATAAAATCACTTGACATCAACTAGATTTTACTGGTGCTTGGCATCAACCAAAAAGTTACTTGACATCTACTAATTTGCTTGACATCCACTAGAATTTTCTTTCACTCGACTTTAGCTTGAACTAACTTTTCTTGACACCTACTATCCACTTGGTCAAGCTTGGCAAACAAACTTTGTTTAAATTCATTCTTTTGAACTTTCTAAGTGTAGCCAACCATTTTGTAACCTCAAAAAATCATCAATACATTATGTTATCATTGTCTTAACTGATTCTTCGACTTCATTACATAATCATAACTCAACCTTTCCTCTAGGTACTTTTGCTATATCTTGTTGATCAAATCCTCCTCATTAATCAACTAAATAAACAATTGTCTTACCAGCAAATAGCAGGTTTGACATCAGTGAAAAAACAATGATTGAAACACACAATCTTCTTCAACAATCAATGATCTTTTCAATTAGATATCAATAGTAAAACATATTTCTGTGGATGCATTTGGCATAACTGACTTAGATGGTCAACATCCAAATTTGGATCAATTAGTATATACAGTTGATAAAATTTAGGCAGAGGATATAAAGATCAATGATAAACTCATGTAGTGGTCCAAAAGAAGGTTTGAACATAAAGTTTTGGTGAAAGTCTCTCAGGAGCTTGTAAATAGACAAGCAGAGCTTTCCAAATTAGTTAATGAGTTAGAAATAATTTTAAAAAATATTCATTCATTACATATGAAGTTGTGTGATGTTGAGGTATTTATGCTAGAAAATAAACATTCCATTGATTTATTAAATATTGATATGAGAGCAAGTGCTATATCATTGGGCAAGAACACAAGTTCAAGCTCACTCTCATATAATAAGTTGACATCTGGTCAACATAGGTTAGCCGAGCTCATGGCTAGGGATAGTGAGATCAGAAATAAGTTGATCTTAATTCAATTCCATTTATTACCCCATTTGGAAATAATATAGAGAGAAGTATCTATTGCACAAGATATTTTGAAGAAAGATACACATTTTTCACATGTTGAAGGTTTTATTGATCTAGCTTTCGAGCTAGAAATACAATTTCAAGTTTTGGAGAAAATAAGGGAATAGTGAAATAAAGGCTATGTAGACAGTCTGGCAAGCCATAAATTTTTTTTTATAAGCACCACCTAACCCGAACAACGCCAAGCCATTAGTGACAAAAACAAGGGGGAAATGAGAAGCAAGGGGAAATAGAAATGAGAATAAAGGAAAAAGTCAAAGAAATTAGATTTTACATATTCAGATTATTGTCTTAGGGGGAGTATTTTTTAATGCAATGACTATGCATGAAAAAGTATTTTTATCACTAATCTCAAAGGTGGAGATTGTTGATCTCTAAGCCTATGTTGTCTATTAGTGTCCAAACACTTAGTTATTTACTAGGAAAGGATGAATGGTCATCATTGTGACCGAGTCATTTAGTAGAGGCCAAGCATAATGAAGAACTTGTTTATTTTGTATCACATGTTGAACAAGTTAGTGATTGTCGAGCACCTCAATTGAGACCAAGCATATATGCAAGCCAAGTTATTTTAGTAGAGACTGAGTAAATTAGGAAGACAATATTTTTTGAGTAAACAAAGAATATATGTATATAGAAGTTGAGTGCTAGTATGAATGATAATGATAACTGAGTGTCAACATATTTAGATATCTAGCAGTTTAGTTTTGTCATATGAGTTTGCAATTGCCCAAACTATTTTGTAAATTATTTTGGAAAACTTTCATATGAGATTTAATATTTGTAGAGACATATTACACGCCATCATAGAAGGTAACGATCCCAAGGAATGCAAATCAACCAATCAGAAAATCAATAATAAATGACAAAAGATGAATTGTGAATCGTTGATTAAGATCTAGAACTTTCACAAAATACCTATTTAAGGAGGATTCTAACCCTAAAATAAATATATATATGTGTGTGTGTGTGTGTGAGTGATAGAGGAGAATGCTTATGTGCAAATGAATGCACAAGTGAAGGAGTGAACAAGGACAAAACAAAGTAAGAAAGGCTAAGTCTAGAACTAGTTCAGACAAGGGAAATCAAAGTACTAAAGGACTGAAAGAGATATCAAATTGAGAGATCATATCAGACATTGTATATAGGAGATCCAAAATTATCTTACAGAGCAAATCGAGGATCAGGTACTAAATCAATTTTGAATCAGGGAAAATTTCCTAGCCGAGTGATCCTAACAGGTCTATGTAAATCTCCTAATAGAGTCCTTACTTAATTATAAGTATGAAATCCTTTAATAGGGTAAGATTTAACAATCTTAAAGATTTTAATAAGGAAGACCCCTTAGAGGGTATATTATATATTATAATCAAATAGTGTAACTTGTTGTCACAAATTTTTGCACCCTTATCCAAAGTTTTTACCTAAGGACAACCTTGTGAAACATGGAAACAACCTCTGAGCTATGAGACTTGAACTGTGAGGTTGAGTCTCCGAAGAAGGCCGACTTCCTTTGCTATCAAGATGCACCTAACTACTCTTGGAGAGGAAAAGGGAGAAGGAATGCATAGAAGAAAACTACCTAATCTAATCTAAGGAGGTGATGCACCAAAATAGAGTGTTTGATCTTATCTCTGCCCATAAATGCACAATTAACCAATTATAACCTCAAAGGATATAGATTTAGATTTTAGTTAATTCAACAACCACATGTAGGTTAGACAACAAAAGAATTCTATAGGAAGAAACTTCACTTGATATCATTCGAGTGCCAAAATAGATACAATCATGAAAATTATAGAATATAGACAAGAACATTAACTAGAGGCAAAGAAATCTTGCATAGTGTGTTAATGGCTAAAAGAAACTCAATAGAGGATTACAATGGCTCAGAGGCATGATAAATTATAATAGTATGCATAGAAGAAATAATAGAGAATCAGAGAAAGATCAACAACCTTTACAAAAATTACAAAATTTGCCTTTATAGCTCAGGCATAACTAAGATATTTTTTGCCCTAAAACCAAGCTCAACCACTACACTTAGCAATTACTGCAAATCCTGGAAGAAATCTAATCATGGAGCAACTCTAGATGCAACATAATCATTAAAAACCTAGATAGAAGGACCCTAGAAATGACAGGAATGATTCCATTCAATATAAAAAAACCCCAAAATGGGCAATGAGATAGCAGGCGAAATTTCCTTCATGTCATTTTTGGCCTTGCATTTATTTAGAAGTGGTTGGGATCGATCAAAAAGATCAGATCGTGCAATAAAACCCAATTCCCTTTGTTTCTAGCTTATGAATCAACATAGTCATTAGGTCAACCCAATCAAGCAACTAGAAACCTCCACGTGAACCAACCATATTATTTCTTTTTGCAAGAAAGCTTTGCAGACCTTTCTTATGACTAGGAAGGGAGAGAGCAAGTATTGCCTTTTTTCTTTCTGGATCAATGGTTAAACCATCCTTAGATATAATGTGTCCTAACAATTTTCCTTGATTAGTAGCAAAGACACACTTTCTTGGATTAAAAGATACTCCAAACTTTCTACATCTTATAAACACTTGTCTGAGATGACCAAAATAGTCTGCTATATCCTTTGAATACACTGTGATATCATCAAGGTAGACCAACACAAACCTTTCAATCATGTTTTTGAAGGCTATATCCATTACCTTTTGAAATGTGGCACCTACATTTGTTAGCCCAAAAGGCATTTATTGTAAGCATAGGTGCCCCATTTTTTTGTGAATGCAATCTTATATTTGTCAACCTCTTTGACCAACACATGATTGTAACCAAAGAATCCATCAAGAAATGAGAACCTCTCTGAACCACTAAACTTAGATATTTGTTCCATGGAAGGGAGAGGATGATGATATTTAAGGGAAGCTTGGTTAAGATTTGTTGGTCATTTTTTTCCTTCCCACCAAAATTGCCATATTCGAATTAAAACCTAGTTAACATTCATAATATTAAAATATTCAAATATGGGTCATGGAAATACTTTATATTAAACCTAGGTTATCACCTTTTTTTACCTAAATGTTTGGATGATTTAAAAAATTTTAGGCTTGTATTTCACTCACTGTTAGATCTTTTCGTGATCCATGGACATTGGTTTGTCACTTTATAGAAGTGCTCGTTCTTTATTTCAAGCGACATTACGCTGCGTGTTATGTGGGTCCAAGTTTCTTCGGTGGGCCATGTCATGTTGTGCGGGCTGCAATGTGACAAGATGACAAGTTAGACTAAGCTGGTGTATGGTGGGCATTTTATTGGCCGAGTCTTTGACATGGTTAGTTTGGTGGGTTGCACATTCTTAGTTTCTACTTTCTCCATCAGATGATGGTAGATCAATAGTCCTCGCTATGTTGTTATGGAAAGCTGCAAGTATTTTAGTTATAGTGACATAATGAGCACTTTCCATGTGGATTGTGGGTCCTTTTTCCCTTGGTGGGCCGCAAAAGTGAAGACTTATCAGATAGGTTGGCATATAGATGAGTTCTAATTGGTTTGGATTCTGGCATGGTCAATGAATTGGTTGAATGTTTCTAGGTAGTTAGATGGAGGAAGATCGATGTCTCTCATTATGTTGCTATGAGAAAATGATTGATCTTTAGTTATAGTGACATAGTGAGGACTTGCCACATGTCCCAATGAGCCCAGTGTGGTAGGCACAATTAGGTTGATATCATGGTTAAAATTAACAATATTGTAAGCCATTGCAATCAAGTTTTAAAGGGTAGCGTAGTTAGTTAAATGATGTGGTCAAATGTGAAGAATCCACAAGGTGGCAAAAAGAAATAATATGGTTGGTCCATGTGGAGGTTTCGAGTTGCTTGACCAGGTTGACCTACTAAATTTGTTGATTCATAAGCCAGAAATGAAGGGAATTGGGTTTTCTTGTGCAATCTGATCTTCTTGATAAATCCCACCCACTTCCAAATAAATGCAAGGTAAAAAATGCCATGAAGGACACTTCTCCCACTATTTGATTTCCCATTTTGGGTTTTTTTTGCATTGAATGACATTGTTTCTATCATTTCTATGGCCCTTCTAGCTAGGGTTTTTATGATTATGTTGCATCTGAGGTTGCTCCATCATTAGATTTATTTTAGGATTTGTGGTAATTATTGAGTGTAGTGGTTGAGTTTGGTTTTAGGGCAAAAAATATCTCAGTTATGCCTGAGCTATAAAGGAAGATTTTTTAATTTTTGTAAAGGTTGTTGATATTTCTATGATTCTCTAGTATTGCTTCTATGCATATTACTATAATTTCTCATGCCTCTCAGCCATTGTAATCCTTTATTGAGTCTCTTTTAGCCATTAACACACTGTGCAAGATTTCTTTGGCTCTGGTTAATATTCTTGTCAATATTCTATAATTTTCATGATTGTATCTATTTTGGCACTTTAATGATATTACGTGAAGTTTCTTCCTATAGAATTCTTTTGCTATCTGATCTACATGTGGTTTTTGAATTAAGAAAAGTTTGAATCTGTATCCTTTGAGGTTATAATTGGTTAATCATGCATTTACAAATAGAGATAAGATCAAACACTCTATTTTGGTGCATCACCTCCTTAGATTAGATTAGGTAGTTTGATTCTATGTATTCCTTCTCCCTCTTCCTCTTCAATAGTAGTTAGGTGCATCTTGGTAGCACAGGAAGCCAACCTTCTCTAGAGACTCAACCTCATAGTTCAAGTCCCACAACTTGGAGGTTGTTTCCATGTTTCATAAGGTTGTCCTTAGTTAAAAACTTTGGACAAGGGTGCAAAATTTTGTGACAAAAAATTTCAGCATGCCCGGTGGGGCAATATCCAAAATATTTCGAAGCTTACTAGTGTCAAAAAGAAGAATTTTAAAGTTGATGCTAAGAATATAGTGTTTTTGTCAGTGTTCCAGGCCTTCATGAGACTCATTTCTACAAAGTAGTTGGCAACTCTACACCCTTCATATATGGTTCCAGAACAAGGTTGCTATGATTCGTGTTCAAGGTTGAAACAAGGGCATCTTCTAGAGATAATTTCTAATACCAAGAGCTTTCATTTTCCAATCTTAGAAGAAGAAAAACTAGAGTATCTCTATCACCAGTTAGGAGTACAAAAGAGATACATACCCCTGTAAGATCAATCTCCACTCCTCCTATTGTAAGATCTCAACCTAGAAAACCATCTACTCATATTAATAGACCATTTGCTTATATGGCTAGAGCTCATGATTTTTCCACCTTTAATGGTGGAAGTCCTCTTTTATTAGGTCAAAGACATGACATACCAGTAGCTACATTTAAAAGTATACCTAATTTTACTAGTGAAACTTCAAACTCTCCTTTATAACACATTCAAGAAGTTACATATGTCTATAATATCCATGGTATTACAGAAGACGATATGGTCGTTAGACTCCTAGGTTCATCTTTAAAAAGGAAATCCCTAAAATAGTATAGGGGTCTATCACATGGTCCTATAACTAATTGAGATGGGTTAGGAGTAGGACTATGTAAAAATTTTAAGGACAAAAGTGACTATTTGTCACTTTTAAAATATCTAACTACCATAAAAAGAGTACCCCATGAATGTATGACCAATTTCAACTAAAAATTTCAAAAGAAATAGGACAAAATACCTACTTCAGTGAAGCCTACCTATGGTAATGCCTTCTTACATTACCTTAGAGCTTTTAACAGTGATATTTCCACTACAATACAAATCATGGGAGGAGACACCTTACCTGATGCTTATGAAATAGAAATAAGGGCAGAAAACATATTGATACAAGGAAGAAAGTTAGCTCCAAGGCCTCTTGTGCCTTTCTTCTTTGATATACCAAATCACCAACCAACAATGACCCCTATTCCCAAAAATTCCACATAAAAACCCCTTGCCCTAGCCCCTCAAGCTTCCACATCTTTGAATAGAATGAATGATATTAAAGAGATGATTTAGTCTATGATGTTGAACATAGATAAAATATTTCAAGGTCAAGAAAAGAAATTAGAAGATAACTCCTCTATGATGCAAAAAGTGAGCAACAAAGTGGTGACTTTGGAGAGACAACAAGCTCAAGTTAATAAGGCTCCTCAATTGCAATATCAAACTTTGAATATTGGTAGGCCTCCAAATCATAACTATGGGAATACTTCTTTCGATTAGAGTAGGCAGAATAGTCATGCTTCTACCTCAAATACAAATCAAAATAGGGCCATAGTCCCTTAAAATAATATGGCTCAAGATCAAGATTTTTTCCCCTCTTGCAATTACTCCTATGCCTATTATATGTGTCAAATGGATGAATATTATTTGGCTTTAATGACTCAAGAGCCTATAGTAGGAAAATCATGTAATGACAACCAACCCAAAGATGCCCCACATATACAAAGACAGGGTGATTTCTCCTTCATGAATCATTAGGTGAAGGAATGTTGTAATTCAAACTAGGATTCCATTGCTCACAACACTAGGAGAAAAAAAAGAGCTATTAAAGATGATACCCCTCCTCTTCCTAATCAAGCTTTGACATCAAATGATGGAATAACTTAGGTGCAATTAGCAAATGATCAACCCAATGATCCTCAACAACAAAGACAAAATAGTAATAGAGGAGATGTAAATAGTCTCCAAGTTATTCCATCTCAATTTCCCATACATACAACTCCCAAAGCTTCTAAAAAGCTCTAATGAATCATTTAGTGTGGTAGAGTAGATGAAGAGACAAATGTGAATATTTCTATGTGGGATGTTGTTGCTACTATACCTATGTAGAAGAGATTGCTACAACAAGAATTGGAGAGCATTGAACTAAGGGATCAACCATCAAGAGAAGAAAGAGCCATAAGTCTAGTAAAATCATCCAGGGGGGTAGGAACAAGTAAAAAGGTTAGACCTCCTCCATTTTATGTTTCTCTAATTATAGGGGATAAACTAGTCCCCAATTGCATGATTGATTTAGGGGCTAGTAGTTCAGTGATGCCTAGGTATGTTGCTGATGCTTTATAAATAAAATATGAGCCCATTGTTAAGGATGTATTATAGTTGGATTGTAGCACTATCAAGACTGTAGGGATCCTTAGGAATGTTGAAATGGCCCTACATGTATGCCCTAGTTGTACTGTAACTCAAAATATATCAATTGCTGAGGTCAAGCCACACTTTCCCATTTGTCTTTCAAGAGACTTCACTACCCAAATAGGTGGTTACATATCTTTTGATTGGTCATATATGTTTTTTAGAACAAGATATGGAACCAAGACTTCAATTAGAGTAGAGCCTCTAGCCCTCCATCATATTGAGCCCTACAAACCTAATCTCGTCAATACAAATTGCAATATCCTAGAGATGGATGAGAATAAAATAATAAATGAGCTTTCCACTTCTCTAATAGAGATACCTAATTTTATCTTAGATGAATAGGCTAATGCATATAAATTTTGATCCCATATCAAAAACCCTTGAGACAAGTCTTGGTACATACTATGTGTCAAAAAAGGATGCTCTTGTCTCTAACCTTATGAAGGCTAAAGAAGATATGAGTGGCCTATGGAGTATGTATTTTGATGGATCAAGGAATAAGAATGGATTAGGGGTGGGTGTGATGTTGATTTCTCCTACACAAGTAAGGTACTACTTCTCCTTTAGGCTCTAATTCATTTGTACCAAAAATGTGGTGGAGTATGAATCCTTGATTCAAGGTCTTCTAATTGCTCAAAAAAGAGGAATTCAAGCATTAAGTGTATATGGAGATAAAAAGTTGGTGGTTAATTAGGTGAGAAATTAGAATGTCACTAAGAATGGTTTGCTCAAGTCTTATTAACATAGAGTATGGGATTTTCTTGAAAGTTTCAATGCATTTAATATTTTGAGCATCCTTAGAAAAGAGAATAGACATACTGATAGACTTGTAGTAGTGGGTGCATATTACGATATCCTAAAGAACCTTGAAGCTGAAATGAAGCAACATATTAAAGTGGTAGTTAGGCTTGCTATTCTTAATAACAACATCAATTGGCCAGTGTTTGAATTTGATGCACAAATTGTAAGTTTCTTGCAGAATGAGGCAGAATTCTCAGGTAGAAATTAGTCAAGGTTGCATGGCCAGTATGGGGATTAGATCATCAATCTTAGTTCTAATAAGTTTCCCGAGGGTCTCTTTACTTTAGAGGGTGTCTTCAACCCTGATGGCCAAGCAAGAAACAAAAGCATGAACCTAGCTACTAATAAAGATGATTACACACCAGTTGCGGTTGCTAATGGAAAAAACTTAAACATGGGAAAGGTATGTTCTAAAATTGAGCAAGAAAGTTTTATTTATCTATGTCAAGAATTTAGTGATGTGTTTGCATGAACATATCATGATCTAAAAGGTTTTGACCCAAACCTATTTCAACATACCATAGATCTAGTAGAAAATGTCAAACCCATAAGGAAAAAATAGAGGCCAATGAATCCTATGATTGAATCATTAATGAGAAAAGAGTTATCCAAGATGATTGAGGCTAATATAATCTTCCCTATCAAGCACTCATCATGGGTAGAAAACCTTGTCCCTATTAGGAAAAATAATGGACAAATTAGATTATGTGTGGATTTTAGGAATCTTAACCAAGCTTCCCTTAAAGATCATCATTCTCTCCCTTCCATGGAACAAATACTATTTAAGGTTAGTGGTTTATAGAGGTTCTTATTTCTTGATGGATTCTTTGGTTACAATCGAGTGTTGGTCAAAGAGGCCAACTGATATGAGACTGCATTCACAAGTCTTGGTACATACTATGTGTCAAAAAATGATGCTCTTGTCCCTAACCTTATGAAGGCTAAAGAAGATATGAGTGGCCTATGGAGTATGTATTTTGATGGATCAAGGAATAAGAATGGATTAGGGGTGGGTGTGATGTTGATTTCTCCTACACAAGTAAGGTACTACTTCTCCTTTAGGCTCTAATTCATTTGTACCAATAATGTGGTGGAGTATGAATCCTTGATTCAAGGTCTTCTAATTGCTCGAAAAAGAGGAATTCAAGCATTAAGTGTATATGGAGATAACAAGTTGGTGGTTAATTAGGTGAGAAATTAGAATGTCACTAAGAATGGTTTGCTCAAGTCTTATTAACATAGAGTATGGGATTTTCTTGAAAGTTTCAATGCATTTAATATTTTGAGCATCCTTAGAAAAGAGAATAGACATACTGATAGACTTATAGTAGTGGGTGCATATTACGATATCCTAAAGAACCTTGAAGCTGAAATGAAGCAACATATTAAAGTGGTAGTTAGGATTGCTATTCTTAATAACAACATCAATTGGCAAGTGTTTGAATTTGATGCACAAATTCTAAGTTTCTTGCAGAATGAGGCAAAATTCTCAGGTAGAAATTAGTCAAGGTTGCATGGCCAGTATGGGGATTAGATCATTAATCTTAGTTCTAATAAGTTTCCCAAGGGTCTCTTTACTTTAGAGGGTGTCTTCAACCCTGATGGCCAAGCAAGAAACAAAAGCATGAACCTAGCTACTAATAAAGATGATTACACACCAGTTGCGGTTGCTAATGGAAAAAACTTAAACATGGGAAAGGTATGTTCTAAAATTGAGAAAGAAAGTTTTATTCATCTATGTCAATAATTTAGTGATGTGTTTGCATGAACATATCATGATCTAAAAGGTTTTGACCCAAACCTATTTCAACATACCATAGATCTAGTAGAAAATGTCAAACCCGTAAGGAAAAAATAGAGGCCAATGAATCCTATGATTGAACTATTAATGAGAAAAGAGCTATCCAAGCTGATTGAGGCTAATATAATCTTCCCTATCAAGCACTCATCATGGGTAGAACACCTTGTACCTATTAGGAAAAAGAATGGACAAATTAGATTATGTGTGGATTTTAGGAATCTTAACCAAGCTTCCCTTAAAGATCATCATTCTCTCCCTTCCATGGAACAAATACTATTTAAGGTTAGTGGTTTATAGAGGTTCTTATTTCTTGATGGATTCTTTGGTTATAATCGAGTGTTGGTCAAAGAGGCCAACTAATATGAGACTGCATTCACAACAAAATGGGGCACCTATGCTTATAGTAAAATGCCTTTTGGGCAAACAAATATAGGTGCCACATTTCAAAAGGAAATGAAGATGGCCTTCAAAAACATGATTCAAAAGTTTGTACTCATCTACCTTGATGATTTCACAATATATTCAAAGGATATAGTAGATCATTTTGGTCATCTCAGACAAGCATTCATAAGATGTAGAGAGTTTGGAGTATCTTTGAATCCAAGCAAGTGTGTCTTTGCTACTAATCAAGGAAAATTGTTAAGACACATTGTATCTAAGGATGATTGAACCATTGATCCAAAAAGAACAAAGGAAATACTTGCTCTCTCCCTTCCTAGTCATAAGAAAGGTTTGCAAAGTTTTCTTGGTAGAATAAATTTTGTAAGGAGATTTATCCCTAATTTAGCTACCATGGTGAAACCTCTTACAACCACGCTTAAAAAGGATACATTTTTTTCATGGACCAACGAAGGGAAGGTAAGTTTTGAAGGGATCAAAGCAAACATAGCCTCAATCCCTACTCTCATCAATCCAAATTTTGAGAAGGATTTCATTCTTTATACCTTAGGTAGTGAGTCAAGTGTTTCTGCTGTCTCGACTCAAACAAATGATAAGAATGAAGTACAACCCATTGCTTTATTTAGTGAAGGTCTTAAGGAATATGAAGACAAATACAATTATGTAGAGAAGCAAGCCCTTGGAGTTATAAGGGCTTTGAAGAAATTTAGACACCTTCTGTCTCATAACAAGATCCATTTGTTAGTACCCCATGCTAGTGTGCTGAACTTTCTTTTGAGTAAAGATATTGGTGAGAAGAGAGCTGGATGGATAACTAAGGTAATGGAGTATGACATGGACATTTAGATTAACAAGTTGGTGAGAGGGAAGGGATTGTGCAAATAGATGATCTCATCTTAGGATTCAGATGAGGAAGTCACTATGGTATTGATAGAACAAAAAGAAGCAAGAAATGATAATCCAAAGAATTGGATGGATGATATGATGACCTTCTTGTCAGATAATAGATATCCTCAAGGATTGGATAAAACTAAAAGGAGATAGTTCAGATTGTAGTCAATACCCTATGCTATATTTGATGGTACCTTGTTTAAGAGAGACTTCAATGGAGCTTTGTTGAGATGTATTGATGCATACCAAGTTGAAAGAATGATCAAGGAGCTTCATGATGGTCCTAATGGTGGCCACTTTTTGGCAAATATAATCACAATCAAGATTATGAGAGCTAGTTATTACTGGCCATCCCTATTCCATGATTGTCATAGACATGTGAGGAAGTGTGAAAAATGTGCCTTCTTCTCTGGTAAGCAAAGACTTGTAACTCTTCCTCTTCATACCATTTAGGTAGATCAACCTTTTGCTCAATGGGGATTGGATTTCAAAGGCCCCATCAATCCTCCTTCTAGTTTTGGTCATAAATGGATCCTAGTGGCTATAGATTACTTCACCAGGTGGATAGAGGAAACTACATTGAATAATTCCATAGAGTCTTCAATTGTTGAATTCCTTGATGGAATTGTTATCAAGTTTGGTGCCCCTTCAACCATTATTTCATATAATGCAAAAATATTTTGTGGGAGCTTAGATTTGTGCATGGGTAGTTGATCATAATATCTACTTGAGCACATCCTCAAACTACTATCCTCAAGGCAATGGATTGGCTGATTCATCCAAAAAAAACCTAATCAATATTATGAAAAGGTTTATAAAGGATAATCAGAGGTGTTGGCATCAGAAGTTGAAAAAACACTGTGGGCTGATAGAATAACACCTAAGAGGGCAATTGGAAATTCACCCTTTTATGTTGGTGTATGCCAAGGAAGCAAGCCTTCCAATTTCATTAGAATTCCCATCTCTAGAACTGGCTCATCAGTTGGAGATAATGGAAAGTGATGCCATGACCATAAGAATGACAGAGCTGATGGAGCTAGAAGAGAAAAGAAACTAGGCCATGCTGACCCTAGAAGCACATCAATAATAGATGAAAAAGAGCTTTCATAAGAAGACTAAGGTCATAATTTTTAGAGAGGGTGACCTTGTGCTCAAGTGGGATGTAGATAGGAAAAAACCAGGGAGGCACTAAAATTTGATGCACTATGGAGTGGTCCTTATGTTGTTATCAGTTGCAAATAGGCTAATGCTTTTCTATTAAGCAAGCCTAATGGTGAAATTTTGCTTTTCCCAGTTAATGGAATATATCTTATATCCTGCTTCTAATAAAAGATGAGTATTTTATGTATATAGTGAGATTAGTTTCCTTCTTGTGGTTTCCTATTTTCCAAGAAGTACACAAGCACATGCATTTTTTGTAGAGGTTGTAGAGGATTTTGTTTCCTGGTTTCAGTTGCAGAGAGGCAGTTCTGAGGTTCCTAGGCATGTTTTTTGCGATTTTAGGGTTTTTGTTGGGTGGATCTTCATGATTTCTATGAATCTATTACCCAATGGATGTGCAAGCTACTGGTCTATGTATAGCTGGCTTGCATCCCCCCTAAGTCACCATATTTGTTGGTCTTTTTTGCCATCCTGCCAAAATTGCCAAATTGGAATTCAAACCTAGTTAACATTCATAAGATTTAGATTTCCAAATATGGGGCATGAAAATATTTTATATTATACTATGGTTATCACTTTTTTTCCTAAGTGCTTTTGCAATTTAATATCTTTGTGGGCCCATATTTCACCTACCGTCAAATCTTTTTGTGAACCACGACCATTGCTTTGTCACTTTGTAGAAGTGCTTGTTCTTTGTTTCATGTGACAAAGCAACATCATGCAACATGTATGTGTGGATCCAAGTTTCTTCAGTGGGCTAGGTCGTGTTGTGTGGGCTACAATATGACAAGGTGATGAGTCAGACTAAGTTGGTGTATGGTGGGCATTTCATTGGCTGAGTCTCTGATGTGGTCAGTTTGGTGGGCTGCATGTTCGTAGTTTCTTCTTTCTAGGTTAGATGATGGCAGATCAATGGTCCAGTTGTTATAGAAAGTGCAAGTATTTTAGTTATAGTGACATAGTGAGAACTTGCCACATGGATTGTGAGTCCTTTTGCCCCTTGTGGGTCACAAAAGTGAAGATTTATCAGATAGGTGGATGAGTTCTAATTGGTTTGGATTTTGGCATGGTCAGTGAATTGGTGGCATGTTTCTAGGTCGTTAGATGGAGGAAGATCAATGTCTTGTGTTATGTCACTATGAGAAAATGATTGATCTTTAGTTATAGTGACATAGAAAGGATTTGCCACATGTCCTAGAGGGCCCAATTTGGTAGGTGTAGTTAGGTTAACATCATGGTTAAAATTAACAAAATTGTAAGTCATCATGTTCAAGTTTTAAAGGGTGGCATAATTAGTTAAATGATGAAGTCAAACGTGTGAAGACTACATGAGATGGAAAAAAGAAATAATATGGTTGGTCCATGTGGAGGTTTCTGGTTTCTTGACAGGGTTGACCTGCTGACTTTGTTGATTCATAAGCCAGAAATAAAGGGAATTGGGTTTTCTTGTATGATTTGATCTTCTTGATTGATCCCAACCACTTCCAAATAAATGCAAGGCCAAAAATGACATGAAAGACACTTCTCCCACTATCTGATTACCCATTTTTGGTTTTTTTTTTTGCATTGAATGGTGTTGTTTCTATCATTTCTAGGGTCCTTCTAGCTAGGGTTTTAATGATTATGTTGCGTCTAAGGTTGCTCCATGATTAGATTTCTTCTAGGATTTATGGTAATTACCGAGTGTAGTTGTTGATTTTGGTTTAGGGCTAAAAACATCCTAGTTATGCCTGAGCTATAAAGGCAAATTTTATAAGTTTTTTAGAGGTTTTTGATATTTCTCTAATTCTCTAGTATTGCTTATGTGCATATCACTGTAATTTTTGATGCATCTAAGCCATTGTAATCCTCTCTTGAGTCTCTTTTAGCCATTAACACACTGTGTAAGATTTCTTTGCCTCTGGTTAATGTTCTTATTTATATTCTATAATTTGCATGATTGTATCTATTTTGGCACTTGAATGATATTAAGTGAAGGGTCTTCCTATATAATTCTTTTTTCATCTAATCTACATGTGGTTTTTGAATTAAGCAAAGTCTAAATATGTATCCTTTGATGTTATAACTGGTTAATTATGCATTTATGTGTAGAGATAAAATCAAATAGTCTGTTTTGGTGCATCACCTCCTTAGATTAGATTAGGTAGTTTGCTTCTATTAATTCCTTCTTCCTTTTGCTCTCCAAGAGTAGTTAGGTGCATCCTAATAGCAAAGGAAGTTGGCCTTCTTTGGAGACTCAACCTCACAGTTCAAGTCCCATAGCTTGGAGGTTGTTTCCATGTTTCACAAAGTTGTCCTTAGGTAAAAAATTTGGAGAAGGGTGCAAACTTTTGTGACAACATAACCCTAACAAGTTAAATTTATTGTTGCAATAGTGAATATTTGTTGGTTTCATCCCAACTCTAGTTTTATCTTCACATCAAGTGTTTATGGGTTACCAAATCATTTGTGTTATGTGTTGAATATTCCATGGATGTGATGCGTTTCATTTACTATTCAACATTATAATTTTATTGTTAGATCTAAGATATGAGATGAATTAGGTGTGAATTTAGTAATTTGGTTTTATGAGTTAAAGTTTAAAATCCTGATTTCCCAATAATCCTCCCAACACCCCCTTATATGTATATACAAACATACAATTTTCCTTATATCTCTTCCCCTTTGACATCAATGACAAAGGTCTCAAAAACTATATACAAGTCAAAATTGTACTGATGCTTTTACCTTCATGAATGTTGACTGGTTATTTGTGAGATGTAATCAGGAACCGTTTGTCTTCAAAATGGAAAACTCCATATTCCATTTGTCCTTTACTGCATCTGATATGCTAAGTACTGCACAAGTGCATATGAAGCAATCTCTACTACCTCCAAGTCAATATAAGTGAAATTTTCACTAGATGCCTTGGCTAATAAGCATTCCTCTAGCTATCTTTGTACAAGATCCTTTTTGAGAGTAAGGTTCTCCCTTAATAGTGAAAATATTTTCAATTTCCTTTCTTTTTGTAGCTCTAAAATCCTAATTTCATCATGTATCTTGTCGATTATGCTTTCCAAGTCCATAATTTGTAATGTGGGATTTTGCAATTCATTTACAAGAGTCATTAACTCTTCCAATTTAACATTCAACTCATCTAAAATATCCTTGATAAATTTATATGAAAGGAAAAATTCACCATACACTTCTTTTCCTTCTGCTAAATATTTCCTCAATTCCTTAATCTTCTCATTGAGATTTTTTTGATCTCCTCTGATGTTCTCATAGACTTTTCTGAACATTTTTGCATCATGCAAATTTTGTGCCTTTGTGGTTACCACATTTGATAAATGTGTAAATTCAGTATCAAAATCCTTGATCACTTCTTTTTCTCTATCCTAGGGCTTAGATTCAATCACTTTCTTTAATACAATGCTCTATAATTTCTCTATCACTTCCATCAATGAGTTTTGGAGACTCTTCACCCTTTTGTTTCTCTCAATAATCTTGCTCTGTGATGATACTAGTTCAACTTGATCATCATCATTTGACTTATTTCCTAATAAAGCTGCTAATGCAGACTGGTGTAGTGACCTAGAAGAACTATGTTTTCTTGCCTTTGTTTGCATGTTGGCTTTTCCTTCTTTCTTCTTTCTTTTTGTCTTTTTCCTTCTTTCTCTTCTCTCTTCTTTCTTTCTTCCTCTTCCTTCTTTTCTTCTTCTTCTCTCCTCTTTCTTTCTTCCTCCACCCTTTCTTCTTTTATATTCTCTCTTATTTATGTCCTCTAGCTCCTCCTTTTCTTTTTCTACCTTTATTCTTTGTTCTTCCTTTTTGAAAAAAAATTCTACTTCATTTTCTTTCTTTTTCTCCTCTACCACTTTCTCTTCATCAAATCTTGCATAAATTAAAAAATTATCAACATTTTCTCCATAATCCTTAAGAAGATCCTTTTTGGTATCAATTGTGGCATTTGTGTTGTCTATATGCAAGATGTCCACACCTATACTCACCTATGGAGTTATTGATAATGATGTTGTTTCTGTTGCACTTTGAGGGCTAAGAGATTTAAGATCTTTCATCATTTGTATAAACATTATACCTTATTGTCCACACTTTCTTACACCTTTCATTGTTTTCCTTATTGTTGAAGATTCCCTAGGTGTCATTTTTGCATCCTCTATGATATTTTTCATGGTTTCCTCTACCTTCTTAGAAGACTTCTCAAGCTTTGCTTGATAATTTAGCTACATTAACTCATCATAGGTGCCAATTCTATCAAACTCTTTATCTCTATCAGACTTAATGATAATTTCCACATACCCTTGAATCTATGTTTCTGTAGGTGAAATCAATATCAACCATAAACAAAATTTCATTCTTATATTTATTAACTACATATGGTGGGATTATATATCTTTGCTTCATCTCAATTTGAAATTTCTTCATTATTAGGTCTATATTTCTCTCAATATTTTCAATAAGATGCCTTTTGTAAAAATATATTATCTTTTCCTTAGTACCCTTGTCACTGTTCATCAACTTTGATATACTCATGAATGGAAATCTCTTTATTAGGTTGAAAAACATGTATGTAATTAATGATTGGAACCTGAACTGATTGTTTCTTACTTTCTCTATCCTCTCCAAGTTCTTAACTAACTACGCTCTCAATATTTCACACAAGTTTACTTTGGTTTTCTCAACATGCATCATATCGACTACATAGATGAAACCTGCTTTCATATCATCTTCTCTAGAAATTAAACATATCCTTGATGTCATGATTCAGTTGACAAACCTTACATCATGTGGTTGGATTTTTCTTATTACAATTCATCTTTCATTATACTTAGACTTGGTGTTTTCTAACACAATTTTCTTTATATTCTTCTCATTTATAGGCATAGAACCTTCATTTCTTAGACTAGTGACTTTATGAATGAGGTTAGCTAAAATTTCTATCACATTTCAACATTTCCATCATGAATTCTACTCAATATGATATTTTTCCATTCCTCATTATCAAACTCATGGGAAAACAAGTACTTGACTAAGTCATTCTATCCTAAGTATTCATATCCATCTTTGAAACCTGTGTCTTGATTGCATATGGAGTCAAATTCTTTAATTAGGTTACCTTCTCCTATATCTTCATACTTGCTCCTAGTAGAGCTTCCAATATCTTCTAAATACAAAGTTCCATTTGGAATTATCCAAAATACGATTGAGGGTTCAACTTCCAAGTGTTTTATAGGGTTTATCTTCATCCTCAACATTATGAATTAAATATTTATCCATCTCTATAGTAAATACTAAACTCAATTTAACAACTTTAACCTTTGAAAATTCATAAAATACCTTAATTACATAAAACTAGGGTTTGTTGATGAATTCGCTTCAATTTTGCCTTAATAGCCTTTGATTCACTCTTAATTTTCTTCTTGATTGTTCACACATTCAAATGGTACTCTTAAATCTAATTTAGATTCTTAAATCCTTTTTTCTTTTACTCACTTCATTAATTGTGCAAGTACACAATCAACAAATTTTTTTTTCTTACTTACCAATAACTCTGTTTTATTTTGCACACTCACATATCAACTCAAAATCATATGCAAGCTTAACCTCACCTTTCACTCATCTTTTTCTTCCTCATATAAATTTTCTAGTCATAATTCCTATCCTAAAGTTTTCTATACTAATCTAATATTGACTCAGTCATTTTAATTGATGAAATGATATACTTAATAAGATTGTGATTGGTTGGAGACTATAACTAACTTTAGTTTGTTCTCAGATGCTTCACTTGATTGAATTTCCAACACAAGAGATGAAATTTTTGGTTTTTAGCTTTACAAATGATTCATCAAGGTTTTGTTGGAAGTCTAATAAGAAATTAAGATACTAAGAGGAGGGGTGAATCAGGATCTTTAAAACTTTTATCCTTTGAAACAAATGTCAAATCTTATAACTTCACCTCTAATCATTACTCAACAATATCATAAATCACATAAAAATTTACTATAATGATGTAATATATCTAACAACTAATCACACCCATGAAACATGTAAACAAATGATTAACACATAGCACAAAGATTTTGGTTACTCGGAAACCCTCCAAGATGAAGGTAAAAATGGGGCGGGAATGGCACTCACAAATCTTCACTAATGCAACAATAATGTTTTTCTGTTAGGGTTGCAATTTTGATCACTTATGATGATCTACCTTATGAGGTGTCTTCAGTATTAAGAGCTTTGAAAACTTATTCAATCTACATTGCTTAAAGGATTTAAAATTTCAACTAAGTAAGCACTCTGTTAAGAGATTCACAAAGGTCTGTTAGGACCACTCCGTTAAGAGATTTACACTCTAATCACCTATTTTAAAGTAAATTAGTACTTGATCCTTTGATTTTCACTTTAGATGTTGATAATGAATCTCCTCTTTACAATCTCTGATTTGATCTCTAATATGATATCACTATATTCTTCCCTTTACTGCTTTGCTCGATCATTTTGTATGGTTCTCCTTCACACTTTGCTTCTAACATCCAAAATCACAACCTCTCTCACATCATACATTCAATTAGGTCATGGATCCTCCTTAAATAATTATCTAGTGAAGCTTCTAGATCAAGGTCAATAATCTAGATTCAACTCTTTTACCGCTTAAACCTTCCATTTGTCACAAACGCATAATTAACTCCATAATAAACTCCTTGATCAAAAAAAATAATCTCCAGGTCAAAAAAATAGTTTACCTTGATGTTTGTACAATTTCAAATAACTATGTCAAAATTGGATTGCTTGGCACTTGAAGTATCTTGATTGCTGCCACTCAGATTCTACTTTTCTCAACATAAAAGTGAACTTGGTATACACTAGTCTTTTGATGACTTGGAATATACATATTGCTCAAAATACACTAGAGAGCTCGTTGACCATTGATTTGCTTGGCTATCACTTAAAACTGAATATGTACAAGTCTCTCTTTATAATGCTTGACCTATATAGGATGACTCGGTCATAGTGATGACTGACCAACCTTACCTTGTAAATGACTAAATAGGAAGAAAATAGGGTTTATCCTCAACCCTAATTTCCAATTGGAATGATCCAAATTGATCAAGCACAAGAAAGTAATCAATGCACAAATGAATCATGTAATGAAAAATAGAGAGAAAGGAGGTCCTATGGTCTTCCTATTTGAGAAATATGTGCTTAAATATTAAAATAGATAAAAGAAAAATACTTACCTTGAAGTAGAATAATTTTGGAAAATGCTGATTTCTGGTGTCTGTGTATAGTTTTGGGGATCTCTGCAACTTGTTCTAGCTTGGAAATTTTGAGATAGGGAAAACACAAAAAACTTTTGTAAGTTTGAAGGGAGGTCAACCTTGACCCTAATAGCAAGGCACAATCTTACTCCAGGGCACAATTGTACCCTAGAAATTTGACCTTAACATGCATTGCTCCAACGAAATATCTGTTTGTGGAGCCCGCAAGTTCGACAAAAAGGGTATCCAAATCTTCTCTTTAATTCACTATTCCACACCTATATTTGAAAGAAAAATAGTTTTGTTGTTTGGATGAGGGGTTTGCCTTGGTCAAACCCTGTATTGGAATCAACCTTAATAATGGAATTGAAGTAAGGAATGCTAGCAAGTAGTAGAGGTAAATTTAACAATGAAGCTATGATATTCAATAGATGTGAAATTATATTTGAAATGTAAACAAGTATATTAATATGAAATCTTGAACATAACATTAACAAATGTAAATCAAAACCTCCATGATTGTATGCTTGGAATCCACCTTGATAGAATAATGAATAGATCTTGAATATGAACAAAGATTCTTGAAGGAAGATCACACCACCATGATGGCTACATCTAGGGTTAGAATGATGAATCTTGAATGCTTGAACCAAATCCCTTCAAAAGCTTGAATGCTTTAGTCCTTGATCTTTAATGGAAAACTTGAATGCTTGAATGATAAAATGCTTAATAATGGATCGTAGATGCTCTTTATAAAAAGTAGATAATAACTTTTCTCATAAATAGTGGATGTGCTCATTAATAATGGATAGATTATAGATGTCCAAATAAGGGAAGATGACTTCCTTATATAGAGATAAAGGGCACACAATCCTAGAGAAGGCTGACATGGGAGGATTAAATCCCAATTAACCTTAACCCATAGAAATGGGGCTGGACTAAATGTAATTTAAGAGTCTACCATTTCAAAACCCAAAACAGTCAATCTGAAAGTGGGAAAAAGAAACTTTCTGAAGCTCGATGCCCCAAAACTCTCAATAATTGAAAAATGGAATTGGGGTCAAGGATGAGGTCAACCTTTCCCTAGGTCAAGGTTGAGGTTGACCTTGACCTCAAAGGTCGTCCTTGACCCAAAAAGTCAAAGTTCTCAGTTTCAAGAGAGACTTGTCAAAAATAGGCTAGAAATGGAGGGGGGGAGAGAGAGAGAAGCAGAATAGGGGGAAAACTAAAAGATCCATGCAAAGACCCATTCAAGGCACTTGAAATGACCCCAGACAACTTATTCGAAGGGCTAAACACTTTTAACATAGAAGTGATTCCATTTTAAGATGATATAATGACTAAGTGTTTTTTACTAATAGACAACATAACTTGGAGATCAACAGTCTCCCCCTTTGACATTAGTGGAGAAAACACTTTGTCATGATCAAAATATTACATTCAAAAAAAAAATGGAAGTACTCAACCCTTAGACTGTGACTCAGTCTTCATAAAGACTTCAACATTTACAATGTGTTCAACATATATACATGACTGCACAAAATTACATTCCATGATCAAATTATTATAATTTGTACTGTGCATACCTTTTGATCATACATGTATATACAAGTCATTTTGGCCTTGTTTTTGACAAAATCATGGAAAATGCATTGTCCCAATTGGTTCACATAAATTCCAAGACTTGGATATTTATTTTTAGCAATGCTGCTAGATCATCTAAACTATCAACCATATTGAGTGTTGGATTTCTCTATATTAGGTTCTTGAATAATGTTAACTCCCTCTTCATCAGTCCCAAGTATGGAGTCAACAATTTTTGAATTGTTATGAGCTTAGCTCTTATTCTCCCATCTTTGGCCACTAACTCGACTAACCTACCTTGCAAAAATATCAACATATCAAAATGAAATGAGCTAGAACTAGCTCTTGTACTCAATAAACTTCCACTATGTTGCAAATAAACTTGTAATTTGTTAATTAAATTTTGAGTATGCTTGGTTAAAAATGTGACATCATACAATTTATTGTACAAGGATTGTACATTAATCACTACTCCTTCTAATGTATTTACCATATTAGAAAGTTCAACTTACCTTGCAGCAATACTAGTTGAAACATTCTCACAAAGTTTATGCTCAAACTTCCTTTCTAACCATCTCATGAGCTTCTCATTTGTATCAATGTCAGAATTGTTGAGTTTCTCAACTATCTACACTAATTGTTCAATGATAGGGTTTGTGCATTAAGGTTCTCCACATCTACTATCTCTAAAAGAATGTCTTTAATTTCATGCAAGATATGCTTCTATTGAAGCTCTCTCTTCATTTCTCTTTCTTGGTCTTTCTTTCCAGTAAATATTGTAGAATTTCTATTTGTTCAAAATTTAAGTTAGTAGTGTCCCAATTTGGAATCACTATAACTTCATCAAATGTCATTAGTTTTTCATGTGACTTGACCTTCTTCTTCAAACTCTTTCCTTTAGAATCCAGAGTACTAGTCTCTACAGTAATATCTACAAAGTCTACGAGTGTAGCTCCATACTCGATCTTTGTGTACCATCTTGTCCCTCAGTCTTTGTGAGTTCACCTATTGAACTTAGCTCAATTTGTTGGTGTGATCCTGTGATCACTTCACTTTCTTTCTCATTTACCTTTGGTATCTTTGATATCATGTTATTGCACACATGATTGATCTATTGTAATAGCTTGTAATTCACTAACATAATTGATGTACAACCTTGTTAACTCCCTCCTATAGAGGTCCTAAGGAAATTATAGAAGACTGATCTACTTGAGCTTTAGGGATTTCTTTTCCTTCTACTCAATTATTAGTAACAATACCCTCAATGGCTTGATCTTTATGTTCGTGCTTGGTAGGACCATTATCTTTAGCATTGGTCAGCTTCCATTGTTTCTTGGCACCATCTCCTTATATATCATCTTGTTTATCCTTCCACTTAATTGCAAATGTAGGTAATGTGGTAGAGTTTGGTGCAGTATCTACCAGTTGGTGCATTTTCTTATGTGCCTACCTTGGGATAATTTTGCACTTGAATCAACACAGGATTAGAACATAGAAATGATGTATTAGAATTTGTCTTGACAAGAATCTCACCCGTGACCTCTTCCTCAGTTAAAACATTAATTTTTAGTGGGATCTCTTCTAGTACATCCTCAACTATAAAGATCTATTTTTGTTCACTTTCCTACACATTTTGTCCGATGACCTCTTCAATATTTCTCGGTTCATCATTGATATCTTTCTTAGTGTCTACCTCAATCTACTCAGATGTACCTTCATCTTTCTTTTTTTCATCTGAAGGAATCAAACCAAATATATTTTTCAAAATTATTTTTCTTTGTTGAACAGTGGCCTCAATCTTGTTCTTCAACACTAAAAATTCCCTATATTTAGGAACAAATCTATTCTGATACTTGTCCATACATTTTTCAATTTGCTTCTTTGTGAACTTAGGCACTATTTAAGCTAAACTGCTCTCTCTAATTTGTCTTTAAGCCATTATGGCATATTTCCATCTTTCATCACTTTTATTGTACAAATCATCAAATTTATTATAACCTATTTCTAAAGGTGTAGTCTTGAAAGTTTCCATCATGTCTAGTATTGTTTCCTCTATCTTAATCTTATCATTCTTGTCTAATCCATCATGCTTAATGGATTTGAAACTCGAAAGTACTCCTTATGTTTTCACATATCTAATCAATGCTCTTTTTAGGTTTGTTTACTACTATTTTGAACTGGCTGGTATCATCAGAATTGGTCTTTTCTTGTTCTTCTTCTTCCTTCTAGAGTACCAACCTTCTTCTAAGTTTCTTAGTTAGTTGGCTTGGCTTAGTCTTTTTTTTTTTCTTTCTTTCTCTTCCCTAAGCTTGATCCTCTACCTAATCTAGTTGTATTTATGACAATCTTCTTAGGTGGCTCGACTTTTTTTGTAGTGGTGGCCACCCTAGTTCTTGACCTAGTTTGGGTCATAGGAGTAGGCTTGGATTTAACAATGTTTTTCTACAAACTCTCCTTCACCTTGGGCTTTGCAATCACAAATTTTTTTCCCTTCTTAACCTTAGGCTTGGCTACAAATATTTCTTTCCCTTTCTTTTATGCATTCTCTTCCTCCTCCTCTTCACTACCCACATCATTACTAGATTGGTCCTTCCCTTGGTCTTGTGTTATTTGTAATGAAAGTTTTGTTTTGCCTTTGTGCCTAGTGACTTCCCCAATTTATTTACCATTTTATTTATTTTCCTATCTAATGTACATATTTTTAGTTCAATTGTGATCATTATTGTGGCCTCTTCATATTTTCCAATGTACTCAACATTCTTATCTACTTCTTCTGCCAATAATGTTGTAATAGTTTTTGATGCTTTTCTATATTAACCTCATAGGGTAAAGGTCCCAACCATGCTACTGTAGGTATTACAACTTATATGTATGTAAAATCACTATCAATAAAAAACATACATTATCATAGAATTTCTTAATTAGGGATTTGGGAATCCTAGTCCTCTTTCTCATCGTCTGTTTACATTTTTCATAGTAACTATCCATTATATTGTTACATTTTTCTCCTAATTGGTGAATTAACTCATTTATTTTTTGTGTTACTGGTTTTCCTTGCTCCCATAAAACATTACCAATTGTAGGAACAATATTTTTCAAAAAATAAATATAAAAACAATCATGCATCCAAACTTACACATTGTGTTCTTTGTCTTCCTTATTGATGATAATTTTTCTGCTATCTAGGTCAATTGGAGCTCAACAAGATCATAAGAATGATCTTTCTTCACTATCTTCCAAGCTTGATTGAACATAATGCATGAGATGCTATACAATATGCTTGATTAGTAAAATGAGAAATCATTCTCACTCCAAACTCAATTTTTGGATATTTTATCATTGAAATTGTCAATCGTCTCTTATTCTATATGGCCAATTTATTTGATTCAATCGCTTCTTTTCTCTAGCATCTCATCATTCTGTTTCCAAAAACTGTAGGGTATCCATTCACATGGTGAATGATATCCTTGGTGACTTTGACTAGTCTATTTTCCAACCATAAATGCATGTCCTGAATTCTTCTCAAAACTACCTTAATCCACTCAATTTTGAAGTTTCTAGGAAAATATAGGGTTTGACTTAAACCTTTGTCAGAAATATGCTTATGTTCCTCTTTTAGTATTCCATCTACACATAACTTCTCACAAGCTTCCCTCAATTCATAATCTTCTATTTCACTAACTTTACACATGTAACATGATCTAACATCATGGATCAATAAAACCTCTAGTGGAATTGATGACAGGGCACCCGATGGATCACCCTTCATCACAATTTTTGGTACAATCTTGAATTTAGGAGGTGGACATGCATCGCTCCTAAGTAATTGAATATTTCTTATCTCTACTCCTTACTTCTTTGTGCTTGATGATGAACATTCTTCCATCTTTGCAAATTAGTTCTTGAACACAGAATTGACAACAACAACTCTTTACAATCTTACAACACTTTTAGATGACACACCTTCAATCGTTCTTCTATATGCTAAAGTGCTCCATATGCTTAATTTCACTTCATTTTCTAAAAAATCAAATGAATTATGCTCATAATGATTTCAAAATCTCAATATATACTTCAAATTATCAATTTAGGGAATTATTAAATGCATTGTACGAATGTAGGTGGCATACATATGTCTCAGCAAACACTATACAACTTGGCCACTATTCTCCACTTTTCTCACTCAGTCAACACCTTCACTCAATCACAACTACTGTGTTATTCTCAATTTCAACTTGGTCAATCATATCTAATTGGTTGATGTGAGGGCTCGATCCATATTATAACTTGACCACATCTAACATCAATACTGATGCTCTACACCAACTGTGTTCCAACTTTGTACATTTACTCTTTTCTCAGTTCACACCTCATATATATCTTAATGCATCTTGTCTCATGGTGATATGGACATTAACACATCATATGTTAGGAACTAACATATGATCAACTCATCTTAAGTATAGTTCCTTATATACCTTCTTTACTTAGTTTGAGATAGTATGATCAGCTCATCCATTGGATTGGGTGATCTCAGTGCCATTAGCTTCAATTTTTCTTACTTCTTCCTTCTTCCTTCAAGTTTGATTCATCTAGTTTCTCATCTACTTTGCATTAGCAACACCTTTTCCTTTATTCTATTCATTTTTAGGTGCTAGTGCTTGGGTTCTATTGGCTTGATTTTTCACCTTTAAAATTTATGCAAATCATAATGAAAAACTGAGTTACTTATCAAAATTAGGGGTTATGTGTTTTCAAGTTGATGTGTGCCCTAGATAAAAAATCCCTAATTTTCATTTCCCTAATGTTGGCTATCCCTTAATTTCATAAACTAGGTTTACATAATTTTAAAGAAATGCACGGGAATTTCTAGAAAAATCTTTTAAAAACCTTCTTTATAAGGTCTTTCCTACTTACTCTTTTAATTTTTTCCACCTTACTTTACGTTATCCTAAGTCCAAGTTCATAAATATAACCCAATATTCTATTATAATCTTTTAACTTTACAAGGGTTACTTTGACAAGATGAGGATGTTTTAACTATAACGACATGGCGATGAAGTGACACTTGTCTATGGGACCCAGTGATGGTAAAGTTTTAGAACAAGTTCATCGTCGTCAGATGCATAGAAGATCAATGAACATCATTATGTATATAAATAAAGGTGCTATAACTTTAACTATAATGACATAACAATAGGAGGACACATGGCACGGGGGGCCATTTTCCTTTGTAGCTGGTGGGGTTGTCAGACAAGGTGACAAATGTCCAATTTTTATTTGTTTCTTTGTTAAGTGGACCAATTTATTAACATATCTTTGTCCACCATTACTCAAGGTTTTACTACAACTATCACTTTGTCATTATGTAGATGTGCAAGGATATTAATCATGGTGACATGGTGAGGGGTTGACATGTAGAAAGTGGTAGGGCCAACCCTTGCAAAGGAGTTGCTGAAGGTTTATGTCAGAATAACGCTCCAACTATCAAATTATTTTTTGTAGTGGGGATAAACATAAGGAGAATTTATGTTTGGTTTTAGCCATCCAATCTTCCAAGGATCAATGGTTGTCACTTTTTCGGTAGAAAAAGTTGCACAATGAATACTCATGGAAAGATAGTGACAAAGCAACACGTGTCCTAGTGGTTCCAACATAGTTTGTAACATGGTTTTTGTGTCCACCAATAGATTGCAATTTGATTGAGGGTTGTGAGTATGTCACTAGTGTAAAATGCTTAACCTTTAACCATAGCGAAGTAATGACAGATCAACATGTGTTTTATGACATGTAGTAGTAACACAAAAGGTGCTAGCAAGGTTGCAAGAAATCTACGTGTCAAGTTTGAATTGGTTTGACTACTAAGTCAGAGGGTTTGAAGCTAAATCAATGTGCATTTTATTTCCTAATTGTCATATTTTTGTGAATCAATGACCCTTTTTCGAATTTCAAATAGAATTCCACCCTATTTTCTACAACACATTTATGAGAGTTAAAAGCTTCTCATGTGAATTGATACAAAGATTGCAATAGAGTAAATCAAAAGTTTTATTCTACGAAGAGATTGTTAAACTTTGGAGTGTGATATATGTATAAAATTGTTAAATTTTTTGAGTTGAATTGTGAGTCTTTCTATTAATGATCTACTATGGAAATCAAACAAGAAGTGAAGTATTCAAGTAAGTATTTCTTCCACTTGCAAGTAGAATTATGGTTTTATCTAATTGTCATTCATAATGCCTCCGAAGAAGGGTTTCTTTGGGAAAATTGATTATGCTAGTAGAAATATTCATGAAATTTTTTTGGAGCAATTGAGTGAATCTACCAATGATGTTGCACAAATAAAGAAGTTGGTCTCTGTAAACCCTAGGTTAAAAGTTGCAGATGGTTTAGATGATGGGGGAAATTGGACCTGAGATGTGGAGACATATAAAATAAGGCTACAGTTGTTCAAGAAATGATTTTCTAAGAGAAAATTATTTGCTCCCCATGGTAATGTCTGGAATTTTGACCTAGGTAAACTGGTAGTCCTTGGAGTTTTTATGGACTCAAACCTCCTCATTGCTATATCCTGAATTTCTAATCTGATTACCTAAATGGTAAGAGGAACAAATTGGGAATGCTTGATAAAGATCACTACTAAAGAAATCCAAGGAGTTTTTGGAATGGATCCTACAATAGAATATCATGAGGTTATTGACTTTCAAGGTTTGAAGAAGGAATACTCAATCCACAAGGATCAGATTAGGTAGGGGCAATGAGAGGACATTTGGTTGTAATTGGAAGTCAAACCTTTGTCACAACCTCAACCAAAGAACCTTTTAGAAAGTAGTTTTTCAATTCCAAAGCTATAGATATATACATGTCTTTGTGTAGGGTTTTTGGTGAAGATGAGTAGGAACTTATGCTAATAAAGTTCATGTATATGATGGTGTAAATTTCTTCCTTTGAGGTTGATATTATTTTTTATTTTACATCTTTTCTAGTTGAGGAAATTCATGTGGGTTTGATAGGGATTGCAAAAGGAAAATTTGAGAAATTTTTTGATTTTTACTCTTTGTTGATGAACATGTTTCTATTCAAAGAATTTCAATATTTTGAGAAGAAAATGGTGTTGACAAGAGAGCATGATGGAGAATCTGTGCCTGTTCAACAATGGAGTGCAGATATGACTTGAGATTTAGAGGAGGCCAGTTTTGTAAGATTTGATAGGTATTTTACATCTATATTGAGAAGCCTTTTGTTTAAAGATAAACCTAGAATACCCAAGGTACTATTGGATTTCATTAGGCCCATCAATAGCCCTAATAATTTGAAAGTTTCCCATAATTGGGTAGACATAATACCAAATCTAGTATCTACAGTTTTTAGAGTGTATGGATTCTAGGGAACTTCACATATGATACCCTATTAATTACCTCTTAAGGTAGGGCTAGCTGAAATTTTATGGCAAATAGGTGATTTTAAAGAGGCATAATTGACGAGTAGGTCAAGCGGCTCTATTTTCCCATCCTACACTATGGCTCATCAATTCACAATTACAAATGGTGGTTGGTTATTTCTATATAAAGTGTTAAGCCCATAAAAGATGGCAATATCCCATCCTAGATTTGATGACAGTGAGGAAATTTTATTTATAGAAAAAGGTCTAAGACCAGTGCTTGCAAAGATGAATTCTATTTCCCAGAGGATATAGTAAGAAATGAATTGTCCCTCTAGGAACAAGAAATCAAGAAAGAAAAATGGAGAGTTTATTGTAGGATGTTGGAATTCATTAACTATTTAAAAAAATACTATAGTCCATTAAGGATGCCAAGACATTAGCTAAAAAAGTAAACAAGTTAATGATAACCATTGCAGAGATCATGGACATAATGAATGAAAAGAAGGCCCTTCTTATCAGTGCTTATCTGATAAAACCAGGGAGGTAATGAAGAAATTAGCTTTTACTCCTACAGTAGGTTTGTGACAATTGATTATATAGAAGAAAATTGGTTATAGTATAATTAGAACTAGGGAGTAGATGATTGTTAAGGGAAAGGAAATGGTTGGGTCAACCAACACTCTTTTGACAAGAGGACTTCAATTGGAAGAAAGGCCTAAAGAGCCAATGCCTAAGAGGTAGAAAATAAAGAGAAGCATGTGTCACAAGGAGGAGATTACACTCCATCTCAATCTCCCTTTCATATAGAAGAGAACAACTTACTAGAGCACAGATTGAAAAAATTGGATCCCAAGGGGAAGTGTTCATTAATACTATAGAATTAGAAGAAGGAAATCCTCAAGAACCTCCTATACCTAGCCTTGAATTAACTATTTTTGATTTCAAAGGGAAGGAGGTAGATCTTGTAGTAGAACATTCTAGCCATGAGTTCTTATCAGATGACAACTTTGTCAAATTAAGAGCTTTTTACCAATTTGCCTAGAGGACAAATATTGAGAACTTTGAAGAAAGATGTAGCAAAAGGAAAGTTGAGCAGCAAGAAAATAAGGACTCAACCATACAAGATGAGATAAAGGCTAAAAGGATGCAATAATTTAGTAGTCTAACTCCTAAAGAAGGAAGAAGAATGATTAGATCATCTGGAGTTATACTCTTTCCAAATTGGGACTTTGTAGATGCAATGGTATTCAATATTGTTACCAAGAAATTGATTACTGATGAAAAGAGGAAAAAGGAACTTAGTGGTGCTAAATTTAGTGAGGATCATGCTACCTTTTCATTTGGTCTCAAAAAAGGAGGATCTAGAGCCAGTTATTCTCAAACTAGCAACTCTGAATTGATAGGCAATTTGATTGTTAGGAGAGTAGAGGATACTCCAAATGAAGAGGTAGCAAAAATAAATGTTGAAACAACTAATCTCACTTTTTCCATTTCTAGGAAATAAAAAAGGTATAAACTGGAGTTGCAGGAAAAATATGAATAAGTCCTAGATGCCTATAATAAGGAAGTCTAGAAGAGGATTGAGCTTGAAAATATAATGATAGGATACAGAGGATAACTTAGAAAACTTAGGATTACTATCCTCCTCATCCTTCAGTACCACCTTTCAACACACTTCCAATTATAGAAATCCCAAGTACTCCACAGTAACCCCAATTGTATACAACCAAAGAGCTTGAAGAAGAAAAGACAAAATTATGGGCAATGCATGTGGAATTGGTAGATACAATCTTGTATCTAGTAGACAGGGTAGGTTGGCCCACCTTTTATTTGGAATTGTCAAAATTAGTGGAAATATGGAATGAATTAATAAAAAATGAGGCAATTTTAAGACCAATTGTAAAAAAATGGATTAGTAAGGACAGTGATGTAACTATTCTATATTGTTCAATTATTACTCTTTCTTGTGAGCAAGTAGAGAAAACTTTTGATATGACTAAAAACCTTTTTGATTTTGATAATAAGAGGAATATGTTGTAGAGGAGAATTAATAATTGTTTCTTAAAATACCATGGTAAAGATTTTAGTCTCTTTCCTCATGCACTCAAGGGCATAGATTAAATAAAGGATAAAGAAGAATGGGCTAAAGAATTAAATGAGATGATGAGCATTAGGCTAAATAAAGTGGTAAATGAAAAGGATTTCATCTGGTTTGCCAAAATAATTGAGGAAGTTATACAGATTCAAATATTATTTGATTCTTTCAAAAGGGATTTTGTTGAGATAGAGAAAATAGGAGAAGAGATCTTGAAGAAACAACAATAGACATTGAATTTCAATTGGCCAGATGATGCACTTTTTAACAAGTGGATGGCAGAATATGTTCAAGTAAAGAAGTTGTTACTAGAAGAGGTTGAGGAAAAGGATGTGATGCATCAAAAGAAAGAAAAGGGGAGCAATTAACAAACTAGTGATTTGACAATAGAACAACCAATTGTAACTATGGACATGACAATTTAATCTGATGAGCTGGAGAGAGAGCAATGAGTAGTAATCAATTTTTAGATATTAGAACCTGATACATCATGTGCAAATCACTATAGATGGAAGGGAAACAAATATAAATGGACCAATCATCAGATGAAGCCTCACAACAACAAGAAGCTACAATAGAAGTGGTCCCACAATAAAAGGATCAATGATAAGGACATTCCATCGTAAGATGCAAGTGACCATTTTAAATTTTTTTTTTTGTGACAATGATTGTTTTGGTCCTTTTGTAAATCTTTTGTTGTAAGGAGAGTTGTCTTTTTCCTCTATGCCTATAGCTTGTTGCATCTTATTCTATATAAATGAGATTCCAAGGCTAGAGAAGGGTCTAAAATCCATGTAATTTTTAGTCTTATGCTATTTACATTTTGTCCAGTTAGTCTTTATGTCAATTTTGTGATGTATTCATCTACAAATCTATGAATACAAGTGAACATTGAATGATAAATAGTCATTTCTTGAAGTATTTTTGAGTTTACATCAATATTGTATGATTTTGTTAGAAGTTGTAATCTTTCCTTGGTGTATTTATAAACCAAGGTTAGACCTCCTTTATTTATTATTATAATATATTAGGATATAAGCCAAGGTATCCTAATATATTTCTTTTTTGTCCTTTTTTTCACTACATCTTATTTTTTCATCTAGTGGAATATGTGAGGACAAATATATATTGTAATTTCTAATTTTAGATTATTCCTCCTTAAGAGGAATCTCACACTTGGCCTCACACACTTATGAATGGTGGCATTCATAGACATGGTAGTTACATTCCAACTCCTCTCTCTCATCTCTATTTAAGAGATGACCCTCCTCTCTCATTCAACAACAATGAGGTTTCTTCCTCTTCTCAATTATTGTATGAGCATTGCTCTCTATCTCTCTCTCTCTTCCTTCTTAGGCTTTTCATGCCTCATTCATAATGTCACAAGGGGTTTTCTTTGCTTTCCCCTTTCCAAATATCTTGTCCCATGGTGTTGGATCTTGAAGCTTTCTCTCTCCTATTTTTTGGTAATATCTTTTCATGCATTTACTCACTTAGATTCTTTCCTGGTATTGCTTATTTACAGATTTCTTTTTCCATTTCTAACATGGTATCAGAGCAGTTTAATCTTTGTTTTGAGTGTTTACATGAAGGTACGATTCAAAGGAGACTCTTGAGAGAGATTTCACTAATTCTTTTTAATCTTCTTAAGATGGAAGAAATTGAATTTTTTTTTTGGGTTTGGTTGCTTTACCGCCAAACCCGATTAACTTCTGTTTGCTCTAATTTGTGCAGGTTGCTTCTTATTTTCTATTATTTTTCATCTAACCCCCTTTGGAAGGCTTGCCGCCAAAGGGTTTTCCTATCTTTTTCAAATTCATATCTTAGTCTACTCATATTTTAGAATATTTTTTAATCCATTTCATTTCTTGAATTTAATTTTTTTTATATATCTATACCTCTCTTGAAAATCTGTTGCAAGTAAGAGCATTGCTAATCTCCTTTGTGGGCATGTTAATCTTGTTAATCTTGATTGATTTGTTGCAAATCAGAACCTTCCCAACTCCTTTGCTCGGCCCACTTTCTTTTTTTGAAGCTCCATTTGCAACTAAGCAAATCTCTTTCACAGTACGAGGCTTATCCTCCTGCCTGCATGCTATATAGAGGCAAGCAGCTAAGATGGCATCTTGATTTCTTCCCCGAATTGACTTTGAATCTTCAACCTTCTTGTAAATTTCATTTGCTCAATCCTTTATAGTTGCAACAAGCCCCAGCTAATCTGACATTGTGGCGATGGTTTTGAATGCCATAATGAGCGAGCGGTCGGGATTGGAGCCGCGGTTCTGCCAGCGTCCAAGCGAAGAGGTAAGAAAATCTCCAAACTGGCCATTAGGCTTGGAAATCACAGTGGAGAGGCCGCCATCGGTGAGCAAAGGATTCGACGGCCCTCCCACACGCATTGGATCGTTATCTCCCGCTTCATTAGCGAACGTCCTCCACTTCGAGGTCTCGTCAATGGAGTGAGCCTCCAGCACAAGCCCTCACTCCAGGCAAACCGTGTCTCCGGCCGAATGATCGAACACCACTTCGATCTATTTTTTGCAGTCTGGGAAATTTACCTCTATCATTTTCTCTGATCTGATCTTCTTCTTCTTCTCTGGTTTCTTAAATTGAATTGATATCTGTGTGCCCGACGCTATTTATATCAGGGGTTTTCCCTTGCTGGGCTATTTTGAGCGTGGATTAAGGCTTCCCGAGTTTCGAACTGGGGTGGCATGAAAGGTCTCCAAGTTTTCAAATCACATTCGTTACATATTCAAAGAAAAATAGGACCCTGAGGTTTTAATACTCGAAAGTAAGGTATTGGGTCATCTTGACATTATGTCTGCACGTTTTAAGTTTCTAATTTTGTCTCTTGCATGTTTAGAATATTCTCTGTGCAATTATTATTCTCTGTCTTTTTTAAAAAAAATAGATCATTGCTCATCTTTTTCTTGTCTTTTCATGCAAGATTCTTTCTTCTTTTTTTAGTTCTTAACAGAGGCATCTTTTGCTTTTATTATTGCCTCTTGTCAACCTATTTTTGGCATGTAATCATTCATTGTTTTTAAATCTCTTTTACTCATTACAAGCTTTATTCAAACTTTTTTTAGAAAAGTTTTTAAACTCTTTTTAGTATATTCTTATCTGCCAGATCTGACCTCTATCATTAATTACTAAGTTTTTTTTTAGTTGTATCTTTCTTAATGTTTTATTTCAAAAAAAATTCTTTTTGAATCACTTTCCATCGTGAAGGCATAGTATGAGAAAAATGGGGAGATCTTTTCTTGCCCCATGACTTTATGTTCTTATTACCTTGAGGTTATATTTTTGAACCAAGGTAAATATTGTGACTTTTTATAAATTGTGACTTTCCAAAATATTAAGTATGGAAAGGTGATTATTTTCTTTAACCAATCTATTTTCGTATATTTATTTGAGTATATATGGGGGCCCACATATATGCCCAGATAAATATATAATTTATGACTATAATATTTCAGAAATTAATATATACCTTTGCAAAATGAATTAAATACTCATGTTTACCCTCAATGGAGTTTTATACCTGATATCTATATTTAGTTGATCTTCCTTAAATCATTTTACTTAATTAAGATTATGAGTAATCTTACACATTTGCCTTTAAGTTGATATTTTGATGTGCCCATAGTTGCATTTTTATGCTTTTATAGCATTGTTCTATGCCCATGTTGGCACTTTATGGTTTTATACCATTGATATACATGATTTATATGATATTTGTTTTGAGTTGCATAGGGAGCTTAATATTTTTTCAAGGTTAACTATGTAGGCCCCCTCAGTATAACTGATACATAGTTTCCTTATCTGGCCCATGGAGTATTCCTCCATCCTATATTGGTATGCACTCATTTTATATGGAGTTTCCCTCCATTTGATCCTATCTGTTCCATTTTGATAGGATAATATTTTTTATGGAGTTTCCCTCCATGTTGTTCCATTTTCTGTTCCTCATGAAGAGGATGCTATTATTGGAGTTTTCCCTCCAAATTCAGATGATTTGATCCAATTTGAAGGCAATATGTTGTTATAACCTCATAATCCATTCTTTTGAGTATACTAAAAAAAATCATGATAATTCTACTTTGATCAGCATGTCTCTCGTGTTACTTTATTTTCATATATTAATGTGACAATGATCTGCATACTTTATTGCTTAGATCATGAGTCATGCATGTTATGGAGGGACGCCCCCATTAGCTTGTAGTGGGATGATTCATTAAGTGGACTGTCTATATCCACGTGATTGATGCAATGTTGATGCACGTATCATTATTTGACCTTGTCTGTGGTCATTTGTGCATTAGTATAATATTCTTTTCATGAGAGCACTGATCAAACTTTATATTTATTGATAATTTTTTGAGCATATACTTTATCTTGATATCAGCTTATCTCCATTGTTTTGTGGTAACATGTTTTACTCATTGTTTCTCTATGAGAATTTTATTATCCTTATTCAAAAGGATTTCAAATTTGCATATATGATGGCATTCTACTTGTGGATATTTGTCTTGTTTCAGGTGATCCATCAAGGAACCTTCTCAAGATGTGTCTATGCTTCCACATGATCACATTCAAAGGACTCATGTACTTCTCTTGGATCTACAAATGTTCCATATGGCTTGAAGACAATCAAATTACTTCATATTGAAGATTAAGTTGTAGATTTTTGTAAATTATGGGTTTAATACCCTTTGATGTAATTAGCCCAAGTAAAGATTAAAGGGGGGTGTTAGAAGTTGTAATCTTTCCTTGGTGTATTTATAAACCAAGGTTAGACCTCCTTTATTTATTATTATAATATATTAGGATATAAGCCAAGGTATCCTAATATATTTCTTTTTTGTCCTTTTTTTCCACTACATCTTATTTTGTCATCTAGTGGAATATGTGAGGACAAATATATATTGTAATTTCTAATTTTAGATTATTCCTCCTTAAGAGGAATCTCACACTTGGCCTCACACACTTATGAATGGTGGCATTCATAGACATGGGAGTTACATTCCAACTCCTCTCTCTCATCTCTATTTAAGAGATGACCCTCCTCTCTCATTCAACAACAATGAGGTTTCTTCCTCTTCTCAATTATTGTATGAGCATTGCTCTCTATCTCTCTCTCTCTTCCTTCTTAGGCTTTTCATGCCTCATTCATAATGTCACAAGGGGTTTTCTTTGCTTTCCCCTTTCCAAATATCTTGTCCCATGGTGTTGGATCTTGAAGCTTTCTCTCTCCTATTTTATGGTAATATCTTTTCATGCATTTACTCACTTAGATTCTTTCCTGGTATTGCTTATTTATAGATTTCTTTTTCCATTTCTAACAGATTTTCAAGGAAAATTAATACAAAAGGAATGTTCCACCATATCTATTTTCTCTAAATTCTATCTCCATTGTTATGTGCTAGTTATGCTGGGATTGTGTGAGCAAGCTTAAAGTAATTTAATGCAACTAGGATAAGTTTTATATCAATTTTTTGTTGCTTTTAATTCAAGGAATTAAGTAAATGCTTCAATAAATTGGAAGGATTCCCACTCATATAAGAAGGATAATCATAAGGATGGGGTCTAGGGATAATTGCTAATATAATTGATTGTAAGGCAATTAATTAGGTCAAAGTTTTATTGGGTAGACTCTAAATACCAATGGATAGGGAACTGATCATTTATTGAGCTACATATTAAATAAATCATGGGGTTGCATGAAGCATAAATTTAAAATCAAATCAATCTTTACTTTGTTGTATGAAGAGTTTAATTGCAATAAATCTCTATGTGTTATAGTTAGCTGCTATAACCAAGAATTATTTGTAAAACAAAGAAGAATTATGAACATTATTTGCTATAGAGGATAAATAAGAAGAAAGAATATCAATGGATGAGTAAAGTGTGAAGAAAATATGAAGTATCTCCATTTCATCCCTAAAGTACACCCACCTTGGTCCTACAGAGCCAAAAGAGTAGAGAATCCCTGAGATTCTATTGAAGTTGGTCTATATCCAGAGAAATTCATGTTGAATATAGGAAGTAGCTAACCCTTAGGCTTGTATCTATCCTTTGCATCTTGGTATCAGGTATTTTTTTTCTTGGTAGTTTTAAAACACCAACAAAATGGTCACTCTACTAGGTATATCAATGAAAGAAAAGAACAACGAAGTTCCAAAATCTCTGTTGTAATTCCATATCTATTGTCATAACCCTGTTATTTTGTAAATCCATACATGGGTATTGGTTGTTGTTGAGTGAGAAACCTTGAGAAAATATGAATTTCCAGTACCACAAAAGCTGTGATGTATAATGGATTTGTAACGTGCCTTATTGGTCAAATATAGTTGTTTTCTAAAAAGTATATAGTATAAAGTATTGGGGTTGGGTCTCCTTTGTCAAATCTATTTAAAAAAAAAAATTCCCTCATAAAAGGTTCCTTGTCTTTTGGCCAAATAAAGATATTTTCCCCTAGTGGGTGGCAACTTAGTCTTAGGTTTTGATATTAGTGCTTATATTAGAAAAGTGAAAGATTGGTGATAAGAGAAAAAATACGAGATCTTATGTGGAGGAAAACCAAAATATCCCATTGTATACTAATTTAACAAAGGGTGGTAGAAAAAAATAGCCTAAAATGAAAGGGAAATCTAATCATACTTGGAAACCTAGAGATAGGCCACAATACAAGCCCTCAGCTAAGAAATAAATTTCATCTCATAGTTCTAAATCTAAAACCACTAGGCTCTTGGGTAATGTTTTTACAATGCCTTATCATGAAGTAGGATTTTATCTAGGAAAAATGGTGTTGTTTATAGGAGATACTATTTTTAGAACCAATGTTGTAGAAGAGATGAACCAACGTCTCAAACCCAGAAGTGTTCAGTCTAACAGACCAAATCTTGAGCAAGTCCCTTACATTGAAAGAAACCTAATCTATTTGGATGAATTTGTAGAATTTGAAGCAACGATTATAGATCATGATGATGTGTTTTATGAAGTAGAAATCATTAGAAGAAGGGTTGTTGAAGAAGAAGCCAAACACATTCATTTAGAGAAAGAGAGAAAATAACCATGAATACTCTTATTGAAAGAGATAATTTGCTCAGAAGAATGGATACTCTTAAAGAGAAGAATACAAACTTGGAAGAGAAGTCCTCCAAAGTATATTTAGATGTATTTGGAGATTTTGAAGTTTTAAAATCTAAAGTCCAAGAGCAGGCAAAGCTCCCGAAGGAAAAAGAAGGACCTGTCTTAGCCCAAGTACAATCCTATAAACCCATTGAGCTAGAACTTGTAGATATGACTGTGAAACACCCTAACAAGGGTAAGTAAAAGGTTTTAGGAATCCAAATAAATGAACCATAGGCCATTCCTAGGAAATTTTCAAGTCAAGTCATGTCTCAGCTGGACCTAGATTTAGAGAAAGCAAAGAAGGAGAAATAAGATTTAGCTAAGGAGCTTGAGAAAGTAGAGAATGAAGCACAAGCAAAAAAGACCAAAAGAAAAATCAAGTTCATTAAGTCTAATTATTCTATAGCTTCATGGCCCAATATGTTTGTATAAGCCACTTCTATTCTATAGCTTCATGGACCAATAGTTCCAAGCCAAAATGTCTCTCAGTCAGCTGCTGCCTCATCTTCTACCACCAATACTCAAATCCTTGTTGTTCAAAAAATACCACAACCTCAGATTCCTATCCAAAATCAAGCAATAACAACAAGTACATCAAATGCTATTGGTTTTTAGAAAAGACCCATATATATGGAAAAGTATAGACATATGTCATTTCTAGGCATCCCTAGGTTTCCACATCTTATCTTCTTTGATCTTAGAGATAAGGTTGTGAAGTTTTTAGGAAACAATGCCATTACTAGTGAAGAGCACCTAAGAACATTTGTAGACATGCTTAATGATTATGAAGTGGAGCATGAAGATGTGGTCTATTCACTGATTGAAGATGCCAAGGATTGGTTTAGAAGGCTACCAGATGACATCATTAGTTCATGGAGGGACTTGGAAAAATATTTTAAGGAAAAATATAGAGATAACACGAGTGCTAGTTTCATGTTAAATGAATTCAAAAACATTAAAAAGAATCAGAATAATTCACTTTTGACTTCAATGTGAGGCTTCAAAAGGGGATGTATAAGATCTTCTAAGTGATGAGACTTGGTGAAGACGTATGCCTCACTACCTATTTCAATGCTTTTGATAGCAAGATGACGTACATTTTAAGGGACAAGGATCCTAAAACACTAAGAGATGCTACAACATGGCAGTTAATACTGAGAACATTAGAAAGGCCTCTAGTAAGCTAGGGAGAAGAGATGACCCCAAATTGTTCAATCCAAGGAACAATAAGAAAGAAAGTGATGAGCCTAGTGTAGGTAAGAAGCCTCAAGAGGATACCATGGGTCAAGTGTTAAATTTGTTAAAGAAAATGAATCCATCAGCCAACAATTCAAATAAGCAAAATAGTGGTGGTAAACCTCAATTTAATAACCACTATAATAGGTAGCCTAGAATTCAAAATTGTCCATATACCACTTAGTGGAAAGATGGCAAGCCTATCCCCAACCCTACCCCAAGTACTAAGGAAAAAGGTACCCCTGACCCTCTGCAAATTAATTTTGTCAATATGACAAATCATGTACCATGGTGTGTGATATGTTAGTCTCCTCATTCCCCTAATTATTGTGCATTAGCTCAATCTTTTGCTGCAAGCCAACACGTGCAAAATGAGGAAAGAGAAGAAGAGAAAGGTCATGATGATGTAAGCTATAACATGGTAAACTAATGTGATGAGGGAGAGGATTCCAATTTAGAAGAACCAGAAAATGATATTCTTGATCAGAGAAATATTTATCAAATACATCATCAGCAAGTGTTTTCAAATAACGAAGATTATGATGAAAGAAATGTATGCACTACATCTTCAGGTGTCGGTCACATAAATTTAAGAAAACCATCTAAGGAATAAATTGATAGAATTATAGTAGAGATGATATCTCAAGTGCATAGTAACTATAATTTGAGAAATATAACTGTCAACAATGATACTAGTAAGCTATTTGGAATCTTCATCAAAGATATCACTCACAAGATGACCAATGGCAATAAGAAGGATAGTACAATGACAGTCAAAGTCAATGACAATAAAAACAAGAAGTGGGAGCCTAAAAAGAAAGTTCAATTTTAGAATGTTGAAATAGTCAAAGCTAGTATGCAAGATAGGAAATCAGATCTTGATCTCATTAAGCAAATAATAGGGCCTACCACTGAAGCATTATTAGTTCCAGGTATTTCTATTAAGCGTACTATTTATGATCCAATTGACATGATTTCCATGTTATCTTAGATTACTGTTAAGGTTCCTTTATCTAAAATGTTTAGGATAGAAGAACATAAAAATAAGGCTCTTGCTTGGTTGGATGGGATAGGTAGTAATAATAATATTAAAAAAAAGCCCACAGTCTTATAGAAAACATCACTTGTAATAGAAGATAATGGAATCATGTCTCAAATACCTCAAATGTATTTAGATAACTCATCTGTAGCCTACTTGCAAGATATTGATCCTTTTTTCCTTAGTTTAGTTATAAATGGTTAAACCTTGAAGAATTGTATGATAGATTCAGGAGCATCAAATACCATAATGCCTTTCAAAGTTATGGAAGCCTGGGTTTAGAAGTAGACACCATATAGGGTAGATGTAGGGCCATGGATACAAGGGAGGTGCCTATTATAGGTACCATTAATGCATTGCCTTTCAAACTAGTTGCTTATCTTGAGGTTGAAATGACCATGATAGTCCTTGTATTTGATATTCCTCCTCATTATGGAATGTTGCCCTCTAAAAAATGGAGTGTTGTGATGGGAGGTAGCTTACAATATGACTTGTCATATGTCACTTTCCATATAGGTGACAAGGCCATCAAGATTGATAGAGAGACAAGGGTTCCTTATGTTTTTGGAGATAGTGTTTACAAGGATGCCACATGTTTCTTGGATACAAATGTAAATGCATTTAGGTTTGAATTGGTTATTCAAGAAGTTGAGAAGCCTCCATTATAGATTGATCAAGAAGTTACATATTGTATGGATTTACAGAATTTATGGAACATGTATTTTGATGAAGTAGTTTCTAAGGATGAATCAAGAGCCAGGGTAGTGTTTATATCTCTAGAGAAGAATACTATTAGATATTCATTCACTTTAAATTTTTCATGCACTAATGACATTGCTGAGTAAGAAGCACTTTTGTTAGGATTAAAAGTTGTAGTAAGTAATGGGATCAAGAAAATGCTTGTTATTAGGGATTATGAATTAATTGTTTCCCAGGTTAGAGGAGTCTATGTTTCAAAGAATAAAAGATTGAAACAATATCAAAATGTTGTTTGGGATACCATTGATTGTTTTGATGCATTTGGAATAGCTTAGAAGGATAGAAGTAACAACAAAGTGGCTGACCCATTAGCTAATGTAGCTATTAAGCCAGATGATATCTCATTTGCTGGTGTATCAAATGTTGAAGTACAAAATAGGCCATCTATTCCTGATAATGTTAAGAATTGGTAGGTCTTTGAAGAAGATAATGATATAATCAAATTTTTGAATTGTGAAGACCAGTTCTAGGGACAAGAAATTGATGGTGCAACATATGTTGAAAATACTAATGGTAAGGAGACTATCTTTGGGTGGGAAGTTGTACAATTGAAAACCAAAAAGATCCCAAAGGGATTGGTTGTTTTGGAAACTATTTTTGATAGTCAGGATAGATGTAAAGTTGAGAATAGAGAATCAAGTGCTAAAGGTTTGGAAGAAATAAATTTAGGGACTAAAGAGGAACCTAAGAAGGTTTATATTGGAAAGAAATTAGCCCCTAAAATTAGGCAAGAGTTTATTGGCTTATTAATAATGTATAGGCATGTCTTTGCTTGGTCTTATGATGACTTGAAAGCATACAAAGAAGATCTTTTTCAGCATGAAGTGCCATTGAAAGAAGGAGCCAAGCCTTTCAGACTGAAGTAGAGGCCAATCAATCCTACTCTTACACCCAAGATGTAGGAAGAGTTAATAAAGCTAAGAGATTTTGGGATCATCAAACCTATAAGGCATTCCTCTTGGGTGTCAAATCTGATCCATGTCAGAAAGGAAAATGGAGATATAAGGTTATGTGTGGATTTTAGAAATCTGAACATATCTTCATTGAAAGATAACTATGGATTGCCAAATATAAAAGCAATGTTACAAAGAGTATTTGGATTAGAACTCATGTCCATAATGGATGGGTTCTCATACTACAACCAAGTGGTTGTGAAAGAGTCAAAGCAGTATAAAACTGTATTTACAACACCTTGGGGGAGTTATGTCTATAGTAGAATACTATTTGGTTTAACAAATTTTGGTGCTACTTTTAAAAGAGCTATGGATGTAGCCTTCAAGGATATTATTGAAAAATTTATGGTAGTATGCCAGGATGATTTAACTACTTACTCAAAAGATGAAAAAGATCATTGCATGTAGTTAGAAAAGGTATTTATCAGAGCATTAAAATTTGGAATATCTCTGAATCCTAGAAAATGTGCATTTGTTGTTATAGAGGGTAAGCTATTTGGTCACTTATTTGGAAAAGAAGGAGTTAGAATTGATCCTGAGATAGTTGAAGCAATTGATAAAATTTAGAAACCAAAGAATGTAAAAGATAATCAGTCATTCTTTGGCCAGATAAATTTTCTCAGAAGATTTTTCACCAACTTTGTAGAGGTAAGTAGGCCTATTTCCAAGATGTTAAAGAAAAGCTCTGAGATCAAATGAGATGCAGAGCCAAGCATGAAATTCAATGAGATAAAACAAGCCATTAAAGATGCCCTATTTTGAGAGCTCCTAATTATTCCAAGCCAATGCACATTTTCTTTTTTTCTTCTTTTCATATAGTTGTTGTTGTCTTATTGCAGAAAAATGAGGATGCGTTTGAATAGCATATTGCATTTTTCAGAAAATATTTGCAGGTTGTTGAACTCAAGTATGATATAAATGAAAAATAAGCACATGTATTGGTATCAACATGTTTCCTACAAGATCTCTCATATTTTCTCTTTGATTATTATTGTTATTCTTATTTTGTCTGTTGTTGTTCATATTCCTTCTAGGATTTGGGCTTTTTATGTTGTTCCAGATGTTGTTAGGAATACTCATACTATTCATGCTACAATATCTTGTTGTGTGTCCCATGTTGTTACAAATTTTACAAACTATAATATTGTTTGTATATCTAGGTACTGACTAACCAATATGTGCTCTGCAATCTCTAGCTATGTGTGCAAATTTATTGCACTTATATCATATAATGTCATTCCTTATAACATTGGTTCCTCCAATAGGTCTATTTTCTACAAGGTTGGTACCTCTAAACATTTTACTATTATCATTTTTGAATCTATGCTTTTTACATTCAATAGCTCTATGACCAAAACCATGACAATTATAATAATAACCAAAAAGGGGTTTAAATGATTTACATGTACAATATATTTTCATGTGACCAAATTCATTGTAGGTAGAACATCTACCTTTGAATCTTTTCATCACTTCTTTAGATGTTTTAGCTTGCTTAGGGTGCTTAATTGGTACATCTCCAGATTGATTAGACTCAACCTTGTTTTGATTTTCTTCTTGGTTTTCAAGCTATTGGATGACAAGATCTAGTTTTTTAGTTTCTTCATACTTATTAGATGACTTTTATCCAAGGTATCCAAGACATGTCTTATCATAAGAGGGTCTCTGTATTAAGAACTGTTCATCAAGATTTTCATTGCTAGAATACAACTTCTCGAGATGTATCATAGAACGAGTTATTTCTCCTTTCACAATTGTATTGTACTTCTCAAGTTTTGCATACTGCAATTTTGTAGTCTCAAGTACAAACATTACTTTGGTAAGATTGGACCTTAGATCTTCATTTTCAAATTTCAAATTTGACTCAATTTACTATCATCATCCTTCAAGCTCAACTTTAGACTTGTAATCTTAAGTTCATGCTTTAGGATCTCATTTTCTTTCTTCAGTCTTGATACCTTCATTGCTATCATTGATATGATCTTTAGGATCTTTCTTGGACTTAAGATAATATATCTTATCTTTCAACTTCCCAATGTAGTCTTTCACATATTCATAAGTTTGTTTTTTAGAGTATCTCTTTCTTCACTAATAATATCAATCTTCTCAAGAGCTTTTTCAAGATTTTTCTACAACTGATCCATATCCATAGAGATTTTATTCAAGTTGTTAGGCCTTCTTTGAGTAACTAGGCTTTGATACTAATTGTTAGAAATAGGAAATATTGAGAGGGGGGTGAATCAATATTCCATAAACTTTTTCTCAATGATGAACATCATTAACAAACTATTTATGCTAAATAGTAGACATGATGAAGGGCCACACCACCCTTACCAACTCATAACCAAGAATGCAAGATCTGATATCAAATTACAACTCTTTATTTATAAAATAACTATTACATGCATTGTGTTGGGCTGTAAGGCCTTCCCAGTTACGACCAAATACAATAGCAATTACAATAATAGTTTTGCAAGATCTCTCAAGATCTAATCCATAGACAAACTAGTCTAGATCCACACTATGGTAAAAACTTCTAAGATTTCAACTTGTGCTCACAAGTCACCAAGCAACCTCTTTGTTTCTAAACCATAGCCACTAGCTCTTCTCCAACTTTACCCAAGATCCAAGTGTAAACTGCCTCACATTCGACACTCTGTCCACACATTCACAACTCCACCATAATCTTGCTATAAACTGCCTCACATTCGGTGCTCTATCCACAAACTTAGGAAAACTCACCCTTTGCTTCCTCCCTCTCTCCAAGCTTCTACTAAGAAGAGATCACACCTTGAAGCTTTCACACCTTGAAGCCTTTACACCTTCTAGCTTTTCACCTTGAAGCTTTACCTTCCCAAGCTTTTACACCTTCAAGCTTCCAAAGCTTGATTAGAAATGCTCATATGGCACTTACCACCCAATGCATGATTTATCCACAACCTTCTAGGATTCCACCTACACAATATCCACAACCTTCTAGGATTCCACCTACACAATATCCACAACCTTCTAGAATTCCACCTACACACCTTGATAAATGGAATGACAACCATTTTTATTTTATTTTTCTATTACACCACCTATGCACCTTGAAAATAGGAATTTCTCTTTTCCTCTTTTTTCTATTTTCTATTTTTTATTATTTTCTTTCTATTTTCATCACTTTCTCTCTCCTCCACAATTTTTTAAATTTTTTTTAATTAAAAAAAAAAAATTCCCATGCAAGATGCTCCTGCATCAAGACACAACCATAAATTAATAAAACACATAGCACCATATTGTGTTAACAAGGGAAACCTTGGCCAAGGGAAAACCCTAGTGGGGATGGTACCCTCAAAACGATCCACTAATAAAAAGTATCTTGTGAAAGATATTGACCCTATTAGGAGTCTATTACATCTGTATAGTGTCTCGGTCCTTGTTAGAGGACTAGGACCTATTACAAGCCTCAACCTTGTTAGGAGTTGTCATTACAATTATATAAAGTATGCAAGATGAACCCACTAACCAAACATGCAATATACAATAATATAAGAGATAGGTACAAAAACTTCTTCACTATTGTAGACATCTTTAATATCTATTTTTTCATTTCATTGCTCCTCACGATTTTTTTCCTGCCTTGCTACGATCTTACATCATGTTTCTAATCTCAAAACAATCGCATACTCATCAAAAAAAACTACACAGAACTTTGCATTCACAACTTTTCCTTTATACCTTATTTCTTTAATTTATCAGCCTTCATACCTTTGAAAATTTACCAAAATACAAAATTAACTCTTTCTCACTTAGGGTTAACATCTGGGATGTTGCTTCTAATTAGTAAAGTAATTATTTTGATGAACTAAATAATTTCTTAACCCAAAATACCCATTTTCTCAAGTCTTCTATGTTCTATCTTTTCAATACTACCATTGTAAAAGTTAAATATATATGTTTGTGCTGACCGTACAGATATGTGCTCATGCATACATCATCCTAACATATTGTACTACCTCCAAGTAAGTGCACACATCCTAATCTTCTCTCAATAAATCTCACCAATTAAATTTTACCTCTATTGATAGAAAAATTGAATAACACTTAGACAATTTTTTAAGTTTATTTGCCAAAATTGTATCCTCACATCTTGCTTACTTTATGTTGAATATATGTTGCCATAAATGACAACATCACAATGTCTAACTTAGCTAAATTTTTAAAATAATGTTATTGGTAATGATATAAATGTATGTAAAAGAGTCATATTAGTTGTTTAGTTGTCATTGATGTCAAGTCTTAGTTGGCTAGACATTATGCTAATTCAATAGAGTGCCATATCATTTGATTGATGAAGAGGGTTCGAAGAAAGTATGTCATTGAATGAGTTGGATAGTTATAATAAAATGTTGGTTTGATTATTTTACAATCATGCAATATTGTAAAGTATTGAGCTACACAAGCTATACCGATTGACAAAGTTAGATAAGGAAGACAATATTTTTTGAGTGACTACAATGTTTACAATAAAATTGATGAAAATAAGTTGGAAGTTTAGCATTTCCCAAGAAAGTCTAGTATTGATCAAGTGCTATATTACCTGAGTCAAATTTTATGTTCATCAAGTAAAAGCTAGAAGAACAAAAGTGTAAAGATGGAATATGAGGTCAACTTTTGATGGAAATATAGAATGTTCAAGATGTTTAAAAGCACCAATCAAATTTTGTTGCCAAATCAATGACTCAGAATATTCAATGAAGATCTGATGATGGAGATTGATGAAGGATAAGGATGGACACAACATTTGATGAAAGTTATATATTCCAAGTATCTAGATTCATTTTATTTGGTATGAGTATGAGATCAATGATTGTGATTAAATGACAATAATTGGAAGAATCTAGAAGCACAGAGACTTTGGTTTAAGTAGATGCTCAAGAATTTTGTTGTTGTTGATAGATTGATGATAAGGTTTCTTGTTGAATGTAAAAAGGTGATCATGGGAGAAGATAAAACTACAAAAATTGTTAAAGTTGAAAGAAGATTGAAGAGCCAGGTGAACTGAGCAGAGAAGAGAAAAGACCAAAGTAGAATTTAAGGAGTGAATCAACCAGTGAGAGATCAAAAAGAGGTAGAGAAGAAAGGAGATCTAAATAAGCAAGGTAGTGCTATACCTAAATAGATCATTCATAGTGTTACTTTCTAATAATTGTAGCAGAAAATATTATAAACTGAGTGGACCTAACAAGTCTACAAAATCATACATGGTAAGATCGATTAGTGATGGTTTTAATTCCTTTAGAGTGGATCACTCTTTAAACAAGATCAAGGAGTGATAAGGTCTAGACGATCTTTTGGTTAATATCCTCCAACAAGGTCACATTAACAATGTGTAAGTACCATGTAACAAGGGTGTCTCTTAGCTGAGCCCACTTTAGAAGAGTGCTTTTTTTTGGTTGTTAGTCCTAGGTGGTTTTCCCCTCTACAAGGTTTCGACGTTAATTTTTTTGTGTCAAATGTGTGATTGTTTTCATGGTGCAAGTTAATTTTGATGTTATTTTCATTTTAATGCAACTCATTAACAACTAAGTTAATGATCAACAATAACTAAGTTCTATTACTGTTAGTTGGTTATTATAGAACATTGAATGAACAGTTTGGAGTAAAGTGATTGAGGGAGTTAAATGTGAAGTTACATAAGTACACCGAGTGATTTCTTATGATGTTTATGAATTTTGTTTGGTACTAACATATTTTAAAGGGACTATAAGATAACTAGACATAAATGATCCCCAATCCCCACAGTTATCCAACAATTAGTATCATATCACAATGCTTGGAGGGAGAAGTTTAAAGGAACTTGAGCTAAAGATCAAAGTTGTATAAGAGAGAGGTACAAAGGCTAAATGGAGATAAATTCTGATCATAAAAATAAAGAATAGAGTTGCATCTATCTCAACTTGAAGATAATGTCACACATTGGTTGGAACATGAATATACTACCCCCCTTGGTCCTTTGACAATGGAGAAAATGAATGAGAAGAGGAATCACAATAGCCTGATGATTGAGATTGCATTTGCACTCAATGATGTTGATCTTGATGATATCAAGGATTGCTCTACATCCAAATAGATGTGGATAAATTGACACTTGTACATGGAGGAGATGATAATGTAAGGAGAGTTAAACCTCAAAGTCCTTGAGGAAAATATGATGACATGAGAATGAAAGAAAGTGAGAATGTTGCACAATATGTAATTTAAATCAAAGAAGTTGTGAACATAGTCAAAGTTGCTAAAAATACTATCAACCATACTAACATTGTAAGTAAAGTTGTCATGACTCTTCTAGTAGCTTATGCTATCTGTAGTGCCTGCCCCTAGTTTGCATTTTGTTGTTATTGTCGAACTCTTTTAGGCCAGTTTTATGTTTGATGACTAGTAGTATTGTTTGGAGAATTATCAGATATTGTTTTACATTTAATTGATTATATGATGAGATTACTTGGTACTCTGTACTTCATGTGTGCATGATGATTATTACAGTGTTTTCAGTTATTGATGATGATTAGAATATGTGTTTTCTTATGGATACTTACCCCATACTGCATGTGTATGGTGTGCATGATTGTTTTCTTTATGTATGGCATTTCTGATGTGGTTAAGGATAAGCATACCCTATTGTATTATCTCAATGGTAAGAGAGGGGAGATAAATTCTTAAGTCCAAATCCTAAACCTTTAAGCCATTTGTCTTAGATAATTAGGATAAGTATCTGAGTCGAGTACCCTCTGAATGCATTAAATGACGTTAATTCATAATTATAACCCTTTACTTTGATTTCGTATGTGTTTTTCTTTGATGAGTTTTCATATGTTGTTTAATGAGTCTTTGGTAAATTTTCTATTAATTAAGTCTAATTAAAAGATTAAATTAATGATTTAATTTAATGAAAAAATATTATGATATATTAATATTTAATTATATTTAATTAATTAGAAAATTAATTAAATAAAAAGAATTAAATTTGGAGATAAAAGTTATAAGAATGAATTTAGAACATGATAATATTTATTTAATTCAATAATAATATATTTAGAGTTTATTTTTAAATAAATGCTAAATATTATTAATATTTAAGTTAATAAATAGTTACCAAATGTAAGTTTCGAAAATACATTTAAAAGAGAAAATATATTAATTTATTAAAAGTTTTAAGTTCGCATGATTTATGCATGAGATGAAAATATAAGAAATTAATTAAAAATATAAAACAAGTGAATTTAATAAAAATATTTTAATTGCATAAAGTGCATGCATGATATTAAATTTAATAAATCAATTGAAAAAGGAGTCAAGTGAAAATTTAAATAAAGTTATTTAACAATTCATTTGACGTGCATGGAAAAGATAAAGAAAGATTAAGAAAAGTTAATAGGAGTTCAAGTCTGGTGAGCAAAGAGTTCTCCTGGGTGAACGCACAATTAGTGCCCCAATTTAAGGAGAGAACTCTTTATCACAATTGGAGGGTTCATTTTTTGGGGACACAAATTTTGGAAATTTTGGGAAGAGGAAGGAATTTTTGAAAAAAGGGAAGGTTCTATGAGGAGGGATTTCTCTTCAATCTTCTTGGGCGTAGCAATTAGTATTAGTGTCTAGGTAAACGCTTGTGATTATTCACACAATTTAATTACGCAATTTCCTTTCCTGTCTTCTTTGTGCCCGTGGATTGTAAATTCGAATTCTTTGTGATGAATCCTTGAACATTTCAATGTTGTAAATTATTAAATGCTTGTCAATATCTTTTATATACGTGGAGAATAGCAATAAAAAAACCCTGTTTTGGACATTTAAGAATTCAGTATTTTTTTGTTCAGAAAGGGTTTTGAATTAATATGGAATTTTTAAATCAAAAATTCGATTAGTTGTTTTTTATTTCTCCTATCAGACTAAAATTGCAATCATTTATAATTAAAATAATTAATTAATTAAATTTTAATGTTTTGGGGGGGGGAATTGCTTAAAACAATTTTTATAAAATTAAATACATTAAAAAATATATATAAATTAAAAATATATATGTTAGGGTGGGCGGGGGCCACCACCCCCCACCCCCCAATTTCTTCTTTCTTTCTTTATACGTTGGCAGCTACTATACCAGACCACGACTGCATATGTAGTTCACGGCTGCCTTTGGCAACTCACGGGCTACTAATAGCAACCCATATTTACATATGAAGAATTATGATTTGAATTTAGTTTTAATTTAGTTTATTATTATAAATTATTAATTTTTTTATTATATTAATTATTTATTAAAATTTATTAATAAATTTTATCAATATTTAATAATTTATTATATAGTTAATGATTTTGCAATATAATAATAATTTATTATTATTAATTAATTATATTAAATTTTTATTTAACTAATGTATTTGAATAACATCAAATTCCTTGGATTGTTATTAAATTATTAATAAAATAATCGATATCTTATTAATAATTTAAAAATAAGCATTTAAAGAAGTTGGTAATATTTAATTAAAGAATTTTAATTGATTTATATTATTATATATTTGGAGGGTAGAAGAAAGATTACTAAATTTTGATAATAGTTAATTAGAATACTTAATTAAATTATTGTTAAAATAAACTCAAGTTGTAAATTGTGTATTAATATGGATATTTTATATAATTATTAATTAATTAAATTAAATGAGGTTTAATTAAGATTAGTTAATAAAGAAAGACGTTCAATTAAGTTCTAAGTTTATTTAATTTTATTAATATTGATTTTAATAAAATTATAAGCTTTTTATTCTAAGATCAATAAGTATTATTTAATAATTTAAATAAATAATTACCTTGGATAATTTTGGAAGAATTAACTTAAAAATGAATAGAGGTAACTGTGCAATTTATAGGAATAAAGAATGGGTTAAATTACAGGGGTAAACGATGAATCTTATCTACTTGAATTTTACACTGAAAATAGAAACTGGAAACCTTATTGTTTAATTCAACTTTATATTTTCAAATCAAACCGAATTGTGAGACCATTATGTTTTCTATGTGTTGATTATGCTTTGGGGTTTGGGGTTGACTAGAACGTTGACCAATCTTAGGATGTTGCTAGAGGCTCGGAGGTTATGTGTTTGCGATGTCCTGTTGATGTTGATGTTGATCTTGATTATTTTTACCCAACCATGGTAATGTGATGGTATGCTCTATGATATGTTTGTATTTATTGTTTGTTATTGCTTTCCAGTGTTTTCATGTGACATTGAGGTGTATGTTTATGATATATCTGACTTAACCATTTTTGAGTCCTCAATTAGTTATACTTGGGTTGCTTTCCAATCGCCTTGATGGGACTGAAGTGTTTGTTATGTTCTTGATGATATCATGTTGTGACATGTTTGACTTAATCATTTGAGTCTTTGATCAGTATTATTGGGATACTTTTTGGTTTCTCATTGAGAACCGACAGATATTGTGATTTATCTTGGTATGCTTTCTCATTACTCGTTGAGAACCGATGGATATTGTGATTTATCTTTGATGCTTTCCAATTGCTCATAGAGAACTGATGTGATTATTATGATTATCTTTATGATGCTTTCCAGTAACTTGTATAGGGCTGTGGTGATTTTTATATGATTATTGATTTGTGCTTTTATGACCCTAGGGTAGGTTATCTACTTGTAGTGTCGGGTAGTGGCTTTCAATGGGGGTTGGGAGCCCTAAGTGGCTCCGAGGGTAACCCATTGTAAGTTGTTTAATAAGTGAAAATATTACATTAAATGAGGATTAAAATGAACCTAATAAGAGTCTTTGTATGTTCTCACCCATACCTCGAGTGCTAGTACAGACTAGGATGAGAGTAGAGAACGCTTGGCTGCAACCTTGCATTTCATAGTATGCCTTATTAGTATGAGAGGATACTAGTGGCCGCATAGAGATCACTAGGGACCTTGGAGTCCTAAGAAACTGCCAGGGTAAGTCCAACGTGGTTCGTACGATGACACTTGCTTGCTTACATAGTAGGTTTCCTACGTGTCTTTGTGTGCCTCGGGGTATAGATGTCGACCTATCTTGGAACCCTTTGAGTTAGAATACTTTTAGGATTTCCTAGACTTAAAGAGTATTTTGATATTTGGTTTGATTTCTTGTTTGGGACTTGAGACTATCTCCTTAGCGTAGTGGGAGTGGGCCATTTAGGTTCCACATGGTCAGGTGGTAGTGCTTTTTCACTCATACCATTGACATCCATCCATAGTCACCATGGCTGGAGCTTCATGGGATGCTTGTTTATCATGTTTAGATGATGTTATTTACTGATGCATTTCCTTATATTGATGATTAGCATGTGATAGGTGATGCTATCTACTTTTTAGGATCATCTTATGCTTTATTCTAGTATGTTATATTTCCTTATGCTTATGTTGTAGTATGTTTTAGTAGTGGCATCTCTATTATGATAGTATCAACAATCTAATCATTGGCTTAGGATGTTATGCATGGGGGATGGCTAGGGCCCATGATGGTCTTATGATGCTATTGATGGTTGGGAGGAATTGTGCACTTAGTTAGTTGTGTTTTATGATGGATAGTTGTATTTTATGATGGATGGATGTTTATATCTTTCATGGTGAATGGTTTCATTTATTTTATTTTACTTTGTATCATGGATCCAAAGATGATGATGTATTTCTATTTCTACAAATGTATATTCTTTTAGCCTTTCATACCCTGTGACATGTACAGTGAATGATTGAGCATTCTAAATTAATTTTCTAAGAGGCATTCAGAATAAATGTATATTATGGACATTGGACTTTTAATTATTCTTTCATATGGATGTGGTAGTTGTTAGACTTAGTATTAGTTAAATTTAAATGTGATTCAACATCATGGGATCTTTAAGTAATGTAACTTGTTAGGTATGTTTTAGTTGATTGTATGTTATTGCTTTTGCTATTATGTGTTTGATGTGAATGATATATCTTTCTTGTTTCAAAAATAATAATGTTGGCAAACTTAGTGAAATTTTAGGTTAATCTTTTTGGATCCCTTGGCGGGGCGTTACACTATCAAAGTTTCTCCAATTCAAGAAGTGAGAGCTATGTTTGGTAATGTATTGACACTTGATAGTTTAGTTGGTCGGTTGACTTCATTTGAATTGAGAACTTATGATAATAGTATGGTTACAATTAGAAATGCTTTAAAATATTCACTAACCCTTGGAAGTACCAAGAAAGAAAAGTAAAGTAAAGAAGAAAGTGAATCTAAATCTGATGATGATTTGGATGAACTTGAAGCATTTCTCATAAAAAGGTTGTCAAGAGGTAAAAGTAAATACAAAGGTAAATTGTCCCTGATTCATTTAAAATGTAATGAGATTGGTCACTTTTCTACTAAATGTCATAATAGAGTTAAGAGTAACATAAATGACAAGAAATATTTCAAGTATAGAAAGAACAAGGATTACAAAGATAAAGGAAATAAATCATGCTATATTATTGAGGAAGAGATCATCGAGTCTAGTACTGATGAAGAATAGGAAGTAGTTGAGATGCTATATGTTGCAATCAAGGAAGATCCCAATGGAGAAAGGTACAAAAGTGAAACTTCCCTTTTTTCACATGTTAGTAAGAATGATTCATATATTATAGATAATGGATTTTCACATCACATGACTACTGATCTCAGTAAATTTGATAAAATTGAAGATATTGATGATGGTGGAAGTGTTAATCTAGGTAATAATGTTCCATGTTTGGTAAAAGGTAGAGGATCACTAATGTTGAATGATAAGATCAGAAGTGATGATGCTTACTAGGTTCAATGACTAAAGTATAATATTTTGAGTGTTTCTCAATTGAATAATTTAGGACATAAGTTAGAATTTTAAAATAGGAAAGTCGAGATCTTTGATGATAAAGGTAATCTAATTGGAACTAGAATGCAAACAAGAGATAATTTATTTTATCTTGATCCTACTATTGATATATCATTATTTTCTAAAATGGAAAATGTATGGTTTTTTGTAAATCTAATGGGAAAGTAAGATAGTAAATGGGGGGGGGGGGGGGGGGGGGGGGGGCGGGGTGAATCAGGATCTATTAAAACTTTAACACTACAAACATTAACCATATCTGATAACTTCATTGTTAACCCTTATCTCAACATTATCATAAACCAAATCAAACATTCACTATAATATATTATCATACCTAATATCTACTTGCATTAATAACACTCACAACACATAAACAACTCATAACACGTGACACAAAGATTTGGTTACGCATAAACCCTCCAAGGTGAAGGTAAAACTATGGTGGGGATGATATCCAAAAAGTCTTCACTGCTGCATCAATAAATCTCACTTGTTAGGGCTACAACTTTGATCACTTTTGATGATCTACCCTATGAGGGGTCTTCCCTATTGAGAGTTTTACAAGACTTATTCAGTCTACCTTGATTAAAGGATTTTACCTCATAACTAAGTGAGTAATCTATTACAAGATTTATAAAGGTATGTTAAAACCACTCTATTAAGAGATTTACTCCCTAAAATACTTGTTAGAATGTATCAGTACATGATCCTTTGGTTTTCACTACAACATTGATAACAAATCTCCTCTATACAATTTTTTATCACTTCCTTGATCTAATTTGTCACTAACTCTATACTTCACTACTTCTTTGTAATTCTTGGTCGCTCTTCCTGATTCACCTTAATACTTTGCATACAATCAAAATATTAATCACATATTCTCCACACATGTGAACTAGGTCATAAACCCTTCTTTAATAGCCATTAGGTGAAGCTTCTAGATCATGACCAATGATCTAGATTCATTCCTTTTGCCTCTCAGTCCTTGCAATTTCCTAATTGGTTAACCTACTTGCATAGGGATAAATGATTCTTACTAGAATGTCTAATCATCTCCATAAATAACTCCTTGATCATATTAAAATATTTCCACTATTGCCTTACAAATATTTCCATCTATTTAAGAGATGACCCTCTTCTCTCATTTCATAATGAGGTTTCTTCCTCTTATCAAATATTGTATGAGCATTGCTCTCTATCTCTCTCTCTCTTCCTTCTTAGGCTTTTCATGCCTCATTCATAATGTCACAAGGGGTTTTCTTTGCTTTCCCCTTTCCAAATATCTTGTCTCATGGTGTTGGAGCTTGAAGCTTTCTCTCTCCTATTTTATGGTAATATCTTTTCATGCATTTACTCACTTAGATTCTTTCCTGGTATTGCTTATTTACAGATTTCTTTTTCCATTTCTAACAACTTCTCAGCCTATATAGGATGACTTAGTCCCAATCATGACCAACCAACCTTTTGAAATGAATAACTAATTTTTTGCACTAATTGACAATACCATGATTTTCTTGAGGATCAACAATCTTTCCCTTTGACATTAGTGGAAAAAACACTTTGTCATGATCAAACTTTACATATCAAAACTAAAATATAAGTATCCCCCCCTTAGGATATACTCCATAAAGATAACTTAGTTGACACATGGACTTCTATACTTACAATTTAAAAAAAAAATTCAAAACCTTTTAGTATACACACCTCTAAGTATCAGCCTGACAAACTCCTTATGATTCTAGTCTAGTATACACAAAAAAATTGAAAATTTTTCATCTATTGTGCTTTGATCATACCTTATTCATGAATTCATTCATTCCCCTTTAATTTTTTCATGATTGTCCTTGTTTGCAACTGGGGGCCAGGAAGTATATTGCACTTCTCAAAAAAATGGTTTGTGGGATGTTAAAATCATTGCGATGATGTTGTCCCAATTTGTTTTTAGTTCATTACAATTTTTTTTATGAATCTCCAATGTAGCTACATGATGTATCATGTTATCAACTATGGACAATTTCATATTACCTTGAATAAGATCTTTAGCAATATTTAGATGCTTTTCCAAGACTACCAAATGTGGACTAAAAAAAGCTTGAATAGTCAATAGTTGAGCTTGTATTTTACTTTCTTCCAACATGAGTTCAAATTGCTTCTCTTGCAATAATCTTAACCTTGAAAAATGAATTAAATTTTAACTAGCATCCAAGATAAACTTACTTTCACTCCTTTGAAGATCAACATCTATTTTGTCCATTTGATCTCTTATCTCCTTTGTGAATGCTAGAACACAACATAACTTCCTAAATAATGAATTAATAGTAGAGATACCCTTTTCAACATCATTAGCTCAGTTAGAGAGCTCAACCATGTTTACATCAATCTCAGCTGACACTTTCTCCATGACCTTATTGTCATATTGTCTTTCAACTCTTTCCATCAACTTCTGTTGAATATCAATGTCAAGCTCATTGATCTTATCAACAATTTTCATCAATTGTTCAAGAATGATGGCTTGCTCATCTAAATCAAATTATAGTGGCAAGAAAAATATCCTTGATATCATACAAAAATTGATTTTGCTAAGGCTATCTTTTTAGCCTAGCTTGCTTAGCCTTTCTAGCATATAATTCACTCAATATTCTCATTTTCTCTTCACTCAAATTATTTTATCCCAGTTAGGTATAACAATTTTTCCATCTAAGGTAACTAGCTTACCTTTCATGACCCAAGATGAGTGTTTATGCTTCTTCTTCAACTTCTTTCCCTTAGAATCTGGTGTGCTTGAGCTTGGCACAATCAGTTGCAAAAACTTGGGTTTGAACTATCAGATTCATCTTGTGTGAGTCTTGGGTCACATTACCTTTCTTTACTTCTTCTCATGTTTTCTTCTCCTCTGGTGTTCTCTTTCAACTTGGTTGTGGTGTTGACACACTTGATTGATATTTCATAATAATTTGAATTTTTCTTGTTGAAATTTGTTTACCGACCTCCTTTTCTCCCTCTAGTTGAGGTCCCAAGATAATTATTTGACTAATTATAGAAGATTGTTCTGCTTGATATTTAGAGATCTTGTTAGAATTTTGTTTGGTGCTCCCCTCAAGATTTGTGAGAAGGGCTTAACTACCTCCTATGTACTATAAGTTAAGTGGTTGTATCAAGCATTGATAGATGGGTCTTTTGGTGCAATAGAAACCCCACTCTAAAAAGTGTTATCAGAGCTTGGTCACAAGTTCCAATGCTCAGACCTTCGGGTAACGCTAAGGGGGAGATTATTGGAAATTTGTTTAGAACTCCCCTTAGGATTCATGATAAAGGATTAACTACCTCATGTGTACTATAAGTTGGGTGGTTGTATTGGGCATTGACGGATCAACCTTTTGGTGCAACAACAACCCCACTCTATATCATTGTGACATATTTCCACTTTGGATCAATTTTTTTATACAATTCATTAGGGACATTATTCCCTATCTCCAATGGTGTGATCTTGAATTTTTCCATTATAACAACTAGGGCTTCTTCAATCTTGAATTTATCAGTTTTATCTAGCTTCTCATACTAAATAAATTGAGAACTTGTTAAATTGACACTATTCCTTATGTTGTCACATACCTCACCAATGCTTTTAGGATGCTTAAGTACAAAAAATCTGTAATGGATGAAATCACTAGACTCATTATTATCATCATCTTCTTCTTCATTTTCAACTATGAGCCTTCTTCTTGGTTTCTTCACTAGTTTGCTCAACTATGCTTTGTTTGTAGTAGGTTTTCTCTTCATTGGGTTGGAACCTTCACTTGGATTAACAATATTTTCCACTCCCTTCTTTTGTGGCTCAACCTTAGTTGTAGTAGAAACTTCCCCTATTCTTAGTTTTGTCTAAATGGGAGGAGTAGGAATAGATTCAATCACTTGCTTCTTCAAGCTCTCCTTGACTTTGGGCTTGGTAATTATAATCTGTTTGTCTTTATTTACCTTTGGATTGACCAATACTATATCTTTATCCTTCTTTTCTTTATTTTCATCCTCCTTTTCACTTCATTATCACCATCTTCATTGCTAGACTTATCTTCACCTTTTCCTTGTGTGATTTGTAAAGGCATTTCTTGTTTAGATCCTTCACCTAGTGTCTTCTCTAAGTTCTTAATAATCTTCTTTCTCCCTTTATTCATTGTGGCAATTTTTAACTCAATTATAACTTTGGTCTTTGCAACCTCATATTTTCCAAAACATTCGACATCCTTATCAACCTTCTATATCAGTATTGCACTAATTGTTGATGATACTTCATCTATACCGACTTCATAGGGTAAGGGTCTTAAGCATGCTATCCTAGGAATCACAGATTGAACATATGTATAATTAGTATCTACGAAAAAATAAACATCATCATAATACTTATCAACCAATGATTTGGGAATTTTAGTCATCTTCTTCATATTTTGTTTAAATTCCTCAAAGTATCCATTCATCACATATTATCAAAGTTTTCTCCTAATTGATGAATATAATCATTTATCTATTGCATAATAGGTCTACATTGTACTTCAACAACATTTCTAGTTGTAGGGAAAGAATTCTAAATATTTAAAAAATACAAAAAATCAACAATAAAAACTTACACATTGTATTTTTGGCCTTCCTTATGGTTGATAGATTCTTAGCTATTTTGGTCCATAATGTTGGAAACTTACAATTGGAACAATTGTTGTTTTGTCATTGATGTCAAATCTATGGATGAGACATATTGCTACCTAACCCAAATGTCATATCTATTTGATTAATGAAGAGGATTTGAGAAGATACTCATAACTATAGCATCTAGAGTAAAGGTTGAATTTATGAAAAGAAAGTTATGATGAACATTTGATTGGATAGATTTTGATAAAGAAAAGTAATTGTTTGTCAAGAAAGATAAGCTAAGTTGTGCAAAAGAGTAAAATACTAAGGAGTTCTAAGTAATGCTAGTGACAACTGAGCTACAGCTAGTGCCGAGAATATCTAGTGTTGATCAAGCATTAGCATCGATTGAGAAAGTTAGTTGATGTTGAACTAGAAATCTTAATAGCACCCGAGTATTTTAGTTTTGACTGAGTATCAGAATTTAGAGATTGCCAAGTGACAGTAAGAGAACAAAATCAAAGAAATCATGAGATCAAGATGACTTAGTTGATTTCTTGGGAGATGTAAAATGTGTTGAAGATAATATTGATGAGTTGGATCATTAAATTCAAGAAGGTGATTAGGTAAAAAACTAACATACAGATTCTAGAGAAATTCCTAGAGGATGATCAAGAAGATGGACAGATACATTGAATCAAATTGAATTTGATCATAAACCCTAAGATCTATGATGGATATAGAAAATAGTAAAGCATGAATGACCTATTTAAAGAGATAAAAAGTGGATCATTTGGTGTCATGTCTAGTCAAGCCCAATCAAGCCCAACCAATGTGTATATGAGTGAGTTTGTATGTGAGGAGAGACACACATAACAAAATTGATCAAAAACACACAAGAGTGTGAATGCAAAGCTAAAGGAGAAATCTTGTAGATATAATGTTGTTGTTGCTAAGTGAATTAGAGAAGAAGGATTAAGTGTTGATGAGAAGAGTGGACTGATTGCTTGAAGGGTGACCAAGTAGATCAAGATTAGAGATGACAATGAAATGCTTATTAGTGAACCAACATAAGGAACAAACTGAGATCTAAACATGCAAAAGTGAGTTGTAATCACACAAATAAAATTTATTGCTTTCTTTCTTATCATTGTAAATAGTTTGCATTGAAATCCTTTTAATTGAGGTTGACCTAACAATCATTTGAAGACTTAACCATCTGTGTAAATCATTTAACTAGGTGACATTCTAAATGGAATGATCAAAGTCCTCTTACAAGACCACTCCTAATAGGGTGATTAAATCCTCTAACTAGGTCACATTTAATAGTATGTATTGTAACCTTTAATAGGGCTAGCTCCTAACAAAGCTCACTTTGAAAGAGTGACATGTTGATGGTAGTTTTTCCCTAATTGGGTTTCCACATAAAATCCTTGTGTCAAACTACAATGAATATTTTATGAATGTTTTCATTTGATAATTTTTTCATTATGGAATGCAAGTTAAAGTTTATGACAGTTTTACAGTAGAGACCGAGCAACAATAGGATAAGTAGAACAATGAAGTGATTAATGTTTAATTGTTCAAGTGGTACATATAGACCTTAAGTAACTAATTCAACCTCCCTCCCTCTCAGTTATTCTAAACATTTCTAACAATTGGTATCAGAGACAATGCTTATAAAGAAACTTTGAAGGTACTTAAAGCTAAAGATCATGACGAATAAGAGAGATGTATCCAAGATGAACAAAGAGAACTTTCTTGAATGACAGATCCTAATGAAGCTGCACATATCTAGTATCAGTGATGTTGCTATCAAATTTTTGGACAATGAATATGTAGAAGTAACAACTTCTCCTCTGACTACTGATGAAATAAGAAAAAAGTTAGAACACAACCAAGCAATGTTTGAGATTGCCTCATCCCTAACCTATGCCAAGTTTGATGACTTAAAAGATTTCAATATTGCAAAGAAGATGTGGGACATATCAAAGACCATATATAGAGGTGATAACAATGTTCTAAGAGATAAATCATAAAGACTGAGAGGTAAATTTGATGACATAAGAATGATGAAAGGTGAGAACATAGTACAATATTGGATAAGATTTAATAAGGTTGTAAATGATATTTGAGGTGCAAATGGAGAAATCAATGATGAAATAATGATAATTAAGGTATTGAAGACTCTACTCCCTATTTGTGCAATTAGAGTCTTTGCAATCCAAGAACTGAGATACACACTAAGTAACAACTTGACCTTATAAGGTATTATTGGTAGACTTACTATTTTTGAGACATCTAACTTTGATAACTACACACCTACTACCATTGAATCTACTTTCAAGTTGGTTCTTGGTAAGAAGAAAGGAAAACATGTGAAGAGTGAAAGTGATAGTTTTGATGATGAGATTGATGAACTCGAAGACCTCATTGCAAAATTTTTTGGAAGAGGAAGAGGTAAATACAAAGGTAAATTACCTATCATTTGTTTTTCATGCAAAAAAGTTGGTCATATTGTTGCTAGATGCCTTGAAATAGAAGATAATGATGAAAGGAAGGAAAGCAAGTATAAAGGAAGAAGACATGAAAAATACTTCAAGATAAGAAAGGATGATAAAGGTAAGAAATCTTGTTACATTGTTGAAGAAAAGACTAATAATGAATGTGAGAGTAATGATGATGAAGTTATCTATGTTGCTATGGAAGAAGATTCTGATGAAGATGAGAAACATACATTAATAGATGGATAATTTATAGTGGATGTTCTAATCATATGACTGGTGATAAAGACAGATTTAAAGATTTTGGTTCATGCAATGGTGGATGTGTTAAATTTGGTAATGATATCCCATGTGTTATAAAAGGTAAAGGCACTATTTAACTATGTGACGATATCAATATCACAATTTGACTTTCTTTGGAAATTATCTCCTACTTATCAAGATAACATGTGACAATGTTTACTGGGTTAAAAGACTTAACTACAATTTTTTGAGTGTTTCACAATTGAAAAAATTAGGTTAAAAATTTGAATTTCACAATAGAAAGGCCAAGATACATGATGATGATGGCAAGCTAATTAGAACTGGTGAGAAGATAAGAGATAACTTATTCTATCTAAACCTATCAAGTAAGACATGCATGTTTGCACAACAAAAAGATGTTTGGTTATGGCACAAAAGATTATGTCATGTGAACTTTGGCAATTTGGTGACTACCAACAAGATGAAGAAATTAAGAGGATTTCCTAAACTAAAGAATCTTGACAATGCTATGTGTGAACAATGCCAATTAGGAAAGATGACAAAGTCTATTTTCAAGAGCAAAACATATACTGCTAGTGATATTTTGGAATTGGTTCATAATAACCTATGTGGACCTATTAGTGTTAAAAGTTACTGTGGAGATCAATATTTCACTCTATTTGTAGATGACTATTCTAGAATGATGACTGTGATGTTTCTTAAAGCTAAATTTGATGCTTTTCATTTATTCAAGTGGTATTTAGCTAGAGTTGAAAAAGAAAGAGTGAAGAGTTTGAAGTGTTTGACGCCTGACAGAGGTGGTGAATTAAACTCACTTGAGTTCAATACTTATTGCAATGACAGAGGAATAAAAAGATAGATGTTAGCACCAAGGACCACTCCTCAAAATGGGATAGCTAAAAGGATAAACATATCAATAATGGACTATGCAAGAACACTAATGATGGAGAAGAACATGTTAGATAAATATTGGAGAGAAGCAGTTAGTACAACTATCTATACCTTGAACAAAGTTCAAGTCAAGAAAGGTACAAATGCTACACCTTTTGAACTATGGTATGGTTATGCTACCAATGTTAAATATTTCAAAATCTTTGGTAGTAGATACTATATACTGAAAGATAATAGGAATGGAAATCTTGATGCAAAAAGTGATGAAGGCATATTACTAGGTTATTCCACTAAAAGAAAAGCTTATAAATGTTTAAAGTCTAACACTAACAAAGTTGTGGAAAGTGCAAATTTGAGAGTTGACAAGTTTGCAGAACGAGGTGATAATTCATGTAATGAAGAACCTAAAGACTATAATACATTCATCTATGTGGATGATGACGGTCTCAACACTCAAAGTGAAGAAACAAGTCAAGTTGTAAGTTCCCATTAGATGGGAAGTGATGGAGTAAAAATGCAAATTGCTAAACAATAGAGAGTAGGTACTAAGAAACAGATTGAAGATGTTGAGTCACAGATAGGCAATGTTGACCATTAGATAGTGCATGTTGAGAATTCAAAGCCTAAATTAGAACTAGAACAAGGAAGAGGAAATGAGCCTGAGATTATTTTTTCAGATGAACTTGAAGAAGAACTACCCATGTTAGAAAAATATGTGAGAATATATCATAAACCTGATCAAATCATTGATGATGTTGAATCAAGTATAATGACAAGAAAAAGACTCAAATGTGATACATGCTTATTATGTGAGTTTGAGACCAAGACAATAAAAGATGCTTTAGACAATGAAGATTGGATACAAGAAATGAATGAAGAAATTGACCAGATTGAGAAGAACAATGCTTGCAATTTAGTACCAAGATCTAAAGAAAAAAATTTCATTGGGATGAAGTGGGTTTTAGGAACAAGCTTAATGAACATGGTGAAGTAACAAGAAACAAGAAAAGATTGGTATGCAAGGGTTATGCACAATAATAAAGAGTTGATTATGGAGAAACTTTTTCTCTTATGGCTAAACTTGAAGGAGTTAGAACTCTGCTTGCATACTTAGCCTACAAGAATTTCAAGGTATATCAGATGGATGTCAAATCTACATTTTTAAATGGTATAGTGGAGGAAGAGATATACATTGAACAACCTAAAGGATTTGTAGATCTAGAGAAAAGGAACATGGTATGTCAACTAAACAAAGCTCTTTATGGATTGAAGAAAGCCCCAAGAGCATGGTATGAAAGAATACATAATTACTTAGTAAAAATTGGTTTTCAAAGAACAAATGATAACAATAACTTATATTTGAAGAATGGTAAGAAAAATGAAGTATTCTTATCTGAGATATTTGTTGTTGATATCATATTTGGAGGAAGAGAAGAATTATGTAAATCATTTGCTAATGAAATGAAAAAGGATTTTGAAATGTATACATTTGGTGAAATCAAATTCTTTGTTGGACTACAAGTATGTCAAATGAAGTTTGGTATTTTCATTTCACAATCCAAATACATCAAGGAAATCTTAAATACTTTTTGTATGGAATATTCAAGGCTAGTGAGTACACCTATGACTATAGGACATAAGCTATCTAAGACTGATGATTCTACTGGTGTGAACTAGACCCTATACATATCCATGATAGGAAAATTGCAATATCTTGGTCACAATAGGCCAAATATTGCTTTGGCAGTTGGAATAGTTGCTAGATTTTCAACAAATCCTAAAGAGAATCACATGATGGTAGTGATAAGGATATTGAGATATCTGAAAGGTACATAATACTATGGATTATATTATAAGAGGAGTGATAGATTTTAACTAAAGGTTTTCAGGTTTTCACTGACTCAAATTGGGCTGGAAATATTGATGAAAGAAAAAGAACTAGTCGAGGTGAATTCTTTCTAGGAAAGAGATTGGTGTCATGGACAAGCAAGAAGCAAAATTGTACTTTCCAATCAATAGTTGAAGTTGAGTATGTGGCAGCTATAGTAAATTATTCAAACATTATGTGCATCAAACAATTGTTGAAAGATATGAAAGAAGAGATTACATATCCGGTAGTTATCTATTGTGATAACACAATTGTTATCAACATTTCAAAGAATCCAATGATGCACACTAAGACAAAGCACATTGCTATCAAGTACCACCACTTGAGAGAATTAGTTCAAGACAAAGAAGTGAAGCTAGAATACACGAATACAAAGGAACATATTGCTAACATATTGACAAAACTATTACCCAAAGATGCTCATGAATAACTTAGAGGTAAACTAGGGGTGATTCCTCTAAATAAAGCTACTTAAGAAGATAAGGTGCATTACATCACATGTGTAAATAAAAACATTCTACAAAGTGGTGCAATACAACTCTACTTTGGGACATGCAAAAGTTAGAACACTTTAGTACAACATAAATAGATCAGTCATAGACAGATGACACATATCAGCCAGACATGCAAAATATACATAATTTAAATGTATGAAGAGTTTTGAAGCTAATAGAGCTACATGTCTTTAGCATTATTTTCAAAGAGGGAGAGATTACTAAGAGAAGTCAAATCTGAGGGAGAGATTACATATTAAAGGAGAAATTACTAAGAAAAGGAGGTAAGATAAACCTCAGAGGGAGAGAATCATGCAAGAGCAATTTGAAAATATAGAATGATGATAGATGGGGTTTTCAAAAATTGCATGGTTAAGAATAAGAATGAAACTAAGGATATTGGTCACTCATGCAAGTGAAATATTTTGGATTGTATGATAACTTAGTTACTACTAGTATTTAGATGCTTGAGATGTTTCCATCAATGCCAAAGAGGGAGATTGTTAGAAACTTACAATTGGAACAATTGTTATTTTGTCATTGATGTCAAATTTATGGATGAAACATATTGCTACCTAACCCAAATGTCATATCTATTTGATTGATGAAGAAGATTTGAGAAGTTACTCATAATTATAGCACCTAGAGGGAAGGTTGAAGTTATGAAAAAGAAGTTATAATGAAAATTTGATTGCATAGACTTTGATAAAGTAAAGTAACTATTTATGTCAAGAAAGCTAAGCGAAGCCAAGAAAAAAAGTAAGATACTAAGGAGTGTCAAGTAATGCTAGTGTCAACTGAGCTACAGTTAGTGCGGAGAAAATCTACTATTGAACGAGAATTAGCATTGAGCGAGAAATTTAGTTGTTGTCAAGCTACAAAAATTTATAGCTACTGAGTATTTTAGTGTTAATCAAGTATCAGAATTTAGAGATTGCCGAGTGACAATAAGAGAACAAATTCAAAGAAATCAAAGATCAAGCTGACTCAATTGATTTCTTGGGAGATGTAAAATGTGTTGAAGATAAGAATGATGAGTTGGATCAATAAATTCAAGAAGGTGATTAGGTAAAGACCTAACAGGTGGATTCTAGAGAAGTTTCTAGAGGATGATCAAGAAGGTGGGTAGATACATTGAATCAAATTGGATATGACTATAAACCCTAAGGTCGTCGGTGGATGTAGAAAATGGTAAAGCACAAATCACCTATTTAAAGAGATATAAAATCAATCATTTGTTGTCCTGTCTAGTTAGGCCTAGCTGAGCACAACCAATATGTGTATGAGCGAGTTTGGATGTGAAGAGAGACATACAAAACAAAGTTAATTAGAAACACACAAGAGTGTGAAAGTGAAGCTAAAGGAGAAAGCTTGCAGATATAATGTTGTTGTTGATAAGTGAATTAGAGAAGAAGGCTTAAGTGTTGATGAGAAGAGTGGACTGATTGCTTGAAGGTTGACCAAGTAGATCAAGACCAGAGATGATAATGGAAGGCTTATCAGTGAACCAACATAAGGAGCAAACAGAGATCTGAACCTGCAAAAATGAGTTGTAATCACACAGATCAAACCTATTACTTTCTTTTTTATAATTGTAAATAGTCTGTATTGAAATCCTTTTAACTAAGATTAATCGAACAATCATTTAAAGAGTTAACACTTTGTTTATATCCTTTAACTGAGTGACACTCTAAATGGAATGATCAAAGTCCTCTTACAAGGCCACTCCTAATAGGGTGATTAAATCCTCTAACCAAGTCATATTTAATAATGTGTATTATAACCTTTAACAGGGTTGGCTTCTAATAGAGCCCACTTCAAAAGAGTGAAAAAGAGTGACATGTTGTTGGTGTTTTTTCCCAAATTGGGTTTCCACATAAAGTCCTAGTTTCAAACTATGATGAATATTTTATGAAGCTTTTCATTTGATAATGTTAAATCATTATGCAATGTAAGTCAAAGAATATGATAGTTTTACAGTAGAGACTGAGCAACAATAGGAGAATATGATAAGTAGAACAATGAAGTGATTGATGTTTAATTTTTCAAGTGGTACATATAGATCTTGAGTAACTAATTCATCCCTCCCCCCTTCTCAGTTATTCTAAACATTTCTAACACATAAAAACTTGATAAGGTCATACGTATGATTTTTCTTCACAATCTTCCATGCCTAATCAACTTCAATGCATGGGATGATATTAGGATGACCCGATTGATAAAATTTGTGTGTTATGACTCTTACTCCAAATTCAATTTATGAATCATTAATTATAAAAATTGTTAGTGTCCTCTATTTCTAGGCTGCCAAAGTGTTTACCTCAATCACATCTCATCTTTGGCATCACATGGTCTTCTTCTTATCAGTCATAGGGTACCTAGTCATGTTATCAATGATTTCCTTGGTGATCTTCATTGATCCATTTTCTAGCCATAATTGCATGTCATGATTCCTACTTAGCAATATTTAATCCATTCAACCTTGAAGTTCCTGGGGAAACTTAGGGCAAGAGTCAACCCTTTCTCAATGATATGATTATGTTGTTCCTTCAAAACTCCTTCTTCACACAACTTCTCATATGCCAATCTCAATTTATAATCACCAAGTTCTCCAACCTGACACACAAAGAATGACCTTATGTCAAGAATCATAATCACTCTTGGTGGAATTGATGATAGGGCACCCAAGGAATCACCCTTCATCACAATTTTAGGGACTTCCTTACACTTATGTGGGGGACATACATCATTCTTAACTAATTGAGTGTTACTAACCTATAGTACTTGCTTCTTTGCACTTGTTGACAAATTAGTTTATATTTCTTGGAATTAGGGTTTTGATCACAAACTTCTACACAACTATAAATTCTTCACAATTCACAGTGATTGTCAACAAAACACTTTGATTATCCTTGCAATTTCTACTAAATTATCTCCAAATTATTTAATTCACTCCTTTATAAAAAAATGAATTCTTGGTGCTCGAAATGTCTCCAAAAATCTTCTATATACCTCATATATTTGATTTTATACCCTCATTAATGTTTTGTACTTGTAGTAAGTGATATACAACTGTCTCAACCAATACATGACAACTCAATTATCTTACTTTCACACTCCAACTTAGTCAATGCCACAACTTGATCATAACTACAATTTCACCTTGACCTCTTGACACTTACAAAAATTTTAATACTGACACTCAGTCAATACTAACAGTTCAACTTGGTATCAACATACATATCTTTAGTCAAATGTATCAAAAATTTCCTTGTGCATCCTTTAACATGCTGAAATGGACTTCAACGCATTCAATCGTAGGAAGTGATGCTAGATTTTACAAGTTGAAACATAGTTCCACACATACCTCTTCACTTAGTTTGTAGTAGGGGGATCACCTAATCCATTAGATTGGGTGATCTTGACATCATTTTCATTGTTTCTTTCTTCTTCCTTCTTTCTTTAGGTTTGGTTCATCTAGCTTCTTACTTGTTCAACTCCAACTATTAATTTTCCCTTGTCTTGTTCATGGTTTAATACTAGTAGTTAGTTCATGTCATTTCTACTTAAGTATCTAACCTTATGATAGTGATAACATATTATGCCACCATTCATTGAGCTTTTGGATTTTCCTCTTAAATGTGTTCTTATGCAATTTTCTACAATATGACCATACTGTCCACATAACTAACAATTTTACTATGTATTATAATCCCAATTGATCTTGTTACCTTGCCTAGGTGCATTGCCTTGATTTTTAGGTGTCCAATTCTTCTTAGCATCGGATCTGCAATCTTTTTCTCTATGATCATACTTATAGCATGAATAATAATATCCTTCAAATCTAGAAGTAGGTGGTGTTGTACTAGAATTTTCTCTAAACTCGTGTGCTAGATATCCTTGTTTATTGCATTTGTTCTTTTGGTTTTCCACATCGATAATAAGCAATCTTCTTGTTCTTTAGCTTTATATTCCTTTGTTCTCCTTTCTTATATGACTCTGCTTGCTCGATATATCCTAGTCTAAAAGTATAATGAGGTCTTATTTGTTCTCTCATATGCTCATCAAGTATCCTTATTGCTTCTTTATATTTGTTCATCCTTTCTTTGAACTCCTTCTCAACTTTCAACTCATTTTTTAATATGTCATTCTCAAATTTCAAATTTATGATCTTAAGTTTCTTTCTAGTGTTCTATTGAGTAGCTACCAAAAATTGATTAATCATGTCAAATTAATTATGGGCCAAAGTTTGTACTAGGGATAACTTTAAGGAACCCCCCCCTCCCAAAATTTATAAAATTGTGGCGAATCACATGTCATTTGGGTGAAAAAAATTTAATAGTGTTGGAAAATTATGCGTCAATGGATGGATATTTGGTGGCAATTTTTTTAATAGTTTAGACAATTTTTATAAAATAATGGCGATCATAATTTTTGTTATTAATAAAATTATTAATATTGATGGTGAATTATGTTTTGAAATGTGGATATTGGTTGGCGAATATTTTAATAACCGATACCTTTTTTATAAAAAGGTGGCAAAATTATTTTCCAAATGATTGAATTAATTTATTTGTTATGGCGAATGGTTTTTAGAAAGTTATAGTTGGTATGGCTATTTTCAAAAGATGGGAAATAAGTAGCCTAAACTAACATACCAACTTACATAAATTATTGGCCACTACCACTATAATTATGTTAAATGTATTATTTGAGAACTCAGACCATCTGATGATCCAAGATCAATGGCTGAGGTTTAATTTCGGCCAACATTTCTTGAAGGAAGAAGAATTGTCGAGGTAGTCACCGAAATGTTGACACGTATCAAGATAAGTTGTATGCGGAGTATAGTGCACCCGGAAAGAATTAAATGCCATGTCAGTGATAGCGACATTCTCTTGCTAGTATGTGAAGCCTCGACCTTGTTCAAGTGTCTGGAATGGTGACACGTTTTTGTCCAACATGTATCACTTAAGTTGCAAGAGATAGTATATTGATGTCTTGTCACTATTAATTACAATTTACAATTGGCCTTTTCCATCGATGAAGCGGCTTCGCATGCATTACAGGACATGCCACAGTCCACTAGCAGTAGTACTATTACTATTAGTCTTAATTACAATTGAGCTTTTCCATCGGTTAAGTGGCTTCACACGCATTACAAGACAATGGACGGTATTAGTGTTTAATTACAATTGGCCTTTTTGACACGTACTTGCAATTATGTTCAAGATTTGAGAATATTTGCTAATTTAATGTAATTGAATTGGCAGTCAGACAAAAACAAACAAATAATCCCTAGCACCCTGCCCGCCAAGCTTATTTATAGGCGTTTGAGCTAATTCTTTCATCATTGCTCATCTCATTTTTGATAGTCGATAGGTCTAGTTTGTTAATTGTTTGTTAATTTTTTGGTGTTAGTTTGAACTTTACAGTAAAGATGGACAACCCTATTCACTTGAGATGCATTTTGGAAGAGGAGCAGAAGGCCTTTCCAGGTCGCGTTCCTGAGGAAAACCTCTTGTCAATTTGCAATGAGGTTGTTCCATGCTCTGGTGTGAAGTTTGTTATTGCTGCTGTCAAAATGGTTCTGGGGCGTGAATTTTTGAAGAATGAGAATCAGTATCGTGTCAACAGTGACATTATGTCACAATTTCTAGCCTCCCTGCTTGACCTCGGAGAAGCAAGGGCCGAAATTATGCTGCTCCTGAGGAAGATTTTTAAAGTAGTATATTCGAGCGATGACATTGAAATTGTTGCTCATGTAGTTTCAGGAGTGGGGATCCCTTGGGTGGGTGAAGTCCACAAGCTTCTAGAACCTGGCTAGAATGTGGTCCTGCAACCATTTTTACTGGGCTTGACTACTGGGCAGTTGCAGCACCATAGGAAATGCGCAAGAATTGGGTTGAATTTTCTTCGAAAATGGTTTTTCCTCGATGAAGTGGAAGATGGCAACAACTGGCTACAAGAATTCGCAACCATGGTCAATTCTGGTGGTTTCTACAATGAATAGTACAATACTTCTAGAGTCTAGGGTTTTCCCCCAATTTTGTAAATTTGTAAATTTCAAGACATATCAATGAAATTTCTCGAGTTTCAGTTCCATATAAAATTGTATTTCATTGTTTTAACTTCTTATGCTTACTTATGCAACATTGCAATATTTTGCATTTTTAAATTTTCTATTGGATTGTTTATAAAAGCCTATGTGAATATAAAATATTATTAGTAAACTAATGGAACCACCTAGTTCCATATTAGTTCTATAATCTAAATTTTTTATTGATATACCAATGTTTGCAAAAGGTTTATTAATTTGCATATCAAATATTGGTTAAAATAAATACAAAAATTTACTAATTTTAACTTCAATTAAAATAAATTCTAATTAGGTACAAAATAATTTAAATATTTGGTTAGAATATATATAATTATACAAATATACATTTAAAATAGTTTACTAAATTATTTAATTTTAATTTTTAATAACCAAGTTAGTGAAGAAGGTTCTAACCAATCCTTCTCTAGATTTAAAATTGTATAATTTATAGATTATTGCATATCAAAATGTTATCAAAATCACCTAGCTTAGGATTAACCCAATAAAATCTTTTTTCTTGAATTATTAATTTTTTTAATAATATAATTATTTCTTATTCAATTTACAAATTGTGATAGTGAAATCTATGTAAAAGAAAATTTATGTCAAAAAGTATGCGAGAATCTAGCCGAAAATAAATGAACATGGAGGTAGTCTCCGAGAAAAGAGGTCTTATAAAACTAAATAAAAAGAACCAATTATCATTCAGATAAATAGTATAGATAATATATGAGGATAATAAATTTATATTAAAACTTTAGAAATATTTGATAAAAAGAAAAATAGTTCATTTTTATTGGTTGGTTGATTCTAAACTAATTCACTTATTGTTCAAACTGAATGCAATAGTACTAGCCTACCACCAAGTACAATAATATACTAACTATACTCGTAATTTAATGGGAGTGGGACCCATGACCTACAGGGCCACCGCACCATTCATCGATGCCGTTGGATGTTTATAGATCAACGACCGAAGTTGAGTTTTGGGATGAAAGGAAAAAGAAACCCTATCATTTCAAATGCTTCCCGGAAACATGACACATGTAACTAAACTCCTCATTCGACCAAAAAATAACAATGTAGTTTCAATTTGGTGATGACGTGACACTGACATGTTTGACTCGTGATGTGAGTCATCTTGATACTTGACTACCTTAGTTAATGGGAGTGGGACCCACGACCCACGGGGCCACCACACCATTCATCAGTGCCATTGGATGTTTATAGATCAATGACCAAAGTTGAGTTTTGGGATGAAAGAAAAAAGAAACCCTATCATTTCAAATGCGTCCCGAAAACATGACACGTGTCACTAAACTCCTCGATCGACCAACAAATAACAATGTAGTTTCAATTTGGTGATGACGTGACATTGACACATCTAACTCGTGATGTGAGTCATCCTGATACCTGACTACCATAGTTAATGGGAGTGGGACCCACAACCCACGGGGCCACCATACCATTCATCGGTGCCGTTGGATGTTAATAGATCAACGACCGAAGTTGAGTTTCGGAAAAGGAAAAAGAAAACCTGTCATTTCAAATGTGTCTCGAAAACATGACACGTGTCACTGCTCAATTAACACATTGACATAATCACATTCCACTTGCAGTTAACAATGACATTATGAATGACATTAATACATTATGACGGGTTAGGTAACACTAGTGGTCCACGATTCCACTCACATTTATATTGAAAGTGTACTGTGTGACAAGTGTATCAACTATAGACTATAGAGTACAGATTGTACAATTTTGGCGCATTAAGTTTCTTTAATTTTGCAGTTATACGTTGTCTACAGATTTACAAATTAGAAAGGGGTTACAAATTACAATTTACAAAGTTATAGCGCAACAAAGTTACAGATTCTTAATTTTTGGGTTGAGGATTGTGGTCTGAGGAAACCAACAAACTACAATCTCTAGACTCTCAGCTCTCTGCAAAAATTGAAACTAAGGGCAACGTGAACGTGAACGGGTAAGTGTAACTACTAAAATCCTAAAAAATTATGTCTCGCATTTTAAATTTTACAACTTTACTGTTTATATTATATAAAAAAATTTAGTTTTTAAGGTTTTAATTTTGAATCACCCCTATAGGCTTGTAGTTGTGTTTAAATATTTACCACGATGGGCAAAACAAATACCAAGAATAACATGGGCAAAATAACAAAATTCCACAATATGCTTAAAACACCAAGTTTCAGTGATTTATTCCATGATATACATGATCCTGTTATTCATGGAAATAAGGGTATAATGGAGATAATATTTGCACTTGAAAACAAGTGGAAAGATCCAAATAAGGCTTCAAAATTTTGTTCATTTAACCCTAGTGTAAATGCAACTGCAAATAAAATTGCACCATGGCTAGCTAGGTCGGCACACATGGCGTTACCTCAAGTATTCCCTTGCCCAAAAATTGTTATGCTCTGCGCCAAAAATTATGATGAAAATAGAAAAGCAATTGTGAATAAAATTACTCAGGAGGAAATTTTGTCCATAACTGAGAGTGAATTTGCTAGTCTGTTGAACCTAGGGTTTCAACAACAACATTCAAACGTACATATTGACCTAGGAAAGCTGGCAGATGATTATGAAAAATTAGATGCAGAACAGAGAGATTCTTATATCAGAGGAATAACAAGAGGTTGTATCCTAAGTCCAAATCACATGCCTCCTTATGATTTTGAATTTTTTGTGCCATGGGCACAGGACAGTATTTCCTTGCTAGCATTTTGTTTGGGATTGGATAGTAACAAACAAGTGGATGCCAGCATTCTTGAAATGCTTTATCATATTTATTTAAAAAAAGAACCAGTAAGATATCATTTTATTGAGCACATTGTTCGTTGCATGCAAGATCAATTACTAATGATTCAAAGAGGTTCAGAGAAGACATTTAGATTCACAACATACTTGTGCTATCTTCTCCTAGCAAAGCATGTGCATTATTTGAGGCAAACAAGCTTTGCAGTCAGACTGAAGGCCAAAATCCAATATATGAGTGGACACCTCATATAAGGATGATTGATAACAGAAGAAACTACAAAAATTTTGTAGACTTCTTTTTGGCACCAATGTACCATAAAATTACAGGCACTCCAATGCCTAGATTGCCTATTACTTGTAGAAATTGCATTCAACTTGGAAGTGAACTACAATTGGCTAACTGGTACTTAATGGAAGAGTACACTGTGTTAAGGTTTTACGGTTCATGGGTAGAACCCTACAAACTTCAAATACATGTAACAGAGAGGGTATTTGCATTGGAATATGTACGACAAATGGAGAGCACAGATGTACTCTTTCATGGTCAGTAAAAGAAAATGATATTTCCCTCCTTGCCATTCTCCTTTGGAGGGTTCGCATTTGAGAGAAGAGGATTCAAAGTGGCAGAAGCCTTTTTTTCAATTTTTTGATTTGATGTTGACAGTCACTGGCAGTATGATCCACTGAACATAATTGGAGCAAGGCTTAAGGGCATTGGGACTTCTGCAAGCAAATATCAACATGAAAGTATGCCTTTGATTGAAAATTTTAAAAACATGGACTCCTGGGAGGAGGTCAAAAAATAGATGGAGAAATATGCTGCTGAAAATAATATGTCAATACAGGAATTGTCATCACAAATAATGGCATTGCACAAACAGAAAGGAAAAGTGCAAGGCATGACATCATCCAATTTCCACAAGAAAGCTGATAAACCATCTACAAAACCTATTCCAAAAGAGCTAATGAATGATTGTATAGATGCTAGATGGAGTCAAAGCAAAATTTATCAATTTTGGAAAATGAGGAAGAATCTCGGTGAGCCAAAGACCTCTTTAGATCATGATGAGGCTGAAGAGGATAGAATATTTGACGAATTGTGGAATAAGGAGCATCCAACTGAAGCGCATCACAATGATACTAATGATGATTACGATGACCAAGATTCTTGGAATCCCTCATCCAGTACACAAATTTAGAGAGGAGTTGATGCATCCACCAAACTTCTATATAGCAAAGGGGCAGAAATTGTAGAAAAAATGGGCTACCAAGGTTTTGGTGGTCTGGGTCCTAGTGGAGAAGGGGTTTGGTTACCACCTCAACCACCAGCTATAGCACCAAAACATGGTTAGAAACTAGGCCTTGGGCATGGAGATCAATCATCAACTCAATCAATTCCATCCACATTGGATTCATCTCAGTTAATTAAATTTGTTCCTGCTTCATTTACAGTTCCACTTCCAAGCACTCAGATTCAATCTGAATCAACTGTCACTCCCACAGCTATAGATATCACGAGTACAACTACAACTAGTGGTCCAAAAAGGACATTGTATATAGATGCAAAAAAAATTGGTCCCGAAGATCAAGAAAGTGTAAAGAAGCAGAAGGTTATGACAAGTATTAGTAGTACTACTAGTACAACAACGCCAATGGTGACTGTGAGTCCAACAATTGCCCATCCTTCAGGACAAAACCCTCAAAATAGTCCACAAACCCCACTAATGGGTCTAGGTGTTGGTTATCCTCATGTTATTGGTGGAAGCTCATACATCAGAGCAAGTGCTACTGCTATTTCACCATTCAAACATTCAATTGTCTCACAAAATTTTGATTTTCGTTACAATGAATTTGTAACTAACTATGAAAAATCAAAAAACAAGAATAGAAAAAATAGTAAGACAATGAAGATGGAAGCAATTGCTACAGCTCGTGATGTAGAACCTGCAACTAATAGGCTATTTCCCACATATGACCCAGATAAAGATATGATGGAATTCATGGTTGTTATGCCCTCAGCTAGAGATAACAATCCACCAAAGAGTCAGTTAGATCCATCTCAATTTCAAGTTAGCACCCTCCAAATGGATTTATCCAAAATTAAAAATGTGGACAAGATAAATGTGTCCAAAATGACCAACCAAGTGGTCTACAGTTCAGTGATGAAGTTGGAGAGAGAGAAAGGAAAGCTTCAAGGCACAATAGATAAGTTAAAGGCAGACCTGGCAAATGTAAAGGCAAGTGAGAAAGCAGTAGTAAACAGATGCAAATAATTAGAGAAAAGGATAAAAAATTCATCCTCTGGCTCTTAAGAAGCAATTGAACAGCAAGAACAAATGGATGTAGAACTGAAAACTCTGAGGGAAAATTTGGAAAAAATGGGAAAAAAACTCCAGGATGAAAAAGAATCTTCAAAAAAGTTATACAGAAACTTGGAGAATGCTACAAATGTAAACAATAAGTTAAATAAAGAATTGGAAAATGAAAGGGTAAAAACAAAAGAGTGGGAAGAGAAAGCAAAAGGGTGGGAAAATAAAGCAGAGCAAATAAGAAAACATAGTGAACACCAGTACTTAGAAATGAAAGAAGACCTAAAGAAGGCAAATGATACTGTTAAAAAATATGAAAATGACTTGAATGACCATGTAAATAATACAGTAAAGCAAATAAAAAATTACTTCTGGGGGCACATAAAGACTTTTGCTGGTAGGTTGTGTGATTGGTTCGAACTCTATGAAGCTCTTACAGATGTTTTTGGGAAGCTAAAAGAGCAACTTGAGGAGAACAAAAGTTTTGGTCAGAGATAGAAAACTACAAAGCAAATTATGGAAGAAATCAACATCACTACTGACAGGCATTTGGCAAGCAAGGGAATTCAGGACCGCATTGGTTCAATAATAAAGGTGACCTCTGTATTTCATAAATGTCAAAAACTAACAGAAGCAGAAGAAGTTCTTGCTTTATTTGGGCCAAAGCTCGCCAAGATGAACAATAAAACAACAAAATTGATATCTCTTGGTTTATCGAGTCCTGGACCTGATTTCTTAGCAACGGGTTTCTTTGGAAGAGAAGTTTACAAAAAAAAGTTGGAGGACCAAATAACCTCTGATTTAGGAAACCTTCCTTAGGACAGAACTCATGAACACATTGCAAAGTGCATCAAAACATTCACAAATTTGCATGCACTAGTGGAACCAACATTGCTTGAAACTCGCTCTTCCAAGTATGGAATGCTGACGAGAATGCAGGTCATTTACCATAACATCAAATTTTTTTCCCTTCCAACTGAAGAAGAATAGAGCATAATATAGAAACTTATAGTATGTATGTGAAAGTACTTTCACTTTCAATCATCTCTATATCTTTACTATATATGAATATCTTTCATATTATCCTACATACTACAGTCTAGACTCTAGAATTGAGTTTAAAGTAACAAGTTTGAACTTTGTTTTTTGAATAGGATCAATGTTGCAGTCTTGCAGATGCTATTGCCTATGCTAAAATTGCTAATTTACTAAACCGGCCTGTCAAATGTAAAAATGTACAACTAAAGTTGTAGAGATGTTTTAGACTTGTAGATGTCTTACTGATTTAGATTTTGAGACTTCACATTAGGCAAATCGACCTAAAGCTGTTGTTGCTCCCTTTTTTCTATAAAAGGGAATTTAGGGTCATTGGCTTACAGGAATTGTACCATATTAGCTGAATATTGCAAATGAAAACCATTAATAATTATTAATTGTGGAATTGAATCTATGATTCTATCTAATTTTCATGTTTTCCAATTCAATGTATGTTGAATAAATGAATAAAATAGAAAACAAAATTTCATTCAGGAATTTCAAATTCAAATATGAATGATCATTGATGATATGATATAAACTACACTCTACAGTAATAATACTCTTTGTTCTCAAATTTTGTTAGAAGTTGTAATCTTTCCTTGGTGTGTTTATAAACCAAGGTTAGACCTCCTTTATTCATTATTATAATATATCACTTCCAATGTTGAAGGCATAGTATGCGCAAAATGGGGAGATCTTTTCTTGCCCCATGACTTTATGTTCTTATTACTTTGAGGTTATATTTTTGAACCAAGGTCAATATTTTGACTTTTTATAAATTGTGACTTTCCAAAATATTAAGTATGGAAAGGTGATTATTTTCTTTAACCAATCTATTTTTGTATATTTATTTGAGTATATATGGGGGCCCACATATATGCCCAGATAAATATATAATTTATGACTATAATATTTCAGAAATATATACCTTTACAAAATCAATTAAGTTCTCATGTTTACCCTCAATGGAGTTTATACCTGATATCTATATTTAGTTGATCTTCGTTATATATTTACTTAATTGGATTATGAGTAATCTTACACATTTGCCTTCATTTTGATATTTTGGTGTGCCCATAATTGCACTTTTATGCTTTTATAGCATTGTTCTATGCCCATGTTGGCACTTTCTGGTTTTATACCATTGATATACATGATTTATATGATATTTTTTTTTGAATTGCATAGGGAGCTTAATATTTTTTCAAGGATAACTATGTAGGTCCCCTCAGTATAACTGATACATAGTTTCCTTATCTGGCCCATGGAGTATCCCTCCATCCTATATTGGTATGCACTCATTTTATATGGAGTTTCCCTCCATGTTGTTCCATTTTCTGTTCCTCATGAAGAGGATGTTATTATTGGAGTTTTCCCTCCAAATTCAGATAATTTGATCTAATTTGAAGGCAATATGTTGTTATATCCTCATAATCCATTCTTTTGATTATCCTAACAAATCATGATAATTCTACTTTGATCAGCATGTCTCTCTTTTTACTTTATTTTCATATATTAATGTGATAATGATCTGCATACTTTATTGCTTAGATCATGAGTCATGCATGTTATGGATTGATCACCCATTAACTTGCAGTGGGATGATTCATTAAGTGGACTGTCTATATCCACATGATTGATGCAATGTTGATGCACGTATCATTAGTTGGCCTTGTCTGTGGTCATTTGTGCATTAGTATAATATTCTTTCCATGAGAGTATTGATCAAGCTTTTTACTCAATTTGTCCTTGTTGACAATTTTTTGAGCATATAATTTATCTTGATATTAGGTTATCTCCATTGTTTTGTGGTAACATGTTTTACTCATTGTTTCTCTATGAGATTTTTACTATCCTTATTCAAAAGGATTTCGAATTTGCATATATGATGGCATTCTGCTTGTGGATATTTGTCTTGTTTCAGGTGATCCATCAAGGAACCTTCTCAAGATGCGTCTATGCTTCCACTTGATCACATTCAAAGGACTCATGTACTTCTCTTGGATCTACAAATGTTCCATATGGCTTGAAGACAATCAAATTACTTCATATTGAAGATTAAGTTGCAGATTTTTGTAAATTATGGGTTTAATACCCTTTGATGTAATTTCCCCAAGTAAAGATTAAAGGGGGGTGTTAGAAGTTGTAATCTTTCCTTGGTGTGTTTATAAACCAAGGTTAGACCTCCTTTATTCATTATTATAATATATTAGGATATAAGCCAAGGTATCCTAATATATTTCTTTTTTGTCCTTTTTCCACTACATCTTATTTTGTCATCTAGTGGAATATGTGAGGACAAATATATATTGTAATTTCTAATTTTAGATTATTCCTCCTTAAGAGGAATCTCACACTTGGCATCACACACTTATGAATGGTGGCATTCATAGACATGGGAGTTACATTCCAACTCCTCTCTCTCATCTCTATTTAAGAGATGACCCTCCTCTCTCATTCAATAACAATGAGGTTTCTTCCTCTTCTCAAATATTGTATGAGCCATTGCTCTCTTGCTCTCTCTTTTTCTTCTTAGGCTTTTCATGCCTCATTCATAATGTCACAAGGGGTTTTCTTTGCTTTCCCCTTTCCAAATATCTTGTCTCCTGGTGTTGGAGCTTGAAGCTTTCTCTCTCCTATTTTATGGTAATATCTTATCATGCATTTACTCACTTAGATTCTTTCCTGGTATTGCTTATTTACAGATTTCTTTTTCCATTTCTAACAAATTTTAATGATGAAACATAATACATTCTAATTTCTTGCTTTTCTAAAATGAACATTGAATGATAGGATATCGTATAGTAGTTAATAAGTTCAAAAAATACCTATTGGTTGCCACTGCTAATTTAGCAAAAATTTCCTAAATTTTCCAATTCATCTCTATGTCGTCATCATCATCTAGTTTTGGTAGTCCAGTTGCTTCATTGCTCTCTTCATTTTTGTTTGTGTCTTCTTCAACTTCAAGTTCACTCTAACCTCCGCTTCTATGACTCGGACTCCCAATCCCATGGCCAGTGCCACTGCCAACTGTACTTGTCCCACTTGGAGTCATTGTAGGAGATTGGTTAATGGTGTTGTCCAGTCCCACCCTTCTTCTTTTGCATCTTTTCTTCCAGATTTCCATTGCTTTTTGAAAAGGAAAAGTACTGACATTATACCTAGATGTGTATACCCTCAAGCATGATTCCAAATTCTTGTCTAGTTTGTTTCTTAGCTTTGATTTTAGGAAGCCCAAAGCACTGAAAACTCTCTCATCCTCCACTAAACCCAATATCATGGTTTGACATAGATCAGCAAGCTTGAAGTACTCTGAAATTTCTTCACGCAACAATGTGCTCTGTTTTAGTTCTGTCCAAAGCTTTGTTCCCGAGCCCTCTTCATGTGGGTTACACATTAATTGATATTGATGCTTCATGGTCCTTGCAAAGGTGCCTGATTGCTATCTAAGAAGACCCTCATCTAATATTCAGTTGATAGTCACTCCATTGAATTCTATAGATTTGCAAAATTCCTTTATCAAAATCAACAGCCTTCTACGATAATCTTCCTTATTGTTGAAGGACCAATATTGAGGAAACACAATTGCCATGGCCTCAAGCAGTTGATCATATGGGAATCATGATATTATTTTAGAGGAAACTCTATAGGCTATGTCCCTTGTAGTAGATGCTATAGACTCGATGATCTTGGTAAACTCTTCCCTTGTAACTCTTGTAGCTCTCTTCTTTGGGGCACTGTAGTACATTGGTATCTGAAATCCCCTTACACAAACACATAAATCTCCATTTTCAACGATCTTTAAATAATTATCAGGATCGTCCAAATTTGTTAGTTTCTGCCAGTGATTAAATCTATCATCAAATAAATTTAGGTCAGTACGATAGAGACTATCGAGGGCTCGACATGACATTTTCTGCAACTGAGCATATTCTGCAATATACATGGCTCTTTGCTAGGCTTTTTTCATAATTAACCTCATTTCTTCTAGCATGGGAAGAAGAGATGCCAAAGTCAAAAGTGTCTCTATATTGCTTAACCTCCGAAGCAGGTCACCACATCTCTGATTTTATGCATTGTCTCGATTTTTGTACATCAGTCCAATCAAAGATTGATATTCAGAAAATACTCGATGCGCTAGTCCATCCAAAGAGATCCATCTAGTATCAACATCTTTTAGAAGCTTGTTTCCATCGGTAATTCCATCAGCAAAGTGTTGAAATTCCCTAAAACGCTTGGGACTTCGACAAAAATATGCATACAACTCTCTTACTAAATCTTCAACCTTGTTTACTGAAGGAAACTTCTTCACAACTCTAAAAGAAAGATTCATCCTATGGGCCATATAGTGAATGGCACCAACATATGGTGAACAAGAAGCCTGCATCTTTGTGCAAAGACCATTCCTTTGACCTTGCATTACTGAAGCTCCATCCACTCCAACACAGACCAACTTCTTCGCTATTGTCAATTCATCCATAGCTCCATATTCAATTAAATTTCTCTTTACTAACTAAAAAAAAGTTTTTGCTATCGCATTGTCTCTCAATTTAGCAACAGATAGTAGATATGGTTGGCGGACATTATTCTGTACAGTATAAACATGCATGCATACCCATGACGTATTATCTATTGTTGTAACTTCATCTAAGGACAATGCAATAAAGCTTGACTCTTTTATTTTTCTTTGTACATCCTCTATTTCAACCTGTGCAATATAACTTGCCCATTCCCATCCACTGTTTATCGACCAATGACTGACAAGATAGTTAGGAACTTTCAGAAAGTGTAAAAAACCACTCATTTCTGGATAGTCTATCATTGGATGCCCTCTGCTCAAAATATAGAAAACATTACTTAATTGAGCAGCTTTTCCACGTTCTTCTACTTCACTTGCTTTTGCAAAAATAGCATTAATAGAACCTTGAACTTCACCAGGCTTCATCTAAATTTTTTGAAACATATAATATTCTTCAGCATTCCTTTAATGTTGACATTGCTCCTTTGTTTTATATCTTACCACTTTTATTTCCTTACCATCTACAGTTGAGGTTTTGTAAATCTTACCAACATGTTTCTCTATGGTGTCTAGTTTAAGCTACAACTGCTTTTCCTTTTTATACTTTCAACTACAAATTGCACATCTGCATTCTACTGGTGGCTCACCTGCAATTGGATTGTCCATGGGCTCAATGAATGGATACTTTTCTGCCCAATAAAATTTAAATCTCCTGGCCATCTCCCACTGACGATTAGTTTTTCTTTTGATTTTCCTCTCCCTTTAGTGTCACTGTTACTGTTAATTGCACCATCATCATCACCGAAGTCGATTGATTCATCCTGGTACTGGTTATTTACTGGATATTCTTCTTCAAGGTCATCTTCATTAGAGATATTAGGTTCTGTAACTCTGTCACTAGATTTATTAGGCTCCTCAATTTGTTGAATGGACTCCTGTGTAGGTTGAGATTGTACAGGCTCCTCTGATGATGTACCTTCCTTACTTTGACCAACACTGTTGCGTCTACCCCCGCCAAAGTATGAAGATATATTTTTGCATTTCGTTGGCCTCTCTTGGACATCTCCACCTTCATTAGTCCTACTCCTCTTCCTATTTAAATTTGACTGTGACATCTCCATCAAATTAAGGCTGTAATAAAATACTATGGACTCGTAGTTGTAGTCGTTCCAGTTCTCTACTGATCGCAATACTATGAAGAAGGCTCCTTTTGGCATGTTTCAATAATGAAACTCATGTCTTAAATAGACAACTACAAATAAATCGTTTTTATTTTGGCGAATGGGCCGACCGTTACATATGATAAGAACTAATATTTGGCGAAGCCCACGTAATTTCAAGTAATCGAGTGGGAAAATATGGTAGGAATTTGGGACCCCATTGTGTGTGATGCATGGAAAATTGGGTCCTAGGACAAATAAAAATTTCACTTAGGAAAATGGGAATTTGGCGAATGATGATCGTCGAAAGAGACACTCAATTAATTTCGTGGCAAATAAGAGTAAACATTAAAGAGAAATATGGGCGAAGAACCTGACTACCAAACTGAAATTACGTAATAATAGTGGCAAACATTCTGACCACTATATGAGTATTTTATAGAATCTGGATGAACCGGTCAACTAGTATATGGTTTTTTTTCGCCAATTTCTATAGCTCGATCGGGACATATTCACCATTTGGTGACTAATCGCCACTAAAAAAATCCCTGGTTTGTACCTTAGTAATCTTTTCAACTAACCTTGTAGTTATCTACCTCTTGTCTTCTTCAACCCCAACTTTGTCTTCTCTAACCTTTTTCTTATGTTCTGAGGTAGTGCAAGGCAAGAGAATCCCCAAAGGAGATGTCTTAGCCCCCAGAAAATAACCACACAATAGAAACACAATAGCAAGAAGCAATGATGCAATATCTGATACCAAATCACAACTCTTTATTCATAGATATAACTGTTTACATGCAATATGCCTGGCTGTAAGGCCTTCTAAGTTAGGGACAAATACAACAAAAAGTACAATAATAGTTCTACAAGATCCCTCAAGATCCAACTTACAAACCCAATCCCAGCTAGTCCAAATACACAACTAGATAAGAACAATAAGAAGAATCGACACTTGTACCCTCAGGTCCACCAAGCAATCTCCTTGTTTCTAAACTACAACCATTAGCTCTTCTCACAAACTCACAACTCCACCACAATCTTGTTGTAAACTATCTCACATTCAATGCTTTGTTCACAGACTCTGAAAAATTCACCCTTTAGTTACTCCCAAAGTCACCACTCCTAAATCCCTTCTCCAAAATTGCTTACAAAAAATTCTAGAACATTACAAAATAGGAAGGTGAACCCAACAATGATTTGCACACATCTCAAGACAAGATCTTATCATAAACATCACGGTCAAAATAAATCCTTCAAGTTAGCTCACTCCAAAAATGCAAAAAACACGTCCAAAATGCTGACACTCAACATCAATAGGAAAACTCAGCACATGAAGAGTCACTCGACACACACTACAAAGTGAGATGGGATAACATGCTAACCTGAGTGTTAACATGATGTGGGATAACCTCAACTTGGCTTAAACTATGTTAGCAAATAGTTTTTTCCCAAGATTTTTGATAGTTTATAAAAGGGAAAAACTTGTAGACTAAGGTGTAGCTAACCTTTTATGAAAAGATAATCATTAAATCCTCTATTGAGTGAAAATCTTCCTAATGAGTATTATATTGAAAATACTTAAAAGCTTTGATTTATCTCATGAATACAAGATAAATGTGAATATTGAAAAACCATTTGATTTTAACAATCAGTATCATCCACATGATTGAATGTTAAAATAGAGGATAGATAGTGAAATAATATAGATTCCACCTCCCACAACCTTCAAGTTTTAAAACAAATAATTCCAGAACACACAAAAAATGTAACTTCACTTCCACATATAACATACACCCTCAAGAATGTAAACTATCATAAAGTAGACAATAGTATCTACTTCAAAAAGCTTCAATGCATAAAACTATATAATTTTACTTCAACTTGTTGCTAATCTAGGAAATATTCTATTTAAAATTCAAAGTGCAAAACCTTAAAATAAAATTATTTCTGTATTAGTCTACAAAGAGATGACCCCTATTAAATATTATCTATTACATATTTAAACAACATAGGGCTAGATAACTATCCAAAATTACCCCGCCAGGAGTAAATTATCTCTTAGTTAACACAATTGTGTTAAGTGAAATGCATAAAAAGAAATAAACAAGAGAAAACAAAATGTAGCTACCCAATGAGCATGTTCCATGTCAGGAAGAATTGTCCACACTAGTCATGATTCTTGTAGCCTTCCATGTCTCATAAGCAGTGGTAAATGTAGAGATAATTGACTGATGAGGTAAATTGATGTAGGTAATTCCATGTTTCTAGATTTCCTTTTCCCTCTTTAACTTTGTTACTTTTTCTTCATGCATTTCCAAATGCTTCAAGTTTATTATCAACATAGCCTCAGTATAAGCGGCATTTGAAAATCCTATCTGCATGGCATTTTCTTCTCCTAAATCTTTTGAAACTTCTTCTAGACTTAATTTATTATTTCCTCCACCTTGGCTATGGAGTCCTCTTCCTTACCTGTGCAATGCTTGCTGAACCACTTTAGATCACCTTGGATTATTTCATCCACAAGCTTGAGACCATTCAAGATTTCTTTTATCTCAATTAGTGCTTGGATCAGTGCCTCATTCTACCATTCGATACATTTTTTAATCATATTATAAAGTCTTATCATCCAAGCCAACCACAAGGCATTCAATTTGGAACCTTTGCAACCCAAATCCTTGAATTTCCTGTACCTAGAGCACCACTTTTACCCAATTATTTCTTTCTTTTTCAAAGCCTTCATTATTGGAATCCACCTTTTTGATGATGGCAACAATTTCCTTTGAAGCTTTGTCTAAAAGACTTATCTGTTTCACGGTTTCACTTAGGACATATTGCAACCATTCTTCAGATGTCCTTGTAACAACTTTACATTTTTACAAATTATCAAGCAACTACTGATTGGATGAAGAAGATACATCCACAATTGCAGACATCTCATTTAAAGGCTTAGGTTCTAGGTGCAAGATAGAGTTGATATACTGCACCATGCTCCTCATTGCCTCTTTCATGTCTTGTTTATCCTGAGCATCTTTCCAAACTCTGTCCACAATCTTTTTGTTTGAAGCTTCAAAAATCTTCATATCCACTACATGAATCCCCTTTCCAAGGTCAATCCTTTATACTTGATAATATTGAGGAGTGATATCCTCATGTGAGCTACCTTTTGGTGGCTTGGCAATCTCGACTGACCAATGCCCTGAACTTTTATCAAACTTTATCTTGGATTCAATTTTGGCCTTTTTGGTTTTCAAAGATTTTCCTAGACACTTGCTAACCAAGTCATCAATAGGCATAGACAGGAGCATCGTACTTCTTTTCTTCTCGATGGAAGTCTCCAGCCACTTGGGCATAGCAAGGTCTTTGTCCGTCATGGAAGAAACCTTAGTTAAGGCCAAGGTACTTGATTGAGTACCAATGCTTTTAGGTAACTTTTGAGGATTTGATGCATTATCTACCATGGGGGAACTAGGAGGCTACTCTGGATTTGACTTTGTTTCTATAGAATCTAGATCAACTGTCACTGTATCCTTTCCTTTTCTTGATGTTGCTTTCTTAGTACTCGAGCAGGTTACCCTTCTGACCTTTGGCACCTCCTTATGAACTTGAAGTTGAAGTGGATGTGAAGTTGCTTCAGCTTCAACTTTAGGGGAACTTGCAACAAGATCATTAATACTAGGGTTAGTGATGGACTTTGGCTTTGAGTGTGCCTTTTTATGTTTAGCTCTTGAGTATTTGTCTGGGACACTAGGGGTAGCTAATTTAACATTCTTTGACTTCAACCATTTTTTCAGTTCTTCTCAACACTTCTGAAGTACAGGAAAGCAAATCTTCTTCCCTTCTACTCCAATCAATTTTAGGAATGGGCATACATTCAATTTGATTAACATAAAATGGGTCAATCACTTCTTCAACTTCATCTTCTGTTATCCCATGTATATTTTTTTATTATACTATATATATATATATATTTTTATACACTTTTTATATATGTTTAAATTAAATTCATTGTTTATAGTTTAGTTCCATTTTATGGATAAAAATATGATAGAATATTCTATCATATTTTTATTTCATTTTGGAACCTTATTATATACTATTTACTAATAACAAGAGATCCACGATACAAATTGATAACAATTAATAAATTCTTACATACACTTACATACATACATCGAATTTTGAGTAAATGAAAACTATGTCATTTTAAGATATTCAATTATTTCTCATATTAATAATTCTAATTGGTTTCATTTTCTATTCAATTCTATTCTTAATACTACTATTAATCTACAATTAAAAATTGAATTCTAAATAAGAATGTGTTGAGGTTAACTTCAAACATATTAATCTGGCTACATCAACCTAGACCGCAATCTTTTTTTAACTTCAAATTCATCAAGACAATTAGTCCAGTAATCTTCCAAATATGGAACATGGACTAATGAAGCTACATGTTTGAAATTATCTCTAGTGAAACCCGTATAATCAAAATCTTCTCTAGGAGAGTAGGGTTTGAGGCATAAGCGCGACAATGCTATTTTTGTTAATATAGCTTGCTTGAAGTTTGAGCATCTATAATGGCCAATTATTATGGGAAATATGAAAGAATATGACTTTTTGGTTCCTTTAGGAGACTCTATCATATAAATAAACTACCTACATATCTCTGATAAGACAATGTTGTCTAAACAATATCACAATAATGTAACGCTCCGCCAAGGGATCCAAAAGAATTAACGTAAAGTTTCACTAAGTTTGCTAAACATTTATTTTTTAAAGTAAGAATGTATAACATACACATCAAACACATAGTAGTGGAAGCAATAACATGTAATCATCGACAAACATACATTGCAAGTTACATTTCTTAAAGATCCCAAGACGTTGAGTCACGTTTAAATTTAATTAAATTCTAAGTCTAACAACTAATACATACATAAGAAAGAATAATCAGAAACTCCAATGTCCATAATATACATTTGTTCCGAATGCTCCATCATCCACTGTACATGTCACAGGGTATGAAAGGTTTAAAAGAATATACATATGTAAAGATCAAGATACAACATCCTCAAATCCATGATACAAGGTATAGTTAAAATATATGAAACTATTCACCATACATGATACATCCATACATCCATAATGATAAAACATCTATCATAAAATCTAACCATCTATCATAATAATCCAAGAACATAGTGAAGGTAAATGCCAATCATGAAATCTCCAGCCACGGTGACCACGGAATGGATCTCAATGGTAAGAGTAAAAGCACTACCACCCGAGTGCGTGGAACCTAAATGGTCCACTCCCACCACGCTGAGGAGATAGTCTCAAGTCCCAAACAAGGAATCAAAACACAAAACACAAGTACTCTCTAAGTCTGGGAAATCCTAAAAGTATGCTAACTCAAGGTTTCCTAAAAAGATCAACATCTAAATCCCAGAGGTACCACAAGACAAGTAGGAAACCTAATATGCAAGCGGGAAAGTGTCATCGCAAAAGTCACGTAGAAGTTACCCGAGCAATCCCTTAGGAATCTCGGGTCCCTACTGATCCCTGCGGCCACTAGTATCCTCTCGTACTGATGAGGCATACTATGGAGTGCAAGGTCGTAACCAAGTGTTTTCTCTACCCCATCCTAGTCTGTACTAGCACTCAAGGCATGGGAGAGAACATACAATTATCTTATTAGGTTCATTTTCCCTTCTTTAGTGTAAATGTTTTCACTTATTAAAACAACTTACAATGGGTTACTCCAGGCAGCCTCTTAGGGCCCCGATCCCCATTGCAAGCCACTTCCCGACTCTACACATAGATAACCTACCCTAGGCTCATGAAATCACAAATCAAAGAATCAAAATAAAATTGCCTCAGTCCTATACAAGCGACTGAATACATCATAAAAGATAAGTCACAATAATCACATCAGTTCTCATGAGAAACTGACAAGCATCAAATAATAATCATATGATCACAACAGTTCTCTATCAACAACTGAAGGCATCAATGATAAATCACAAAATCCAATGGTTCTCCAATGAGCAACCAGAAAGTATCCCAATAGTAAATTTCAATACTGATCGAAGACTCCAAAATGGTCAAGTCAAAACATGACATCATCAAGAACATAACCACCACTTCAGTCCTCTCAAGCGACCGAAAAGCAATCCAAGTATAACTGATCGAGACTCAAAAATGGTTATCAAATATAACTGATCGAGACTCGAAAATGGTTAAGTTAGATATCTTAAATACATACCTCTCAGCTTCACACAAGGAAACTGGAAAGCAATAACAAACAGTAAATACAATCATGTCATAGAGCACTTCATCACATTACCATGGTTGGGTTAAGAAAGATCGAGACCAAATCATCATGACATCACATTCACCACCCCAAGCCTCGGGTAACAACCTAAACTGGTCAACGCTAAACCAACCCCATAACACTCAAACATAAACAATATATAGAAAACATCATAGTCTCACAATTGGTTTTGATTTGAAATATACAGTTGAGTTAAACAATAAGGTTTCATTTTTCAGTGTTTATTTTCAAATAAAAAGTTTTATAGTTCAATTTGATTGATAATATACTATTGAGTAAATGTGAGGTTTCCATTTCCAGTTGAACGTATGTTTTAAACAGATAGAACCCATAGTTCACCTTTACAAATTAACCCGTTCCTAACTCCAAATGAAACACCTAATTACCCTTAATTGATTTTAAGTCAAAGTCCTAAAACAATCTAAGGTAATAATTAAATTATTAATAATCCTTGTTGATTATAATAATCTGTGCTTCCATTAAAATCGATGTTATAATATTAATCTTGCTTACACATATATTCGATTTAATTAATCTTAATTAAGTCAAACTATAACTAAGATTATTTAATGATACATAACGAATCATATTATATTTATTAATAATTTATTTATTTATAAAATTATTAATAAATAATAATAAAATTTCAATATAATTTAAAATTTAATAATTTTTAATTTATCTAATAATAATATTAAATAAAATAATTCTAAAAAAAAACAATTTATAAAAATTTAAATCGATTCACTTTTAATAAAATATGGCGTTTTTAAAGGCCCACCGGCCTGCCGTCCACCTGCGGCCGCAGGCAGCAGTACCACCTGCTGCGGCAGTCGTGGGAGAGCGTGTGGGGCGTGGGAAGTGGTGGCCCCGCCCCACCCAAAATATTTAATTAAATTATTTATTTATTTATTTATTTTTATTAAAAACTCTAACTTGTTTTTTTTTTTTTTTTTTTTTTAAAATGTATAAATTAAGTTTATTTTAAATTAGATTTATTTAACAATATATATAAAATAATTAATGTTTATTAAAAGACAACCCTTCTCATTTAAGTTCAATAATATATGTTTTATTATTACATATATTTTATAATTAATTAATTCTAAAATTTTAATTTTTTTTTTATAAACATTCACAAATATAATCTGATAGAGAAAATAATATTAACCATTCAAATTTTTAACTACAATTTTCATTTTCAAAGATTCAAACTCCTGCCAAATTTAAATTCTTTAAGTCTATTAATTAAACACAGATCCCAATTTGATCCCAAATTCCCTTTTTACCTACGAACAAGGTTTTCTAAAATGGTTCTCCAATCTAGATTTACAGATGAAATCGAATAGCAAAAAGGTCCAGAATGAAGAATTGACACATTCATACAATGAAATTTGAGAAGACAAGTTCTTACAATCACGAAGTAGATAGAAATATCAAATTGCATAATTCAAGCAATGATCAAAACACAAGACCCTACCTGAATCTGATGCTAACACACAAACACCCAAGAATTGTGAGAAGATTCGCCTCCAAAATCCGCGTCCAAATTCGTCTCTAAAAATGTTGTCTCCAATTCCTCCCTTAAGAATGAACCCCCAACGTTTGTGATAAGCAAATTTTCTCCTCAAACCGGGGCACTTAATTGTGCGTTCACCCGAGAAGACTCTTTGCACAACTGAGTTAACTCCAATTAACCTTTCTTATCTTTTATTTTATTTTGCATTCATCTTTCATGCACATTAAGTTGATTTATTAAATAACTTTATTTAATATTCTACTTGACTTCTATTTTAGATTAATTTATTACTTTAATCTCATGTACACTTTATGAAATTAAAATAATGTTATTCATTTCTATTATTTAATCTTTTAATTTCTTTATTTTCAACACATGCTTGCATCATGCAATCTTACAACTTTTAATAATTAATATATTTTCACTTTTTAATTTATTTTAGAAACTTAATTGATAAAATATTTAATTAACTTAAATAACAATAATATTTAGCATTTATTTAAAAATGAACTCTAAATATATTATTATTAAATTAAATAAATATTATAATGTTCTAAATTATCCTTAAACTTTTATCTCCAAATTTAATTCTTTTTATTTAATTAATTTCTCAATTAATTAAATATAATTAAATATTAAAATATCATAATAATTTTCTATTAAATTAAATCATTAATTAATCCTTTTAATTAAACTTAATTAATAGAAAATACATCAAGGACTCATAAAGCAACATATAAAAAACCCATCATAGAAGAACCATACTAAATCAAACAAAAAGGCTTATAATCACGAAATAACATCATTTGATGCATTCAGAGGGTACTTAACTCAGATACTTGTCCTAATTATCAATTAGGACAATTGGCTAAAGGGTTTAGGATTTGGACTTAAGAGTTTATCTCCCCTCTCTTACCATTGAGATAATGCGATAGGGTACGCTCATCCTGGCAATTCAGGGAAGTCAATACCCGGTACCTGCAATCTGCATAAAATTCACGCATGTGCAGACACAATATTCTAAGCTAAACAGACAATGGCAAGAAGTGGTGCATCGTGTAGATCCTGAATAGCAGGTGACTACGACTCCCTTCCTTAACCACATCAGAAACACCATACATAAATAAAAACAAACACACACACCATACACATGCAGTATGGGGTAAGTATCCATAAGAAAGCACGTGTGATAATAAACCATCTAACTAATCATCATCGATAACTGAAAATATTGAATAATCATCATACATGCATGAAATATAGAGTACCAAGTAATCTCATCTTATAATAAACTGAGTGTACAACAACATCTGATAATCTCTAAAATAATAATACTAATCATCAAACATAAATTGGCCTAGAAGAGTTTGGCAAGGATGACAGAAATGCGACTTAGGGGGAGGCACTACAAATAACTTGAGAGGCTCACCAGAAAAACCTTTAACTTTGAGATACATAAATTTAGGAAACTAGATATAGAAGCAACCATAAATCTTGATGGCTTGCATTGATTCTTCTAATAACCTATGATTTTCATGTCCTAGGAGCTCAAACACTAACCTTCTGAGGAATACATCATTCACCCTCCTAAATTCTTTGCAAAATTTAGTTGCTTGGAGATATTTGTAGTACTGATAGATAGTCATTTCATTGATCTAGGGCATGTGTGGAAGTCCCTCCCATTCCTTAGGTGCCACTAAAATGTAGATTAAGAAGGAGGACATAAAGGATGAGTTGTAAGTACTCATCGCTATTAGGCCCTTACATAAATTTTCAGTGATTAAATCAACCCAATCAATGAATTTTTCACCTTCAACAATCTTTTGAATAAAGTGGTACATCCAACTCTCCCAATGGAACGTGTGGTCATTACCCTTGACTCTATTTAAGAGCAACACAATTTCTACAATTTCTCTAATGAAATTCTCAATAGTTAAGGGTTTGGGCAATCTAGAGCATCCTTCAGCCAATTTTAAAATCCAAGTTTGAGCTACAATAGAATCATAGTCTTTATTTCTATCACCATACATATGTTTTACTTCCTCAAATGTCCAGGACTTATAAGGTTCTTTGTGAGGAATTCTTAGAGCCAAACTGACACTAGCTCTATTTATCTTGACCAACATCTCTCTAGAAACCTTCTTTATGTACTTTGTGCTGGGGTCATAATGATTTGCACATTCAACAACTAATTCCAGACACCCTATGGCTGATGGAAAGGTGGCAACTTCAAGTAACCCACTACTGTCCAATTTCTGGTATATGGGTCTAGACTGAGCATTTTTTTTCCACTCAACTATAGCAACTAGGTTTTTATTTACCAGGAAAGTATCCTAGATTTTTGGGAGGGAACTCAAGAGGCATGGCTTTTCTAGCTTAGGCATCTTAGGGAGGAAAAGCATCATGGTTTGGTTTGAAAGTGGAAGATTTACTGAGATAAACTAAAACACTTTAAACAAAAACTAGACACAATAAAAATGATAGAGTAGAATAGGATAATGCACTTACAATTCTTGACAGATCTCAACCTCCCACCTCTTTTGCTTACCAGCCAATGCTAAGAGCTCAAAATGATTAAATCATTAATTATACTAGCCAAATTGGTAATTTGAGGAAATGATTTCTTGGAAATCTTAGGATAGATAGGAGTAGGCAAAGGTATTTATAACAAGCATGTCACCTATACCTGACAGGACTCACAAGGTTATTTGCAATAAATTCCCATCAAATCCATACATAGATCTACATCTCATGATATCACAAAATCTCAACTCCACCTTTTCTCATAAAACCAACCATACTTTGGCACAATTTTTCTTAGCTGTGATACTTATTGCTTTTCATGTCTTCAAGATTGCCATTGGGTGGGACCCATTTCTTGCCTTGTGAATTGAGTTCATTATTTCTAGTACATCACATGCAAGAAAACAAGCAAACATTAGAAAACTATGAAGTTGAGGTTGAAGTTGAAGTTTTGAATCAACTCTGACTTCAACTTTAACTTTGAGGATGTGAACTTGGGCCGACATATTGAGACTTTGCTAGAGAGACGAAAAGTGGATGGAGCCAAACTTGAACTTGAGGTAGGTTAAAACTTCAAGTTACAAAAAGGAAGCTTGGCTAACAATATTGCACATTGTGTAAAAGTGGGGTAACAAACTATAAAATTAATGGCACTCGACAATAGCTACAACTTGGCAATAACTGCAACTCAACAACAACTGCCAGAGTGAACATAAATGATTAGGATAACATGTCAATCCAAGGACACTCCTACATCAGACACCCTAGGTTGAAAAGATGTTCTAGAAGCTGGAAGAACATCTTATAGGATTCAACACATACATCTCAAACTGGTTCTTTACATACATGTCCTCCAAGTCTTCAACTTGTACACTCTTTCCTTTGTTTTTCCTCTTCTTCTTCACATCCACCACAGGTGTTCCATAGGTATGCTTTCCATGTTGATCTCTAAACTTCTCAGAAGCTGCCAACTCAACTTAGATACCAATACTCAGGTTCCTCCTATCGAGCTCTTCATTCTGTAAAGGAATAAGGGAAAACTTCCTACCACCTTTCTCAACAGTGAACACATTCTTCACAAAATCATGCACAAACCTACAATCATACTGCCAAGGTCTACCAAGTAACACATGACAACTATTCATATACATAATATCACATAACACTTGATCCTTATACTACCCAATATGAAAATCAATAAGGCATTGCTCCCTCACTTCCAAAGCATTCTCACCTTGCAACTAGCCAATCCTATAAGGATAAGGATGTCTCACTCTCTTCAAACCATGTTTTTGAACCATCTCGATAGCAACAAGGTTATTAGTACTACCACCATCCACAATCACCTTGCAAACTTTGCCACCAAAATCATAAAAAGTCTTGAAAAAACTAATCCTCTAACAACAATCCAATATTCTCTGATCCTCAATACTCACCGAGCCAACAAATTCTCTCCTTGCTTAGGCTAACTATCCTAGACTTCAACCCCATTCACAACAGTAGCTATCCTACCAACCAGACATTTGAAAGCTCTATGACCTTCTTTTCCACATTTAAAAAAATTACCTCTGAACACACCTCTACCTGTCCTTCTTTTCTGATCATCAGGTTTTGGTTCACCCTCTATACTTGATTTAGCTTGTGCTGAGCTATCTTGATTCTCCTTTTCATAAGGATTTCCTTGATGTTTCCTCTTCAACTTCTCTTCAACTCTCAAAGCATATTGATAAGCATCCTCAACCAAAGGAATATTCAACATACAAATCTCATCTTGAGTATTCAATCTTAAACCATTGATATACTGAGCTACCTTTTCCTTTGACAATTCTCTATGCCCGGACTAAATAGTCAACTTATAGAACTCGGTATAGTCCTTCATAATCATATCCTTTTGTTTTAGATTCTGCAACTTCTTAAACAAATCAAGTTCATAATCTACAAGAATGAACTTAGCTTTCAACTTAGTCACCATCAATCTCCATCTAGAGATCTTCATTTCACCTTCCACCTCTCTATCTCTTTGTAGTTCCTTCCACCAACGAGTAGCATGTACCTTCAACTTAGTTTGTGCCAACCTCACTCTAAGTGGATCCTCAATATCCTCAAGCTCAAAGTAGTCTTCCAATTTACCAATCTAATCAATTAGGTCTTTAGGATTCAAAGTGCTTGAAAAATTAGAAACCTCCATCTTATGCTTTAGCTTCAACTGAGATTCAAGTTGAGCAAACTGACCAGTCCTAATTCCAAAGGTCTCTCCACATGATCATTTCTATCTTCACCACTTGATCCAACAACTTCAACATCTTTGGCAGCTTCCTCATAACTACCTTCAATACCCACATGCCTAGGTACGCCACCTAAAGTACTCACAATTTCAGCAATCATATCACTCTTCATCAATGTTATCTAAGATCTGAAATTGTCTTTGACCTCCTCCATCTCAGATCTGAAATTAGCTTTAACCTTCTTTGAGATTTGTTCTTCTACAACATCACTAAGATCATCAATTTCTGTGGGGTCCAATCTTCTTGGAGGCATCTTCCAAGGTTTTTACAAACCCTAAGCAATAGCTCCACAAATCTAGAAGATCAATTAGCTCCACCAAATTAACCTTCTCTAACCCACAATCCTAGTGCAAACTACCTCAACTTCGACGATCTGTTTACACGCTTAGGAACAACCTTCACTCTGATACCACTTAACACAATTCAATGTAGGAGAATCCCCAAAGGAGATTTCCTAGCCCCCAACAAATAACCACACAACATAAACACAATAGCAAGAAGTAGTAATGCCAAATCTAACACCAAATCACAACTCCTTATTCATAGATATAACTATTTACATGCAATATGCCTGACTATAAGGCCTTTTGGGTTAGGGCCAAATACAACAACAATTACAATAATAGTTCTACAAGATCCCTTAAGATCTAACTTACAAACCCAATCCTAGCTAGTCCAGATACACAACTAGATAAGAACACCAAGAAGAATCGACACTTGTACCCTCAGGTTCACCAAAAAATCTCCTTGTTTCTAAACCGTAGCCACTAGCACTTCTCACAAACTCACAACTCCACCACAATCCTATTATAAACTACCTCACATTTAGTGCACTATTCATAGACTCACGAAAATTCACCATTTAGCTACTCCCAAAATCATTGCTCCCAAATTGCTTACAAAATATTCTAGAACATTATAAAATAGGAAGGTTGACCCAACAATTATCTACACACATCCCAAGACAAGATCTTATCATAAATGTCATGGTTGAAATAAATCTTGCAAGTCAGCTAGCACAAAAAATGCAAAAAATATGTCCAAGAAGTTGACACTTGGTATCAATAGGAAAACTCAGCACATGAAGAGTCACTTGGCACATGAAGAGTCACTTAGCACACACTATGGAACTTGACACACATTGCAGAGCAAGATGGGATAACATGTTAACCCAAGTGTTAACACGACATGGGATAACCTCAACTTGACTTAAACTACAAAATTATTGGCACTTAGAAATTGCAACAACTTGACAATGACTGCAACTCGTCAACAACTGCCAGAATGAACACAAATGAGTAGGATAATATGTCAACCCAAGGATGCTCCTACATCATGTTTAGATAACCTTACTCACATCATTTCATGTTCTATCTTCAATACTTTTATTTCTTTATTCAAATTGTTGTTTCTTTCTAGAAGATCTATTATTGTTGCATCTATGTCACTTGATCTGCCTTCATTGCATATGTCCTCAACACTTTATTCTTTATATTGTGTGTCATTTTAAAATTATTTCCATATCCTTCCTTTTTTTAAAGATCTTCCTTAGTTCCTCCTTAGCAACCTTGACTTGCTCCAATGAAATCTTCAAATCAATTTTCTTATTCTTAGTTATCTTTCCCATCTTATAGGCTTCCATATCCAATATCTTATCTCTCAATTGGTTAGACTCTCGATAAGAGAATAGATCTTTGATACTAATTGTTGGAAATCTAATGGGAAAGTAAGATACTAGGGGGGAGGGGGGGTGTGAATTAGGATCTATGAAAGCTTTAACACTTCAAACATTAACCATGTATGATAACTTCATCATTAACCCTTATCTCAACATTACCATAAACCAAATCAAACATTCACTACAATATATTATCATATATAATATCTACTTGCATAATTAACACTTGCAACATGTAAACAACTCATAACACATGACACAAAGAATTGGTTATGTAAAAAACCCTCCAAGGTAAAGGTAAAACTATAGTGGGGACGACACCCAAAAAGTGTTAACTATTCTAGAAATAATGTTTTCTTCTTAGGGCTACAATTTTGACCACTTTTGATGATCTACCCTATGAGGGGGCTCCCCTATTAAGATATTTACAAGACTTATTTATTTTACCTTGATTAGAGAATTTTACCTCACAACTAAGTGAGTACTCTGTTAAGAGATTTACAAAGATATGTTAAAAACACTCTACTAAGATATTTACATACTACAACACTTGTTATAATGTATCAATAATAGATGTCCTTTGTACAAATTTTTATTACTTCCCTAATCTAATTTGTCACTGACTTTGCACTTCACTGCTTCTCTACAATGCTTAGTTTCTCTTCTTGATTCACCTTAATACTTCACATATAACCAAAAACCTAATCACATACTCCCCATACACATGAACTAGGTTATAAACCCTTCTTAAATAGACATTAGGTGAAGCTTCTAGATCATGATCAATAATCTAGATTCATTCTTTTTGTCACTTGGTCCTTGTAATTTTCTGATTGGTCAGGTGACTTGTGAGGCCCAATCTTTCATGGACTTGCTAGAAGTTATGATCATTTGGGGTTGGGTTGGAAATTTGCATGCCTATAGGCACTCATCATTGGATGAGCATGGGTAGGGTAGGGTATCATATGGAGGGGGCTTCTATCTTGTAGCTAGGTTTCATGATGCCATAGGGTTGGTAGAGGAAGTTTTAATTAAGTAATAATTAAATAAAATGTGTGAGTGGTAATAAAACTTAAGATAATGAAAAAGTTTTCTACGATGGTTCCAAGGGAGTACCTTGAGAGAGTTTCCACACATGATCCAAGCTTAGGCTTGTCAATTCCAAGTGACACTCCATGATGTTCGCCCCTACTTAGTAGCCCATCGAGTGTCTAACTAGGACCTATAGTTTATGCATTGTCTATGTTGTTGGTTTTAGTCATCATACTATTTGGCGTGAGTGTTAGCCATGGATGTTATGCTTTTTGTGTGTTTTTGGTTGGATCATTATCTCCATCAGCATGGTGGGAGTGGACCTACAGGTTCCATGTCATTGGGAGGTGTAGATACCCATACCACTGTTAGGGACCGATGTACAAAGATGGTCTTTTATCCTAGTGCGACCATTGTTGGATGTTTTCACTTGATGCTTCAAGTTCCAAAGTATGCTTTCTTATGATTTAAGCTTTCATTGGAATGCTTGGATATCATGATTAGATGATGTGAATTTATTTTTTGGTGTATATATTGCTTATTGGTTTAGCATGTTAGATTTCCTATTCATATGATGTTTAGTGTATGATAGATAATGTGGTTGATTTATTGGATTATCTAATGCCTTACTTTTATCATGTTAGATTTTGTTATTCTTATGTTGTAGCATGTTTTAGTAGTGACATCCTCATAAGATAATACCAATGATTTGGTTGATAGTTTGGGATGTTACACATGGGGGATGGCTAGGATCCATGATGGTCTTTTTGATGCTATTAATGGTTGGGAGGAACCGCGTACTTAGTTTGGTTGTTCAATTATTGCGATGTTATTTTTGTACATTGAAATGTTTCTTCTATATACTATGATGTTGCTTTCAGTTATTTAACTTCACTACTATGTTAGATGGTTAGATGCAAATCCATCTAGCAACTATTGTTCTTGAGTGTTCATTCCTCAATTTATGTGGATTTGGTAATCTCCGGTGTACAAGAAATTTATTTCCTAGCTTTTTACCTTTATGTTTTTTGGCTTACTGATTTGTATCCTCGTGCAAAATTGTACTTTCTCACATGAGAATGCAAATGTTTGTGCAATGTGCTAGGTTTCCTCACACAACTTAGGTGAATCCTTGTGTGAAACCCTATGCTAGTTAGGGTGTTTTAGCTATTGGGCCAAGCATGTCCTTACACAAGATGGTGTTTCCTCATGTGGCTCAGTGTACTTTCTCGCACAATGAGGTACTTCCTCGCTCAAGACTGTCAGTTGTTATTCTCTCGCACTAAAAATAGAAGGCATCTCCACTATCTTTTGAAGAATGCAATTTGGACTTCTGAGTACCCTTTAGGAATGCTAGTGGTTCCATGATTTGATAGATCAAATATTTTGTGTTCTAATGTCATCTTGGGTTTTCGTTCTTTAGTTTGGTCGTGTCAATTAGGTTGTAGCTTTTGGAGATTTGTTGGTTGCTGGGATTGTTGGTGAAGTCTTCCATTGTGATCTTAGTGATCCTTGTATGATGTTGTCATGTGCATTCATACTTGTACAAAAAATATCTTGGCTTGAATTGAATTCTTATTCCAAGGATCTTTGGGAAGGGCATTATATAGTACAATAAGTAAGTTAAGAGACATTACATGTTTGATTGTTGATTTCAAACCAAGAATAGTTAAGTCTGCATTAGTCAATCAAGACTAGATAAATGCTATGAATGAGAAGATTGATCAAATTGAGAAGAACAATACCTAGACATGAGTACTAAGAACTACAGACAAGAATGTGGTAGGAACCAAATGAATTTTTAGAAATAAGCTGAATAAGAATAAAGAAGTGGTAAGAAACAAAGAAAGATTGGTTTGCAAAGGTTATGCACAAGATGAAGGAATATATTATAGAGAAATGTTTTCACCTTTTTAAAGATTGGAAGGAGTAAGAACATTGTTGGCTTATACTACCTACAATAAGTTGAAATTTTATCAAATGGATATCAAAACCTGCATTTTTTATTGGAATACTCAAAGATGAAGTATATATTGAATAAAATGAAGGATTCATTGAACCTGATCATAGGAACATGGTTTGTAAAATGAACAAGGCATTATATGACTAAAAAAAGCACTGAGAGAATTCTATGAAAGGTTACATTCATATTTTATTAAGATTAGATTTGCTAGAATAAGTGAGAACAATAATCTATATTTGAAATGTGAATCTAAAAATATGATGTTGATTGCAAAAATATTTGTGGTTGATATTATTTTTTAAGGAAATGGCATGTTATGCAAGATATTTGTTAATCAAATGAGTTCTAAATTTGAGATGTCAATATTTGGTAAAATCAAAATTTTCATTGAATTACAAGTTCATCAAACAAGAAAAGGTGTATATGTGACTCAATCTAAGTATGTGAAGAAATCTTGAAGACATTTGTGATGGATGAGTCTAAGCTAGTCGGTACACCTATGGTGACTAGAGTGAAATTATCAAAAAGAAGACATGACTAGAAAGGTAAACGAGACACAATATAGATCCACTATTGGTAAGTCAAAGTATGTTGTACATAGTAGACTAGATATTACACATGTTGTTGGTATAGTTTCAAGGTTTTGATCTAATCCAAAATAGACACGCATGACCGCTATGAAGAGGATATTCATATATCTTAAAGGAAGTAAAAATTATGGCCTATGTTATAAACAAGATGATAACTTTAATCTTAAAGTCTACATAGGTTGGTAATGTTGTTGATAGAAACAAAACAAGTGGCAGAGCTTTATTTTTAGGAGAAAGATTGATAACATGGATAAGCAAGAAATAAAGTTGTATTTCACAATCTACTGGTGAAGCTGAATATGTTATTATTGTAGTCAATTGTTCTAATATTATATGAATTAATAAATTGTTGGAAGCTTTGAAAGAAGAGATAACCAATCCTGTAAATATTTCAAAAAATTGTTAGAATTTTTTAGAATAACTAAGAGGGGTGGGGGGTGAATCAGTTATCCAAGGTCCAGATGTACAAATAAAACTTTTCACAACTTAGTGAACCCATATCCATAAAACATTTTCATCATGCATGCATCCATTAGATTATGCATCCACTTAAATTGTCAAATCAATTTGCAAAAATGTAAACATGAAACATAATAGATTCAATAACACATTTGACACAATGATTTAACATGGAAACCCAATTTGAGAAAAACCACCAGTAACATGTTACTCATTCTCACTCTTCTGAAGTGATGCCCTGTGAAAGGCCAACCCTGTTAAAAGTTAAAATACACACTGTTAAATGTGACCCGGTTAAAATATTTTGATCATCTTGTTAGGAGTGATCCTTATTAGAGGACTTTAGATCATTCACTTGGAATTTCACCTAATTAAAGGATTTACAATTGACTATTAAGTCAACCTTAATCCAAAGGATTTACCCTAGATTGATATAATGATTAGAGAGTAACAGTAAGGCTTGATCTAATAATAACTTACGACACACTTGCAGATTACATATCTCTATTTTAGTCCTCCATTTTGCTTGACTTTCATACACTTCAACTTTGGTAGCTTGTTCACCCTTTAAGAATCCATACCTTTAAGCCTTCTTGCTTTTCTTGCCAATGTAGTCTCTTCTCTTAGGTCACTGAATGAAGTAATACCCTAGACTCCTTGTCTTCCTTACGTTCTCACACATGACAACCCTTGCTTTTGACCAGTCATCTCTATAAATAGAGAATTAAGATCTTTTTTTGTTCATCCTCCATCATCCATTTTAGGGTTAGGTTAGATTTGGTAGGACTCAATAAATATACCCCTCATTTCATTTCATTCCCTTCTAGAAACTTCTCCTTCAATCCTTTTTGAATTTGCCTAAAAAATGGTTCATATTGAATATTGTGCCACCAACTTATCAATCTTATCTTCCACATGGTTGAGACAATTCAAGAAATCAAACTTCTCAGCTCAGATTCATCAAATTCTCGATCTTTCTCATAATGTTAACACTCAACATTAACTAGATTTTGATGCTCAACACATACTATGTTGCTCAACATCCTCTACTAAATCACTTGGCATGAAATAAAGTTTACTGGTGCTCGACATCAACTAAACTTTAGTCAGCTTACACTATTTCACTTAGCTTAGACTGAAATTGACTTTGCTTGGTTGCAATTGATTCTTTGATCGGCTTGCACTAACTTTGCTCAGCACCCACTATCCAGTAGGTCAAGCTTGGCAGACAAACTTCATTTAACATATTCTTTTAAACTTAATTAGTGTAACCAACCTTTGCAACTTTAAGTAGATTATTAATGCACTATAATATCACTATCTTAATTGATTCTTGTACTTCTTTTCATATCATAACTCAACCTTTCCTCTAGGTGCTATTGTTACCTCATTTGATCAAATCCTCTTCATTAATCAAATAAATGATAGTTCTTAAATCATATAAGCAATTCTCTTACTAACAAGTAGCAGGTCTGACATCAGTGATAGAATAATGATTGAAACACATTTATCATACTTGTATCATTCTGTTTTCAACAATCTTCCTCTTTGGCATTGATGGAAAACCAAACTTATCAGACTTAATCAGTAAGACCAACAAAATACCAAAAAAGAAAATAATTCCTTGTATTAAAATCTCTCCCTCTATCAGCAACTTTCATCTTCTGAATAGGTTACAAAATTCTATTATGATGAACATACAATCAATCAACTCATCCTTATGACTCCCTCTTGATTACTTCTTATATCTCCCTCAACAATATCTCCCTCTTACTAAGTAGATGTAATCAATAGGTACACTTGTACACTTTCTCCTTCTGAGTAGATATGTCATAGTTATGTATCTTCTATATCTAGATTTCTCCCTCTGTGATTTCTTGAACTCATTACACTTTTCTTGACAACAATTTCTCCCTCTTTTACAAATCATATGTAGATATGAATATTTTCATTTTGTCCCTCTATCACCTTGCTTGTGACTAATTTATAACTCCAAATCTTTGATTACTTTAGGCAGCTCCTAAAGTTAGATCCACTACATCAATGTGTAACATATGCCAATCAATTTGTTTGAAGCAGGGCACTCCTCATGCTTCTCAGATAGCCTTTGATAGTTTACCTCTTAGATACTCATGAGCATCCTTAGGTAATACTTTTGTAAAGATATCAACTATTTTCTCTTTTGTGTTAACATATTCCATCTTCACCTCTTTATCTTGAAGTAATTCTCTCAAGTAATGATACTTGATTGCAATGTGCTTAGTCTTTGTATGCATCACAAGATTCTTTGATATATTTATAACACTTGTATTATCACAATAAAATATCCCAGGTTTAGTGATTTCCTCCTTCATACCTTTGAGTAGTTATTTGATCCATACATTGTTTGTACAATTTACTACAATAGCAACATATTTAGCTTCAACAATAGATTGAGAAATGTAGTTTTATTTCTTGCTAGTCCATGTAACCAACCTTTTGCCTAAGAAAAATCCTCCTCCATTGGTGCTTTTTCTATCATCAATATTTCTAGCCCAATCATCATTAATATAGGCTCTCAATTCAAATTTCTCATTTTTCTTGTAGTATAGACCACACTCCTCTATTCATTTCAAATATCTCATTATTCTCTTTACTACCATCAAGTGATTCTCCCTAGGATTAGTAGAGAATCTTGCAACTATCCTTATATATAATGCAATATCAGGTCTGATGTGTACTACATATTGTAATTTTCTAATCATGGACCTGTATAATGTTTGATTCACCTTAGATGAATCATCATTCTTTGATAATCTATGTCTAATCACCATAGGTGTACTTACTAGCTTAGAATCTTCTAATCCAAAATTTTATAGTATCTCCTTTACATACTTTGACTGGGTGATGTATATACCATATTTCATTCGATGTACTTGCAAACCCACAAAGAAGTTTATCTGTCCAAACATAAACATCTCAAATTCTTACTTCATTTCATTTGCAAAAGCATTACATAAAGTATCTTGACCTCTCATCAATAAAAAATTTAGATAGAAAAATACCTTTTCCTTTTTCTACCTTCAATTAGAGATTTATGTTATCATTAGTCCTTTCAAATCTAGTCTTCACTAGATAATTATGAAGCCTCTCATACCATGCTCTTGGTGCTTGCTTCAAACCATATAAAGCTTTGTGTAGTCTACATACTATGCTTTTGTTGTTAGCATCAACAAATCCTTTTGGTTGTTCTATATAAACCTCTTCCTCCAATATACCATTTAGAAATGCAGACTTAACATCCATTTGATAAACTTTGAAACCTTTGTATGCAGAGTAAGCAAGCAGAGTTCTTACTCCTTCCAGTCTTGCAATAGGGGCAAATGTCTCTCCATAATCTATCCCTTCTTCTTGTGCATATCCTTTACAGACTAATCTTGCCTTGTTCCTTGTAACTTCACCATTTTCATCTAACTTGTTTCTGTATACCCAATTGGTACCAATCACATTTTTGTCTTCTAGTCTAGGAACTCAAGTCCATGTCTTATTTTTCTCAATTTGTTCAATTTCTTCTTCTATGGCTTTACTCTACTCCACATCTTCTAAAGCATCTTTTAGTATTTTACGTTCTTGCATGCTCAACAAGAATGTCTCATTACTCAACTTGTTCCTTGTCATTTGTCTAGCATCTTTATCTCCAATGTCTTGTGCAGTAGGGTGATGTCTCTTGACATACGTAGACAATCTTGGTTTAGCTCTAGCTTCTACATTTGGTCCAGATGTATAAATAAAACTTTTCATAGCTTAGTGAATCCATATCCATAAAACATTTTTATCATGCATGCATCCATTAGATTATGCAATCACTTAAACTTGGAGGTTACAATCAAATCAATTTGCATAAATGTAAACATGAAACATAATAGATTTAATAACACATTTGACACAATGATCTAACGTGGAAACCCAATTAGGGAAAAACCACCAGTAACATGCTACTCATTCTCACTCTTCTGAAATGATGCCCTATGAAAGGCTAACCTTGTTAAAGGTTACAATGCACAATGTTAAATGTGACCCAGTTAAAGGATTTCAATCACCCTATTAGTAGTGAGCCTTGTTAGAGTACTTTAGATCATTCACTTGGAATGTCACTCGGTTAAAGGATTTACAAATGATTGTTAGGTCAACCTTAATTGAAAGGGTTTTCCCTAGATTGATAAAATGATTAGAGAGTAACAATAAGGGTTGATCTGATAACAACTTACAACACACTTTTAGATTATAGATCTCTATTTTAGTCCTCTATTCTACTTGACTTTCATGCAATTTAGCTTTGGTAGTTTGTTCAACCTTCAAGCATCCATACGCTTAAGCCTTCTATATTTTCTTGCTAATGCAGTCTCTTCTCTTAGTTCACCAAATGAAGCATTACCCTAGACTCCTTGTCTTCCTTAGGTTCTCAGACATGAAAACCTTTGCTTCTGACCAACCATCTTTATAAATAGAGAATTAAGATCTTTTGTCATTCATCCTCCATTGTCCATTTTAGGTTTAGGTCAGATTAGGTAGGATTCAATGAATCTACCCCTCATTTCATTTCAATCCCTTCCAGAAACTTCTCCTTTAATCATTTTTGAATTTTCCTAAAAAATGGTTCATCTTGAATTCTATGCCACTAGCTCATCAATCTTATCTTCCACACAGTTCACACAATCTAAGAAATCAAACTTGTCAACTCAGATTCATAAAATTCTTGATCTTTTTGATAATGCTAACACTCGATACTAATTAGCTTTTGGTGCTTGGCACATATTGCATTGCTCAAAATCCTCTATTAAATCACTCAACATGAACTAAGTTTACTAGTGCTTGACATCAACTAAAATTTACTCAACTTAGATTGTTTCACTAGGCTTACACTAAAATTAATTTTTCTTGGCTCCAACTGATTTTCTACTCAGCTTGCACTAACTTTGCTTGAGACCCACTATTTACTCCGTCAAGCCTGGCAGACAAACTTCATTTAACTTGTTCTTCTAAACGTAATCAATATAACCAACCTTTGCAGCCTTAAGTAGATTATCAATGCACTATAATATCATTGTCTTAACTGATTCCTTTACTTTTTTTCATATCATAACTTGACTCTTCCTCTAGGTTTTATTGTTACCTCATTTGATCAAATCCTCTTCATCAATCAAATAAATGATTTTACTTAAATCATATAAGAAATTTTCTTACCAAGAAGTAGCAAGTTTGACATCAGTGACAAAACAATGAATAAAACACATTTATCATACTTGTATCAATCTATTTTCAACAAAAATATGGTGATGCATGCAAAGGCAAAGCACATATCAATCAAGTATCATTATTTAAGGGAGTGGGTACAAGAGAAATAAGTGAGGCTTGAATATGCAAACTCTAAAGAGAAAACTGCAGACATATTTACTAAGCCATTGTCCAAGGATACTTTTGAGTATCTACGAGGTAAATTGGGGATTCTTCTCCTATCCAAAACTCACTAGGTAAAGATGTATGTTGCATCAATTCATGGATGAATGGAAATATATTTGTGGAGTTGATGCAAGAGTTTACACTTTAGGAACATTTCTGAAGTTGTGAAGATGACTGTAATGAAACCAATTTATTGTACATGCAAGGTACACAGATAACTACAAGGCTTTATAAGTTTCATATAAAAATTTATAGTGACCTTTGGTATCACTGTCAAAGGGCAAGATATCTAGCAAGGAGAAGGAGAAGAAATAGTAAAACTAGAGAATGTCAAATAGAGGAGAGAGACATCAAAGAGAGTATCAATGAAGAAGGAAAAAGATAAGTTAAAGGAAGAGAGTGAAATGATTATCAAAAGAATACTGCTAAATAGAACAAGATCATATCCTAAGGGTGATTAATGTTGAAAGAAGATCATTAATGCTTAAGACAATATTCATCGAGTAACAACATTATTCATTGAGTAGTTGGCAAAGTTAAGTTGGAAGTTTAGTATTGCTTGATCAAGTCTAGTATTGACCGAGTGAAATCTTATGTTCACCGAGTAACAACTGGAAGAACAAAAGTGTAAAAATGGAATCTAAGGCTAACTTTTGATGGAAATATGGAATGTTCCAAATGTTCAAAGGAACAAGCCAAAGTTTTTTACAAGATCAATGACTAATAAAATTCAATGAAGATATGATGATGAAGATTGAAGAAGGATAAGGATCGAAAAAAAGTTCTATGAAAGTTCTATTTGACAAGTGTTTAGATTCATTGTATTTGTTATGATTCTAAGACTGGTGATTGTGATTAAGTGTTAATAATTGAAATAATCTAGAAGCACAGAGATTAGTATTTAAGGAGATGTTCAAGAAATTTTTTTTTGTTGATCGATTGATGATAAGGTTGTTGGTTGAATGTAAAAAGGTGATCATGGGGGAAGATGAAATGTGGAGTTGTTGAAGTTGAAAGAAGATTGAAGAGCCATGTGAACCTAGTAGAGAAGAAAAAAAATAAAATCAAAATTAAAGGGGTGAATTAGCCACTGAGAGATAAAAAAGATATATAGAAGACATGAGATTTGAACAATCAAGGTAGTGTTATACCTAAATAGATCATTTATATGGTTGCTTTCTAATTGTTGTAACATAAAATCTTGTAAACTGAGTGGAGCTAACAATTCTGTGGAATCCTATATGGTAACATTGGTTAGTGATGTTTGTAAGTCCTTTAGAGCATGCCACTCTTTAGACAGGATCAAGGATTGATAACGTCTAGATGATCTTTTGGTTAAAATTCTCTAACAAGGTTGGCTCTTAGCCAAGCTCACTTCAAAAGAGTGAAAATTTTTGGTTGTTGGTCCCATGTGGTTTTTCCCTTTACAGGGTTTCCTCATTAAAAATATTGGTGTCAAATGTGTGAATGTTGTTATGTTGCAAGTTAATTTTCATGTTATTTTCATTTCATTACAACTTGCTAACAACTAAGTTAATGGTTGGTACTAATAAAGTTCTATTACTGTCATTTAGTTATTACATAATAGTGAATGAACAATTTGGAGTAAAGTGATTGAGTGAGTTAAATGTGAAGTTGAATGAGTATACTAAGTAATTTCTTATGATGTTTATGAATGTTGTTTGGTATTGAAATTGTTTGAAAGGAATGTAGGATAACTAGACATAACTAATTCACCCCCACTCCCCCCAACTCTCATTTTCCTAACAAAATTTAGAATAGAATTCCATAAATTTTATACCAATAGATATCAAAGAAATTAACTAACCAATTAGGTGTCTCTTGAGGTTCTTTTTTATATTCCAATTATTCCATCTATGTAACAATTACTTAGGTATGGAAGCTTAACATAATTTATGGATTACCATGCATATAATAGAAGTAAAGATGGCATCCTTCGAATTCCTACAGATGGTTCTTCTTTTACAGGCATAGAGGAGAAATGGCCACACTTTAAAGAACCTCTTAATCTCAAGCTTTTATTTGTGGCAAACAATGTTAATCCATTTGGAGAGGAGATCTATTTACTCAATGTGGTCTATTTTTATTATCAACAATAACATTTCTCAATGAATGTCAATAAAGAGGGTGTAGATAATGTTGGAAATGATTATTTTAAGTATTTTATTTATTTATTATTTATGTATATTAAATTATATTTATTGAGGTAAAATTATTTAGTAATAGTGTATACAACTAATAACGTAAAGTTTCTATTTATTCAATTATGTAAGTACCAAGTTAAATATATGAATGTATATATCGTGCCTCTTATTGACAAGTTACTATATATGTAGAATGATGCCACTATGTACTATATTTGTAGATCAATAGGACAAAAAAAATTTCAGTTCCATGGTATGCTTGGATGGATAATTTATGAGGCTAATATACTTTTATGGTATTTTATAAAGTTCAACTTGCACACTTTAAAATTAAAAAATAAGAAGCTATAAATAATTTATTTTTAAAATAACTTATTAATCCAATTATACATGATCTCACAATTCTTCAAACAAAGGGAAAATTTACATGTCTAGATTGTGGTCCAAAGGTTAAATCTTGTCATTTACAAGCTTAGGAAACAAGGTATTTGATGAGTATAGGCGCTTCCTCTACAAAAATCACAAGTATCAAACTTTCAAAAAATATTTTCAATGGGAAAGAAGAGACCACATACATCAAAACCATGAATAATGACATCTCACCTGTGGAAATTGGAATTAATGCAACTAATCATCAAGGTAGTGTCATTCAATTAAATTATTTATCTATCATGCATTATATATTTGGAATTTGTATTATGTTGTTTACTCATGTTGTAGTCGATGGTGTTGTAATTGTTAACTTTTTAAACTTATATTATTCATGAAGGTTGTCAAGGCATTAATGAACAGCTTCTAAAGGGGCTAAAATGTTATCCCAAATAATGTAGTAGGTTTCCTTGCTATGCAAAGCTATGAATTGAGGATTTGTTTTATACTATGCATAACATAAAGAGTATAATTGAGAAACTATGTAAAATATTATATGCAAGATTGACAAAGAATAAAATGTCAAAATCTACATTGATATCCATGAATCCAATCATGCAATGAAAATGGTAATTAAATAAATCAATGATGGAGACCAAATTAATACAAATATCCTTACTTAGTTATTAATGAAGTAACAAAGAAATGCTATAAAAGAAGCGATACAAAAAAAGATTATTTCCCACGAGATTTTCTACAAATATAAATAAATATCATAACAAAGAAAGGTGAATTTACGCTAGGGATGAAAAAGCGCGATTGGCATACCTTCATTAAGGTAATTCATGTTCTTGTATATTTACTATATATTTGTATATTGCATGTACTTTTCATTGTATTATGTTTACTAGTTTTGGAAAAATAATGAAAATATTATTTTATTATTTTTGTTGTACATCCTACTTCTATCTCTCCTAGACCGGATTGACAACAATGTAGGACATGTTATATGTGATCTTGGAAAATACACAAGGTATGTATTTGTGATATTTGTTCAATTTTTTGTAGAGATATTATATTTTTCATCTTTTTAAATTTTTATATAGTATATTGTATATTATTTTGTTACACCTCATTCATATAGTTGTATCTTGAATCACCTATAGATGGTTGTCATCTAAAGAAATCCATAAAGAAGATCTGAATAATTGGAAGAGAAAAATTCCTTGTCTAATGTGTAAAATACAAAAGTGTTTACCTTCAACAATTTTTAATGCATATGAACACTAACTCATACAAAAATTTGAGGAGATCAAATTGTGTGGACCTATATACATAATATCATTGTAGATGGTTGACAAACACTTAAAAAGTTTGAAGGCTTTGGTTGGATAAAGAGAAAATCTAAAGGGTTATATGATGGAGGGATATGTGTGTTGGAAATTTGTATAGTGCTCCCCTTGGGATTTGTGACAAGGGCTTAACTGCCTCCTATGTACTATAAGTTGAGTGGTTGTATTAGACATTCACATATCAATCTTTTTGTGCAATGACAACCCCAATCTAACAAGTGGTATCAAAGCTTGGTCACATGTTTGAATCCTTAGACCCTTGGGTAACACTGAGGGGGAGATCGTTGGAAAAAAATTTAGTGCTCCCTTTGAGATTCATGACAAGGACTTAACCACCTCTTGTGTACTATAAATTGAGTGGTTGTATCACACATTAGCAAATCATTCTTTTAATGCACCAATTGTTGGAACACTTTATTAATTGTGTATTTTCTTCGATGTTACACAAAATGTCAAATCATCACCAGTCAGTGTATGTTGAGCTCACTCGAGCATTGAAGATAGTTTTCTGTGTTTACCAAGCATTCTAGGATTTTCCTAGTTTAGAAGACAATATCTACTAATCTCACTCAGGCATCAAAGGAAATTTTTCAAAAATTGAGTGTTAACCAAGCTCACTCGATTGCCAAAGGAACTTTGAAAATGTGTAGTGTTAACCAATTTCACTTGGTTAACACAGAAAAATCATTTCTCAGTTAGTGCTTACCGAGTAGGGTTGGCTAACAAAGGATTTTCTTGTTTTGGCATATTAAGTTCAATTGAATTGTTTGTTAGTTCTAGCCGACTAAGGAGATGAATATTAATTATTCTAAGTTATATTCTAGCCAAATTGAAAATATGAAAGATATAAATATAAGGTCAATTTGAGATTTAGAAAGTGTGAATGTGTAGAAGATAATTGAAGATTTAATGATTCTAAGAGGAAGTGAATTAAGAGGATAAGAAGAATATCTTTGAGAAGCTAAAAAGATATATTTGATCAAGAAGGATCAAATATACAAGCCAAAATTAAGATCTGTAATCAGTATTTTAGTTGCATCCAAAATTACGTATTCTCATTGTTACTCTCTAACCATTGTAGCAGTGGTCTAAATCTCTTAACAAAGTTGGCTTAACAATTATTTGTAAATCCTCTAACAAGGTGACATTTCTATTGAATTATCCAAATACCTCTAACAAGGCCACTCCTAACAAGGTGATTAAATTATCTAATAGGGTCACACCTAACAGTGTGTTTTGTAACCTTTAACAAGGTTGGCTCTTAATAGGGCTCACTTAAGAAGAGTGAAAATCAATAACTAGTTGCAATTGGTGGTTTTTCCCAAATTGGGTTTCCATGTTAAATCTTGGTGTGAAATGTATTCATGCTATTTCTCTTATGTTTGCAACTGAGTTAAAGTATTAGTAATCATAGATAACATCTTAAAGATTTTCATATTAAGCATTTACCAAGCTATTTCAATATTTACCGAGCTTTAGCAAAGTTCAGTTTTATGAGTTTATTTTGTACTAGCATCTAAGGGATCTAGGATTTATTTTTGTAGTAACTGATTCACCCCTCCCCTCTTAATTACTCCTCTTATATTTCCAACAATTGGTATATGAGCTTTAGGTGCTTGCAGAGAAGGTTTCAAGGACCTGAGCTAAATATCAAGATGTCTTATAGAAGAGAGAACCCCAAGTTGAACTGAGACAATTTTGCAGCATGGAAAGGACTTATGAGGTTAAATCTAGCAACTATTAATGATTTAGGTTATAAGTATCTTAATACTGAATACAAGATTCTGTTGGATACAATTATCTAATTGTGTGTTGTCTTTGATGTTACACAAATGTCATATTAGTTGTCAGTCAGTGCTTACCAAGCTCACTTGTCAACAAGATAGTTTTTCTTATCTACTAAGCATTCTTGAAAGATTACTCTACGAAGACAGTGTCTACCGAGCTCACTTAGGTGTCAAAAGAATTATGGCAGAAAGCAGTGTTAACCGAGTTCTCATGGTTAACAAAGGAAAGTTGGTCAGAGTTAGTATTAACTGAGTTCACTCGGTTGCCAAAGGATTTTGCAAGTTCACAGTGTTAACCAAGCATCATTGGTTAACACATGAGATCATCTCAGAACCAATGTTTACCAAGCAGGATTAGCCAATGAAGGATTTTTTTGTTTTGGCATAAGAAGCTTATTTATTTCAACTATTATTTCTAGCTGACTATGGTAATGATTATTGGTCATTTTAATTTGTATTGAGATTACTTAACAATCTGAACGATATAAATATAAGGTCAAGTTTTGATTTCACAAGCATGCAAGTGTATTGATTGATTGAAGGAAAGTGTGTGAGCGAACTTGAAGGATGGTCAGATATCCTTGTGGAGCAGCAAAGTAATATTCGATCAAGAAGGATCTTGTATGAAGCAGAACAAAGATCTATAATTAGCAATTTAGTTGCATCACAATAAGGTCATTTCATTGTTACTTTCTTACCATTGTAGCAATGATCCAAAATCTCTTAACAGAGTTGGTTTAACAACCAGTTGTAAATCCTCTAACAAGGTGACAGTTCCATTGAATTTTTTTAAGAACTCTTACAAGGCCACTCCTAATAGGGTGATTAAATCTTCTAACAAGGTCACACCTAATAGTGTGTTTTGTAACCTTTAATTGGGGTTGCTCCTAATAGGGCTTACTTCAGAAGAGTGAAAAATAGTAACTAGTTACATTGGTGGTTTTTCCCATATTGGGTTTCCATGTTAAATCCTGGTGTCTCATGTGTTCATGTTATTTCTTTTATGCTTGCAAGTTAATTACTGTGAATGTTTAAGATCAGTTAAACGTAAATCACACTCTACTTTTATCGAGTTACAACATTTTTTGTGTATTTATCGAACAATAGAAACAATCAATTTTATTGTTAACATCCAAGGGATCTGAAATATTTTAGTGGTAACTGATTCAACCCCCCCCCCTCTCTTAGTCACTTCTTCTATATTTCTTGTTAGAAATGGAAAAAAAAATCTGTAAATAAGCAATACCAGGAAAGAATCTAAGCGAGTAAATGCATGAAAATATATTACCATAAAATAGGAGAGAGAAAGCTTCAAGCTCCAACACCATGAGACAAGATATTTGGAAAGGGGAAAGTAAAGAAAACCCCTTGTGACATTATGAATGAGGCATGAAAAGCCTAAGAAGGAAGAGAGAGAGAGATAGAGATCAATGCTCATACAATATTTGAGAAGAGGAAGAAACCTCATTGTTGTTGAATGAGAGAGGAGGGTCATCTCTTAAATAGAGATGAGAGAGAGGAGTTGGAATGTAACTCCCATGTCTATGAATGCCACCATTCATATGTGTGTGAGGCCAAGTGTGAGATTCCTCTTAAGGAGGAATAATCTAAAATTAGAAATTACAATACGTATTTATCCTCACATATTCCACTAGATGACAGAATAAGATGTAGTGGAAAAAGGACAAAAAAGAAATATATTAGGATACCTTGGATTATATCTTAATATATTACAACAATAAAGAAAGGAGTTCTAACCTTGGTTTATAAATACACCAAGGAAAGATTACAACTTCTAACATTTCCAACAATTGGTATCAGAGATTTTGGTGCTTGGAGGAAAGGTTTCAAGGACCTAAGCTAAAGATCAAGATGTCTTACAAGAGAGAAATCCCAAAGCTTAATGGAGACAAATTTTCAACATGGCAGGGAATCATGAGACTTCATCTAGCTTCCATTAGTAATTCAGGATTGAAATACTTTGATGAAGAATACACAACTCCTATAGGTACATTATCTGTTGGAGATATTGCTGAGAAAAAGAACCATAACACCATGATGATAGATATTGCATCTACTCTTAGCTATGATGAATTTGATGAGATCAAGGATTGTAAAACCACTTTTGATATATGGAACAAGCTAAAGGACATATATGGTGGTGATGACAATGTGAGGAGAGCCAAATTAAAAAGCCTTCAAGGATAGTTTGATCAAATGAGAATGAGAGAGGATGAAAATGTTGCCAAGTATGTTGAAAGAATCAAAGCTGGTGTCAATGCAATTAGAGCATCTAGAGGAGAAATAAAGGAAGAAACTATTGTAAGTAAAGTTCTCATTACATTGCTTCTTATCTATGCAATTAGAGTATCTGCTATTCAAGAAAGGAGGTGTGAGACAAATCATAAGATAACTTTGGATACCTTAGTAGGAAGATTGAAAATTTTTGAGCTAGACAACTATGACAATTATGTTCTAGCTTCCAAGAATATTGAATATGCATTTGAGGCCAAGATTTCACTTAAGGAGAAATTCAAAAAAATAAAGGACATTTAGTTAGAAAGTGAAGAAGAATCAGAGGAAAGTTTTGATAGTGATCTTGAATTTGTTGAAGCTTTACTTGCAAGGAAATATTCCCCTAATCTATTTTTCATGTGAAGAAATTAGTCACATTGTTGCCAGGTACCCAAACAAAGAAAGCAAGGATGAGAAGAAAAGTCACAAGTGCAATGGCAAGAAGGATTTCAAAAATCACAAATCATTCAAGCAAAAAGGTAAGAAGACTTGTTTTATGGCTAAAGATTCTGATAACAGTGAAGATGAAATAATAAACATTGCTATGAAAGATGAATCTGATGAAGAAGAAGATAAGATGACACTTATCTCTCATGTCAGTAAGAATGACACATGGATCATAGATAGTGGATGTTCACATCATATAAGTGGAGACAAAACAAAGTTTGAACACTTTTAAGACTATGATGGTGGTAGTGTAAGGTTTGGAAACAATGAACCTTGTTGTATAAAAGAGAGAGGCCGAATCTCATTAACCAAAGAACTTGTATGTGACAATGTCTATTGGGTTGAAGGACTAAAACATAATCTGCTAAGTGTGGCACAACTTATCAACATTGGATTCAAGGTAGCATTCATGCATGGTAAGGCAAGACTATTTTATGACAAAGGAAAACTGATTGGATCAGGTAAACAAACAAAAGGTGACCTATTTTATCTTGATCTTGGTGATTGCTCATGTTTTATTGCTCAAGTTGAAGAAAGTTGGTTATGGCATAGAAGGTTATGTTGTGTAAATATTGATAACATGGTAAAAATAAGTAAATTCAGGAAAGTAAGAGGTATTCCTAGTTTGAAGAAACCAGATGTTCGTTTATGCAAGAACTATCAAATTGGCAAAATGGGAAAGACTAGTTTTAAAAGAAAAAACTATCAATCTGAAGATATCTTGAAAATTGTGCATACTAACCTATGTGGACCCATTGGAATAGAAAGCTATAGTGGAGAAAAATTCTTTATTCTTTTTGTTGATGACTATTCAAGAATGATGACTATTATGTATCTTAGAGAAAAGTTAGAAGCATTTGAAAAATTCAAATGGTATCTAGCAAGAATAGAGAAGGAAATAGGGAAAAGATTGAAATTCTTAAGATTAGATAGAGGTGGTGAATTCAAATCCAATGAATTCAAAAACTTTTGCATTGAAAGAGGAATTAAAAGATAGGTATCAGCCCCTGGTACTCTCGAGCAGAATGGAATAGCTAAAAGAAGAAACAGATCCATCATGGATTGTGCAAGGACTCTAATGATTGAAAATAATGTTGCTATCAAATACTGGAAGGAAGCCATCAACACTGTAGTTCATACTTTAAACCAAGTATAGTTGAAGAAGGACTCCTATAAAACTCCCTTTATATTATGGTATGGCTATAAACCCAATGTAAGCTACATGAAAGTATTTGGAAGTAAATGTTATATCTTGAAAGAATCTAGAAAAGGCAAGTTTGATGTGAAAGGTGATGAAGGTATATTCTTAGGCTATTTTTGTAGAAGTAAGGCATATAGATGTTTGAATTTTTCTACTCATAAAATCATAAAAAGTGCACATGTGAGAATTGATGAGTTTACAGAAAGGAATAAAGTAGAAAGCAAAAAGAAACTAGAAGATTACAAAAAAATTGTTTACATCAAACCTGATACATTGCCAGACATATCTATCAACAAGGAGATTTGACTCCTGAGTCTTCCTTAGTTACCAAGTTGCAAAAAGTTCAAACCGGGTCACAAGGACCTGAGTCACTTTCTAAAGCTACCAAGCCAATGCCTACCGAGTTTGATTAACTAGAGCTAGAAGTTGAAATTCAAAATGAAGACAATGCAATTCATTCAAAAGGCAAGGAACTTGTATTAATTAAGTATGTCAGAAGGCATCATGCACCAGATCAGATTATTAGAGATAAATTAGAAGGTACTATGGAAAGAAGTAAGCTAAAAGGTACATGTTTACTTACTAAATTTGAACCTAGAAGTGTTAAAGATGTATTGGAAAATGAAATTTGGATTGAGGCTATGAATAAAGAAATTGAACAAATAGAGAAGAACAAAACTTGGACTCTTGTACCTAGGCCCAAAGACAAAAATGTGATTGGCACAAAATGGGTAGTCAGGAATAAGTTGAATGAAGATGGTAAGGTATCAAGAAACAAAGCAAATTGGAATGTAAAGGCTACTCTCAAGAAGAAGGCATTGACTATGGTGAAACTTTTGCTCCTGTTGCAAGATTATAAGGTGTTAGGACTCTACTTGTGTATGCTACTCATAAAGGATTCATATTATATCAAATGGATGTTAAATCTACATTTCTGGTATTATTGATGAAGAAGTCTACATTGAACAACTAGAAGGTTTTGTTGATCCAGATAAAAGGGACATGGTTTGCAAGCTACACAAAGCTTTATAAGGTCTAAAACAAGCTCCTAGAGCATGGTGTGAAAGATTACATAACTACCTTATGTAGATTGGTTTTCAAAGAATTAATGATAACAATAGTTTATACATCAAGGAAGGACCAGATAACAATATTGTATTGGCAGAAATATTTGTGGATGACACTCTATTTACAAGGAATGATGATCTATGTAAAATTTTTTAGAAAAAATGAACAAAGAGTTTGAAATGTCCATGTTTGGTGAGATTAAGTTCTTTGTTGGATTGTAGATACAACAAAGAAAGAGTGATATCTACATTACTCAATCTAAGTATATCAAGGAGATACTCAAGAAAGTTTGGTATGGAAGATTCAAAACTAGTTGGAACCCCCATGTGTATTGGACTAAAGCTTACCAAATATGATGATTCAAAAGAGGTAGATCAGACCTTATACAGATCAATTATTAGAAAATTATAGTATGTAGTTCATACAAGGCCTGATATTGCTTTAGTAGTTGGGATAGTGGAAAGGTTCTCAGCTAAACCCAGAGAAAATCATATGATGGCAATCAAAAGAATTTTGAGGTATCTAAAAATTACTAAAGACTATGGCTTATGGTACAAACTTGGAGGAAACTTAGAGCTAAATGTATTCAATTATGCTGATTGGGCAGGAAATCTTGATGACAGAAAGAGTACAAGTGGTGGAGCATTCTTTCTTGGTAAAAGGTTCGTATCTTGGACAAGCTAAAAGCAAAGCTGCACATCCCAATCTACAGCAGAAGCAAAATATATTGTATCAATAGTGAATTGTTCTAATATTGTTTCATTTAAACAATTGTTGCAAGGTGTGACGGTTGAAATCAAGGAACCAGTTGTCATGTTTTGTCATAATACAAGCACAATTAACATATCAAAGAATCTAGTGATGCATTCCAAAACCAAGCATGTTGCTATAAAATGTCTTTTTGTCAGAAAATTGGTGTAGGATAAAGAAATCATATAGGAATATGTTCATACAAAAGAATAGATTATAGACATATTCACCAAGACATTACCTAAGGATGCATTCATGTATCTAAGAGGTAAGTTAGGGGTCATTCCCCTATCTGAAACTCACTCAGTATAGTTTTAGTGATGCATCAATAGGAACCAAGTTGAAGATCAATTAGTTGATGTAGCATAGTCAAAAGGGAACATTGCATATGAATAAGTACTCAAGGTACATTGATACTCATTTTATATGTGTTTTCTTTGGCATGTGTTGTCAAAGAGGGAGAAATTTACTATCATATCTTTCTAAAATTTGTTTTGAGAGAAGTATACTGTCATAAAAGTTATGTAATTCCTTCATAGAGGTAGATTACTACATGAAAGAAGAAGAAGATTTTGGTAAAATCTAAGAGGGAGAAACTTTCTATTAGAAAAAGTCTTCTTCTCAAATTTCATTATGCTATTACATGTTGTGTTGTCATCAATGCCAAAGAGGGATATTGTTGGACACAATTATCAAATTGTGTGTTGTCTTTGATGTTACACAAATGTCATATCAATTTTCAGTCAGTACTTATTGAGCTCACTTGGTCAGCAAGATAGTTTTCCTTGTCTATCGAGCATTCTTGAAAGATTACTCTACGAAGACAGTGTCTACCAAGCTCACTCCAGTGTTGAAATAATTATGGCAGAAAGTAGTGTTAACTGAGTTCTCATGGTAACGAAGGAAAGTTGGTCAAAGTTAGTATTAACCAAGTTCACTCAGTTGCCAAAGGATTTTGCAAGTTTGCAGTGTTAACCAAGCATCGTTGGTTAACACAAGAGATCGTCTTAGAACCAATGTTTACCAAGTAGGGTTGAACAATGAAGGATTTTCTTGTTTTGGCATAAGAAACTTATTTATTTTGAGTATTGTTTCTAGTCAACTATGGTAATGATTATTGGTCATTTTAATTTGTATTGAGCTGACTAAACAATCTGAATGATATAAATATAAGGTCAAGTTGTGATTTTCACAAGCATGCAAGTGTATTGATTGATTGATGGAAACTGTGTGAGTGAACTTGAAGGATGGTCAAATATCCTTGTGGAGTAGCAAAGTAATATTCAATTAGGAAGGATCTTGTATGAAGCAGAATATAGATTTGTAATCAGCAACTCAATTGCATCACAATCAGATTATTACATTTTTACTTTCTTACCATTGTAGTAGTGATCCAAAATCTCTTAACAGAGTTGGTTTAATAGTCAGTTGTAAATTCTTTAACAAGGTGACAATTTAATTGAATTTTTTTAAGACCTCTTACGAGGCCACTCCTAATAGGGTGATTAAATCCTCTAAAAAGGTTACACCTAACAGTGTCTTTTGCAACCTTTAACCATGTTGGCTCCTAACAGGGCTCACTTCAGAAGAATGAAAAATAGTAACTAGTTACATTGGTGGTTTTTCTCATATTGGGTTTCCACGTTAAATCCTATTGTCTCATGTGTTCATGTTATTTCTTTTATTCTTGCAAGTTAATCACTGTGAATGTTTAAGATTAGTTAAAAGTAAATCACACTATGCTTTTACCGAGTTACAACATTTTCTGTGTGTTTACCAAATAACAATAGCAATTTTATTATTAACATCCAAGGGATCTAAAATATTTTAGTGGTATTTGATTCACCCTCCCCTCAGTTACTTCTTCTATATTTCCAACAAACTCCTACTGGAAAATTATCAATTGAAGATATTGCTAAAAAGAAAAATCATAACATCATGATGATTGACATTGCATCTGCTCTTAATTATGTTGAATTTGATGAAGTAAAAGACTGTACTACAGCTTATGAAATGTGGATCAAATTGAAAGACATCTACGAAGGAGATGACAATGTAAGAAGAGCTAAAGCAGAAAGTGTTAGAGGAAAATTTGATCAGATGAAAATGAGAGAAGATCAAAACATTGCAAAATATGCAAAAAGAATCAAAGCAAGTGTGAGCGCAATCAAAGCATCTAGAGGAGATATTGATGACAAAATAGTTGTAAACAAGGCACTCATAACCCTTCTTCCTGTCTATGCAATTAGAATGTCTACTACTCAAGAGATGAGATGTGATCCAAATATCAATATAACTTTGGATGCTCTAGTTGGAATATTGACAGCTCTTCAGTTAAATAACTATGATAACTATATTCCTAGTTCCAAAGGTATTGAGTCTACATTTGAAGCCAACTCTCACTCAAGAAAATGAGTAAGAAATCAAAGGACAATCAATCAAGAAGTGAAGAAGAAGAAACAAGTTTTAACAATGATCTTAAATTTTTTGAAGCCCTACTTGCATGGAAATATTCCAAAGGCAGAGGAAAGTACAAAGGTAAGATTCCTCTAATCTTCTTTTCTTTTGAAGAAGTTGGTCACATTGCTACAAGATGCCAAAATAGAGAAAAAAAGGATGAAAAGAAAAACAATAAGTACAAAGTCAAGAAGGAATTGAAAAACTACAAGGACTACAAGGAAAAAGGTAAGAAATCTTACTTTATAGATAAAGATTCAGATAACAGTGAGGATAAAATGGTATATATTGCTGTAAAAGATGAATCTAATGATGAAGGAGATAAGATGACACTTATCTCTCATGTTAGAAAAAATGATACATGGATTATTGACAATGGCTACTCACATCATATGACTTGAGACAAGACAAAGTTTGAGTGCATGGAATATTATGATGGTGGTAGTGTGAGATTTGGAAAAAATGAACCTTGTTGTATAAAAGAAAAAGGATGTTTTTCATTAACCAATGAACTTAGATGTGACAATGCTTATTGGGTTGAAGGACTAAAGCATAATCTACTGAGTGTGGCACAGTTGAATAATATTGGATTCAAGGTAGAATTTATGAATGGGAAGGCCAAACTGCTAGATGGAAAAGGAAATTTGGTTGGATATGGAAAACAAACAAAAGGTAACCTATTCTATCTAGATCTCAATGAAAGTTCATGTTTTACTGCTCAAGTAGAAGAATGCTAGTTATGGCACAAAATTTTATGTCATGTAAACTTCAATAACCTAGTTAAGATAAGAAAAGATAGAAGAATAAGAGGTATTCCTAGTTTGAGGAAACTTGATATGGGTCTATGCAAAAATTGTCAAATTGGTAAGATGAGAAAGACTAATTTCAAAAGCAAGAATTATCATTCTAAAGAAGTCTTAAAGCTTGTTCATACAGACTTATGTGGATCTACTGGAATAGAGAGTTACGATGGAGATAAGTTTTTTATTCTTTTTGTTGATGTCTATTTTAGAATGATAATTGTAATGTATCTAAAAGAAAAATTAGAAGTTTTTCAAAATTCAAGTGGTATTTGGCAAGAGTAGAAAAAGAAACTGGAAAAAAGTTAAAATGTTTGAGATTAGACAGAGGTGGTGAAGTCATTTCTAATAAATTCAATGAATTTTGCATTGAAAAAGGAATTAAAAGACAAGTATCAGCCCTTGGTACACCTCAGTAGAATGGTATAGCTGAAAGAAGGGACATAACTATCATGGATTGTGCAAGAACAAAATAATGTTGCAATCAAATACTAGAAGGAAGCTATCAACACTGCAATACATACTTTAAATAGAGTATAACTGAAGAAAGACTCAAATCAAACTCCTTATGAACTATGGTATGGCTACAAACCTAATGTAAGTTACTTGAAAGTATTTGTTAGAAAATGTTATATCTTGAAAGAATATAGGAAAGATAAATTGGATGTCAAAGGTGATAAAGGCATATTCCTAGGATACTCTTGTAGAAGTAAAGCATACAAGTGTTTGAATTTGTCTACTCATAAAATCATAGAAAGTGCACATGTGAGAATTGATGAGTTTGCAGAAAAGAGTGAAGAAGAAAGCAACAAAGAGCCTAAAGATTACATAAGATTTTTTTACTATGAATTTGATACCTTGCCAAATCTATCTAATAGATAGAAGGCTTCACCTCCCGAGTCCCAAAAATCTCCAATAGCTATTGAGTCGCAGGCAGTGCAATCTGAGTCATAGTCTAAAGGACTCAAGTCATGGTCAGAGGCTACCAAACCTCTACAATAGAAAATTGAGTCTGGTGGACCTAAGTCATAGACATTGGGACCCGAGCTTAATACTAAAGTTCATGATGAAATCAGTGAAACACAATCCAAATCCAAAGAACATTTGTTAGAAAGATATGTTAGAAGACATCATGCACCTGATTAGATCATTGGAGACAAATCAGATGGAACAATGAAAGGAAACAAATTAAAAGGTATATGTTTACTGGTTGAATTTGAACCTAGAAATGTTAAAGATGCTTTGGATAATGAAAGTTGGATTGAAGCAATGATTGAAGAAATAGAACAAATAGAGAAGAATAAGACTTAGACTCTTGTTCCTAGATCCAAGGATAAAAATGTAATAGGTACAAAGTGGGTATTCAGAAATAACCTAGATGAAGATGGAAAAGTTTCCAAAAACAAAGAAAGGTTAGTATGTAAAAGTTATTCTCAAGAAGAAGGCATTGATTATGGTGAAAATTTTGCTTCTATTGCAAGATTAGAAGGTGTTAGAACTTTACTAGCATATGCAGCTCACAGAGGATTTAAAGTTTATCAAATGGATGTAAAATCTAAATTCTTGAATAGAATTCTTGATGAGGAAGTCTACATTGAACAACTTGAAGGTTTTGTAGATCCTAGCAAAAGAGACATGGTTTGAAAATTACACAAGGCATTATATGGTCTCAAGCAAGCTCCTAGAGCTTTTCATGAAATACTTCATAACTACTTGGTATAGATTGGTTTTCAAAGAACAAATGATAATAGTAGTTTGTATATCAAAGAAGGACCAAACAAGAAGATTGTGTTGGCAGAAATATTCATTGATGATACTTTATTCACAGGAAATGATGACTTATACAAGGCATTTTTAGAAGAAATGAGTAAAGAATTTGAAATGTTTATGTTTGGAGAGATAAAATACTTTGTTGGATTGCAAATCCAGCAAAAGAAAGATGGAATCTTCATTACTTAATCTAAATATATCAAGGAAATACTAATTTTTTTTTGGAATGGAAGATTCAAGACTAGTTGGAACCCCTATGTCTATTGGACATAAGCTTTCCAAAAATGACGATTTCAAAGAGGTAGATCAAACCACATATAGATCAATGATTGGAAAATTGTAGTATGTAGTACACACAAGGCCTAATATTACATTAGTAGTCACTATGGTGGTAAGATTCTTAGCAAATCTCAAAGAAAATCACATGATGATAATTAAAAGAAACATGAGATATCTTAAAGGTACTGAAGAATATGGTTTATGGTACAAAATAGGAGGCAATTTGGATTTAAAAGTATTTATAGATGCTAATTGGGCATGAAGTATTGATGACAGCAAAAATAATACTGGTGGAGCATTCTTTCTTGGTAAAAGACTAGTGTCTTAGACAAGCAAGAAACAAAATTGTATCTCTCAGTCCACAACAGAGGTAGAATATGTGGCAGCAACAGTCAATTGTTCTAATATTATTTGGTTCAAACAACTATTGGTAGGTATGAAGATAGAGATCAAAGATCTAGTAGTCATATACTGTGATAACACCAGTGCAATCAATATATCAAAGAATCTTGTGATGCATACCAAAACAAAAAACATTGCTATAAAATATCATTTCTTGAGAGAAATGCTACACGATAAAGAAGTCAAATTGGAATATGTATATACAAAAGAACAAATTGCAGACATATTCACCAAGCCATTACCTAAGGATGCATTTTTGTATCTAAGAGGTAAGCTAGGGGTCATTCCCCTATTTGAAGCTCACTAAATGAAGTTTAGTGATGCATTAACCAGCACATGTTGAAGATCATTCAGTTGGTGCAATATTGACAAGGGTACATTGAAAATAAATTAGTACTTGAGGTACATTGATATTCACTAAACATTGTCTTTGGCATGAGATGTCAAAGAGGGAGAAGTTTTATGTCATATTTCATAGAAATTTTGTAAATAGAAAGAGAAAGAGATATCAAAGAGGGAGAATGAACATGGTCTGATATCAAAGGCAAAGTTTGCTATCAAAATAAGTTGTAGCAAATAGAAGTTTTCTAACAGAGGGAGAAACTACAAACATAAAGAGTTTACACTGATAGAGGGAGTTCTCATGGATGAGAATTAAAATGAAACTAAGGATAAGTCCTTACTTTATTCTTGCTCTAAAAAATTTATTCTATTATGACATGTTGTGTTGCCATCAATGCCAAAGAGGGAGATTGTTGGAATAATTGATTAATTGTGTACTGTATTTGATGTTACACAAAATGTCATATCATCACCAGTTAATGTATGTTGAGTTCACTTGGGCATTAAAAATAGTTTTCTATGTTTGCTGAGCATTCTAAAGTTTTCCTAGTTTAGAAGACAGTATCTACTGAGCTCACTCAAGCATCAAAGGAAAGTTTACAAAAATTGAGTGTTAACCAAGCTCATTTAATGAAGGAATTGTTGGATGGAACCAGAGTTAACCGAGCTCACTCGATTACTAGAGGAAATTTGCAAATATGCATTATTAACCAAGTTCACTTGGTTAACACAAAAAAATCATTTCTCAGTTAGTGTCTACTAAGCAGGGTCGACTAACGAAGGATTTTCTTGTTTTGGCATATTAAGTTCAATTGAATTGTCTGTTGGTCCTAGCTGACTGAGTAGATAAATATTAATTATTCTAAGTTATATTCTAGCCAACTTCACAATATGAAAGATATAAATATAAGGTCAAGTTGAGATTTAGAAAGTGTGAATGCATAGAAGATAATTGAAGATTTAATGATGCTAAGAGAAAGTGAATCAGAAGCATAAGAAAAATATCCTTGAGAAGCTAAAAAGATATATTTGATCAAGAAGGATCAAACATACAATCCAAAATTGAGATCTATAATCAACAATTTAATTGCATCCAAAATCAAGTCATCTCAATGTTCCTCTCTAACCATTGTAACAATGATCTAAATCTCTTAACAGAGTTTTCTTAATAGCTATTTATAAATCCTCTAACAAGGTGAAATTTCTATTGAATCATCCAAATACCTCTAACAAGGTCAATCCTAATTGGGTAATAAAATCCTCTAATAGGGTCACACCTAACAGTTTGTTTTGTAACCTTTAACAAGGTTGGCTCCTAACAAGGCTCACTTAAGAAGAGTGAAAATCAATAACTAGTTACAATTAGTGGTTTTTCTCAAATTAGGTTTCCACGTTAAATCTTGGTGTCAAATGTGTTCATGCTATTTCTCTTATGTGTTTGCAACTTATTTAAAGTATTAGTAATCACATATAACATCTTAAAGATTTCCATGTTACGCATTTACCGAGCTATTTTAGTGTTTACCAAGTTACAAATTTTTTTTGTGTATTTATCGAGCTTCAACAGATTTAAGTTTTCAGATTTTATTTTGTACTGACATCAAAGGGATCTAGGATTTATTTTTGTAGCAATTGATTCACCTCTCCTCTCTTAGTTACTCCTCTTATATTTCCAACAATGTGGTATAGTAGACAATGGTGTACATTGCATAATATCTTCCTAAGTTCACAAAATTGATCCATGTAGATCACATTTGGAATCCCAACCCCATCAAAACATTTGAAGAGTAGTACTTGGTGGGGAAAGGTGGATTGAGGAAAGTGAGAGGTAGTTATAGAATTATTAGAGATATTAATTTGAATGCATTTTAAATTTAATTTTTTATTTATATTGTAGTTAATTAATTATTAATCTTCAATATACATCACATGTATATTTCTATTTATTTTTTATATTGATGGTTGAGAGTAGGGTGAACTACATTTGTATGTACGAAACAATATTAATTGGATAATAGAATGGATTAAACAATCTTAACAATTTGGTTGTGAATTAACATAGAATGGTGTGACTTTATTGGTTAAAGAAGCTTATCATAATGGAGATTCTAAAATTATACCAAGGGAAATTTCTTATCATGTGGGTTAAGAGATTAAAAAAGGTACATATAAATATATTAATCACCTATATTATTTATTTATTCTCAATTCTATATATATATATATATATATATATATATATATATATATATATATATATATATATATATATATATATATATATATATATATATATATATATATATATATATATATATATATATATATATATATATATATATATAAACAAGAAGAGATATGTTTATTACCTTTCGAAACAATAATATTACATGTTTGACATATTATAGGTGAAACACCACAAGTCTAAGTGGTGCAATGCTCATAAATTTCACATCAAAATGTTAGATGACACAAAGAAAGCTTGTGATTTTGGTATAACTACAAGTGACTAATGTCTCATCTAGAAGTAACATACATCCTCAAATTTTAGAGAACCAATACAATGGGGTTTTCAATGGATAACTATAGGTGAATAATATCTCATCTAGAAGTAACATACATCCTTAAGTCTCAGAGAACCAATACTATGGGGTTTTGGATGATATACTCAAGTACAACTTTAGGTCCTTCAAATTAGTTTTTATTTTTATTTTTTCCTAATGGAACAAGTTATGATTGAAGAAAAATGACCCTGATAGAAGTGTTACTTAACATGATAATGGATTTGTAATGGTTAATACAAGGTTATTTAAGCAATTTGGAAATAAGCCCTATATTCTTCCAAGCTAATGTGAGTAGGTATTTTACTTAGAGGCTCCAAGTAAAGTGGGCCAATTATTTGGTTTTATACACATGATAATATAGTAAGGTTGGTAAGTATAATGTGATGGAAGAAGATACTAAAAAAGTAGAAGATGATGTATATGTTGATCAAGATCCACAATTAGAGATGATGTGCTTGATGAAGATGTTAAAGAAGAGGAACAAGATTACAATGATGTAAGAGTTAATATTTATGAAGAAGAAGAAGAAGAAGAAGAAGAAGATGATGATGATGATGATTGTTGGTGTTTTGAAACAAAATGGTTCCAAATTACTCTGATGAGAACAAGATACATCTAGGGGCAGCTACTTCCCATTTTCAACATACCCTTTCAGACACTAGGCCAACTATAATGCTAGACCCTTCTTCTACTTTAGGCTCTAGAAAACCTAGGTGGGTGTACCTATAGATTCTTTATATGGTACTAGTCATTCAAAAGCATACACTAGATCTAAACAAAGCAGATAAGACCCTTAATCTTCTAACACTTACACAAAGATCTTAGACATGAAATAGTTAGTAACATGACCAAAGAAATTGATATCTTCAACATTTAAAGGGAAAAACATTTGATTAATGATGTTGATTTACATGACATGAGAAACATAGCATTATGATCCTATAGTTGATCAATGCCTTATCTATTGGGAAATCATACAAAACCCTAACACACATCCCTGAAAGTCACTGATATATCCCATAAATCAAGACTTCCTGATCTATCTTTCCACCTTGTGAATCAGACATCTGCATCTTTCTGAATCTCATATTCGACCTATCCCTTCATGAGATTTGCAATCCGATGATGATGAATCAAGTATTTACACAACTCCTTGAGTCATAAGCAAAATAAATCAACATATACAACCCACAAATTGCAACTGAGTTTCATACCCTTTGATTACAAAACACAAAAGATCACAAACAACATGAATAGTAGACAAGATATCAGAATGAAGACTAACTTGCTACTACATTTTCATTCATTTCTTTGAAACAAATACAATAAGATGCATGAAAATGAAATGTAAAACTACCTAACATATCAAAACTATATGTATGCTTATTTCTTACTGTTTGTTACAAGAGAAATTGTTGAAGAATGTGGTGGAATCACAGTCCTAGATCCAACAATGTGGTTTCACAAACAAAATTGGAACCAACAAAGTGGTATCACACTAAAAATTGCCAACCTTTACAATGGATGAGAAAGAGAAAGATATAGAAGAATAATGAAATCCTGGATTTGATTTGAAAATGACATGTGTCCACTTGAATCTCGATTCTTTGCTGTTGTAAAACTTTTGTCATCTTTCTATCCATGAAATCTAATTTGGTTTTCATCATTATTTTGTAACAACTTGAAATATCTCTTTTCCAATGATGAAAACCCTTTTGTTAGTAAAATATCTAAAAAGCATAATGAAATGCTAATAATGTTTTGATTCAACTAATTTGGAGGTAACAAAACTCACCCATAACTAATTTTTACTACCTTTTACACTCAGTTCACCATTTCACTGGAAATTCAATTTGGATTGCCCCAACTAAATGAAACTGAAAATTGGGGACCTAAGACAAATCCTCACATACCTGTAACCAGTGATCTCCTATGCAAAAAAAAACTCCAAAAATGGAAAGTTCATCTTCTCCCAGTTCTAACATTATATAATACTCTTATATGAGCTTATCAGAAACTCCCATAATCTTGCTTTGAAAATCAAGCTCCTTATATGACTTCAAACTACATTTTTGGCATATATTTGATCATTTTCTAAAGTCTAAACTATAGGATAAATTCAAAAAATATTTAAAATTTGACCTTGCATGTGATTTCTAGGAGAAAAATTAAAAAATCATTTTTATCCATGTTTGATTTTTCCATCCTTTTCTCCATTTGGGTCAAACCTGGTTTGTCATTATTGGATTGGCCCATTTCTTGCTTAGTCACCAAACACACACCAATTGGGCACCATGTGGCATCATCTCATTGGTTGCCTATCCCACCATATCATTGTGCCATGTCACTGCCACATCATTGGTCACTATGTCACTATCCTAGTTAGAATTTTTCCTCGTCATAACGACATAGCGACCATATGACACATGTCACTTTATCCCATGTTAGCACCTTGATTTGTGTGCCATGTCTGAAGCCTCCACTACGTGTCAATTTTTGACTCATCTAACTCACTACCAACTAGCACCAACTCACTGCCAAGTGTCATCCTCCAATTGGTCCATGGGTGCCTCATCACTACTGATGCCACTGGTCACTATATCGCATGGTTATCTTCCTTGCATCATTCCTTTGGCAACATAGCAACCACTGTTTGATCTTCCATGTGTTGCCACCATGTGCCTCTAATCTCAAATTTCCACGTGTGATCATATCGCCATGTGTTGGCTATTGTTTTGTTCGTAGGTTCTACGTCATCGCTGACATCATTTGACATCAACACACTTGTTCAAAATTTCTTCTAAGCATCCAACCAACGAGGGTCCCACGTATGAAGGCTTTGGCTTAAAAACCTTTTTCTTTCAGGACATTATGATATTGAGTGTTGAGGTACTTAAATAACAAAGTGTCCCCCCCAAACAAGCAATATGGGACTAAAAAAATTGAACCAAATTCCCTTTAAAAAATGCAAACCTCCTCTTGCGGCTACCATTCCTTGGCATCTTCCATTTGATTTTTCCCATGCACTGGAAGTCATGGACTATTATGAATTGCCTCTCTTTTACAACCACATGCTGGCTCTCTTTGTTTTAGCGCATGGTTTTCTCTATTTTTAAAGGTAGCTCCAATTTGTCTAGGGATGAGGACTATGAAAGTAATCCATAATACAATGATGTACATGTGAGAACATAGAAGATCCACCATAAAAATATTATGATTCTTCTGTAGAGGTTGCTACCATGATTATTCTCAAGCTATGGCACTCCCAATATCTCAACCAAAATGGCACACTCCATTTCATCTTCAAAATAGACCAACCGTAGCTTGCACCATATGATGCATTTATTAATGTTCTCAATCAAAGTAATTGGTGTCAAGGCAGGTTGGATACATGCCTTTCAAAGGTAGTGAAAACTCATGATTTCATGAACAACGCATGACAATGTGCCTCTAAAATCATTGTTTATGTGAGTTTTAATGGGGACCCATGTGTTTCTGCATTGGTCTTCAATCGCAAGGCATGGGCCTCCCTTACTGATTCTCCCCCATGGAAAATTTGCACCTCTCCAATGTCACTAACTATTGTGGATTGCTCCCTCACTTACAAATCCATAATGTGATGAAGAGGCAAAGTCAGCAACCCTACACCTACTTTAGATCCACACCACTACAAAAATGCACTTCAAACCACATCAAAGGCCATGCAGGAAAATGAGTGCCATTATAAAATGGTTGAAGCATTTCATTTGCTTTTATGAGTTAATGCATAGACTAGGAGTAGAAGACAATAATGTGAGGGACTTTCATTGTACCTTTATTCCAAATTCTCTATTTAAAGCAACTTCCCCAAAATCATAAACAACTTACAATCAAGTAAACTTGACATCCTATTTTTTGTGCATTGAAATTCTCTGCTTCTATGTGTTTTTGGATTTTCTCATGCCATTTACTAGTCACTTCATCTTTTGCAAAACTTGGAGTAATGTTTGTGCAAGTATGAAGGGAGGGAGTAGAACACACCCTTACAAGTTGCAATTGGAAATATCATGTACATGTTCCAAACTTATAATAACTCAAAACATTATTGCTTTCCTCATTAAAAACATCTTTAGCTTGGCTTTAATGAGCATTCACACACTGTATAAGATGATCTTCAAAAGCACATGTCTCGTCCAGCCATTTATGTAATATCTCTTCAAAATCTCTAGAAGATGTTAACTCCTCCTACACAACAACCTAGTATGTGCAATTTTACTAGACATCACAAAGCTCACAATGCTCTTGAATGGTGGAACATGTCTTCTAGTCATGCATCCACTTGTAGATGCAAAATGTTCTAAAACATATCTCATCTTATCAATCTTATCAATCTAGTGCAATATGTCAGGCCCCTAAGTGGGTCCAACTAAAAAAAAATCATTTTCAAACACGTGATATTCTAAATTGATCCATTATTCACATGGCACTAATTTGAAAGAAACTCTATCACTTGGAAACCATTTTAAAACTTGATTTTACATCCTTCTACAAATTGTCAACTTCGTGCCAAGAGGTCCTTTGATTGGCTTTAAAAACTGACAAGAACACCTAACCAGGCTCTAAAATCAGACACACTAATCCTTTGTTCCACATGCTCTTACCTTGCCAAATCTTGTCTCATAAGAAAATATTAGTTAAAAGATATTGACTTTCAAAGTTTTCCTCTCAAAACTACCTACAAGCAAACATGTCAGAAAATAATAAATTGCATTCTGTTTTAGCTTCGAAAACTGGGTAAACAAATACTTGTGTTAGAATTCTTTAGAATAACTGAGAGGGGGGGGGGGGGGGGGGGAGGGGGGGGTGAATCAGTTATCCAAGGTCCAATGAAGTCCAATGCAACTTATTCTACAAATCCTTAATGGCACATAACTAAAATTATCATGTATGCAATTGAACATTAAACACTCATGAAAAGTAAACATGCATCACATCATAACACTAAGAATTTGATAATCCAGAAACCCTCTAGGAATAAGAAGGTAAAACTGGAGTGGGGATGATACCCACAAAATAACTGTGCAATTGATTTCAACCACTTCTGATGATCTGCCCTGTTAAAGGCCTGCCCTATTAAAGGCTACAACACATTATTAAATGTGACTTTGTTAGAAGATTTCACCATACTGTTAGGAATGGGACTGGTCAAAAGACTTTGGAACATTCACTTGGAATGTCACCCTATTAAAGGATTTACATCATGGCTATTAAACCAACCTAAGTCCATAGGATTTATTCTAACTATTACAATTGCTAGAGAGTAACAATAATGGCTTTTGATCTGATACAACTTACAACATATCTTGCAGATTATAGATCGCACTTTAGTTCAATCCTTTGCTTGGCTTTAATCACTTTAGCTCTGATAGCTTGTCATCTCAAGCTTCGTCTCCTTGAGTCTTCTTGCTCATCATACCAATGCAATCATATCTATGGTCATCTATTGAAACAAAGTATATGTGCTCTCTTTCTCCTTAGCACCTTCTTCAGCACTTCATGCTTTCATGCTTGACCATCTCTTTGCTTCATGACCTTGTGACTCCTTAAATAGAAATCTGGGATACCTTTTCTGCTCAATTTTCCTTCTCCAACTTTAGGGTTTCAATAGATTAGGTAGGATACAATGTATCTATCCCATATCTTGCTCTTTATCTAGAAACTTCATCTAGAATCCAGTTGTATTTGCCAAAAACATTTTACATAGTGTTCTATGCCACCAGCTCATTATTCTTATCTTTTATCTAATTCAAAAAATTCTAGATAACTACCATGTTGGCTTAGATCTGGCAGATCTTTGATTTTCAAAATAATGCAGTAACTTGATATTATTGGTTTACTGATGCTTAGCTTCTTCTATGTTACTCAACATTAGTATCTTGTTCGACACCTGTATCTTCACTTGGCACCTATATCTTGCTCGGCACCTGAAGATCACTCGGCACTTGATCTTCACTCGGCACACACTAAAATTGAACTTGCTCAACTTCAACTGAGAATCTGTTTGGCACTAACTAGAACTTTAGTTAATCCTTTCATCATGTGTCTTAGTGTGTCCATCCTCTATGTCTTAAAGTATGTCATCAATACACTATTTCATCAATGGCTTAGCTGATCCTTATACTTCATTACAACATCATAACTTTAACCTTTCTCTAGGTACTCTAGTTACATCTTATTGATTGCCACCTCCTTGTCAATCAACCAACTTATAGTATTTGGATCACTAAAGCAATTGTCATTCCTACAAGTAGCAAGTTTGACATCAATGACAAAAAAATGATTGAAAACATTCTTTACCAGTTCCATTACTCTTCATTGATGAGCTTTTCAATCATTTCCAACAATCACCCTCTTTGGCATTGATGGCAAACCAAACTGATCAATTGATCAACTTAGTTACCACCAAAATTATACATTTCTGCTACTTTTTGCTTCCTTCTTGACTATTGCATCGTTTACTACTGATCTCATATTTCTCCATATATTTTCCTTTCAGTTTCTCATAAATCTCCCTCTTTCTTCTCATAAAAATCTCCCTCTTTCATATATAAATCTCCCTCTTACTTTGTATTGATAAGATACCTCCCTCTTTGACATAAATGGCAACGATGTAGCATCTTTAACATGCAAAATATAAGCTTTGCATCTCATGTTTTCTCCCTCTGTCACCATGCTTGTGACTGATTTGGAGTTCCTGCTCCTTCTGTCATCCTCTGCATCATTCTTCTGATATTTCAATGATTTGTTCCTATTGATGCAGGGCAACTTCTTGAGTTAGGGGCATTACCCCCAACTTGCCTCTAAGATATTCATAAGCATCCTTGGGCAATGGTTTGGTGAAGATATTTGCAGTTTGTTCCTTTGTGTGAATGTACTCCATCTTCACTTGTTTGTCTTCTACCAATTCTCTGACATGTGATACTTGATTGCAATATGCTTGGTTTTTGCATGCATTACTGGATTCTTGAATATGTTTATAGCACTTGTATTATCACAATACAATATCAAAAGTTTTGTTACCTCTTCTTTTATTCCTTTCAATAGATGTGTGAGCCACACAATGTTTGTGCAATTGACTGCTACTACCACATATTCTGATCCTGCAGTGGATTGAGATGTGCATGTTTGTTTCTTGCTAGTCCAAGTAACTAGTCTTTTACCTAAAAATAATGCTCCTCCACTTGTGCTTTTTCTGTCATCAATGTTTCCTCCCCAATCTGCATCTGTGTATGCATTGAGCTCAAACTTTTCATTCTTTTTATAATATAGACCAAAATCATCAGTTCCTTTGAGATATCTCATTATTCTTTTTACTGCTATGAGATGATTTTCTTTAGGATTAGCAGAGAATCTAGCCACTATTCCAACTGCTAGTGCTATGTTTGGTCTGTTATGTACAACATATTGTAGTTTTCCAATCATGGATCTGTACATTTTTTGATTAACTTCAGTCGATAAATCATTTTTGGATAGCTAATGTCCTGTTGCCATTGGTGTGCTGACTGGTTTGGAGTCTTCCAATCCAAACATTTTAAGTATCTCTTTGATGTACTTTGATTGTGTCATAAATATACCATGTTTTAGTTGATGTACTTGTAAACCAACAAAAAATTTGATCTCTCCAAACATAGACATCTCAAACTCATGCTTCATTTTGTCATCAAAACTTTTGCAAAGCACTTCCTTCCCTCCAAAAACTATGTCATCCACAAAGATTTCAGACACAATAATATCCTTACCTTCTTCTAATTTGATGTACATGTTGTTGTTATCATCAGTTCTTTCAAATCCTATTTGCATTAGATACTTGTGAAGTCTCTCATACCATGCTCTAGGTGCTTTTTTTAGACCATAGAGTGCTTTATGTAGTTTACAAACCATATCCCTATTGTTCTCATCAACAAATCCCTCTAGTTGTTCAATATAGACTTCCTCTTCCAATATACCATTCATAAAAGCAGATTTTGCATCCATCTGATAGACTTAAAAACCTTTATATGAAGCATATGCAAGTAAAGTTCTTACTCCTTCCATTCTCACAATAGGGGCAAATTTTTCCCCATAGTCTAATCCTTCTTGAGCATAACCCTTACATACTAGTTTGGCTTTGTTTCTAGTAATTTCACCATTCTCATCTAGCTTGTTTCTGAACACCCACTTGGTGCCAATCACATTCTTGTCAACTGGTCTGGGAACCAAACTCCATGTTTTATTTTTCTTTATTTGATCAATCTCTTCTTCCATAGCTTTATACCAGTCACCATCTTTTAATGCATCATATACTATTTTAGGTTCAAATTTTTTTAACAGACATGATTCATTTCTTAGTCTATTCCTTGTCATTGGTCTTGCATCTTTGTCACCAATTATCTGTTCAGCAGGGTGATGTTTCTTTACATATTTGGATAATCTTGGTTCTATCCTTGTTTCCATGTTTGATCTTTTAGATTTAGGGTCACTATGCACTTCATTGGCAGGTAGTTCTACATCTCTTTCATATGTCCTGACTTCAGAGCTAGAATGTGTATTTCCTTCATTCTGCAACTCGGCTTCTAAATGTAGCTCGACATTCACTGGTTGTGACTCGGCTGAAACTGAAACTTGCTGTTGAATCCCAATTTGATTGATAGTATCCTCGCCAATAGGCATTCCTTCATAAGAATACACAAAGGTTCTGTATTCATCCATTCTCTTTGGTTTTTCAACTTGGACATCTATATGCTCATCAAAGTTTACATTTGCACTTTCCACAATTTTGTTAGTGTTAGTATTTAAACACTTATATGCTTTACTTCTAGTGGAATAACCAAGGAATATGCCTTCATCACTTTTTGCATCAAAATTTTCATTTCTAGCATCTTTAAGGATAAAGCATTTGCAACCAAATACTTTGAAATGCTTTACATTGGGTGAGTGAGCATACCATAATTCAAAAGGTGTTGCACTTGTACCTTTCTTGACTTGTACTCAGTTCATTGCATGAACAACCACACTTACAGCTTCTCTCCAATATTTTAGTGCAACAGTCTTTTCCATCATTAATGTTCTGGCATAGTCAATCACAGATCTATTTCTTCTCCCAGCAATTCCATTTTGTGGGGGAGTTCTAGGAGCTGATATTTGTCTCTTGATTCCTTTGTCATTGCAAAATGTCTCAAATTCATTTGATGTGAATTCACCACCTCTATCTGATCTTAGGCATTTCAAACTCTTTCCTATTTCTTTTTCAACTCTAGCCACATACCACTTAAATATTTGAAAAGCATCAAATTTTTGCTTTAAGAACATAACAGTCATCATCCTGGAATAGTCATCAACAAACAACATTATATATTTATCTCCTTTGTAGCTTTTTACTTCTATTGGACCACATAAATCAGTATGGACTAACTCAAGTACTTCTTTAGATGTATATTTTTTACTCTTGAAGCTTGACTTGGTCATCTTTCCTAGCTGACATTGTTTGCAAATGATATTGTCAGGCTTCTTCAGTTTAGGTAAACCTCCAACTTTCTTCATTTTACTGATATTGACTAGATTATCAAAGTTGACATGACATAGCCTTCTATGCCATAATCACACATCATCAAATTTTGCAACAAGACAAGAAGCATTTTCCATATCAAGATAAAACAGATTACTTCTTGTTTGATCTCATTTTCCTATCAATTTACCATCAGTATCATAGATTTTTGTAGTTTTGTTTCCAAATTCTACTTTGCACCCTTCATTGCCTAACTGTGAAACACTTAGAAAATTTTAGTTTAGTCCTTCAACATAGTATGCATTATCACATGAAATTTTCTCTATAAGCTTAATGGAGCCTTTTCCTTTGATTTGACATGGAGCATCATTACCAAATCTAACACTATTTCTATCATACTGAGTAAAGTTAACAAACTTACTTTTGTCTCCTGTCATGTGATGTGAGCATCCACTGTCTATGATCCATCTGTCATTCTTGTTCATACATGTTACCAGTGCCGTAGGCTCTTCTTCATTAGATTGGTCCTTCATGGCCATAGAAACAACTTCATCATCATTATCATCAGAATCCTCTTCAGCAATATAACACTTCTTGCCTTTGTCTTTGTAATCTCTCTTATCATCTTCTCTTCTATGTTTGTATTTGGTGCCTTCCTTGTATTCTTTTTTTTGTGTACACCTTGCAACAATATGTCCTACTTCATTGCAATTGAAACAAATGATAGGCAACTTACCTTTGAATTTTCCTTTGCCTCTGTGAAATCTTCTAGCTAGTAATGCTTCTAATTGTTCCACATCTTCCTCATTAGTGCTACTGTCACTGGATACATATTTCATCTTTCTTCCCTTCTTTGATTTCACTTGTTCAGCACCTTTCAGTGATAGCTTGGCCTTGAAAGCATATTCAACATTCTGAGGTCTATAGTTGTCAAAGTTAGATAACTCAAATGCAGTGAGTCTACCCACTATACCTTCAAAACTTAGATTGTTTCCTGGCACACATCTCAGCTCTTTTATAGCTAATACTCTAATAGCATAGATAGGGAGCAAGGTTCTTAAGAACTTACTGTTAATAGTATCATCATCTAATTGACCACTCAAACATCTTATTGCACTTACCACTTCCTTTATTCTAGCGACATGCTAAGCAACATTCTCACTTTCCTCCATTTTCATATCATCAAACTTTCCTCTGAGGCTTTCTCTTTTTGCTCTCTGGAAATTTAGATCTCCTCCATAAATTTTTGATAGGGCTTTCCACATCTTGAATGCAGTGTCACATCCTTTGTATCATTGAATTCAGCATAGTTGAGTGCAGACGCAATTTCCAACATTGTCTGATTGTGTTCCTGTTTGTTTTTCAAATCTTCTGCAGTAAGAGTACCAGTTGGATCAACATGTTCAGTAACAATTGAATTTTGGGCGTAATCTCCTATGGATCCAAGATGTAGCTTCATCAAGCTTTGCCTTGCAACAAAGTTGTCTTTGTTGAGCTTGGGAACTTCTCTTCTAGGCATTTTGATCTTTTCTGCTTCTAGTCCCTTTAAACTAAGTCAGCAGCAAGGCTCTGATACCAATTGTTAGAATTCTTTAGAATAACTGAGAGGTGCAGGGGGGGGTGTGAATCAGTTATCCAAGGTCCAATGAAGTCTAATGCAACTTATTCTACAAATCCTTAATGGCACATAACTGAAATTATCATGTATGCAATTGGACATTAAACAATCATGAAAAGTAAACATGCATCACACCATAACATTAAGAATTTGATAACCCAGAAACCCTCCAAGAATAAGAAGGTAAAATTGGAGTGGGCATGATACCCACAAAATAACTGTGCAATTGATTTCAACCACTTTTGATGGTCTACCTTGTTAAAGGCTTGCCCTGTTAAAGGCTACAACACATTATTAAATGTGACCTTGTTACAGGATTTCACCATACTGTTAGGAATGGGCCTGGTCAAAGGACTTTGGAACATTCACTTGGAATGTCACCCTGTTAAAGGATTTACATCATGGCTATTAAACCAACCTAAGTCCATAGGATTTATTCTAATTGTTACAATTGCTAGAGAGTAACAATAATGACTTTTGATCTGATACAACTTACAACATATCTTGCAAATCACAGATCACACTTTAGTTCAATCCTTTGCTTGGCTTTAATCACTTTAGCTCTGATAGCTTGTCATCTCAAGCTTCATTTGCTTGAGTCTTCTTGCTCATCATACCAATGCAAACATATCTATGGTCATCTATCGAAACAGAGTATCTGTGCTCTCTTTCTCCTTAACACCTTCTTTAGCACTTCATGCTTTCATGCTTGACCATCTCTTTTCTTCATGACCTTATGACTCCTTAAATAAAAATCTGGGATACATTTTCTGCTTGATTTTCCTTCTCCAACTTTAGGGTTTCAATAGATTAGGTAGGATACAATGTATCTGTCCCATATCTTGCTCTTTATCTAGAAACTTCATCTAGAATCTAGTTGTATTCGCTAAAAATGTTTTACATAGTGTTCTATTCCACCAGATCATTATTCTTATCTTCTATCTGATTCACAAAATTCTAGATAACTACCATGTTAGCTTAGATCTGGTGAATCTTTGATTTTCAAAATAATGCAGCAACTCGACATTATTGGTTTACTGATGCTCAGCTTCTTCTATGTTACTCGACATTAGTATCTTGCTCAGCACCTGTATCTTCACTCGACACCTGTTTCTTGCTCGGCACCTAAAGACTGCTTGGCACCTAAAGATCACTTGGCACTTGATCTTCACTCGGCACACACTAAAATTGAACTTGCTCAGCTTCAACTAAGAATATATTCGGCACTAACTAGAACTTTAGTTAATCCTTTGATCATGTGTCTTAGTTTGTCCATCCTTTGTGTCTTAGAGTATGTCATCAATACACTATTTCATCAATGGCTTAGCTGATCCTTATACTTCATTACAACATCATAACTTCAACTTTTCTCTAGGCACTCTAGTTACATCTTATTGATTGCCACCTCCTTATCAATCAACCAACTTATAGTATTTGAATCACTAAAGCAATTGTCATTCCTGCAAGTAGCAAGTTTGACATCAATGACAAAACAATGATTGAAAACATTCTTTACCATTTCCATTACTCATCATTCATGAGCTTTTCAACAATTTCCAACAACTTGGGGGCACAAAAACTGGGGCATTAGTTCATTATCATGAGGATAATATGAATATGTGATTAGGGCTCATGATGAACAAGGTGAAAATTGTGAGCCGTCAAAATAGGCTACTCAAATTTGCAAAACTGAAAACCCTGGTAAAAAGGTGATTTTTGCAAATGGAATGGACTTGGGAAAATGTGCAGACAGATTTGTCAAGATTTGCAAACTAGCACACTTAAAGAATTTTTACAATTAGAACACAATGGTACAATCCATTAGATCTCACCTATCATGTATTTAGAGTTATGGCATCTTGAATAGGGGTACTAATCAATCTGTAGATCTCAACACTAGTAAAACATTATAAACTGCATTTGGAATCGTGTTTGAAAACTGAACAAACAGATTTTTCATAAGCTCAAAATTGAAATATAGAAATTCTTTGACCTCTAGAATGCAATACAAAATGAAATTTCTCATTTTGGTCAACTAGGTTAAAGTTATAGCAAGTCAAATAGGACCTAAAATTCTGAATAATTTGCATCAAAATGACAACAATAAATGACCAACTTTGAGGGATTCAAAACCTAGTCAAAACATATTGAAATGCCTCAAAATCTAAAAAAATAGGTTCTCTGGTATGGACACTAAACACTCCCAAAGTGTCAAGTCATGAAACATTACTGGGTACGAGATATTCAAATACAAACACGACCTCTTGTCGTTGTTTGACACAGAAAAAAATGCAGATTTGGACATTGCTGAAAATAGAACTTCATGGAATGGATCAGAATGGAAATTTATCTTTATGAAACAAGTGGATATACTAAATTCAAGGTGTTAGAAACATTAAACACCTCTTAGGCCTCAAAAGGATAGCCAGGTACATATGCATCAAAAAACACTTATAGGACTTGATTTTTAAGATGGTACTCAAAATCAAGGCTTCAATTTTGAGTCCCAACAATGATGATGATTGATCAAATGATATAGACGAAGAGTTGAATGAAGATGAAAATCAATGACATGATTAAAATGCATGATTTATATTGTGAGGCCTCACCCCAACTCATCATAACATAGTTGATATATTGATATTTTAATACTTTATGATTCGATGTTTTGACATAGTTTTGGATTTGGTTAGATAGTGACTCATACTATTTGATGACATATGATGATTTTTTCTACGTTGTGGACTAAGACTCGTCTTGTATGTTTTGATGATTAAATATATTCTTCTAGTTGTTCATTATATGATGGAAATTGAATCATGTTATATTTTGAATGTTAGATGAGTTAAGTTATAAGGTTAGGATTTTATGTGAGCATTCTTTAGAAAAGAAAAGACCAATTGAAATTAAATCATATATGTGAAATGTTAAATGCAATTACTTAATGTTGATTTTTATGTGTATAATTATATGTGATTTTTCCTTTGACTATTGATGCTCAAATTTAGTGTGCAGGGAAGTAACCATGGTATTAATTGGAGAATCAAGGCTAAACCTATGTGAACATAGTGAAAGCCAAGATTGAATGTATTGAAGAGATTTGAACCTTGTTCTTATGTATTTTAATTTATAAACATAAATTGAATGTGTGTATTAGATTAAATTCATTTTGTAAATTAGAGACATTTCACTTGTAATGTGTAATATGCCTTTGTGGTGTCACTTAACACTTGTAATGTCCATGTGCAAATGACATGTCAATTAGGATTTGGCCAGAAACACTTAACCTAAAACTAAACCCAATAGAGTGCATAAGTTAACCCCACTTGTAAGAGTTGTTATGAGAAATCCCAATCAAGTTGAATTTCAAATTCAAACTTCTTAGTGACTTTAGAGGGCTAAAAAGTGGTCCTAAAGTGTCATTTTAGTGGAATTTAATTACCCATATGTTTTTTATTAGGAAAATAGGTTTTGAAGGGACCTTGAAACCCTATACAAAAGATACCAAGAGATATTACAATAAGCCCAAAGGAACATCATAACATTAAGAGATAGAGTTAGCACCTGGAGGCTAGCAGTAAAAGGACAACAACAACAAAAAAAACATAGATCCAAGAAGACACACAAGAAAATAGATGAAGGACACCCAAGAACCTAACCCATCTTCTTGATAAGTTCAGTTGCATGTTCCTTGAATTGATTAAGAATAAGGAACATTAAATACCCATATGTTAGTAGTAGGAGATAGGAACCTATTTTTTCACCATTATAAGGTATAGATAACTTTAGTGACCATCCAAATAAGCCATGTTCTAAAAGTTACAAAATTGGAGAAGTCACATGACTTTACCCTTTCCCTCACACTTGGGCAAGCTTACATTTATGGAAAAGGGACAATAATGTAAGAGAAAATGGACTTCTGTTATTTCCATGTTGAGATAGTGGGTGGTTGGAGGTTTTGGAGGCCTTTTTAGAGGGCCTTGGATAATTTAGTTAGTTTTCATCTACTCTCTAGTTTTAGAGGCATTTTTTGGGGTTTTGGAGATTGGAAAAAAAGAGGGAAAGAGGGCTCTTCCCAACATTCAATTTTCATTACTTGAGTCAAGGTTGGTGGCTCTTTCGAAGAGAAACTCTTTTCATTTTGTTTTAGAATAACATGTTAATGATTTCATGAATATGTATTGCATGCATTTCTTCTTGCTTTTGTCATTGTTCTTGTGAATGGATGGGAATTGAGATTTTGATTCATTATTTTTTTTCTTGCATTTTGAGGGTGTTCTTTTCTTGGTTGTGAAAGGCATCACCCACCCTTGGGATGGAAGACATAGCCTTCTGTGAAGGGGTTACTTGAGATTGAGAATGTAGTTGAGAGCCTCTTCTCATGGAGAAGAGAGAAATTTCATGGAATATGGGCTCCACAAATCTATACTAATTTTTGTTTTTTTTTGGGGGTGATTAGGGAAGATATTTGTGGAAGGATAATGTGTTGTCTAAGCCTTGTGAAGGCCTTGAAATTTCATGTTATGTTATTGGTAATAGTATGGCAATATCCTCTTTGAAAAGCCCACCTTTACCCTTTGTTAATTGGTTCATTTGTGACCCATTGTGAATCTCACGGTGGAGGGTGTAATATTTTGTAATTATGATATTTATGAATTTGTGGGATTTGTGTGTATATACCAAGCTCACAAGTGGTCTCATAGAGACCTAGGTTGGGAGGTGAGCTCCCATGTTATGTTCAACTATATTTGTAGGTTTGTGCATAAAGGATCAAGTGAAAAAGGTTTTGGGAAGGACTTCCATGTTGTCATTGTTGTGAAGAATAAAAAATAATAGTTGAATTCATTGTCATTTTTGTAATGGAGAATTCTCCACCTTGTTCATCTTGTTGTATTGCATGCTTTCAAAAGTTGTAGTAGAAGAAAGAACACTAGTTTCATATGTAATGAGTCATTGTTGTGGTAAAATACATATGCATTTCAAAGGTAAGTAAGAATTATTGTGAAATGATAAGTTGAGTTGTAATGTATTTTAATATCCTTTCAAAGAGTCAGCTCAGTATATATAATAGTTCTTGAAGATGAATATGAGTGGGTTTGAGTTATTGAAAAATTGGTTTATGAAATGTTATGAAAATGTATTCCAAATATAGTTGAAATAGTGAATTGATTTCTTAATTGATTGGAACTATATGTGAATGTACTCCTAGTTTGATTTCAATTGAGAAGAAATGAACAAATTGTCTTCATGAATCTTCTTGTTAATTGGAAATTTATGGGATAGATTTAGTAGTCCTTCAACTAAATAGTATGCTTTATTTCCTAAGTTAAATTCCAATGTCTCAATAGATTTCAATAGGCTATTCAAATTAAATGCATGATCACAACAAAATTAATAGAAGTTAGTTAATAAGTAAAACTAAGGACTTGAAATTAAACCCATGAAATTAATATATAACTAGATGTCAACTTGAAAAAAAATGGAAAATAAAATGGTTTGGAGAGAAAAGAAAAGAAAAGTGTTGGGTGAGTGCATCTCACTCTCTAGAAAATGTATGGGAAATTCATTTAATTCCTCTATCTTAAAAAGTTCACATGTAGAGATTAAAATATTCAAGTAAATTCCCCCTTTGAAAATATTCCTTGGGATAAATTTCATAGGCTAGGGTGAAAATAGATATCACTAAATAACATCTTAAGTCTTCTTCTCTTCAGTCATGTGCATCCCTCTCTAAAGAAAATTATGATAACATATGGGACAAAAGAAATAAATAAATAAACATAATATCTATATTGCCTTAAGTTGCATCATAACCAAGTATACATAGAAGTAGTAATAAATATAGTCTAATATTACAGGCCCTAGGGGCTGTTAATTGTGTAAGGATCCTCATAACACATGCTCGAGCCTCACAAAAAAAATGCATTTACATAAATAAGTGGGGGCGACCACCCTTACACACACAACTTATCTTATAATATAAATAAAGCAACATAAATATATATTCCCTAGTGGCTTCACACTCTACCCTCTGTCAGTGCATGAAAGTGATATGGGAAAATTTAAATTAATTTTGATAATGTTACTAATATTCTTCTCATAAATGGATGTTTAGGGAAAGGCACTTGCAGTACCTAAGAGCCTCGAGAAAGTTTTGGAATTGCTATTATGACATGATGGTATCACATGTTCCTATAACCCCACTAAAATGATAAAAAATGATTTAAGAAATGATTAAATCATTATTCATGGAGCCTCAAAATACTAGGATACGAGAGAGGGTGATGCAATTGAGAGAGAGATCACAATACTTGGAAGTAATTTTCCATTAAATATTTAACTATAAAATAAGTTCATTCATGGTTTATATTTTTTACTATTTTATGTCAATAACTAAAACATTTGTGTTCTTTTTACAGAATTTTTTCTGTCCTCCTAATGTTGTTGGTCATTATTAGAGTTCTTTGGGCACTTTAAGTGCTGGTCATGTCTTACCAAGGTGTTATTTCTCATATATTAATGTATTGTATATGTAATGTATTATTTAGGATATCTTAGGTGTTTTCCATGATGTGCCTATGCGTACACAACCTGATCAATAATCCCCATCATCCACACATAGGTCTCCAAGTCATTGTCAACAACACACAACAAGAAAGCATCAACTACTGCAACATGATATATAACTAGGGATGTAGAGGCCATTCATGGTGATGTTTTAGTAGAATTTCCCAAATTTTCCCATATTACTAGTGTGACAACATTTCTAGTCACATTTGTGGTGATTGATGATTTTGTTCCTATAAAGATAGAGAAGGTTCTAGGTACTTGAAAATTATTATTATATATAGTCCAATTTTGATTTACTTATTGATTTTTCTTTTTGGACTAATGATATCAGGTTTTTTTTTTGCAAGCAATGATTTTTTCTTATGAAATTTAAGTGATCTTATATTGGATATATTTGGGTCCACTATACATGCATGGTGAATGCCCAAAGTCAACATTTAAAAGATGAACTCATAAGCCATCTAGTTATCTTGTTAGAAAATGACACATTCAACAGTACCAAGGTATGTGAGGGGCCAATATAAGATACATTGGTAGAAGAAAAAAAGTTCGAGCACCCCCTATGATTCTAAAGAGTGAGTAGAAGGACCTAGTTTTTTATGAGAAGGAGAAAGCGAAAAAGAGAAGAGGGCATACACCGTCGAGCAAAAGAAGGTATCTTATACTATCAACAATATAAATATGTACTAATTATTTTTTTATTTTCACATAACCTAACATGTATTTCAAGCTTTTCATAGGCTTCCTAACCAATCAAAGGCCACTAAACAAAGACTAGAAAAATACAGGTAGCACAAACTTGGCTATAGTAGCTATATGAAATTTGTCACACAAATCATAAGTATCAATAAATGAAATGTCACACTAAAATAATAGACTACAAAATTGATCATGATATTATGCAAAAATCTACGGCTCCAAATTTAATAGAACACCCACATAAGATGACAAGAAGATTTCATTTGGACAAGGCTATGGAGTTGTGGCTAAATGACTAAGATCATAATTGAGTGGGAAATTACAACCTTCTAGTGGATCCTCCACACGAGTAAATAACCTAAATGAATATTATTTAAAAGTGACTATATATGTTTTATATTAAAAAATAATGACAATAATGTGCATAAAATTATAATGCAACATGTTAAGGTTGGAGCACAAGCTACACATGATGAATGTTGTGGTGTGCATCCTGATACTAGAGGTATTCACGTTCTATAATTTTTTTTAAATATAACTATTAATATAATTTGATAAAGGGTGCTCCCCTTAATACTACAAACACAAAAAAAATCAAGAAACAATAATAATTGGGAAGAAAAAAAATGGGCTTTCTATTATCGTCCCAAATGCAAAATTATAGAGTTTTGAAATACAATATGCAAACTCACATCCACAATTTCTTTACAATATTCTTCTATGTAAAGCCATAAATTACCATCTAGAATTTCCTAAACATCACTACAGGCCCTCCTTATATAGGCAATTTTTTTACTACCTAAGAAGGTTCTAGAGATTAACCCTAACTCTTAAGGCCAACAAAACTCCATGTAAAAATTATTTCCTAATGTATTACATAGGGTCAGCCCTAATTATGTTTTTAGGTAGCCCAAATTCTGGAGGGATTAACTTTCAAACTATATGTCATAATTTCAACTATAATTACTTTTCAGAAACATTAGCTCCTTAACTATAGCGCCTCACATGCACAAGTGCTAGCCAGCCCAGGCACAAACTTACTCCAGAGCCTCTAAGGCCTTCAAATCTAAGCTCAAAGGTTTTGTACCCAAAATCCTCAATGACTTCTACAATACTTATGGTAGGACAATGCAACTCCACTGACAGGTTGATATTACTGAGATGAACCTCCACCGATGAAATCATAACATTTCAAGATTTGACCCACTTACTAAAAATAGTCAGTTGCCATAAATAGTAAATTTATATTAAAATATCCCTTAATTAAAATGACAAAACAAAAATACTTTGGGTGATGCAAGATTGGCCTACACCCAAGATGCTCCTACATTATAATTAAACATCTTTAATTACAATTGGTGTAGTAATTAATATAACATTTTATGTTTTTATTTTAGAGCATCTAGAGTGCGGTAAAAAAGTGGAGCTTTCTCAGGCTAGACAACAACAAGAACATGGTGTGCCCCCATCAGGTAAACATGACCACTGTTATTCTTTTAAATGAATTTAATTCTAATATGTGTATTAATTAATGTAGCCTTCATGTTTCAATTGTAGAGGATTTAGAGTGTGCTCAAGCTATTGAGGATGAGGCTAGATGACATGATGTGACCCATCAGGTAAAGAGTGCCCTTGTAATAGTATTTTAATTAATGAAATACTTGTAACAATAATAATAATAGAATTATAAATTTAGTCCATTTCTCTGTTATTTCAGTGGATGCTCCTTTGTAGAGGCCTCCACATCATGCCACTAGGCATGGATTAAGATCAACAACAAAGGGGAAAATACCTGAAGAAGGGATAAATTATGAAAAAAATGATGCTCCACTTAGTCTTTTCTTAGCTTCTAAAAAAAGACCAAAAAAAAATGATTAATGGTTTTTAATGAATTTAATTATGTGTTAATGGACGTTAATGACTAACATGTGCTAATGGATGTTGATGACTAATATATCTTAATGATTGTTATGTGTTAATGAATATTATTTGATAGTGAATTTTAGGTGTTAATGAATGTTATGTGATAATGAATGAATGTTATATTTAGTTAATAGATGCAATAATGAATGAATTTTATATGTTAACAAGAAATTTATAATGATGTTGGGAGGAGGGGTCAAATGAGCTTCCATCTTCACGTGGTTGGACCTATTAAGTAGAGAATATTAAAATATTCTCAAAACTAAAAGAATGTCAATAAGGTGACACAATTCTCAATATTTAATTATGCTCCACAGTTAATGTTAATACATATATACATATATATACACACACACACATATATATACACATATATACATATACATACATATATACATATATATACATATATGCATATATATATATATACACACATATATATATATACACATATATACATATATATACACATATATACATATATATATGTATATATACATATATATATGTATATATACATATATATATATACACATATATATATATACATATATATATATATACATATATATATATATATATATATATACATATATACATATATATATACATACATACATATATATCTACATACATATATATATATATATATATATATATATACATATATACATATATATATACATACATACATATATATCTACATACATATATATATATATATGTAGATATATATGTATGTATGTATATATATATGTATATATGTATATATATATATATATATATATATATATATGTATGTATATATATATATATATAAATGCATACATACATACATACATATATATATATATATATATATATACATACATACATACATATATATATATACATACATATATACATATATATATATATATGTATGTATATATATACATACATATATATATATATATATATACATATATATATATACATATACATATATACATACATATATATATACATATACATATATATATATACATATATATATATATGCATGTATATATATACATACATATACATATATACATGTATATATATATACATACATATACATATATGCATGTACATACATATACATGTATATATATGCGCATATATATATATATACATGTATATACATACATACATACATACATACATATATATGCACACACACATATCTTAATTGTAGGGTCCAACAAAGTCAACATGAGCAACAACACAAGAAGTTACTTACGGAAGACCATCGTAGGTAAAATCCATGATTAATATTTTATTTTGTATGACATACACAAATATTTGTTTAGCTTTTTAAAAGGGTAGTCAAGTAAAAAGTTTTCAAATAAGTATCAAATAAAAAATTATTTTTAAAGTAACTATAAGGATCTAATCAAGGTTTTTAATGTTTCTATTACAACGTATGTCTATCTTAACATTCAGTTTTAAAAATCAATCTATAAGTCTATGCAAGCCACATTGTTAAAAGACCCATGGAAAGGCACAAAATATTGTAAAATGTGTTACAATTCCATCTTAAGATGTTTAAAAAGATCTTAGAAGGATGTATGGTCATTTGTGTGTAAAATATAAAAGTTTCCTAAAGTATAACATTGCAAAAAATTGTCATTTTGCAAGTTGCACCAAGTAGGTGGTCAGTCTACTTTGACAAGGTTCCATTCTCTACTTTCACCTTATAATAGTCTCAAGATTTTTTTTTGGTAAAATTCCTTCAACTTCTTCTTTATTCAATCCTGATGTTGTTCAGGTTGAAGTGATGGACTCGTTTCATTTATAAAACCTAGAAATTAATTTATACTACTTGATTTAGGACACTTACTTTTTATTTCATAACAAATTAGTAGTATCCCTCAAACATAACTATTATTTCCTTATACCCCAAGGTCATGTCACCTCCTAGTGTCAAATTGTCATACTTTACTTTCGAAATACAATTTTCAAATATGGTCATAACACAATACTATTTCATTATGATCAGAGTCTCTTAAAGTACTACTAGATCATTCCACACCTTCTTATAAATGAATGATTTCCTAAAGTGAAATTATGGTAAAAAAAAAAAGTAAATTTGGGTGTTTGAGCACTAAGTATTGCGAATATAATAAAAATTATCATAAAATGATAGCTACAACAACTTTGTTCATTTTAAAATGGTTTGATCAATGTTCCAATCAAATTTTGTAGTGGTTTTTAGTTTATCCAAGGCCCTTTCAATCAAAGGGAAAAGATTTTTTAATTTTGTGTAGCATCACATGGCTAACTATTCAATTGATCATAAATTTATACATTTTTAAAGTAGTAGATAACATTAGCTGGGTCAACATGTAGTGGGGAGGGCATTGATAGGGAAATTTACTCATTTGTACATTTGGTTGGTTGACTAATGTTTGTAGTACCCTCCTATAGCCAATCTGGTTGAGAAGCTTGTGTTGGAAATCTCAAGTCAAAATCATGGTTTACAGGATGCTCATGGTTTGTTGGGCTATCATGGTCTGTTGTTTGGTCAAGATTTGGTGGTTGCTCATGGTTGGGTGGCTTCTTATTGTCACTTACAATACATGTTACCCCTTTACATGTTTGTGTATAGTTTCTTACAAAAGTATTCATTGTATCTTTACTATACCCTCTAAATTGCATAAATCCTTATACTAAAATTGCCTCCCCCTACCTTGCAGATAATCAATAATAAATCTCTCTCTTGACCTCACTATTGATCCTATTAATCCAGTATTGATAGGTTTAGGTTGGGGCCAAACTGCTCCATGTCTCACATTCTCATTAGTAATAAATCCCTCACTTGGCCTCATTCATCCATTAAGGCTTCCCTGCTCAAAGGCAATATGTATGTCTTATAGAATCCACTAATTATATTTCCTAGGGTTAATGCCAATTTGAATGTTTTTTTGTCTAGTGTTTCCAACTCTTCACATCCAATATCAATTGGGGGGTTCTTGGCGAATCAGAAGTTCCTATGTTATTTGAAGTATGTCATTAAAGGTGAAAAAAATCTCACATCCAATACTTAACACTTATGGTTAGTATGTGTGGGAGGTGTGAGTGGATCTATGCTCAGCTACCTTTCTTTGTCAATTTTTTGTGATGTCACATGGCTTCCATGACTATCAAATATGAGAAGTTCCCTATTTGAGAGAGAGACACCATTAGGGATGCTTCTTGAAAAGTAGTCTTGTTGATTTGAAAAAAAATCTTTTGACATCCAAGCATGTTCTTCTATTAACACACACACCCCAGGCTCACAATTGACCATGCATTTTGTTATGTGTCTCTTTTCATTGAACAAGTTAAAACTAGGCATGCTTAGACCAACAACATTAACATGTGCGAGAATAATGTCCATTACTTTCTTTTTTATATAGGTTGGGGGACATTTTTAGCTCTAATATATGTTATCACTCTCATTCCACAGTTGCATTCATCTTGCACTCCCATTTCATCACAGTTTCATATTTCTCTAGACTTGTAGTGGTTGAGGATGTAAACAAATTCAAGATTGTCAAAAAATAAGAAACAACCATAGGAGAAACCACAATAGCTATATCCATGTCCACCCCTTCCATTGTTCTAATGTTCAAGTCCTTTTGGCAGTGTTTAAATCAGTGTCACCATGATCTTCCCAACATTCCATTTGTAAAAGGGTTAACCCTTCTTTCTATGATTTGAGAAATAATTTGTTGCAAGCGATCAACTTGTGCACCAGTTCCCATATCCAACATGTCCTTGCACCACTCCACAACATCCTCCTCCTCTTTAAGAGATGGGACTATTTAGTTAGACCCATTCCTCTTTTTCACAGTATTATCCATCATCTATGCCCTCGAATGGGAAGCTTGTATCTTTTAGTTCTTTTTTGTATCCCTAATTGAGCTTTGTCCTTTCTCAACACCACTTATCATAGAATCCATGTTGTCAACTATCCACTCTCTAATGCGGACTTGACAAACAATTTTATTTGGTGCTACATCCCCCCATTGCCAACTTGTGCATTTGTGCTTGTTGCATTTGAAAGAGTATAATCAACTAATACTTGTGGATCTACAATAGGAGGATCAATGGGAGCAAGTACATGCTTCTCTACATTAGCATGTGTATCCCTAAAAGTAACTCCACATTATACTTTATATACTTGAATGAGTTCCCTTTGTTTTCCTTTTTCCTTTCATGCTTATCATTAAACCTTAAACAAATTTTCTTGACATTTTAAATACATTCATGAGCATATCCAATCAATGTTGACTTCATATGAAAACAATGTTAGCTGAATAATGGAAACTAGAAGATTGAAAACTAGAGTAATGCATATAATAAATGTTAATTGAAGACTAGGTACATTAAAATATAAATGCATATAGTCAATACCAACTTAACAATGCATACACTTAATGTTATCTCAAACTCCTTCATGTAAATTGAAAAATGCATACAACAATGACATCCTAATTATGTATTCAATTCCTTTAGTGAGGTAATGTGATAGGGAGGTTGGATGAACCAACCACATGTTCATGCTCTTAGTCTTCTTGGAAGACTTATAGTGTGTCCTCACCATACTGCTTGTCACCTATAGGACCTTTATTGTATAATGATCCCCTGGTCTCTCTAGCCAACCCAACTACTAAGAAAGATTCATCAATCAACCCAAAACTTGATGCATTCTTACTCCAATCACCATAGCACTTAAACCTTCATAGAGGCTCTTAACCTCCACATCTTGTACTTAGCCTTGAAAATGTGTGTAAGTATTCCCAAAAACTTCAAATCAACCAACTAGGGGTTTTAGGAGTCTCACTTGATTCAACTTCTCATCCAATTTCAACAATTCTTCACAAATAGGCCTAAAAGGCTAGTAGCCCCAATTAGGTCTCCTATTCCAAGAAAATGGGGATTTTATCCTAACTCTTCCAAAGAAACCCTATAATTTTTCTTAGTATTCTTGGATCATAAGCCAACCTCTTAAGGATTTTTGGGTTCTTGGGGTCACCACCTTCCGTACAACACCCTAACTCAATTTGAGTGAATTTAAGGGTTTTTAGGCTCTAACTAGTTGCTCTACAAGTTGGAAAGTGTAAGGCTATCAAATAGATTGGTATGACCACACCTTATTCATCATAACTTGGCAAGAATCCTATATTCAATTTCCAAAAGGAATTGTTTCCCTAGCTATCCACCTCTAAAAGTTATGTTGTTTGCATTTTGGTTGTCCCTAGTCAGACTCACCACAAGCTCACTTGGGGCAAGACTTTAACAATATATTCCTTGCATTTAAGGGCCCAAGATCTTGTATAATTAATATACATGGATTCTATTTAATATTCCCAAGAAGCCATTCAGAACGGACGGTGGAAAAGTGAGTTAGAAATCCATCTTTGCCAATTGCCTGGACTAAACCAACAATAGTGCAAAAATAAGAATATTTACAAAAAAGAAAACAAATGTGCACAAAATTTATATCTAACTCTAGAAAGAGTTAGGAAAAAATCTAAGCTACACACACTAGGTGTTAAAGTATCAACAACAATCCTCTAACCACCCACTATCATGAAAAGTACCCAAAATATGCTAAAAAACACTTCAAAACTCCAATGTTCAAAACTTCTCTTCATACAATGGGTGTCCAACCCTGAATCTTGGTCAAGGAATACCTTATGTAGGGTGGTTGGGTAGTTATTTCCCCTTAGGGCTCTTTTTCAATGATTTGCAACACTTTGACAATGTTGTGCGAGCAACTTTTCAAAGTTGCAAATGCAACTTTTACATCTTTTTGGCAAATTTTACACAACTTAGCCAAATGAGTTCCAAAACTCTCCAAAATTGACCAAAGGCATTAACTATGTTAAAAATCTTATCTTAACCCATCCTAGATCCTACTGACCTCATGCTAATGTCATCATCAACTTTGTGCAAATCGGGGACTTTTACATCTTTTTGATCCCTAATTGCACTTACAAGTGTCCTAAGGCTCTTCAATTCAAACCCTATTGTACTCCTACCATGGTCCACATGAACTTGTACAAGAAACTTCCAAAATACCCTAAAGGCACACACACATAGAGCAAAAACTTGGATTGATCAAGCAATCCTTGGGTGCTTCTGCACCACAATGCAATAAAATAGAGGTATGAAAATGAGTATAATCAAGGTGTCAAACAAATTAATGACAATTTAAGAATGCACACAAGTAATGTAAGATTAACAAATGAGGTCAATGAGAAGTGCTCATGGGAGTTGAAGTTTTCCAAAAATTGTGTGTGGAAGATAATGATGAACATAGAGAAGCCACCATATATAAAAAAATTAATAGAAGAAAGTGTCAAGATCCATACAAACTACAATATCGAGTAATGATTAAATTGACAATTTACATTATTTCTTTACCATTTCCTATAATTATTCCTTTCTATTGCATTATATGCAATGATTTCAATATGAAATGATTAAATCATACAACTATCCGCACAAGAAACTTATTACAAATACTTATTAAATAATAAATAAATATGAGATAGTTTCTACCTTGTGATGGGGTTCAAAGGGTGTGGTAATTAGGTAACCCATAAATAGATTGACAAGTACATTTAATCATTGAATCCATCACAAAACTAATTGTGCAATATGAAGAGTTAGTTTTTTTAATGTACTCATTGATAACATTACAAAACTAAGTCGGTAATATAAAAAATGAGACTACGAAGCTTGCATGCATATAAAAATACTTTCAATTTGAAGGCATGAAACAACTTAAGTATATTAACAAGTACATTTCATCATGAAATACATCACAAAAAGAAATTGTGTAGTATGTTTAGTTTTGTAACGTACTCATTAAGAACATTACCAAACTAAGTCAATACTTTTCTAATATGAAAATAGATTGAACTATGCTGACATAGTTTTGTAATACATGTGAATCTACTGTAGGTAGTAAAAGTAGTAAAATTGAAATAAAAGATAGTTTCTAGAACATAATAGCACATTTCATACAAGGAATTGCATATCTATGGCTTATAGAATTCAAATTTATTTTAATAAATTGATAGACCCAAAGAATCTCTAATGTTTTTAATGAATTCCAAGAGAAATCCATCTAGTATACAAAGATAAACCCACATAAATCAAAGGATAAAGCTATTGTAAAATATATGTGAGTAACCTACAAACAGTGAGAGGTAAAACCTGCATGTTACTATATTGACTTAGCTTTGCAATAGATTTCAACATACATTAAAGCACAATCATAAAGCATTCAGTAAGTATAGACTGTCTGCAGTAAAAGAAATTTAATTACAAAAAAAATTAAAATTAAAAAAAATATTCAACATTCTCTAAGTGTACATTAAGCATGCAATAAAAAGGAATAAAAATACAAAAATGAGATTACCTACCAACTTGAACAAGAGAAGATAATTTGCAGACTACAATGAATCAACCAACAACAATCAAACAAGGAATTTTCAAAGAATTTAATGTGGCACTGTATGCTTCTTATAGGAATATGGTCATTAAAGAAGGGCCATGTCAATTTGAAATTTGAATTGTGGTGGAAACTAATAGGTCATTTCATACAATGAATTGCATTTAATGTTTGCTTCATACAGTGGCTTCTTGATTTCAAATTGTATTTTTTATTTCTAATTCCATCTGATTAATTTAATTTAATTGGTGAGGCTTACACCATTAGTTGTTCATGTAGGTACTATACAAAGTTGGCTTAAATGCTTCATGATGTCATAGCTTTTTGGGTCAATTTGCAGATGAGAGTGTTGTGAAAATTGCCTATGCGCCAATAGTTGTGCATGTTTGTAGTTCATCAAATATTTGATACATCGATAACTTTGTGTTAAGAAGTAAAGTCCACATAGGGGGGGTGAATCAGTTTTTAAGAATATACTTATTTCCAAACTTATAAATCTGATCAATAACAATTACAATGATAATACACAACTACAAGAAACCATACACCATAATTTGCAATGATTTGTTAACTAAAAAAACCCTTGGTCAAAGGGAAAACCTTGATGGGGATGGAACCCACAACATAATGTACTAATATATAAATTTATTGTGAAATGATGTGATCTTATTAGGAGTCAAATACAACTCATCTAGTAAAATTTCCCTTGTTAGAGGATAGATCCACATTAGGAGACTTTGAATCCTTGTTAGAAGGTTCTAACACTGTTAAAGATTGATAGGAAACAAATAGACTCATTGCCTAAATGCTCCAATAAATGTGAAAGACAAAATTTTTAGGATGACATATCCAAAATCATGAACTAACTAATCTACAACGTATGTGCCAAGATAGTTCTTTTGAAGTCCACTTTAGTCAACCAACATCAACTCTTCTCTTCTCTAATCATCTAGCATGAAAGCTCGCGTCATTTATCAAGACATGCATATTAACTAATATCCAACCAAGGAAAACATCTTTCCTTTATACCATTACAAATAATTAATTAGGTTGTCCCTTTAGAGCTTCCCAAATGTACAAATTAATTATGTAGGACCATACTAAGGCATACACACCTTTATAAGCATTATTAAAATCATTAAATTATGGTTCCTATACATTGCTTTAAGGATATTACATTTTTCAATAATGAATTATAAATTTTCTTAACACAAAATTGCTTGCGAGTAAAATACACCACACGCTAGACATTAGTGACCTTTCCAGAATAATCCAAACACTTTACAATCATGAAAAAATATGAATGGACAAGCCCTCTATCACCTTATAAGCTTTTCATGGTTAATTCATATTTTCCAATAAGATATAACCAAAGTGCTAACAACTAGTTAATTCATATTTTCCAATAAGATATAACCAAAATGCTAACAACTATCTCTATCACTATTTCCTATACACTGGTCTACCACAAGTCTTTACCAATGTAAATCTTCACATAAAGAATATCAAACATAGATATGACATCTATACTTATGTTTTTGCACACATGTAAGCTCACGTACAAAATATTGTCACTGACTAACCTCTTTGAACTAATAATCAACCTTTGATCCATAGAATATGTGTTTATTATGAACATATGTTGTCATCAATGAGAAAACTAGTCATCAATACAACATCTTTGCAACTCATCTAAGAGCCAACAAGATTTCCAATTCTTAATATGTGCATGTGTGTCCATGAATTTAATATGAAGTATAATGTATTAATCTAACTACTTTATATTCTTGAACCAATATATTGACTTTGTAACTATGTACAATAATATTTTTTTTAAATAAAAATGTTGCACTTTTTGTGCAATGTGTTGTGTAAGAAAAACACTAGTGTACCAACAACCATTCATTTCAAGTGTTTATTTATTAGTGTAGTGGTGAATGGTTATTGGTTGTTAGTCATGATTTATTTGGCATGTTCGTTTTGTTGGTATTGGCTCTCAAAAAATTAACTTCTCCCCACCTTTTCTTGTATTTTGTAAAAAATGAGTGATTTTGGCAATTGCTCACATTTCATTAAAAATAAGTGATTTTGGTAGTTGCTTTCAAATTTCATTAAAAATTAGTGATATTCCTATAGCATAAAATATGCTCTTTAAATCCAAAATCTTAGGATTTTTCAGTGATATTTTATTTTCCAGCATCGAGACTTGCGTACAGTATTATGTGAGGTAATTCAAGATAATGATAATGCCACGTTGATTCTGATTGACCATGATCATTCAATGTTGTTGATTCCTAGTGTTCTTGTGGGCGACAATGATCAAGATGATGATTTGGGAGAGGGCAATCATGGTGATGATGGGCATTAGGCTCGTCTTCTACCTATCTTAATGCAAGATGGTGATGCTCATTAAGCAATTTCCAAGTATGAGTTATGTAATTCTATAATTGAGCTTTCACTCTTCCTGCTTCTTTTTACCATGTGCATTTGTAAATTGTTCTCTTCGGAACGATTGTGTATTACGTTTAGAAATTATATTTTTTTGTGCTTCAAGTTACAATTGGGAAACCCGATGCCATCTTTTGTTAATTTATTCAAATAGTACACTACCATTTTGGCTTTTAGTTTATTCTACTTCCTTACAATAGTGTTTGTGTTCAATCTTGAGAAATTTAGTTGGTAGTTTCATGGCTTCAAATAGTTGTTAAGAGCAATATCTTTATTATAAACAATGTAATTTCTTATACACACATATAATGTCTTTTGTTTTAAAAAACACATAATTAAATTGAAGGAATTAATAAGTACATAACATAGTCAAATTACAATTTCATATTAATAAGTACATAATATACCAAAATCAAATAACATAAATACACAAGATTAAACAACCTCAAGATGAATATGAATATTAAATAACCTACATTCACAATATGAGAACTAGGAAAACTTCTCAATAAAGAAACAGTATAATGAAATAATGAAAAGATGATCACAACAAAGAGAAAATGCATTGCAAAGGACAATGGTCCACCATGAGAAAGGGGCATGCTATCAAACTAAACATGAACTATTGCAACCATAACACTTTCATTACTAATGGATGGAAACACCACCAAAAGGATAGGACAATCGTAATGCATATTAGAACTATCACAAAGGTGGTTCATGGTAGTACTATTATGCTATTATGACATAAGATGATAATTCTTTTGCATGAGGAGGAAATCTATTGCATATATATACTATTAGCTTGAATAGTGTTGTGCAATTTTCTTCAATACATTGTCTTATAATGAGCTTATAGTATACACCCATTCATACAAAAAATTATGGAACATTGGCCTAATGCTTTCTAATTCAATATTTATTTGTTTAAAGTAGGTGTCTTAAGAAGGATACGTCTCAACATATTTTAGATAACATTATACGCATGTAAAGATCAATGGTACATGAAATATTTGTTTGAACCCATGGATGTATATAATAAATTGTTCTTATGCAATGCCAATTGTGTGGAGAAATTAGAGAGATTTCAACTACCCTTTAATTTTGTAAAGAGTGATTTCTTTGGGGGGAAAAAAACAAAGTATTATTATAAAGAAACTTGTATAATATTGGATCCTTTGTCCTCCACCTCATCTGTCAACCTTTTCTACCATAAATGAAATTGTAAACTAATTAACATAGTTTATCATACAATATTTTAATTTAGCACTTGCATTTTGTGGAGGTGTAATGGTTGCATCAAATGTAATTATACAACAATAATATTTTGGTGATTTTACACTAACTCCCAATTACTAGTGGTTTTGTTGTACCATCACTTTGCCACTTCAAGAAAATCCTATCAAGTGCCCCAAAAAATTAATGGGCTGACCATTTTGTTTTGGCATTTCAATAACTTAAATTGTTTAAAAGATAATAAACAAGAATTCTAATTTTAAAGAGTAAAACTAGCATTAACAAACCATTTAGTGTATGACATCTATCTTTTCATAATTGAGAAATTGTATGACATCTATCTTTTCATAATTGAGAAAAAGTGATGATAAAATAAAATAAAGGAGTTAGGTTAGGCTAAAGCTTAAATTGCTTAAAAGAGAATAGACAAGAATTCAAATATTTTATGTAAGTTTATGTATTTGATTTTGTGTAAGAATTATAATCATCAATATTTTGTATTACACTTTGTGATCTATGATAAGAGTAATTTATATTTTAAGGAGATGTAAGATTATGGATGATAGAGTGTGATATGAAATATTGATGATTTAAATTCTTGCACAAAATCAAATCTGAAAATGTGCATGCAATATTGATAGGATTTGTGAAAATTTAATAGAATTTAATAGAACTACCCTCTTATTATCAAATCATTGAGTGTATGACCTCCATCATCCATCCTCCTACTATAAGAGAAAGAAATGTGAAAATAAAAGATGACTACTTTGATTATTGATATGTTAAATTATATGGCATTTTTTAATAGATTACAAGTAGTTGAAAATGGGATTAGACTAAAGGAAAATATTGTTAAATGACATTTTCAATAAATTATGTGTTTTTGACAAGGTGGTTAGACAATTGTTGTTGAATGTTATTTTGAATGGTTGATGTCCAATACTTAAATTAAATGCAAATCTTCTTAAATCGACTTATTTCCATTAGATTGTGAGTAGGTGAGGCTACATTGTATATGATCTTCTTCTTTTATGTTTTGAATTTTTTCTTAATCTCAAAATATTCTTATTCATGATTTGATGCATATCTCTTTGGTACTCTAATTATAAGTAATTTGACTTCAAGATTTTTTTACTTAATTTATTTGTACTTGTAATAATCTAAGAAATAATTTTGTTTGGTTGTAACTCATACAATTTAACAATAGAAGACCATTAAAAATATTTTTAAAAATAGGAGTACAAAATCTATCTAAAACATTGTCTTCTATCACTTCTAAGAGATATCAACAACTTCTTGCTATTTATTTACTTGTACTAATAAATAGTAAGAAGTTGGTTAGACTAAAGGCTAATGTTATAAAATGGTATTTTGAATAGATTATAAGTAGTTGAGGAGGTGATTAGACTAAAGGAAATTATTGTTAAATAATAGTTTCAATAAATTAAGACTAGTTGTCTTAGTGGTTGGACAAATATTGTTACTTGAATGGATTATGAGTGGTTGGAGTTGGCTACCATAAAATGCAAATATTGTTTAATGACTTTAATAGATTGTGAGTAGATGGGGCCACATTATATATGATCTTTTTCTTTTATCTTGATTTTTTAGTCTTAATTTCACAATATGCTACAAATTGGGTGCCCATATTCTCAGTACTCTACTTTTAAAACTTTGATTTAAGATTTTTAATTTAATTTATTTAATTTATAAGAATCCAAGAAATAATGTTTTATAAATAGAATCAATCATTAATGTATGATATTTACACAAAAAAAATATTGATAGAATTATTCTACACGACCTAATGATACTAAATTTGCACAATCTAAATTTCCGATCGACGGGAAGTTGAAATGTATGACAAATGCGGTAGTCAGTCCAAAATGATTGTAACGCTTCAAAAGGCCACACAGTTGGTGAAAACGATTGAAACGGTTCAATCATCTGATTCCAATCAGGCGAAACAATTTAATATTCGTTTTTGTTCATCTGTTTCACAGACGACTGGACCAATACTATATTTGCAGGCTTGACTTTAGTTCAAAAGTAGCGCAATTTCACAAATCATTAAAAATAAATAAAAAATTTAAATGTAGCTAAGAATAGGAGGCACCTAAGTGTGTCTACTCTTTGTGGATTCTGGAATTTTTTAACCATACATGAAAAATAGTAATATGTCATTAATTAGCCGAGAGCCTCTTCTAAGAAAATATGTGAAATTCAATGCTTCAAAATTGTTCAATTTTTTTTAATTATTAAAGCTTGGAACTATCCTGTAACTTATTTATGCGACAGAAATGTGTAAAGTTTCAAACTATTCTAGGTAATGCTTCACAACTGTTTATAAAGTTTATAAACAACTTTTCACACAATAGGGAAAACCCTAATGTGTCAATTATTGGACACAATCTCCATCAAATTGGTATTTTATTTAAAATACTTTTAGCTCATGTTGATGATTTTGTTGATCAAAGGTTTTACTTTGAGCTAATTATTGGACACAATCTTCATCAAATTGATATTTTATTTAAAATACTTTTATCTCACGTTGATGATCTTGTTGATCAAAGGTTTTACTTTGAGCATTTAGCTCAAACCATTGAGCCAACTTTCATGTAATTTAAAGGTTCCGTGATTGTCTTATCTATTACATGAACTTCCTTTGCTTGGCTATTAGCAAAAACAAATACCCATTTTCTATTACTTCTTTTCTTATCTTTGTTAAGATTATATCTAGTAGAAAGGTATTGTAGATCAGAAAATCGTGAATGTGTGTGAGGAGGTTGTGTCCCCACATGTGAAGTCTGCAATGTCAACAATAACAAAAATATAAATTTGCGAATCATGACCTTGGAATTAAGTTAGTTTTCTTGAACAAGCCAAAGAAATTATGCGTATGCTCCTTAACTTTGAGAAACAGGGAACATAAAACAAACCTTTGTACTTCTCCAAAAAGTTCAACCAGCCTCCAAAGTTCTTAATGAACTTTTCCAACAACTTCTCCCACAACTACAATCACACTAGCACATTAAGTTAATACCATCCACTTCCCATCAAACATTATGATTTTGGCTATTATGTTACCCTACTTATTACTATATTCGTCGATAGAACACCATCTCTAAATATAAAATAAATTGGCTCAGTTCTCAAAATTTCCTTCAATTCAAATTGTGAGGTTCTTTAAATAATTTGGGCTTACTTTCATGGTTGGTATTCGTGTAACTCAATTAAGATGTTGATGGATTATTAATAGATCAAAGAAATCAACTTCAACTTTCCATATATGAAAATGAGCTTCATAGAAACTTCATAGTAAGCTAAAATATGGAAATATATTAGATGCATCTCTATTATTTCTTTCTTGTAAATGTGTTGATAAAAATTAAAATAATTTTTTTAATAGGTAATAGGTCGAAGCCTAGATGATTTATTATTCATTTTTTATTATTGTTAAGATTAATTATTATTACGTTTTAAAATTTGAGTAAATTCAAACCCAAGACCTCTCTGATGAGAGGTTCGTAATTTACCAATGCACGTTGTAGACTCTTGTCTAAAATAACAATTTTGTTGATAGAATTATTTAAGAAATTTAAATAAATTAAAATGTTCATAATAGAAACTATTAATTTAAAAACATTAAAATATATGACATAACAATAATTATCTAAGTAAAAGTTAAAAGTTGTAAAGGAATATAATGTAATATAGCATATTACTTTTAAAAATTAACAGAAATTAAAATATTTAAGTATGGTATATTTAGCGTAGGTAATCAATCACAAAAAAATGAAATCAAGTGAAAAATAGACCTTTAGCTTTAGATTATTAAATTGATATGCAATTTAACTTAAGGTTTATTCATATTGTACAAATCTCATAGTTGGAGTGACATTTGTGAGAAATATAAATTTATAAATTAAGACTCACAACCCTAAACCTAAAAATCTTTGCTCGGCACTTAAAAACTGCTCGGCACATGAAGGTGTTGAGTGCTAGTTTTGCTCGGCACTTGAAAGTGTTGAGTCATAGATTGCTCGGCACTTGATGGTGTCGAGTGACAGGCAACAGGTGCCGAGTGACAAGATGCTCGGCACTTGAAGAAGAATGCAGTAGGTGTCGAGTTAGCTCAACACAAGAATAGCTCGGCACACAAAAGAAATGCTCGACACCAATGGATGTCGAGTGAGCTCGGCTCCAACTGAGAAAGACAATGCCGAGTGTTCTGTTCAAACTGGAAATATTATAACTTAGAATAATTCTAACTTGAATACTTTCACCATTAAAACCAGAGAGCCAAGCTTTAACCTTTCAAACAAGTTTCTCAAAAAATAATGAATAGAAGAGGTAAAATAGTAGATTCAAGTATGGCTGCTTGGTTTTTCGATTCAACTAAGATTTAAACTATTACAAAATCTGGGAGCATTTGGCTTCAACCAGAAAACCCAAAAAAAGGTAAAACTTCAAACTTTAATAAACTTTAAGCTTGCAGCTCTAATGGCTGCATACAATGGTGCCTGGAGCAATCACTACTTCAACAAGACAAACCAATGAACTACAAACTTATAGAATGACAGGAAGAAACATGTGCAACTGCAAGCACGACAACGATTCTTTCTATCTCTGCAATGACTGATCTGTTGCTCAACTTTTTTCATCTTTCTCTACTCTGCAACTTCTGAGCTCTCCAGCTTCTTCAACTTCTCTCTGTCTGGTCGAATGAATCTGAGACATTCCTTTTGTATTCTTGCAAAAAAAATTCCCCCTCTTTTCAGAATTTGAAAATCTCACCTACCTGTATTAATTTTTCTGGTTGTTCTGCTGGTCGTCAGGTGCTAGGTGGGCATTTGGCTCCAGGGGCAAGAAAACCACTGCATTAAATATTCCAACAACATTACAAATTAATGCTTTGCAATAGTTAATAAAGTTTATAAACAACTTTTCACAGCAATAGGAAAACCCTAATGTTGTAAATATTGGATAGAGACTTTATAAGTTTAAAAGAATTGACAAAATATTATATTTTAAGCCATTGGTAATCAATTCATTTCAATATGATTTGGTCCAAAAAATATGGTCATGCGTTAATCAAGAAAATGCAGTAAGTTGTGGCCACTGGGATCTCCCTGACTATGAAATGAAATGCCTATAAAATGCTATCTTAGTTGATAACGTCTATGCCAATCAAACTACAAACACAAATAATAAACCAACCATCTAAATAAAATAAAATTGCTCAATCTCCCAAAGCACAACTTGTCGATTAATGGAGAGTTCAATTTTTAATAGCAAGATGTGAAAGGTACTAAGATGGATGTGTATTATAGTGAACCTTATAAAGATATGAAAGAGGAATCGATGAATTTTTGTATTATATTTAGTATTAGTCCTTACATTGAGGTCCTAAATATCTTTGATTATTTTGTTTCTTTTTAAAAAACCAAATTGAGCTACCAAATTTGAGATACCAAAATGCCCATAAAGTATGTTCTTGATGGTTTTAGTGTGATATATCTCTTTTGAAAACATAAAGCTTGTTAATTGCTGCATATGTCTCATTTAAATTGAGTTTCCTTTGAACATGAACTCATTTCTCATGAAAAAGAATGGAATATTTATCATTCATTAAATCTAGGCAATGTTCATAGAAGTAAAACCTAGTATCAAAAACTTTTTTCCCTCAATCTAATAATTTATACAAATTTATATAGGGGAAGATAGATTATTTACTACAATGATTGATAGCAATTGCCATGTTTAGAAGCAAAAACAAATTATACAAGGTTTGTAAAAATTAACAATTAAAAATTGTTGGGGAAAACCCTACTTTTCGTAGGAAAAGCCCTAATGGGTAGTTTAAGAGGAATCAAATATTACAAATTTCTATTCTCAATGAAAAAACTATTTCAAACAAAAATGACTAGCAAATTCAAGCCAAAAGAAATGAGTTAGTTCTTCACTTTCTATCAAAATCTCATAGCCTTGATCCTTAAAAAGTAATAATACATATAACAAATGCATGTGACAAAGGACAAGTCATTTGGCAAAATGAAGTGCACACATAGGATGACAGGATAACATAATGCTAGCTTGAAAATAGGCTTTAAGAGAATGTTAGAGAATGGGGTTGAAGTCTCTCCATAAATATTATATCAACTAATTAAGATATATATGTTAAATTTAATTAACAAATGAATTATTGTTTTAATTTTCTTTTAACTTGTTGTTTTCAACCATATCCTTTTTCTATTAAGATGATCGTTTGAATAGTAGACATTATTTTCTTTTATTTTATTAAATGAAAAGCTTAGAGATTAAAATGTATATAGAATAATCTTTGTCATTTAAAACAACCTATTTGGTGATACAAAAGCTTCAATATTACAATGCACAACAAAAATTCTCCTTTGCATCAGTTACTATAAATCATATTTAAGGTTTAAGAAATATGTGTTCAACTTTTGCCCCAGTCTTAAAGGTGCTTATTTGAAGAAATTTAATTTTTTTAAATCATTAATGATCTTCTTCAAAAGTTGATTACAATTTAAGAACTTGTAGTTTGACCAAAGTCTTCTTATTGTGTTATGATCTAACAATTAAACAATGAGAGGCTATAAATTTACATATTTCCCTTAAATCATCAAATCGTTTCTCTCTAAAAATGAAGTAAAAATGTTTTCTCAGCTAACACTTACTCCTCCATCATTCAATGGTGTGTGATTTGCTTCAATAGTCCATCCTTCATTAACATTGAAATAGAAATTGTTTAGTTTATGAGATTAATGTTATCTCATAGTGTTGGAAAAACTATATTTCTTTAAAATTATTGTTACAACATATATATCTAAAATACATTTGATTAAAGGGGCGTTTGGGGGACATTACATTTGATTAATATTTGATGTTGTTGATATACATTATCTCTAAATATATAATATCAATAAGTTAAGGAGTTGCCAATAGATGGACAAGAATAATAAATGATCTATTTGGACTCAGAAAAATGGTTATATAGAATTATCACAAATTGCATGAGTGTTGAACATAGATATTTGAAAATGAAAACCCAACTTTTGCATCCCAGAATTCAAAAACTCCCATGGTTGTGAGCTATTGAGTGTGATTTTGCCTTGAGGAATCCACATATTATCCCCATAGGAGCCATGGAAAGACACCAAATGCCCTTGCACATTTCCAAAAACCCTAGTTGAAGATTTGAAATAGGTGCAAAGCATCATCATTTATTTTCTTTTTTGTGGTACTTATTTTTAATTATTAAATATAATTTATGGCAAAGAGGAGAAGGAAACAAAGATTTTGAGATGTTGGTGGACGATGTTGTTTGTAATAGGGTAGAGAGTGACATGCAAGCTTTAGGTTCCCATGGTGACCACCCAGATTTCAGTGTGATAAGCATGAATGGCATACAAAGATTTGGAGATATGAACATTGGCACACAATTGATGGTCCACACAACCAAAAGGATATTAATCCCTCCAAGTTTAGGATGATAGGAGAAGCAAGGAGATGGATAAGAAAGGATGTCAATAGGAGGCTGAATGCATTAACTAAGGACTCCCCAGAGATGGTAAACAATAAGGTGATCGGCATTCAAATAGATTCAAAGGAATGGAAATCCATAGTATCTCTCTTAAGAGAGAGGGATTTTTTTATGAAATGGGAGTGGGGGGGGGGGGGTGAGGATGGCCATCTTTTCCAAGATGAAACAATGGATTATAGACACCTAGGGACTACAAACAATGATCAAGACCTTGAACAACAACCTCTTCTTAATCATAATGGAGTCCAAATTGGAAAAAAACAAGGGTTATGTTCAATGGTCCCTTTTTAATGGATGGAGTGGGTTTCTTTATTAAAGACTGGGTACCCAACTTCAACCCCTAAACAAGAAAAGGTGGAGGAAGTGCCCATTTGGATTAGGCTATACAATCATCCTCATGAGTACTAGAATAAGGATATTTTCAAATTGATAGGGGATAGATTGGATTCTTTCATTGAAGCAGATGAAGCCATTGAATAGAAAGATTTTAGCCAGTATGTGAGGACTTGTATCATGTGGAAACCTCATCCTCTTCTCCCTCATACTATTGAGGTCAGAATAGCTGAGGGTTATTGGTGGCAAGAGATTGAGATTGAGGAAGCTATCAACCGATGTAAACTATGTAAGATTTTGGGTTATATAGATTGGAAGAATGCAAAGTTATCAAAAAAGATAAGGAACTAGTGGAGAGAGGGACTATGGAGTTAAGAATGGACCCAGGTCTTTTAGGAACAACAAGTGAAGAACCTAACTGAGCTGATGTGGCAATTGATATCCTGTCGGATCATGGATTGGATATTGAAATGGGTTGCCCTATGGCAAAGGAAGGTGTTTTCAACAAGGAAATGTTGGAACCAAATTTAATAGGTACTAAAAAAATTTCTTTAGGTGGTCAGGAGGTTGATAGGGAGCAAGTTTTGAAGGTAGTGCAGGAGGACTCTTCAAAGCTTGTGGAGGCTAGGATGATAGAAACCAAAGATACAGATAATTAGGAAGGAGAGGAAGTGACTGATCTGATTGCTTCACATAAAATTTCTAAAGATCTAAAGATCTCAGAGGTTGAGGATTGGGTAAACTCACTCTCCTCACCCACAAAAAGGGAGGTCTCTAATCTTGGAGGAATCCCAAAAATTGAAGAGTGGTTGGGAGATGGAGATTCGATGGAAGAGGAAGGACTGGGGAATGTAAAACCATGAAAAATTTCACAGACCAAATCATACAAGGCTATTAAGCAGTCAGGAGGGTCACAAAAGAAAAAGGGGAGGAAAAACAACTTGGAATTACTAGCAGATGTAGGGAATATGCGAGGTCAAACCCACTTGAGATCCGAAAGGGACATTGTCTCTCCTGGGAGACTAAAATTCCTAACATAGAATGTCAGGGGCTACAATGCTCCTAACAAAAGATGCTTGATCAAGCAATCCCTTGATCAAGAAAAATCAAACATTATATGTATTCAGGAAACAAAGATGGAAGTAGAGGAGGCGGCGAAGGTTTTTGGAGTCAAACAAAAATGGTCTAGGTTCTTTGTTGAGGTGATTGGAGCTTTAGGAGGTTTGGGTATACTTTGGAATCCAAGGCTTCTTAAGGGAGATCTCGTGGTGAAGGCAAGATTTTGGCAAGCTTTTAGGTTCTCTTCACAAACTATTAAATTATTAGGAGTTTTGATCAATGTGTATGGGCCTACTAAGACTGAAGGAAAAAAGGTTGTTTTGGAGGAGATTTCTACTTTTTGTGCCTCTTTAGGCAATGAGTTTAGGGTAATTGCAGGTGATTTTAATGCCACCTTGACTACAGTGGACAAAAGGGGTGGGGCTTGCTCTCTGGGTTTTGTATAGGAAGACTTTCAACTTTTTGTATAGAACAATATGCTATGGGAAGTACCTACTAAAAGAAAACATTTCACATGGACAAATAAAAGAAAGGGCTTCTCTCACATTACTAAAAGATTAGATAGAATCTTCCTGTCAGGAGAATGGCAGAAGATACCAATAGTCTTTGAAGGAAGAATTTTGGAATTATCAGGCTCTAACCATTATTCGATCTCAATGGTGGTATAGAATGATGGCATACCAATTAGGTACCATTTAAAATTTGAATTAATGTGGTTTAGAGAGGAAGGTTTTTTTGATAAAATGAGCTACTGGTGGGCTAGTGTTTTTCCAATTGAAGGTAATGTGACATATAGGTTTTTCTCAAAACTCAAACATCTTAAGGCCGTGCTTAAGGAGTGGAACAAGAATCATTTTTGAAATATCTTTCAAAAGAGGGCAAGTATTAAAGCTAATCTTGCAGCTTTAAATAGTAAAGTTTTGAGTGCAGGGATGGATGATATTGATTATAGTATGAAGCACGATCTTCTAGGTGAGTGCCAGGAAGTCTTAAAAAGAGAGGAAATCTTCTTTAAGAAAACATCATGGAGAATTGGCCTAAAGCTAGAGATAGAAACTCTAAGTTTTTTCATAGTTTGATGAAGACCAGACGAAGTGTTAATTGAATAGTAGGGAGTTCTTTTGGAGGATATGGACAACATTAACAAGGAGGTTATGGACTTTATTGAAGAGCTGCAGAGGGAGGATCAGGTGGATAGGGGTAGGGCACAAGAATGAATTTTGAGTATTATCCCACGTTCAATTTTTGAAGAAGATAACAAAATGCTCATGGAACCAATTAAAATGAATGAATTGAAAGCTGTTGTTTTTGGATTAGGAGGTGAGAAGGCACTAGGTCTGGATGGTTTCTAGGCTTTTTTTTACCAAAAATTTTGGGATTTTTTGAAGGACGAATCGTTGGAAGTGGTGGAGGAATCAAGAAGTGTGAATTTCATTTTGCAAGATTTCAATAATCAAGAAGTGTGGATTTCATTTTGCAAGATTTCAATAATACGCTAATTGCTCCTATTCCCAAGAAATCACATCCATCCAGGTATGAGGAATTTTGGCCTATTTTGCTTTGCAACGCAGTTTATAAAATTAATACAAAAATTGCTGAAAATAGGTTAAAATTGTTGTTAGATTCTATTATCCCCCCATAACAAAGTGGCTTCACCTCGAATAGAAGCATTGTGGACAGTACCATAGTTTCCCATGAGGCAATCCATACAACAAAGAAAAGTAAGGACAAGAAAATGATGCTCAAATTGGACATTAGGAAAGCCTATGATAAGGTCGATAGGGTTTTTCTTTTGGAAGTTTTACGAAGGTTTAGCTTTGAAGACAAATGGTTGCAATGGATTAAGAGTATGATCTCAAATTTCAGAGCTTCAATGCTAGTGAATGGAAGTCCATAGGGTTTTTCAAAACTGGTAGAAGAATTTGTTAGGGGATCTAATGTCTCCTTTCTTGTTTATCATTTTGGTAGAAGCCCTAGGTAGATCTATTACAAGGAAAAGGGCTCAAGGATCGTGGAAAGGCATCTTGATTACCTAGGGAATAAAGCAACCACCCATTACCAATTTGTTGATGACACTTGTTTCTTTGGGGTTGCATCCATGGTGGAGGCTAAGTGTATGCAATAAGTTTTAACTAAATATAACATTGCTTCAAGGCAATCAATCAATTGGGAGGAATCAGACATTTATTTTTCAACACTGAAGTGGGATCTCAGAGGGTAATTACAGAATTTCTTGGAGTCAGAATTAGCACATTACTAGGGAGATTTTTAGGTATGCCTCTATTTGGTGGGGCAAGAAAAGGGCACATATGGGACAAACTAATTGAAGATTACAGGAAAAAGATGGAAAGTTGGAAAGGACAATGGTTAACTTTGGCAAGAAGAATCACAGTGCTAAGAGCAGTAATTTTAGTGTTGTTGATAAACTCTATGGCTTGCTTTAAAATCCATAAGAAAATTATTTTTTCAATTGCACGAAGTATGAGAAAATTCCTTTGGAATGGGGCTAAGAAAGGTGAAAGGGTCCCCTCCATGGCCTAGTCGAAAGTTGGCAGATCTATAGTGCAGGAAACCAAAGATGGGTCAAGCTTCTCTGAGCTAAATATCTCGACAACATGGAAGATAATCACATCTTGATAGTGGAAGATCCCCCAAGGGGTTCGACTGTGTGGAATTTTCTAATGGAGTGTAGATTTTTAATCACAAATCACTTAACATGGAAAATTGGGGATGTGAAGCAAGTAGATTTCTAGAAGGATTCATGGGATGGGGCTCTCAATTAGAGAAATCAAGAGTCTCAGAGCAGTTGATAGACACTATTAGGCAGCAGTGGGGACACAAAGTTAAAAATTTCATTGAGATTCTAGAAAATGGAAAAGGTTCACAAGGGAAATGGAAAAAGTTGTCATTATTAAATTTGAATCCAACAAACAAACTTAGCTTGCAAAAAAATTCTTGCTTTTTTTGGAAATAGGGAGCAGTTGATCTGGAGTGGCTTGAAGAGTGGCAAATATACAATCAAATTAGGATATTAGATCCTTGAAGGAAATCAAAATCATATACCGTGGGAATAAATTTTTTTTGTGATGTGGAGCCTAATCAAACTTGAAGGTTTATTTGGTGTATTTTTCTCCCCATATTATTACTACAAGGGTTTGGGGGCAGCACCACCAAGACAGGGTCAAGGGGTAACGCCCCTGTGGGGTCCTAGGGTAGCACCCCAAGTGCACCCCCTGTTGCAGTAGAAGGTGGGGTTGAGGGGCAACGCCCCCACTAGAGTTTTCAGGGGCAATTCCCCTGAAGCCAAAAATGACCTTATATTGTAAAAGGTGTCAGCTACTATTTTTCTATTATTTTAGCCCTAATTTTGTAAGCAACAAATAGATTGTATAAAAGGCTTATGGTTAGGGATTTTCATGCAAAAATTGGTTCTTGAGGTGATATTCAGTTGTAAGGGATTACAAATTGTAATCAGGTTGTAATCACTGAATAATAATACTATTGGACCTGTTATTGGTGGGTGTAGCCCAAGGATTGGGTGAACCACATTAAATCTTGGTGTCTTGTGTTCTCTTATGTGTGATCTATTATTTTTTGATATTGATTATACTTGCATGTAACTGTTATTTCTATCTGAGGTTAATCATAACAAGTGGTATCAAAGCTAGGTTGGTCGTCATTTTTTGTAGTGATCCTCTGCAAGAAAGACTCATGCTTGAGTGGGAGTTTCACAATTGAGTGGGAGCGATGAAAGATGAGGGCAAGCTAAAGGTTGAAAAGTTTAATGGGAAGAACTTTCAGTTATGGAGATGTAAATGGAGGACTATCTCTATCAAAAGGATTTATGGAAGCCGTTGGAAGGAAAAACTAAAAACTAGGGAACTATGACAAATGAGGAAGGAAAAATTTTAGACAAAAAGACACTTGGAAGCATTCAGTTATGCCTAGCACCACTTGTGAAATTTAACATTACAAAAGCGAAGACGATGAAAGGGTTGATAAAAACCCTAGCAAAATTGTATGAAAAGCCCTCTGCTTCAAATAAGTTATTTCTAATGAAGCATTTATTTAATATTAAAATGGAAGAAGGTAGATCTATTACAGATCATTTAAATGAGTTTAATATTGTTAATAGCCAGTTATCTTCTATGGGTATTAATTTTGATGAAGAAATTAGGGCTCTCTTGATTTTGTGTTCTTTGCCTAAAAGTTGGAATGGCTTGGTAATGGTTGTGAGTAATTTTGTTTTTGGATCTAATACCCTAAAATTTGATGATATGATTGGTGTTATTTTGAGTGAGGAAACTTGTAGGAAATCGCTAGGTGGATCTACATCAGGAAGTGCTTTGAACACACAAAGCAGAGGCAGAATGACTGAGAGAGGAAATAATTCCAAAAATTGTGGGAAATCAAGAGGATAGTCAAAGGGAAAGAGGTCTCTATCTAGAGGATAGAGAGATTGTTGGTACTATGGTAAAACAAGGCACGAGAAGAAAGATTTTTGGACTCAAAAGAACAATGAAGGAGATCAACCAAAAAAGAACAAGGAGGCAAATATGATAAGTAACAAATTCAAAGAGGATACTTTGCTTCTATCTTTAGAAAGTATTGATGATTCATGGGTTTTAGATTCTGGAGCTTCATTTCATGCTACACCTCATAGAGGTTATTTTATTGATTATGTCCAAGGTGATTTTGGGCCTTTTATTTGGGGGATAATGAACCCTGTTAGATTGTTGGAAAAGGAAAAGTTAAGATAAAGTTGCAGAATGAGAATCATTGGCTACTACATGAGGTAAGACATGTTCCAAGGCTAAGTAGGAATTTAATTTCAGTAAGGCAACTTGGTGATGAGGGTTGTCTAGTTACTTTTAATGATAAAAATTGGAAGGTTTCAAAAGGTTCCCTTGTAGTAGAAAAATGTGTGAAAATAGGCACCTTATATCTTTGTACACATCATATTTTTCTTCTACTTTGATTGTTTCAGAGAAAAATGAATATTCAAGAACAGTTGTTGTAGTTGAGTAGGGAGACCAAATAGTTGTTATAGATTCTAATACAGTGTTGTGGCACAATAGACTTGGGAACATGAGTGAGAAAGGTATGAAAGTACTTCATTCAAAGAAAGTTTTATCAAGTCTAAAATGTGTCAATATGGATTTCTATGAAAGTTGTTTGTTGAAAAACAAAAGAGAAGAGAGTGATTTTTGTGAAGACTGAGAAAGAAAATAAAATTAAGAAATTAGAGTTTGTGCATATAAATGTATGGGGACTAGCTCAAGTATCTTCCCTTGGTGGCTCTCATTATTATGTTACATTTATTAATGATGCAACTAAAAAAGTATGGGTTTATTTCCTTAGACAAAAACATGATGTATTTCAAACTTTTAAGAAATGGAAATTCTTGGTTGAAAATGAGACTGGAAAGAAATTAAAATGTCTCAGATCTGATAATGGTGGTAAGTATTGCAATCATGAATTTGAAGATTATTGCTCCACTAATAGTATTTGTAGATAGAAAAATATTCCAAGGACTTTATAGGAAAATGGAGTGGCTGAACACATGAACAAGACTATAATGGAGTGTGCAAGAAGCATGAGGTTGCATGTAGGGTTGCCCTTAAACATGTGGGCAGAGGTTGTCAATACTTTTGTACATTTGATTAATAGAGGCCCCTCTACTCCTTTGGGCTATGGTATTCCAGAGGAAGCATGGACTGGTAAGAAGGTGAGTTATTCTTTTCTCAAAATCTTTGGCTGTGAAGCATTTGCACATGTTGATTCTGAAAATCAAACCAGGCTAGAAGCTAGTCAAAGAAATGTGTATATTTTGGATATGGCATTAATGAATTTGGTTATAGACTGTGGGATTTTACAAATCATAAAATTATAAGAAGCAAGGATGTCATATTGAATGAGAAAGTGTTGTACAAATATATGTTGCAGCAACATGGGAAGAAAGAAGATGATTATGTAGTGCTGAATGATACTCCAAAAGTTGATGTTCTAGCAATTCCTCATAATCTGCAACAACCACGACAAAAAATACCACACACCCCAGTGAATGTTAGATGATCAACAAGGATAATTAGACCTTTATAAAGATATTCTCCTTCCTTGTACACTATTTTACAAACATATGTTGGCGAACCTGAATGCTATGATGAAGCTATCTAGGTGGATACTAAGATTCAGTGGGCATCTACAATGAAAGAAGAAATGAACTCTTTGTTGAAAAATAAGACATGGGATTTATGCAAGTTGCTTGCAGGTAAAAAGGTTTTATAGAATAAATGGGTTTATAGGTTAAAAGAAGAGGATGGAGGTAAGAAAAGATTTAAAGCAAGGTTAGTTGTAAAAGGATTTGCACAAAAAAAAGGCATTGATTTTGATGAGATATTTTCTCCTATTGTTAAAATGACTTCTATTTGCACTATTTTAAGTATTGTGGCTACTAAAGATTTGCATCTGGAGCAACTTGATGTTAAAATAGCCTTCCTTCTTAATGATTTAGATGAAGAGATATATATGGCAAACCCGTGGGGATTTGAGGTCAAAGGTAAGGAGAACTTAGTGTGCAGATTGAAGAAAAGTTTATATGGCTTGAAGCAAGAACCGTGACAATGGTATCTGAAATTTGACAAGTTTATGCATGAGCATGGATACAATAGATGTCATTCAAATCATTGTTTTTATTTTAAGCAATTGGATGATCATAGCTACATTATATTATGTCTATATGTTGATGATATTCTTGTAGTTGAGTCTAACATCGGTCATATTAAGGGGCCAAAACACTATTTAGCACATGCATTTGCTATGAAGTATTTGGGGAAAGAAAAACAAATCCATGGTAAGAAGATTTGTAGGGATAGGAAGAATAGGAAATTGACATTATCTCAGGTTGATTATATTGCGAAGGTGTTACAACGTTTCTCTATCTAAAATGCTAAAGTTGCCAGCACACCTTTACCTAGTCATTAGAAGTTGACTAAGGAGATGCATCCAAAGACACAAGAAGATGAGGATAAGATGTCTAAGGTACCTTATGCTTCAGCTATAGGAATCTTGATGTATGTTATGGTATGTAAAAGGCCAGATATTGCACATGTAGTGGAAGTTGTTAGTAGTTATATGATTCATCTGGGAATTGAGCATTGGAATACAATTAAAATGGATTATCAAATATTTGAGAGGAACATCTAGTAAGTGTTTACACTTTGGGGGCTCTACTACTAATTTATAGGGATATGTTGACTTAACTTTAGCCAAGGATATTGATACCAGGAAGAGTACTACAGGTTATCTATTAACTATTGGTGGGGCAATTGTGAGCTAGGTTTCTAGGTTATAGAACATTAATGCTTTATCCACTACAGAGGTAGAGTATGTTGCTACTATAGAGGTAGCCAAGGAAATGATATGGATTCAGCTCTTCCTAGAAGAATTTAGACACCCTCAGAAGGATAATTATTTGTTTATAGATAGTTAGAGTGTCATTCATCTTGTAAAGAATTCAGCTCTGCATTCAAAGACAAAACACATACAGTTGTGGTACCATTTTATTCGGTCAGTTTTGGATGATGGATAGTTAAAGCTAGAAAAGATATATACATATGATAATCCAACAAATATGTTTACTAAGATAGTAAAAAGGGAGAAGCTAAACTCCTCTTTAGCTTTGGTTGGTCTTCTAGACTAAACAAAATAAAAGAACACTAGAGTCCAAGGTGGTTTGGTATTCCATTGGAAGCTACATGTATAGCAATGCTATGATCAGTCTCCAACTGGGAGGTTATTGTTATGGATCCTTATTAGTCTCCAAGTGGGAGATTATTGTGATGTGGAGCCTAATCAGACTTGGAGGTTTATTCGACACATTTTTCTCCCCATATTATTTCTCTAGGAGTTTGGGGGAAGCACCCCCAAGACAGGGTCAAGGGACAATGCCCTTACAGGGTCCTAGGGTAGTGCCCCAAGTGCGCTCCCTGTCCCAGTATAGGATGGGGTCGAGGGGTAATGCCCCCATAGGGGTTTTCGGGAGTAGCAACCCCAAAGCCAAAGACCTTATATTGTAAAAGGTATTGGCTACTATTTCTCTATTATTCTAGCCCTAATTTTGTAAGAAACAAAAATCTTGTATTAAAAGGCTTAAGGTTAGGGATTTTCATAAGGTGTAATGCGAAAATTAGTTCCTGCAACAATATTGAGCTATAAGGGATTACAAATTGTAATTAGGTTGTAATCACTAGATAATAATAATATTGAACCTGCTATTGGTGGACATAGCCCACGGATTGGGTGAACCACATTAAATCTTGGTGTCTTGTGTTCTCTTATGTGTGATCTTTTATTTTCTGATATTGGATATGTTTGCATTTAACTATTATTTCTATTTGAGGTTAATCCTAACAAATTTGTGTTGGGATAGTGCATGCCTTCCCAAGATAGGAGCCTTCACATGGCTAGCGAGAAATGGAAAGATTCTTTCAAGGGAGAGATTGCTAAAAATGGGCTTCCAAGGTCCATTTCGATGTCCTCTATGTAAAAGTGAGAAAGAAACTATAGACCATCTTCTTCTCCATTGCAGTTATGCACAGAAGGATTGGGACATGGTAAAGTCCAAATTGGGGTGGAAAATCTGAGTATCATCCACCTTACAAGGATGGCTGAATGTCTGGCCACTAGCCAGTAAAGAAGAACAAACAAGTGTTCAAGTCAGCATGGAGAGTCATTCCATCCATAACCTTATAGGAGTTGTGGAAAGAGAGGAATAGAAGGATCTTTCAAGATAAGGAAGAATCTTGGTTGAGTTTTGGACAAAGACTTGAAAGAGAAATTACAAAGGTAATATCCTCTGTATTGTTAGCACACAATGCCCAACATTCAGTATTCACTAGACATGATGCTCACTTACAATCTGGCTTCCCACTTATTAAGTACTAACCCATTCATGGGTGTATTGGGGTTAATCCAATCTCAAAAAGGGAGAAGGAGTTATGGATACCTTCAGAGGAGGGATGTATCAAAATTAATTTTGATGAGGTGGCAAGGGGTAACCTAGGTGTATCAAGGTGTGGATGTGTGGCAAGAGATCATAAAGGCAACATAATTGTGTTTATAGCCAAATGATTTCTAGATGGTACAAATAATATTGCAAAATATTTTGATGCCAAGGAAGCTTTGGGCTTAGGAGTAAAAATTGGATGTCAACATATATATTTGGAAGGAGATGTAGAAATCATTATCAATGGCATTAAAAAAGGAAAGATGGAGGCATAACATCTGGATCAAAGTACATGGTAAATCAAGGAGTTGCTTCTAGACTTCGAGGATTTTAAAGTTTCACACTGCTTCAGGGAAGCAAATAGAGTGGCGGATCGGCTAGCCAATTTAGGTGCCAATTTAACATTGGATCCTCAATATGAAATTTTGAGGACTTCCACCACCTTGGAGAGTAAATAAAGAGAGGAAATTTGATGGCCATTAGATTTAATAATCCACTCATGGTACCTCAATTTGTAGTCTAAAGCATTATGAATTTTGACTCATGAGGATATTAATCACCCCAAGATAAGCAAAGATTTTCTTGATACCAATGTATCCCTCAGGTGTGTCAAAGGAGTGTTTGGTTTGCTTCGATACCTTATTCCAGAGAGTTCTGATGATGTTGAATTTAGGTGGAAGGTAGGGAAAGGTCATTTTTTTCTCTGAGACAAAAATGTAGGTGAATTTTTCTCTTGGTTCAGATTCACAGATACAAACCTATGAAGGCCAAATATCTACGCAATGCCTGAAACACATTTTCGTTATCAATGACCTGAGATTTCTAAAAGGCATTTGATAGTTATTCAGGCTAGAGCATATGGATGATTTATGGAAGAGGAGGTCAAATTTGGATGTAGCATCATTGTTTGTGGGGCTTGATTTGATGGTGGGGGGATCGAAAGATGAGGTTCGACGAGTTATGGCAGCAAGCGTTGACAAACAATGGCTTCTGGGACTAGATGAAATCATTGAGCGAGTTGTTCTGGGTGTGGGAATTGAAATGGGTATTGAACCTTGGTGGTTGATTGGTTGTGGTGACCCCTCCATTCAACCGTTGGTGGTGTGGCCATCTTCAAATCTGCAAGGTGTTCATATCCCCAAAGTAGAACAAGTATGGAAAATGATCATGGAATACCTGGCAGAGAATATTTGGGTGATGAAGGAGGAGGGGCAAGGTTTTATGAAGGCCATGTCAAGGAAGAGCACTTTGGACCTTGGACAAAAACTTTGCCATCAAATTGTGAAGAAACCTCAGCTAAAGGAGGGGGCATCCACAATAGAGGAAATGTGGGTCGATGTTTCTCTGCTTCTAGAGGAGGGAAAAGATAGTGGAAAGCACCACAGGATGGGTTAGGGATTATTGGTGGAGGATGATCAAGAAACCCCAAATTTCACTTGAGAGTAAGTGAAAAATTGGTTCAAGGAGTTGCTGACAATGGAGGTGGTGGTGCTTCTTTTTGTTATTAAGATCAGATAATGTATGGGTGGGTGTTAGTACTATCAGAGTGTTAATACTCTATTTTTTGTTTTGTTTATCTAATGGTATATGTAAGGGCAAGGGTAGCTTAAAATGTAAGGCTTAAAGTCATATTTCCATAATGTACTCTCTTTATCAATATCAATACAAACAATATTACCAATAAAAAAAACATAAATATTTGAAAATATTTAATTTTTCTTTTGATTTTTGATTTTACATTTTACATTTTCTTGTCATCTTTGATTTTGCATTTAAATTTTCTTTTATTAGCACATACTTGCATAGGTTTACAATCAAATAATATATAGAAGGTTGGATGATCATATTCAATTTATTGAATTAACATATACATATTATCAACCCCAATCAGGAAAACAAGTCAAACTAGTTATATAACTAACTCATATGTTTTACCTAAATATTTATATAATATCCATCAAGTCCATTAAATCTTCCCAAATTTTGGATGGACACCTTGGAATTGGAGTTTGAGGATGACATGGAATTGGTCCTCAGTGCTAGACCTTTTATTCATGCAGTAGCAGTGTTATATTGAAAATTTAGATTGACAATAGCCTTATTAAATGAATATGATAAGCCACATCTATATTTATTGGAGGGAACAAAATATGAAAGGCTAAAAAGAACACTGGGGAGGGTATTTTGAAAGGTTGAAAAGACTGTAGTATTATCTGAATTCACCATTAAGTTAGTAGTTCATGAATTTTGCAATACGTATTAGTTTAAAAATCTGAGATCCTAAATTTAAAGATATAAAAAGAAGTTGAAAATTTTCAATTCTTCAAGAAATTTTGGTTTGAATTGCTCTATTTTGATTGTATGAAATTAGATCCCTTGATAATCTTGCTTTCAAGGTTTTTCATTTTTCTTTGCCTGCAAGAGTATTTAGTTATTATAAAGTAGTTTTCAGGTATGCGTGACTTTTTTTTTTCTTACATTTAATATAATTTCCTTGATGAAAATCACTTGGAATTGTGCATACTATTCTAGTGGTGCAACTCATTTATTAAATTTATTAATCATGCTATTGGATCTATTGAGGTTTTACAGATTTGGACACCTCGTCTAAGATTTGGACTCCTTTAAACGAGCATTTTGACTTGCAAAAAATACATGCATGTTATCTCGCCTTAAATACATTTTGAAAAAACAAATGAGGAAATATTATATTTTAAACATGTATCTTTTTTTTTTTTTGAAATTTTGGTTTATTCTATTTTTAGTGGATAACTTTTTACGGACACAATGAAAAAATGATATTTCAACTTCACAAATATATATTTTTCCTCATACTTAGATATTATTACAATTATTTGATTTATTATACAATTCATTGCTAATTTTAAAAAATATTATCATAAATTATTCTTAACTTTTTGTCAAAAGGCCTCAAATAATTATAATCTCAATAGTGTATATAAGCATTGTATTTAAAAAATCAAGTCATATATACAATGGGTAGAAATTGTACAATTATAAATAATAGATGACTAGCACTTTAGGTCACTCTCCTGATTATAGTAGATTAGTATACCCATAGATTATAAATAGATTTAATTAAATATTTATTTCAACATGTGTGTATTAGTATATTAATTATTAAATTACCACAAATTCCAATGGGCTTTATGAATTTGAGGATAGTTTAAAATAACATAATAATAGGAAATTATAATTACTCTAGACATAGAATTGTAATTGCCCTTAATTTGTCTCTTTCTAACTACTAAAAGATTTGGTGTATTAAGATTTTGTGAAAAGAAAAATGATTGTAATAAGAGTATTTTAGATTTTAAGTGAATCAAAATATTTCATTATCAAAATATTTTTTTAAATGGTTATATACATTAATTAAATAGATAGAAAATTTAACAATTAGATAGGCAAATAGACAAATAATTAGATAATTAATGAGATAAATAATTGGAAAGATAATTAGATAGATGTTAATGTTAGTATAGCTATTCTAAGCAAGTTGTTTAATATAAATGTAAATATTAGTATTAGACATATCATTCATATACTATTACATATCTTTCTAATTTGACTAAAATTTGTTCATTTTATCACACATTTATTTCTCAAAATAGTTACTTCTCAATTTGATTAAATACGGTTATAACATCCAATTTATGTAGTTATAACTATACTTAACCATTTTTTGTAGAACTTATTTATTTCTACATTTGATAGCCAAACCTAAAATATATTAAATTCTTTTTTTCTAACTATTTCTTAATATGGCCTATTATCTTGGAATGATATTAGTTTCAAATTTAACATTAGTAGTTTTTGTTTTGTATTGAAATTGTTAGTTTTATTTTTTTAATATCTTTCTATTTTGGTATGATTACTTTTAAGTTATGGTTATGCTTAAATATGCATCTATCTATTTAGAAAAATCATACTATTTTTGAGAATAACTTTAGATCTTCATTTACTTTTAGAAGCTATTTAGATGTATATTATAAACTCTTTTTAAATTGAAAATACTTCCTCTTTGTACATCAATTCGACATATGATATTGTACATATATAACAGATAATAACAATTTATTATAGTTCAAATATAAAATAACTTTTGTATAGCTAAATCTTAATCCTTCGACGCTTCTTCAAATACGTGCTCTCTGTCCTTTTTAGATTGCTCCATAAATTATCATTACTACTTGTACCTTCAGGTGTTGTATACTATTCAAAAAATAATAATTATATTTTATTTAAAGTCTTAGAGTTTATTGTTTAAATTAAATTATTTCAAGGAAAAAAAAAATTAATGTGAATAAATTATTTTTTTCCCTTGACTAAAAGTTCTCTAATTTGATGAGAAATATTTTAGAATGTTTACTTAGTTAAACATAGACGTTTCAAAACATATAATACTAGTAGTTACACACTTATGTGTGTGCAACGATTAACCGATAGGAGTGAAAACCTTGTTAAAGATTTATAAACTTATTCTCTTATTCATGAAAATTTAATTTAAAGGTTTTTCAAATTTGTATTCATATCAAACATTCTAATATCCATGTCTTCCAATTATTAAAACAAAAAAAAAGGTAAAACTACATCACATTAGCATGTAAAGATGAAAATAGCTTAGTTATCTACAACCATGCACATATACGAAAGAAAATTGATAACTAAGAAGAAACATGATGACATTTTTGTTTTTGTTTGAGGAGGTTCATTCAATGACAAACACAATAAATTGACAATTTCTCATTTATAAAATCATTTATCTACTTAATAAAATAACTAATCGGTTCCTATTAAGGCAGGGTGGTCACAAAGAATCATCTTTAAATAGTTACACATAAAGGCATCAAACAAGACTAATTATTATGTAATTCAAGACTCTAATCTATTATTAATATGCATGATGTAACATTGAAAAACAAAATTGAGCAAAGAAGTTGGATATATAATAGTAACTTAAGAAATAATGATTGTATCATGTTGATCATATTTAATATATAGGAAATAAAATTTTCCCATATCAACGAAGTTCCTTGTTTGTAGCTTAATTCCTTCTTCGTAGCTTAATTCTTTGTTTGTAGTTTAGAAGTAGTTGAAGATAATAAATGTGGGATTTACAGGACCCTGCATCATAGACTGATGAATTATCACATGATTAACATTAAATAAAAATCAAGAGCAAAGCTCCCACAATAAGCCTATTGGCTTAAATTCTTTCAAACTTACAAAATATGTTATAAAATGAATTATTACCTTTAAAAATAATTAGGATTTGTAAATTATTGTATAATTTGGATTTGACCTACAAGAAATAAGAATGATTTTGGTAAGAAAGTAAGATTATCTTATCTAAAAGACTTCTTTAAATTTAGCATTCAATCTTTAGAAAACTTATTTATTTTTATCATTCAATATTAGCCAACATTTTTAAATATGTGATTAAATCTTTAGCCATCATCAAAATAGATATTAATTTTGCAATCAACCAACACCAAATCTATCAATCAAAAATAAATTTAATTTAGTGAAAATGGCAAATCAAAGCAGAAACGTGAAAAAAAGCAGACATGCGCAAAATCACAAGGCAACAAGAAAAAATCATTTGGTAAATGTAAGCAGGAATGCAAAAATAAAAAATCGGCCAAATGAAGATTGCAAAGATTACAGGGGCCTTAGGATATTTCATCACCAAAATCTAGAGGAAGGATCTCAATCAAACAAAATACAATTTGTGCTTGAAACCAGAAATGCCTTCTCCATTCTGGCAAAACTAGATGTCTCCAGGGATCATAAGAGTGATATGCTATTGGAAGGTTGCATTAGGTCATGTCTGAAGAAAGTGTTTGGCTACACCAGACCTTTCATCGCAAAATCCTTGGGTTGGTTCCGACCTAACACAATCTTCACCATTGAAAGTCTTGAACAACAAATAAAAAAATTTAGCATGACAAAATATGCATATCCACATAATATCGAGGCATCTCCAATCTCTTCTGATTCGGCTAGGGTTCCAAAAAAATTTCCATTTTCAGATGCTTCAGATGCACTCAATATCTCAACCCCTAAACCCTACATCCCCCCATACAAAAGACTAAATAAGAAATCTATCAAGTGTGTGGCTTCCTCCCCAATGAAGTCACCCCAATACTCAAAGCTAGCTGACACTATCCTAATTCAAAATGAAGAGTGTGAAGATGCGTGGTGAGAATGTAAAAATCTCAGCATTTTTGCATTCTAGTCTGGATCAAGAGAAGACATGTTCTTCCTGTCCAACTAGTTGGAAGAAAATTGTCGAGGCTAGGTAAGTATCTCTTACTTCAGTGATAATGTTATCTATTTAAACTATTTGGAAAAGCAAGTTAGGGATGAACTGATTAATGTCTCTAAATGCATGTTTAATGGCTATGTTGTCAAATTCCTTAAGTGGTCTCCTAATTTCAAATTAGCAGATTTAGATATTAAGTGTCCCACCTGGTTTAATATTCGATCCCTTCCTACGAAACTAAATCAGATTGAAACACTTAAAATGATTGGATCTTCGATAAGAGATTTAGTAGGAATTGATGCCTCATTTCAATTTGACAATAATGTGAGGCTTTTAATAAATACCAAACTAAATATTGAGTCTTCATTACATAAAAATGTTAAAACTAATAGAGCAACATATCAATTAAACCTACACAAATACAAAGGTGTTATTTCAGAGATCATCAAAGTCAAGGATCATACGGGCATGGGACTCCAAAATCTCCCTCTCACTTCAGATTTGCAAGCAACATTTCCTTTGATCTTCCAACTAATGAAAAAGACAAGTATTAAATTTGCAAATTTTAAATCTTACTCATAGCCTGAAGTCAGAAACTTAGTTCAGAAGGACATACAAAACTCAACAGCAGGAAGCTCAGCTAGGAATGACAGGGTAAAGGCCATGATTGTTAGTGAAGATTCCTTGGTTATATGCCAAGAGCAAGAAAGGGCAAAGAAACATAGGGCCAAGAAAAACAAGAAATCAGCTAAAACTATGGAATAGAAGATGGAGGCAAGAGATATGGCAAAGATGAGTACGGAAAAAGGTTTGAAAGAAGCATATCAGATCCACATAGCAAGCAGGGAAAAGGGAATGTTAATAGCTTCTACATCAATCAATGCTCCAACAGAAGACAAGATACAGGATAAGGTAGACCCTGGCAATACCTGGAAGGTAGTTTCAGGTGAAACATAAATAGATGCGGATAACTTTCAATCTAGGGTATTAGGAAGATTAGAGGGTATTGATATAATTGAGGCAGAAAATGATTTACTTTTCACTTCTCCTAAAGTGGGGGAGGGGGACAATGTAATAAAAAAGAACAACCAAGAAGCACAACAACAGGGCCATAACACAGATATAAAAACTGAGGAAGCCACTCCCAGGTCCAAAGGATTCAGGGTATCTTCTAAATTCTGGTGGACTCTAGATGTCCACATTACTTCCTCGTTTACCCCAAAGGATAAGCAATCGAACTTGGGGAATAAAGGTAAGGAAATTGAAGGCTCCATTGTTATAGTGGTTTAGAATTTCTTAAATCAAGGAGAGGATTCCCTTCCTAATGAAGGCACCCCTATTATAGATAATAAAGAACTAGAGCAATTTTATAATGAGTTAGTTTAGGTATTTAGCTATGATAATATCAACAACAGCACAACTTCCCAGAAGGAAAACTTGATACAAAAAATTATCAAATTAGGTGGAAATGGTTACACAGTTGAGGATCTTCTAAAGGACATTTTTAGGATTGAGCTGGAGGACTCCTTAATGAGAAAAGATGAGAATGATAAAATCATATCCAAAGTAAATAAGGAAGGAAACATAGTAAGCACGAGTAATATGTTAGAGCTTAACTGTATGGATGAAGACAGGAATGAAATTGGATGCAAGATCTTCAAGGAATTAGAAAAGGAGGAGTTTGAAGGATCAGAAGAGTGCAAATCTCCTAAAGCATATAGCCCAACTAATTATCAGCAAGAACTCAGTTTACATATGAACCAAGAAGGATTAAGTGTTCCTATTTATAGTGGGTCAAAAGGGAAAGGAGGAAGGAAATTGTTGAAGAAATTAAGAGAGGTTGATGGACTATGTAGAGATCAAATAAAAATTGATGATCTACTAAATAATGGGAAGGGAAAGTGCCTTCCCAAAGCGCCATGAGGATAACTACTTGGAATGCTAGGGTCCTAAATGCCCCTAGCAAAAACAGACTAATTAAACAATATCTAAAAAACTTTAATTTAGAAATAATCTTAATTCAAGAAAAAAAACTAAGCCACTTTGAAGCTTGTAAACTAAATAAGATGTTAGGAATATGGGAATCTACATTCCAAGAGGCAATAGGTGCATCTGGTGGTCTAGGCATTATCTAGAATCCCAAAAAAGTTGATTTACACTATTTAAATGGTAGTAGCAATTGGATGTGTGCTTCTGTGCAAAGCTTAAAATCTGATTTGAAATTTATTTTATTAAAAGTCTATGGTCCAAACAGCTGTATAAAGAAAAAAGAGGTTTGGGATGAACTTAGTTCGATTCTCCTATATTATAAAGAGAGTCCTCTTGTTATGGGTGGTGAGTTTAACACTATTTTAAGTTTAGATGAAAAAATAGGAGGAATACAACACCTAGCTCTGTCTTCTTTTGGATTTAAAGAGTGGATTGATAAGCATAGTATGATCGACATTCCTTTAAATTATGGTACTTAATAGAAGGAAGGACCTCGCTTATGTTGTAGAAAAACTAGATAGGTTCTTTATTTTAGGTAATTTAATAGATTTTAATAAGAATTTTTAGTCCTTTATCCTACCATATGCAGGATCAAACCATTTCCCGGTCTGCACTAAGTTCATAGAACCATCGAAACCTATTAGGAATCCATTTAAGAGTGAAAAGATGTGGTTTAAAGATCCAAATTTTATGGAGCTCATTAGGACCTGGTGGTCACAAGCTAAGTTTGAAGGCTCTAAAATGTTTATCTTTTTCTCCAAATTAAAACTTATTAAAGAAAATATATTAAGATGGAATAGAGTTCATTTCAATAATATCTTCAAAGAGAAATGGGATATTGAAGGAGAATTATATAATTTGAATGAGGATATTATTAAGCATGGTATGAACAATGAGAGATATATTTTAGAAAAAGAGCTTCTTGCGAAACAAGAAGAGGTTCTTTCCAAAGAGGAAATGTATTGGAGGTAGAAATCTAGGGATAAATGGTTGGATGAGGGATATCGCAATAGAAAATTCTTTCATAGCTCAACTATTTATAGTAGAGCTCAAAATAAGATTACTAGTATTATTAATCATCAAGGGACTTATATGGAAAACCCTCAAGAGATAGCTGATACATTCGTGTCTCACTTTGAGGGATTATTAAATAATTATGAGGGTTCCAATAGGGAGGCTCAATCCAAAATGCTAAAATGCATCCCTAAATTGATCACCTCAGAGGATAATAAGAATCTAATTAAACCTATCTTTCTGGAGGAGATAAGATCCATTATTTTAAATATGAATCCCGATAAATCCCCTAGGCCTTTTTCTTCCAAAAGTGTTGGGACACTTTGGGGGAAGATCTTTGGAAAGCGATTGAAGCATCAGGGAATGGAGGATCTCTATTAGCTGAGATTAATTATTCCTTTCTCACACTGATTCCTAAGAAGCATGGTCGGAAGCATCCAGGAGACTTCTGCCCTATAGCCCTATGTAATACAATATACAAGGTTTTTTCTAAAATCATTGCTAATAGGCTCAAAAATCTATTGCCTAAATTGATATCTGATGAACAGTTAGGTTTTGTTCTAGGTAGATCTATTTTGGATGGTATACTCATGATCCAAGAAACTATCCACTCGATGTCCAAAAACAAAGAAGCTTGTATGTTTATGAAGTTAGATATTCAAAAGGCTTATGACATGGTTGACTGGCATTTTCTTTGTAAGGTCCTTGAAGCCTTCGGCTTTTCACATCAATGGATCAACATTATCTTCAAATTCATCTCCACCCCTAAGGTATCTATGATCATTAATGGAATGCTTGAAGGTTTTTTTGGAATATCTAGGGGCATTAGGCAAGGAGATCCTTTATCTCCATCCCTTTTCATCATTATTGTTGAAGCCTTTGGTAGAGCAGTCTCAGATGCATATATTAATCAGAAGATTTCTAGTATCACTGTTACTAGGAATCTTCCCAATATTACACACCAACAATATGCATATGACACAATTCTTCCAGGTATGAGCACTACTAATGAGGCTCTTGGCTTTAAAAATATCATTCAGTCATATATGGATGCCTCAGGTCGGAAAGTCAATGAAGAAAAATTAGAAATTTACTTTTTGAATACCAATCTGAATATGGAGTTTCAGATAGGTAGGATTATGGGTTATAAAAAAGGTATTTTTCCATGCAAATACCTGGGTATTTCCTTCGAAAAGGGAGTGAAATATAGAAAAGTATGGTTATAAATGCTTGAGAAGATAGATAAGAGGATAGGTAGTTGGAAAGATAAGTGGCTTACCAAGGTAGGTAAAATTACAAAGATTAGGTCAACACTTTTCGCCATCCCAATCTTCCCAATGTCTTGTCTTCCTCTCTCTAATTGGATGGCTTCGAAATTTGACTCCAAACTTAGGAACTTTTTGTGGAAAGATAATGATGATGATAAGAAATTAGCCCTTATTAAATGGGATAATTTACGCAAACCTAAACAATCTAGGGGTTTAGGGATTAAAAAGTTACAGTGGCAAAATGAATCTTTTGGAGCAAAACTTATATGGAGATTATATTCTGAGCATGACCACAAATGGGCAAATATTTTCTACAACAAATATTTGGATTCGATTGATCCTTTCTTTCTTTTTTGAATGAGAAACCTACCTAAAGGATCAGAATGTTGGAACTTTATGTCTAAGTGTCGAAGACTGATATGTAATTTTTTAACATGGGATGTGGGTTCGGGGGACAATGCCTTCTTCTGGGAAGACTCTTGGGATGGGCATCCTGCGATATCTACATTACCTCGTATTGACAATGTAAAGTAGAAGTTGATCTCTCTATGGGGTGAGAAGGTTAAGGATTATAAAACTAAGGTTTTCTTAGAGGGGATCCTACAATGGAGGTGGCACCCAATTGATAATCTAGCTTTAGATCCTATCTTAGTTAAGGAATATGAGAAGATCATCTCATTGAGAAGTATTAAACAAACTGAAAGTATGGACAAACTCATTTGGGCTGGATCTAAAGATGGTAAGTATAATGTGAAACAAGGTTATAAGGCTCTTGCTCATTCGCAAAGTTGGAATCTTATTGAGATGTCACTCCAATTATGTTGGTACACTAGGTGTCTTCCCAAGGTCGGCTTCTTTTTATGGCTTGCCTTGCAAAAAAGAGTTCTAATAGCAAATAGACTGGCTAAATTTGGTATCATCGGACCATCTTGGTGTGTTCTTTGTAAACAAATTAATGAAGATGCAAAACATCTTTTTTATGGTTGTCATATTGCACAAAGTTGTTGGGAGTGGCTCAGAGCATGACTTATGTGGCCTACTCCTTTTTTGAACTCCTTTTAGGCCCTCCTATTATCATGGCCTACAAAATTGGATAATGGGGTGTATAATAAACTTTGGAATATATGCCCCTTGATCATTGTGTGGGAGTTATGGAAGGAAAGGAATCGACAAATCTTTTGGAATTTAGAAATGAGTTTGGAAAGATTTCTTATTAAATTAGAGGCTTTCATTGTTGAAGTGTTGAATTCTCATCTTAGGAAAACTTTGAAAGAAGAGGGTTCCTTTTCCCATTGGGATGGACTCATAAAAAAGAGATGGTCTAATATCATCAATCCACCTTTGGTTTACTTAAAAAATAATAAGGAGGTGAGGGCTAGTTGCAAGTGGGCTCCCCCTCCTTTTGGATGGCACAAACTTAACTTCAATGGCACAGCCAGAGGTAACCCGGGGATGGCTGGTATTGGATGCATCATTAACGATGATGCAAGTAAGTGGATTGCGAATCTGGTTGTGCCACTATCGCCCACGACCAATAATTTGGCAAAGCTTGAAGCATTAGACCAAGGTTTACTACTTTCCTACAAATTAGGATTATCCAAGATTATCATTGAGGGAGATTCCTAGATTATTCTAAATGCAATTAGGAAGAGAGATACACCTAACTGGGTCTTAAACTCAAAACTCAGAGAGGTCTTGGAGCATCTAGATTGCTTTGAAGATTATTAGATTGGTCATATATTATGGGAAGGTAACAGAATAGCAGATGGATTAGCTAATAAAGGAGTTGATGGTCAATCTATATTAGCTTTCAACTAAGGGTTATTTTCTCTAGTCTCATATTCTTTGAGCATTTTAAAGGATAAGGTTTGGGTTAAATTTTTTTAGATTAGTAGGTTATATGAGTTAGTTAAGTGTAGAATTTTATTTTATCATTTATTTCCTTATCAGGTATAGTCTTATTAGTTTAAGGCGGCTTGTTTTCAGTTTAAGAGGGATATCAATTCTTTTTCATACTTAGTAGTGGTGTATTAGCTTTCTGGGTCTTAATATATCCATGTAGTTCCTAGCCAAATTTAACTAGTTAAAATAGATAGCTTATTTATTATATATACCAAGTATTGATAAGCTCGCACTTCACTCCCATTAATCGTCATGATGAAGGGCAATCATTCTAGATTGATGGCACTTAGTTTATTTAATTCCATCTGCATTGGGGTCAGTGTTTATGGTAAACAACTAGTGGATTGTTTCATATTTTACACAGGGTTTCTAGATTAGTGATTTAGACCCTCCCCAACTATGTTTTTTTCCTACATTGTCAATGGAGACTAATATTCATGTCTTCCATACCATTGAAAACTGCACAATGGCTTTTCTAGGGAAGGTTAAGCCAGAAAGGTGGAGTCGTCTGCTGAAGCTTGTAGATGATTTGACTTGCTTTACCATAAATAGAGCCTTAGGAGAGAATGCTTTCAACTACAGTGTGACTTGGAGAACCAATAGTAGTATAATTGGTTCGTTCATAGGTCTTGTTGTTAGAGCCAAGATTGGGAAAGAGGACATTGTCATACTTTGCAAAGATGATTTCAGCCCTATTTGGCACAAAGGTTTGGAAAAGGTTGTACACAGTATTGATGAAAATTTTTGAATTCCACTCCTAGAAAAATATATGAGTCTTTCGGTGGGTGTGGCTGAGCTAGAAACTGCACCACGTTGACAATCTCTTATTGTGAGGGAAAGTTTGGCCTTTTACTCAGAATGGCCTCGTATGGAGGCTAGCATCAATTTCCTGCTTCGCTGGTGGAAAATTACAAAAGACAAAGGTAAGGATTGAATGATCAACTACCTCCAATTGTTCAATGCATATATTAAACTGGGTGTGGTTTTTTATGACCTCAATGCATTGGAATTCTATACCCTAAATTCAAAAAAATCAAGTAGAACCAAACATTGCTTTGAATTCCCTCCCAATCACACTGCAGATAGGGCAAATGACTTTATAAAGGTGATAATGGTATCATGGAAGAAATAGATTAGGATGTGGTTTGGCTTTTTTGATGTTCGTAGTAGGGTTTGGGGAAACGCAATTGGGAGGTTAAAGGGCATATCTATATGGGAATTGTTATGTTAAAATCAAAATGTTTTGGAGAATTTGTTACTCTACGAAACCTTATGACTAATGCATAATTATGTTAAGACCAAAATGTTTTGGAGACTCTTATTTAGTAATTTTATATACATTAAGAGTTACTCTGGCTTATAATCCTTATGCATGTTTTGAGTTTCATCTTTGGCTGGAAGTTTTCATAGTATCATCTTAAAATACTAAAATGTTTGTGCTAGAGTGTTTATTTAGTTAATGTTTATATGTGCAGCTTTGACTCCTATCTCTTGCAGATTGGAGGTTTCAAATTATTTAATTAGGATAGCATTTTGTTCTTCAATGTCTTCTCCTCTAATCATGTTTTGAATCTAAGGGATTTGTTTAAATTAGATGACTGGTACCGATCTATATTAGTTTAGGGTTTCTATTTGGTTTTTAAGCTACATTTCCCATAAGATGGTTTCTATATTGAGGATAATCTCTTTTGGGTTTGCTCTAGATTGCTTGTTTTCTAGTGAAATAGTTGTCTCTCTACTAAATGTAATATTTTTTATTATTTCGGCATAACATTTAAGAGTTTAGTTTTTGTTCATGAGATCCTTGAGAGTTGGCTTGTTCATAATTATTGGTGGCATAAGGTGTGTAGAGATGATATACTATAATTATTACATCGAAAGTCCTGATCAGTCTGGACATACTTAGATGGTGATGATGGATTTGTTTATTTGCCCTATTTTGATGTTAGCTTCTACTATATGTATGTTACAAGGTTTTATGGTTTTCTGTTTGACCTCTCTATTTATTTTGTACAAGGATGTCAAGAGGTTTGGATGGGTAACTATTTGAGCTTTATTTAGTCTCTCTAGCAAGACTGTATATATGATCCATCTTTTAGGTTCTATTTTATGCATCTTGATTTTATAATTATATTCGGATCCCATTGGTGGTTCAGGCAGCTTTGTAGTTAGATTTTGAGTCCGGCCTATAGTTGTTGATTCATTTCATGACTGCTATTAATCTTTATCTATATGATTTTGTGAGCCCTTTTGTCTGTAGTATCCTTTTGTTATGGTCCTTTAATGCTCTGTTTTGTTTAGATGATTGTTTTCATGGATCTCTTAGATCTTCTTTGTGTTTCTTGTGTTCTTTCTTTGTTTCTCTCATGTTTATTTTCTATTGATGTTAGTAGGTTAATCTTTCTCCTTTTATCGCTTACATGGTTGTATAGGGCTTTTAGTTAGCATTTCTGTTTCTATTTGGTATCTTGTCCTATTATAAGATTATATCATTGATTTTGATGATTGACAAGATGAGTTCTATCAAGGATGGTATCTCCTTGTGGTGTTTATGTAAGAGATCTAACCTTAATGTTATCAATTGTTTGGTTTGTTTTTCGGCATGTTTGATTGTCTCTTAACAGGCTGATTTGATCCAGGTTTAAATGTCACTTGGAAGCCACTTTTGAAGGTCTGATGAAGATGTAATTATCAGGGGTATGCCCTGACATTGATTGTAGTTTAAGTGTAATTTCAATTAGGACATTAGTTCACTAGGTTATGCCCCTTTTAAATTTGTAAAAATATAGGACATCTATCCTAGGCAAGACTGGAGGTTTTCTTCTTCGTTCTTTCCTACCAATGCCCGTTTGAACGGAGATAGCTTGTAATTTAATCTTTTATTAATAAAATTTATCATGGCCTTGGTTGTTTACTGATTTAAAATAAAAATTAAAAAAATCTACCAATCACAAAAATTGCAACAACAATAATTAGTTTAAACCATATTGCTAAATGAAACATCAATTAATTTTTTCAAAATTTTGATTAATTTTCCATATAAATCTAAGATAACATTTTTTAGACATCAATCAAGATCGTCTAAAAAAATACTATTTAACTTATAGTGTAATTATAAAAATTTAACAAACACAAAATGAATATATATAAGGGTAATCTTTAAATCAGATAGACTCAAAATTAATAAAATAAAATATCAAAATAATCATTTAATAGATTCTTGTATTGTATTTGATAATAGCAATAGAATAACATATAAGAAAAATAACCATATATAACATATTAAAATTTAAAGCAATATAATATTGTAAAATGATAAAATTAAAATATTTTAGATATTCTTAAATTTAATATAATAATATGATAGTAATATTAATTTAATAAAAAAAAGACAACCAAATATAAACTTAAATGGGCAAGGTATGAAAATATAACTCTCTCTCTTTTTTATCGATAAGAAGCCAAGATTCATTATTATTATGTGTTGTGATTAAAATTATTATTATTTATTAATCTTGTGTGTAGTCCAACCCAAGACCTCTCACATGAGAGGCTCACAATTTACCATTTTGTTGCAAGCTCTTGTTTCTAAGTTCTATAACTTTTAAACTTAAAATCCAACTTCTTTAAAAAGGTGAAACATAAAAATAAACATCAAATATAATTAAATACATTTAAAGAGGTATGAAATGTTGATGTAATTTTATATAGGTATATAAAAAAGAATATTTAAATTTAAAATTATTTGTCAGTTGTATAGAAGATAAAATAAAAAAATAAAAAATGTAAATAATCTAGAAGTACAAAAAAAAACTCTAAAATAATATAAGTTTCTATTACAAAATAGTAAATAATTTGAAATCATATTCAAAATTGAAATTTGTATATGAGTAATGAAAAGATTAAAATTAAATAAATGTATAGATGACACAATTTTTTTAAAAAACGTAATCACATCTAAATAAATGTATAGATGACACATTTAATCATATATATAAAAAATGACCTTATTGAATAACTAAAATGAAAAATTACAATCAAAACATGTACTCGCAAAAAAATTATTTAAAAAGTATTCAATCCATAACATAAGATAGGAAAGCAAGTTTTATTTATTTGACAACTAATTTAAATTCTAATCTTAAAATGGTGATTCTATTGAATTGACACTTATTTTAGTCCACATCTGAAAAATCAACCATTGTATCTAAATTGAAATTAGAAACTTCCAAGTCAAATTATGTACAAACTAAATCAATGGAATTCAAGAATATTCTTCTCTTTGATAGTTATTATTATATCTCAAAATATTTTAGCATCATATAATGAAATCACATTTTTTTATGATAGAAGATCAAACGACCAAAATCTAATAAAAATTTCAAATTAGCAATCAAATGCTTATAGGTACATAATATACTACAGGAAAAAAGTGAAGTAATGGAGAATGACCAAAAGCTAATAAAAACTTTAAATGAGCAATCAAATGACTATACATACATAACATATTCCAAGAAAAATTTGTCTACAATAGTGAAAATAATTAAAATAGAGTAATCATTGAAGAATGTCCACAATCTAACCAAGCACCAGTTGTCGATACTTTCATAGTCTACATAGATTTCCAAACAACGCTAATACACTTCATTTGCTTCCAAAAAATATCTACCAAATTTGATTTCCTCTGTGTAATCTCTTTATTCATTCATCCCTTATCTTTGATATATGCAAGAGTGTATGCAATAGAAGAAGAAAATAATGAAAAAAAGGCCGGGAGGGGGGAATGGCTTACAAGAACTCCTATATATATCTATTACTTGAAATCAATCTAGATCCTTAAAAACTCTTAAAAATTCTAGAGAGTTTGCCAAAATGATAAGATAATTAATTTGGTATCCATATGGTTGCATTTATATTTTTATTATACAATGCTATTTTTTATTTACTGAAAATTGTGATATTTGATTTGAAAGTTTCAGTTTTTTTTCTAATTTTCAACAAGATGAAAAACATAAAATAAAAGAAAAATATTAAAAAGAAAGGTAACTTCCTATTTCAAAATAGATTTTTGTTAATTTTCATTCTAAAAAGAGAGAATACAAACTTAAGTATTTTCCATTGCTAGAAAATAAACTATCGAAAAAAGGTCTTACAACTTTTCCATCAGAAAATATAATTTCCAAAAGAAAAACTCCCACATAAAGCCTATTGGCTTAATTAATATATTTCTTGACATATATAAATTAATATTCTAACTGGGTAAAAATCTGCAGCCCATTGATGCATTCATTAATATTTATGCCCCAAATATTTATGAAACTATGTCTTCTATGGGCGTGATTTCATTTTAAATGTTCCTACAACTTTGAACATACTTCAAGCTCACTTCTATAGGTTAGTCATCAAAAACCATATAAGAATGTATATATAAGTGTTTCCCTTGGTTGTATAAATATTCTAGACTAAGTTTAAATGACAAATTCAAAAGCTTTATATGAAACATTTAAGTGAATCTTTTGTTGATGTTGTGATTGATACATTTCCTACATATTTGTATATTACATGTAATTTTCATTATATCATGTTTACTAGTTTTGGAAAAGCACTGAAAATATCATTTCATGATTGTTGCAACTTACATACTACTTCTCTTTTTCCTAGACAATTTCAACAAAAATGTCAAGAAATTTATATACGATCTTATAAAATACATGAGGCAAGCAATGATATTTATTTTATTTGTTATATATATAGTATATTTTCTATTTGCTTTACTCATTATTTAGTGTATTGCATATTAATTTACTAATTCCCATTAATATATGTATGTCTTGAATCACTTGTAGATCGTTGTCATCTAAAGAAATTCATAAACCCTTTACCTCTCTTGTTAAAATTTAACAATTTCTGTTAAAAGAAATAATTAATTAATTAATTAATTAATCTAATATCAATTAGTTTTAAAAAATTATAATATAGAACTGTTAGAGTAAAATATTAATATAATTGTATTAATTAAATTAAGTTTACTCCCTTCTTAAGATTTCACTTTCATGCACTTGCATTAACCATTTAATAATTAATTTAATTATTAAATATTTATTTTCCTATTAGGTTTTTTGATCTCCTTCTATAAGGATTAATCCATTGCACTTTTCATTTATTCTTTTGGTTGATAATTCAATCTTGGATATTGTTAGAGCAAACTCCTTGTACTTTTCTTATATATCATTCTCTATGATAAGATTTTTGCATGCAGGTTTCTTGGGCTTAGAAGATTTATTTTTCATAAGATCTTACATGGTATTAGAGCTAGATCTACTACAACTTAATTAGAACTTTTGAAGGGACAAAGATTAAGGGTTTGTTGGATCAGATCTGATTTTTTTTTGGACATCTACTATGCAAATAGGGGGTTTATGAAATTCAAGGCACTCTGAGTCCAAAAAGACCTCACTATTGGATTCAGAGGATGGCAATTGTCATGCCTGACCACTACTTCAGTTTTACTGCATTTTAAGACTTTGTGATTATAAGTTCTTTTCAGATAATTATGTTTCTATTTTAGAATTACTTTATTTTAAGCTTTGATAGAGACATTTATGAATCTGACAAACTTATGATGTAGTTAGAATTAATGCCTAATGTTTCTAGTTTTAATGATATTGTTATATATTGTCTTCAGGTAGAATATGAATGGAGAGCATTTCTGAAAAGCTTTTAATGTAGCTCAGATTTTATGGTTATCGCTTTCATATTTTTTTGTACATCAGCATAATGTTATGATTATCATGTTTATATTTTGTGCATCAATATTAATGATAATACGTTGTTTAGTGATATTTGCAGAACTTAGGTATTTTCCTAATACTCTTTTCACATGTTTTATATATATATATATATATATATATATATATATATATATATATATATATATATATATATATATATATATATATATATATATATATATATATATATATATATATATATATATATATATATATTTATTTATTTATTTATTTATACATATGTGTGTTATATATTAAAAGGTCTATATATATAGGTAGAATATGAATGGAGAACATTTCTGAAAAGCTTTTAATGTAGCTCAGATTTTATGGTTATCGCTTTCATATTTTTTTGTACATCAGCATAATGTTATGATTATCATGTTTATATTTTGTGCATCAGTATTAATGATAATATGTTGTTTAGTGATATTTGCAGAACTTAGGTATTTTCCTAATACTCTTTTCACATGTTATATATATATTTATACATATGTGTGTTGTATATTAAAAGGTCTATATATATATATATATATATATATATATATATATATATATATATATATATATATATATATATATATATATATATATATATATATATATATATATATATATATATATATGCATTAAGTTTATGTTTTAAATCAATTGCTATTAATATATGTGGGGTTTAAACCCGCGAAGGTTATTAGGTATGTGTTTTGCATATCATATTTTCAAAAAAAACAAAGTTTTCTAACCTAAAACCCTAAATGGGTCTCGATGCTTTGAATGAGGTATTATGTTGAAGTTTAATAGCCAAACATATATGGCGGTGGCAAGATGATTTCCATTTGTACTCGTCATTATGGAAGTGGTTCGGTTGCATTTAGTGCTCATTTAAGAGGAATTATTACATTGAATTAGTCAGCCATTTTTGTATCCGTATGTTTGAGTTCTTGTTGTGTTTGGGCTAAGAATTTGGCCACATTTCTCTGTATGTTTTGCATCTGTGATGCTTATTGCTAAAATTCAGCATCATGGTGGATTTGGTCAATAAGGCTTTCATGCTTATGAAGCCGTACATTGTTGGAATTCAGAGTATCATTCATTATCAGAGTTTTCAGTTTTGGAAGTCTGGTTTTGGTTTGGGGTTTTGGCAGCGAATTTGGTTGTTGGGCATCGTTTTGAGTTTTCATCTTCTGAAATTTGGAGGTAGGGGGCATTTCCTTACCTATTCCTTTACTTTTTTGGGTGTTAATTTTGCTTGAAGAATTGTAGAGGCTACAATATTTTTTTTATAATATGCTTGTCGATACCCAGATATGGGTGTAAGCAGGGTTGGTCATAAGTGTCGAGACCTATTTATATCCATATTTGGATATGGGTTACATATATACATCTTTGTTTTGTGTATTGTTGTTTGCTTTGGGGTTTAGATGGTTTCTATACTCTGTTTTATTAAACCATGGTCACTTGGGTATTTCAACTTCATGTATATTATTATCATTCTATCATTTAAATAGCTTGCAACGTAGATCACAGTTACGTTATGAATTGAGCTATAGTTTTGGCTTGGATATTTTGTAAAAATAGTTTGTGCAATTACTTGTGTCGATTGTTTGCAAAAACATAAGTGTTACCGAGTCGAATCCATATGGAATTGTGCTTTCGTTTTTATGAATCTGCATGGACCATAGGTATAGTTATATTATCAAATAACTTTTATGAAGATAGGGCTCTGTCATTATTATACTGTATATTTTTGTCTGTAGGTGTGAAGCCCAAATTCAAATTTTGAAATATGGATACAGGTGCATTGTTAGTTTGACCACTGTATATGATTTAAAAAAAGAGGAATTAGAAGTCATATTTGGTGTTAGAGATGTTTAAATTTGAAAACACTGACGTTGGTTGAACAACTAAGTGAAACTGCAACAGACATAACATCAAACGGTTGGTATGAAACATTGACAATGTAGCATTGGCGATTATCAGTTTTATGTGAATGAGTTTTATATGTTGTCGATGATTGTTTACTATTGAAGTGTTATGTGGTTCGTATCCTTAACAACAGTATAATGAAATTTCATAATAAATGGAAATTATATTGTTTGCTGTTGTGTGACGCTCTGTCAAACAGATATGAGGATAGTTTGGGCCATGTGGTAATTTTGAGCAACATTATAGTATGTTTTCTTTTATAAATATAGAAGTTATTTTCAATAAAGAGTTTCAAATTTATATATAGTTGTGTTTAAGTTGTTTGAAAGGATATGATGATTGTCGTGAATAGTAACCGAGAGCAATTTTATGTGAATGTTAATATGAAACTCGTTATAAACAGAAGAAACATAGAGATGGCTTAATTTGGTTATTATAATATGAGGAAGATTGAGTTATAACTACCTGTTGTTTTGAGATATTATCCACAATTGAATATGACACCATTTGAAAAAATAGAGGCATTGACAGTTGCTTTTATTTCTATATTAATGTGGATATTTTATGAACAGTTAGTATATGCTCTGTAGTATTGATGAATTACATCCTTATTACTTTTGATTATTGGCATGATGAAAGTTACTATAAATTTTATGAATCACATTTTATATTGAACTCTAATATTATGTTTCATATGCTGATGTGAATATAATTGAATGGTGGCTTTTGTTATACAGTAGTATAACTACAGTAGACACTTGAATATTAACAACTTTGTTAATGATCATTCGTTAAAGTAATGGCTGTATTTAGTTTCTATTATGTTAAATTTAGATTATGAAGTGTTTTTATAGCATTTAAGGATCATTTGGAGATAAGATGTTTTGAAACAACATTCTTTTATTATAAAGATATATGTTTCTGTTCATAATTAAGATGTAAGTTGTTTTCAAGTATTGAAACAAAATATGATATTTGTTTATTGATATATTATTTTTTTTTTTTTTAAAAACAAGAGTATCATGTGCATTTTGATTTGTTGTCTTGGTCAGCTTGAAGTTAAGTATAGCTGGTTAGGTCAGCAGGGAATTGAATGTATAATATGAAGATTTTGTAAGTATCATTGAGCTGAGCTATAGTTCAATTGTATTTACGTGATCTTGATAGTATAGGTTTTATTTATGTTGTTGTAATTATCTACATTTACCTTTGAACTTGGTAGAATAAGATGTGTTTCAGATGGATTAAAGGATGTAGTATCATGTTGTAAACTGATTTATATATGTTGCATGTACATTCTTAGTATATATGTTTGATGTGTATTTTAGGAATAACTATGATGAACATATATCGGGGTGGCTGAATTTGGTTTATCCGATTCAGTTAATTAATTCAGTGATAACTTAAAATTGTATTGGGTGGGTTAATTACATATAAAAGATAATTGGCCTTACCTATGACTTAAACCGATATGGTTAAGTACGGAGAACAACGCATATCTCTATTCTGTCATTGACAAGTATAATAGAGATTACCGTTATGTGTTGACTATGGGCATATCATACATGGATGTAGAATCTTAGTGCCATAACGATGACATCTCAATATATATATGGTTCATTTATGGGTTATTCTTAGTGCGAGTTTAATTTTGCATTGTTAAGTAAATGTTTACTTCTTGCATATTAATTTGAAACTGCACTATGTTAAGTGGTTCAGATATCTGCATTATGGTTTATATATGTTTATTCTAACATGTATGTAGGTGGAATACGCTTTTTAACTCAGTGTGTACTGAGCCCCCTTGTTGTGTTGTGTTGCATTTTTGTATGTTTTCCAGGTGCTTCGAGATTGTTTAGCATGTAACCAAAGATGACTGTTGAAGTTACTTTTGAAACAGCATTTAGGGTTCCTATGTTGGACATAGGTGTTTAGAAATGATGTTGTACTACATTATTGTACTGAACTTGATATGTATTAAGCATCATTATGAAAACATATTTGGATGATATTATATTTCTTATTGAGGTTTTCAGATTAAGAATGATTCAATCTATGTATTTTTAGTTGTTTTAAGACGTTTTAAAAAAAAAATTGTTGAGTTTATGGTATTTGTTCTTTGTTTTCTTATCTTTCGATTATGCTTAGTTGAGCATTACATTTGGTATTAGAGCCTGGGTTAGAATAACCAGGACTCTTGGGTTATAGGGTTTAACACGTCATCGATGCATTATTAATAGATTTTTGTTTTTAGGTTGCTATCATGCCTCCCGTCACTAGAGGAATACGAGGATGTGGCATTCCTGAGGATAACCTTGCAGGCAAAGGCAGAGGCAAGGGCAAGGGTCGTGGTAGAGGTCCTAGGTACCAGAATGATGCTAGGAATGATCAGTTTGATCAGAATGTTGTGGTTGGAAACAACCAGGATAACCAAGCTGACCAGGCTATGGTACTTCAGAGGATTCTGGAACGTCTTGATAATATTGAGGCTAACAACCAGATTCCTGGTGGGGGAGCGAATGATAGGAGACCTCTTGTGTAGGGTATTAACCTTCCTGTAGAGGAAGATCCAGTGGCAAGAGCTCAGCTCAAGGATCTGTCCAAAATGAAAGGGCCATTATTTTATGGTACGAAACAGGGTACAGCGGCAGAAGCTTGGCTGCTGAATATTGAGCGATGCTTTGTCTTACACCATTACATGAGTAACGTGAAAGTAAGATGGACGGTGATGCACTTGAGAGGATTGGGTTCCTTGTGGTGGGAACAGGAGCTGAAGAAGCTTGGCATTGATATCTCTCTGGTTACTTGGGAACTCTTTGTTGAGGGTTTTAAGGAGAGATTCATGTCAGAATATTGGCGTCAGGCCCGTGCCAAGGAGTTCTTTCAAATTATGCAATCTGGCTCTACAGTGGAAGCTTATGAACATAGGTTCTATGAGCTTAAGAAGCTTTCTGGGTGGGCTGAAAATGATAAGGCCATGATACATCACTTTATCAGAGGGCTTATGCCCTTGATTGGGGAGGAAGTGAGAACTTTCTGACCTTTGACTATGCAGGAAGCTTTAGAGCGAGCAAAGCTGATTGAGATGAAGTTTGGTTATCATGGGGCTTCATACAAAACCAGCATGAATCCATCTACTCCGGATGTTAATAAGAGTCAAAAGCCTCCTCAAGGTAGTTCGAAGTCAGGATTTTCGGGTGGGAAATTCAAGAGGAAGAAGTTTGATAAGGACTCCAAGGGTTCAGAACAGCCGAGATCATCTCAACCAGCTCAGAGTGTGCAAAGTAATAAGCCATTTCCTAATCCTTCGGGTCAGAACTTGGGATTCAGGAAATCTGTTTATTGTTTTCATTGCGGACAGATAGGTCATTATCAGTCTTCGTGCCCTAACTAGGATAAGCCAAAGGTTGGACCTAAGCTAGCTAGGTCTGAAGCAACAGATGGTGATTCTGCTAGGAACCACCGTATCTTTGCAACCCTGGATCAGAAGTAAGCCGAACACCAGAACACGGTTATTGAAGCTCAGGGTAATACTGAAGGTATGAAAGTATCTATTTTATTTGACTCGGGAGCTATAGATTCTTTTATTTCTTCTGCTTTAGTTGCAAATAATGGAATTCCTGTGGTTAGCGTAAGGGAGAGATGGCAAGTGGAGTTAGCGTCAAGGTCTAAGGTGAATGCTGATAGTATTGCTCCTGACTGTAAGATTCATATGAAATCTTTCACAACTTCAGTGAACCTTAGGGTTATACCTTTAGGATCGTATGACATAGTTTTTGGGATGGATTGGTTAGAACAACATCAAGCAGTTATAGATTGTAAGGACAAGACAATCAATTGCGTGGATGATTTTGGATCAGCTAGAGTTATTGCGGGAATCAAGAGACCTATCTCTTTGCAGACAATTTTTACCAAGCAATTGGTAAGGTGTGTTCGAAAAGGCTGCAATTTGTTTGCCATATCGGTAAACAATTTAGAAGTTTTCGTAGTTAGAGGTTCTTCTCTCGATCATCCAGTCTTGCAGAGGTTTTCAGATGTCTTTGTTGAGAAGATTCCTGGAATACCTCCGAGAAGAGAAATTGACTTTCAAATTGATTTGGTGCCAAGAACGAAACCAATTTCCAAGACTCCATACAAAATGACAACTCAAGAGCTGGGTGAACTGAAATCTCAATTGGAGGAGCTTTTGGAGAAAGGTTTGGTTCGTCCTAGTGTTTCACCATGGGGTGCTCCAGTAATCTTTGTCAAGAAGAAAGATGACTCCTTAAGACTTTGCATAGACTATAAACAGTTAAACAAAGTCACTATTAAGAATAGGTATCCTTTGCCTAGAATTGATGACTTGTTTGACCAGGTCAAGGGTGCCCGAATCTTTTCAAAGATTGATCTGAAATCTGGGTATCATCAACTTAGAATCTAGGAAGTGGATATTTATAAGACAACTTTTCACACCAGGTATGAGCACTACGAATTCACAGTGGTACCTTTTGGGTTAACAAATGCACCTTCTATGTTCATGAGCCTGATGAATGATGTGTTTAGAACTTATCTAGACAAATTCGTAGTGCTATTTCTGGATGACATTTTGGTGTATTCTGACTCTGTTGAGGAGCACGAGTAGCATTTAGAGCAAGTTTTGGAATGCCTTCGTAGGAACAAACTGTATGCCAATCCTGAGAAATGCAAATTCTTCAAATCAGAGATTTGTTACTTGGGGCATATCATTTCTAGTGATGGAATTTCTGTAGATCCATCCAAAATTTGGGCTATTATTGATTGGCCAGCACCTACGAATGTGTCTGAGGTTTGAAGTTTCATGGGCTTAGCAAGCTATTACCGTAGATTTGTATCAAACTTCTCCAGAATAGCGCATCCTATCACATCTCTTTAGAGAAAAGGGAAGAAATTTGTGTGGACAGATGAGTGCGAGGTAGCATTTCAGAAACTTAAGGAATGTTTGACTAGTGCACCAGTTCTAGCAGTCTCTAATTCCACTAAGGAGTTCGTGGTTTGCACTGATGCATCCTTGGATGGCATAGGGGCAGTGTTGATGCAAGATGGACATGTTATAGCTTATGAGTCTAGAAAGATAAAGATTCATGAGGTGAATTACCCTACTCATGATCTCGAACTTGCCGTGATTATGCATGCTTTGACCAAGTGGTGACATTTTCTTCTGGGTCAACGATTTGAGTTACATTCTGATCACCAAAGCCTTCAGTATCTTTTTACACAACCAGACCTCAATGCTAGGAAACGAAGATGGATGGAGTTCCTGTGTGAATACGATTTTGAGATTAAATATGTGCAAGGGAAGGAGAACGTGGTTGCTGATGCACTTAGCAGAAGGCGACATGAATTATCTTCTTTGATTCTTTCAGTGGATCTTAAGGATAAGATTTTATAGAACCTTTTCACAGATCATTGGTTCTAGGATGTTAAGGCTATTTTGGACAGTGGCAGCGTCTTGGAAGGGTGTTTTGAGGGGTATTCAATGAATTCTGAAGGTTTTCTGTTGTATAGAGGGAGTGTGTATGTTCCTATATTGGGTGATTTGAGGAATCTGATTATGTTTGAGGCCCACAAAGCACCATATTCAGCTCATCAGGGTGTCAAGAAAATGCATACTTACCTTAAGCAGCATTATTATTGGCCTGGAATGAAGAGAGACATAGCAGACTTTGTGGCTCGATGCTTGGAATGTCAGCGAGTTAAGGTTGAACATCAGCACCCTGCAGGTTTATTGCAGCCACATAGTATTCCGGAATGGAAATGGGACACCATTTCGATAGATTTTATTACTGGATTGTCTATGACAGCTCATAGGCAGGATGCTATTATGGTGGTAGTGGACCAATTTTTGAAGGTTGCTCATTTTATTCCTATTAGATCATCCTATAATGCAACTACGGTTGCCAAGATTTATATGGAACATATAGTTAAGTTACACGAAATTCCTAAAAAGATTATTTCTAATAGGAATCCAGTGTTTACTTCTTCTCTTTGGAAATCAATGCAGCGAGAGTTAGGTACTCAGCTGAATTTCAGTTCAGCTTATCACCCAGAAATAGATAGACAAATTGAACGTGTCAACCAAATTTTGGAAGACATGCTTAGGATGTACGTAATGGATAGACAGAATAAATGGGAGGAGTACTTGCACTTGGTAGAGTTTGCGTACAATAATGGATATCATAGTTCCATAGGTATGGCACCATTTCAAGCATTGTATGGTAGACCTTGTAGGACACCGCTTAGCTGGGATAATTTGGAGGCCAGGACTCTTTTAGGATCTGACATGTTGCAAGATTTGGAACAATAGATTAAGAGGATCAGAGAGCACCTTATTACTGCTTAGGATAGACATAAAAAATACGTTGATAAGCATAGAATCGACCGTCAATTCTTGGTTGGTGATAAAGTGTTTCTCCGGGTAAGACCGCGTAAGAGTCCAATTCATTATGGAAAGGGATCCAAGTTAGCACCAAGATTTGTAGGTCCGTTTGAAATTTTGCAGCGGATTGGACCTGTTGCCTACAAACTTGCCTTGCCACCGAGTCTTTCACGCATTCATAATGTATTTCATGTTTCAATTTTGTGTAAGTATATTCCTGATATTACTCACATGCTTGATTGGAAGAATTTGCAGATTTTGGATGGACAAATCATGCTGGAACTAGTACAGATCATGCAAAGAAGAACTATGAGTTTAAGAGGAAGAGAAATAAGGTAGGTAAAAGTCCTATGGGACCCCAATGATGAAACATCTGCTACCTGGGAGGACATTGAAATGATGAGAGTAGCTCATCTGCACTTGTTTGCTGACTTCCAAGAGAAAGTCAAAGCCTAGTGGGGGAGGGTGTTATGCCTGACCACTACTTCAGTTTTACTGCATTTTAAGACTTTGTGATTATAAGTTCTTTTTGGATGATTATGTTTCGATTTCAAAATTACTTTATTTTAAGCTTTGATAGAGACATTTATGAATCTGACAAACTTATGATGTAGTTAGAATTAATGCCTAATGTTTCTAGTTTTAATGATATTGTTGTATATTGTCTTCAGGTAGAATATGAATGGAGAACATTTCTAAAAAGCTTTTAATGTAGCTCAAATTTTATAGTTATCGCTTTCATATTTTGTTGTACATCAACATAATGTTATGATTATCATGTTTATATTTTGTGCATCAGTATTAATGATAATACACTATTTAGTGATATTTGCAGAACTTAGGTATTTTCCTAATACTCTTTTCACATGTTATATATATATTTATACATATGTGTGTTGTATATTAAAAGGTCTATATATATATATATATATATATATATATATATATATATATATATGCATTATGTTTATGTTTTAAATCAATTGCTATTAATATATATGGGGTTTAAACTCGCGAAGGTTATTAGGTATGTGTTTTGCATATCATATTTTCAAAAAAAAACAAAGTTTTCTAACCTAAAACCCTAAATGGGTCTCGATGCTTTGAATGAGGTATTATGTTGAAGTTTAATAGCCAAACATATATGGCAGTGGCAAGATGATTTCCATCTGTACTCATCATTGTGGAAGTGGTTCGGTTGCATTTAGTGCTCATTTAAGAGGAATTATTACATTGAATTAGTCGACCATTTTTGTATGCATATGTTTGAGTTCTTGTTGTGTTTGGGCCAGGAATTTGGCCACATTTCTTTGTATGTTTTGCATCTGTGATGCTTATTGCTAAAATTTAGCATCATGGTGGATATGGTCAATAAGGCTTTCATGCTTATGAAGTCGTACATTGTTGGAATTCAGAGTATCATTCATTATCAGAGTTTTCAGTTTTGGAAGTCTGGTTTTGGTTTGGGGTTTTGGCAGCAAATTTGGTTGCTGGGCATCGTTTTGAGTTTTCATCTTCTGAAATTTGGAGGTAGGGGGCACTTCCTTACCTATTCCTTTACTATTTTGGGTGTTAATTTTGCTTGAATAATTGTAGAGGCTACAGTATTTTTTTAATAATATGCTTGTCGATACCCAGGTATGGGTGTAAGCAGGGTTGGGCATAAGTGTCGAGACCTGTTTATATCCATATTTGGATATGGGTTACATATATACATCTTTGTTTTGTGTATTGCTGTTTGCTTTGGGGTTTAGATGGTTTCTATACTCTGTTTTATTAAACCGTGGTCACTTGGGTATTTCAACTTCATGTATATTATTATCATTCTATCATTTAAATAGCTTGCAATGTAGATCGCAGTTACGTTATGAATTGAGCTATAGTTTTGGCTTGGATATTTTGTAAAAATATTTTGTGCAATTACTTGTGTCAATTGTTTGCAAAAACATAAGTGTTACCGAGTCGAATCCATATGGAATTGTGCTTTCGTTTTTATGAATCTGCATGGACCATAGGTATAGTTATATTATCAAATAACTTTTATGAAGATAGGGCTCTATCATTATTATACTGTATGTTTGTGTCTGTAGGTGTGAAGCCCGAATTCAACTTTTGAAATATGGATACAGGTGCATTGTTAGTTTGACCACTATATATGATTTTAAAAAAGAGGAATTAGAAGTCATATTTGGTGTTAGAGATGTTTGAATTCAAAAATATTGACGATGGTTGAACAACTAAGTGAAACCGCAACAGACATAACGTCAAACGGTTGGTATGAAACATAGACAATGTAGCATTAGTGATTATCAGTTTTACATGAATGAGTTTTATATGTTGTTGATGGTTGTTTACTATTGAAGTGTTATATGGTTCGTATCCTTAATAGCAGTAAAATGAAATTTTGTAATAAATGGAAATTATATTGTTTGTTGTTGTGTGACGCTCTGTCAAACATATATGAGGATAGTTTGGGCCATGTGGTAATTTTGAGCAACATTATAGTTTGTTTTCTTTTATAAATATAGAAGTTATTTTCAATAAAGAGTTTTGAATTTATATATAGTTGTGTTTAAGTTGTTTGAAAGGATGTGATGACTGTCGTGAATAGTAACCGAGAGCAATCTTATGTGAATGTTAATACGAAACTCATTATAAACAGAGGAAACATAGAGATGGCTTAATTTGGTTATTATAATATGAGGAAGATTGAGTTATAACTACCTGTTGTTTTGAGATATTATCCACAATTGAATATGACACCATTTGAAAAAACAAAGGCATTGAGAGTTGTTGTTATTTCTATATTAATGTGGATATTTTATGAATAGTTAGTATATGCTCTGTAGTATTGATGAATTACATCCTTATTACTTTTGATTATTGGCATGATGAAAGTTACTATAAATTTTATGAATCACATTTTATATTGAACTCTAATATTATGTTTCATATGCTGATGTGAATATAATTGAATGGTGGCTTTTGTTATACAGTAGTATAACTGCAGTAGACACTTGAATATTAACAACTTTGTTAATGATCATTCGTTAAAGTAATGGTTGTATTTAGTTTTTATTATGTTAAATTTAGAATATGAAGTGTTTTTATAGCATTTAAGGATCATTTGGAGATAAGATGTTTTGAAACAACATTCTCTTATTATAAAGATATATGTTTCTGTTCATAATTAAGATGTAAGTTGTTTTCAAGTATTGAAATAGAATATGATATTTGTTTAATGATATATATTTTTTTTTTAATTTTAAAACAAGAGTATCATGTGCATTTTGATTTGTTGTCTTAGTCAGTTCGAAGTTAAGTATAGCTAGTTAGGTCAGCAGGGAATCGAATGTATAATATGCAGATTTTGTAAGTATCGTTGAGCTGAGCTATACTTCAATTGTATTTATGTGATCTTGATAATATAGGTTTTATTTATGTTGTTGTAATTATCTATATTTACCTTTGAACTTGGTAGAATAAGATGTGTTTCAGATGGATTAAAGGGTGCAGTATCATGTTGTAAACTGATTTATATCTGTTGCATGTACATTCTTAGTATATCTGTTTGATGTGTATTTTAGGAATAACTGTGATGAACATATATTGGGGTGGCTGAATTTGGTTTATCCGATTCTGTTAATTAATTTAGTGATAACTTAAAATTGTATTGGGTGGGTTAATTACATATAAAAGATAATTGGCCTTACCTATGACTTAAACCGATATGGTTAAGTACAGAGAACAAGACATGTCTCTATTCTGTCATTGACAAGTATAATAGAGATTACCGTTATGTGTTGACTATGGGCATATCATACATGGATGCAGAATCTTAGTGCCATAACGATGACACCTCAGTATATATATGGTTCATTTACGGGTTATTCTTAGTGCGAGTTTAATTTTACATTGTTAAGTAAATGTTTACTTCTTGCATATTAATTTGAAACTGCACTATGTTAAGTGGTTCAGATATCTGCATTATGGTTTATATATGTTTATTCTAACATGTATGCAGGTGGATTACGCTTTTTAACTCAGTGTGTACTGAGCACCCTTGTTGTGTTGTGTTGCATTTTTGTATGTTTTCCAAGTGGTCCGAGATTGTTTAGCAAGTAACCAAAGATTACTGTTGAAGTTACTTTTGAAACAACATTTAGGGTTCCTATGTTGGACATAGGTGTTTAGAAATGATGTTGTACGACATTATTGTACTTAACTCGATATGGATTAAGCATAATTATGAAAACATATTTGGATGATATTATATTTCTTATTGAGGTTTTTAGATTGAGAATGATTCAATCTGTGTATTTGTATTTGTTTTAAGACGTTTAAAAAAAAAAAATTGTTGAGTTTATGGTATTTGTTCTTTGTTTTCTTATCTTTAGGTAATGCTTAGTTGAGCATTACAGCAATTTTTTTTTACATACTAGGGTCATGGGAACTTTGACACAAAAACCAAGGTACAAAAAATTGCATTTTTCTAAAAATGTGACACATTTTATTAAATGTATTATGCAGCCGCTCACGAGCTCCCAGAACCCAAGAGTAGCTCAAGACCTCCTTCTGTTGACGTCCGCCACCAACCCACCGCTATCATGCCACCAACCAAGCTGCCAGTCCTCCAATGCTTAGCTGTGATCATATGCACGCCTAGGTGGCTGGATTCTTGGGGCTTTAGGGTTTTTTTGTGTTTATTTTGCCTTCTATACCTACCTTTTTTTTTTTTTTTACGAAATCTTGAGCATATAGTATTGAAATTGGGAAAATGAGATACCATCAAAAAGATGATTCTTGTAGACACCTAAATTTGATTACACCGCTTTGGTAATCCTATTTAGTTATCTCTAAAGGCATCATTAATTAAATTCCTATTTAATTAATCCTTTGCCATCCCCTAGCTGATTAATTTAATTAATCATCTATAGTCCTAATTGATAAATCAAATAACCTATCATTTATCAATTAAATCCTTTTCTTCTATCTAATTCCAAAATCCCCATTTATCAAATAAATCTATTTGATAAATAAATCCCTCAAATCTAAAAGCCCCTAACTTATCCCTAACCCTCCATTTAGCCTAATCCACCCCATCCACCCATACTAACTAAGCTTAGCCACTAACTCACCCACCCTCATGAATGTCATCCACTTGCAAATCTCTAACATCCCTAATCTAATCCTAAACCCAAGCCTAATCCACCTCCTAATGTTGTCACATTCCCTAAGCAAGCTTAAGACTTTCCTAAGCCAAGGAAAGTCAACAATCTCAACTCCCTCCAAAATATCCCAACCACCCAACAATGAATGCTCTTACAAAGGCCATAAAGACTCTTACAAGCTCTTACAAGCCATAATGAAGGGTCTTTATGAAGATATTGTCCCTTGAGCCTCCTTTGTTGACTCATCCATCCCCTTTCCTCCATCCACTCACCTTGTGACATGTGTCACTCCTTGATTGGTGCTAAACAAGCACAATCCATGTGCTCCCCTTTGAGTGCATCCTAGCCCTCCTTAAGCTTTCATCTTTCCTTCCATCTTAGCCCTCCATCCCTCAAGCCCTTAGCCTATGAATTGAATCCCCTCCCAAGCCATTTCATCACAATCTTGGAGCTAAAGTTATAATGCCCTTTTGAGAGCCAAAAACCATCAACCATACCCTCATAATGCCAAATTGAGAGCTCACAAAGCTACCAATTTGCCATTTTCCATCTCCATTGAAGCTAGTTTTGAGAACCTTGAGCATACATCCCACATCCACATAATAGACTCATCCCTAAATCAAGTGACTATCTTCATTGGGAGAGCCATTCTATGGCTCATATTCTCATTTGAGGGTTTCACTTTGTCTCTCATATATGTTATGGTTTTTATGCTAGTTAATGCTTTTGTTTTTGAATAGATTAGTGTTACTTGCTAACATATTTCTCATATACAATTCTAAGATGGACACATTGGTGTGGGTTTTATTGGTGAATCATTCCAGTATGGTACCTATTTTTGTAGTCAAAGCTAGATGATTGCTCTTACATTTCGGGGGGGCAAGATTGCTCATTTTAGCTCCAATTTTTTAAATCCAGAAGAAGCGTTGGAAAGATTTTCTTGAGAACTTTCCAAATTCTATCATTTTCATTAGAATTTTTCAAAGGTACACATGATACTCATTTGAAGATTTTTCTCTTACTTGTATACGCATTCCTTGTAGCTTTTGGGGTTCAATTTTTTGCATTGTGGGGGATGTTTTCCATTATTGTTTCTATAATTTACTTCAGTAAACTTGAAATTTATGATCAAAACAAAACCCCTTCTTTAAATGTATGACTAAGACCCTTTCTTGTCTAGAACTTCTGACTCCTCATAACTATCACACATGGAAATCCCCAATGACACGACTTCTTAGGTCAAAAGAGTTGTGGTCTTGTTTTAGATGCAATGCAACCGGTTTTATAGAAGCCTTTCAAGGTCTTGCAACACATGAACAATATGGTTGAGATAATGGTGTTGGTTTCTGTACAAGTATCAAACAACCTACAATTTCGTCTTGATGGGTACAATACCCCTCTAGCTATGTGGACCAAGCTTAATGACATGTTTGATATAATGAATAAGTTCAGGGCACTTCAGATTGAGGCAGAGCTTACTTCTCTCAAGTACCAGATTCTTTTCCTTGTATTGAGGACTTCTTGATGAATTTCAAACAACAAAGATGTTTATTGAGGGGTTGTGGGAAGATCAAGACTGGCACTGGGTGCACTCACCTGATTCTTTCTATGCTTCATGGAAACTATCAAATTTTTTCTTCTACCTTCCATTCCAACATGGATGCTCTGGGTACTAAATTTACCATGTCATACTTTGAGGTTTTTTGTGATCATTTGACTTGAGAGAAAACTAAGATCTCTTAGTTGGATTCTCTCACAAGCTCACAGACTTGTGCATTGGTAGCTCAGACATCTTTTGGAAAGAAGGAGAAGGATCATAAGTCGCATCCTATAGAGTCTTAGATTAATTCTAAACCTTAATTTTCATTAGGCCCACCTCTTCATAAGGGAGGTAAATCAAAGCCAAATCGATCAAAGTATTCTTATTTTAATAAGCCCCATCATGATGAGTCACATTGCTATGAGAAGAAATTAGATGGCTATGCCAAACAAGTTTCAAATTTGATAGCTCTCCTTTAGAAGAGCATCATTAATATTCCTTCTACTTCTCATAGGTCTTCTTCTTCTTAATCATCACTTCAATCAAATGGTAAAGACATAGGAAAGGGTCATGCATTATGTGCAACTAATACTTCACATTCTTCTAGATGGTTACTATATCAGGTGCTTCACACCATATGACATCTTCTTAGGATCTATTTTCTTCTTTTGAGGCTTCTTGTAATCCACACATTTTGATGGGAAATAAAACTGTTATGACTTTATGTGGGAAAGGTTCTATTGAAATTGATGATGGTAAATTTCATGTACTATGCATTCCATCCTTGTCCTCTAATCTTCTCTCTATTTATCAGATTACTCACAGTGGAACATGGAGGATAGTTGAGTTCACACAAGACTTAGTGTACATCAGAGATAGTAAGACATGCAATATTGTTGCTACAAGGATTGTTGATCATTCTTCCCACTTGTACTCTTTCTCTCATTTTGGTCCACCATCAGAGAATCATTATTTTTCTCCATGAGAGCCAGTTGAGGTGAAATTAGGCCATTTGAACTTATGTTTTGTTCTTGAGAGTAGTGTTGTGACTTCTCCACAAGTGCCTCCTATTTAGATTCCATTTGTTACACAAGGTTCCTCTTAAGCATAGCTTGACATTCCCACTCCATTCTTTGAGCCACCCAATGTTGTTGTTAATGGCATATCAAAGGACATTCATCTACTCTCTAATGACATATTCAACACAATTGTTATCTCACCTCCAATGGAAATTCCATTTCAGGAATCTTAGGAGTTGTCTTTTGAGCATCAGTCAGGACTTTCAACTTCACCTCACATTGAGGGTTCCATCTTCTTTGTCCACCACCTTTGTTTCTTCCAGATTGGATCCACATTGGTCTCATCCATGACACATGAGTTTTACCATTCTAAGGGGGCTATGGAGTCTTGATGGGGGGTTTCATTGTATTTATGGTTTAAAGAGAGTCTCATGAGACTTTCTTTTTCATCTTTCAAAATCTTTCTATCTCTTTTTGGAGTAGGGTTTTTCCCATGTGATTTTCCCTGTTTCTCCATTTCATAGAGTTTTGGTTGTGATTAGGTACCTCATCAGGCCATATTGTTGGGACCCAAGTTTACATTAAGCATTGTAGTTCCTTTGCTTTCTTTTTGCATTGTTTGTAGCTATATTGTTGCTCATCTTAAGGGGGTGTGTTAGAGTGAAGTATTAATTTAATTGTATTAATTAAATTAACTTTACCCCATTCTTAAGATTTCACTTTTATGTATTTGCATTAATCATTTAATAATTAATTTAATTATTAAATGTCTTTTTTCCTTTTAGGGTTTTCTATTAGGTTTTTTAATCTCCTTTTATAAAGATTGATCCATTGTACACTTCATTTATTCTTTTGGCTAATAATTTAATCTTGGATATTGTCAAAGAAAAGTCCTTGTACTTTTCTTCTCTATCTTTCTCTGTGACAGTTTTTTTGCATGCAGGTTTCTTGAGCTTAGAAGATTTGTTTACATCAAATCTTACAAGAATTAATATCTAGACAATCTATTTACAAGTGCTACAATATACTCTTTTCCAAAATCTGAATATTTTAACATTTGTAAAATCCACCTATTTCCATAAAAAATACATATATACCATCAATTTTTTAATCTAAAACATAGTATATTTAAAAAAACAAGAGTTTGAGTCCCTGCCTCCAAAGATTATGTTGTATAACATTAAATTAATAGGTAAAAGAGTAGATATAAATATAATGTTAACATTGTATTTTTAAGTAGTAATATTGGATTATGGAAAAAACAAGTTATTAAGAGTATATTAAAAACAATATTAATTTTATATTGCAAGCTAAATAAATAAATTCTTAGGAAGTGCATTATGTATATAGGAATTTTTTTAATACACAAGATGAAGAAATTTAATGAGAAACAATGGTAATCAATCCAACATAGAAAACATAATTTCAAATATATTCATGCAATATTAATAGTAATACTACTAACAAGTTTCACTTTAATATATGCTTATAGTTAAGTTCCATCCTCCCAACCAATACAACAATCATGCCCTTAGAAAATCGCTTCACCTAATACATGAATTAAAATATATATATAATCAAGAGGTCGTATGACTTAGTTAAGTTCACACTTTAAGGGGTGGCAAGCACTCTTCTTATATAGGAGATGAGATGGAAAAACATAAAATATAATTTTTTATTTTGGGTGGATTAAAGGAGCAAGAAAATAAAGAGGAAAAGAAAAAGGAGAAGGGGAGATCCAAATCTCATAGTAAATACAAGGTAAAATATTGATATTATTTTTGAACAAATGCCATGTTGAATAAAACAAACATTTTGGAGTTACTAATTTCATTGTTGAGAGATTGTTGGAAGATTGGTTTGATGATGATATGTTACATTCATGATTGAGTTTTTCATTGATGTCAACATAACATGTTTGATGTTTTCTGTGGTATCTAACAAAAGAACAACGAAAAGATCAAGTTGGTACAGACAGCTAATAGAGCATGATAACCACCCAAGGTCATGGGAGATACTTTTGAGTATCTGGCATATGTAGTTAACATTGGAAGCAAAAAGGATAAGTCTAGAAGAAGTTATGTAAGTTTTGGTGATGTCTATTTTGAGATAGAGCTTACAGAGGCATGTTCTGGTAAACTTGTTATATCTCTTAGTAGAGTTGATATCTTGAGGATCGAGGTTGAGGACATGAAGAAGACATGTTGAGGATGATGTGGCTAAGCTTGCTCATCATAATATTGTGTATATGGAAAGTTATTCAAGTTACAAGATGGAAGATTTGTGTTATTGCTAAGTGAAACATGTTCTTAATGTGGTTCTATAATAATTAATTGAGAAGGCCTAATAGCTGACTCAATGATTTGTTTTATGGACTCAATATAAAGGAAGGACATTTTCCTTTATCATGTAATGTATGGAATGTGGATTGTGAATGATCGATAAGCAATAGATAGCATGGAATGTGAAGTTGAGTAGAACAATGGGGAAGTGAAGAAAACTTCATTGCCAAGGTTTTGCTGAGAGATCTGAGGTTTGGTATTTGGATCCGAGGTTGGTGATCTGGTCTACAAGGTCTGACAGTGATTGGTTTGGTTGATAGGAAAAAGGAAAGGATAGAGGAAAGAAGATAACAATAAATTACTTGTTTGAGCAGTGAGCTCTTCTTGTAGTTGAAATTGCATGTTTAGGCAATGGGCTCATCTTGCATACATTGTACCACAACTCCTAACAGGGATTTAAAGTCTCCTAATAGGGACTCATTGTACTAAATGTTGTAATAGACTCCTAACAGGGTCCATCCTCTAACAAGGAATATTTATATTAGTACATCATCTTGTGGGCATCATTCCCATCAGGGTTTTCCCTCTGATCAAGGGTTTCCCTAGTCAACATATCTGGTGTAGTTGTCTATGTGCATCTTTGTATGGTTGTTGTTTACTTTGGTTGAATGGTTAAGTTTGTTTAAAGAATATAAGTGTTTTAATTGTTGGATAACTGATTCAACCCCCCTCCCCCCTCTTAGTTATCTTGGTGGACTATTGTTTCTAACATTCATATAGTAAAAAAATGTAATTGGTTTGTAGTCTTTTTAGAGATTGGTAAATAAGGATAACTAATTTTTTTTAGAACAAATTATATGTATAATTTCTAATTTTTGTATATGTTGTGCTAACATTTAAAAATATATGTTAAATTAAATTAAAAATTTATAATGTATATATATTTTAGAATTAGAATCTAATAATTATAATATAACAAAGTAGTTATTTTTTTAAAATTGTCTATTATTAAATAAAACTTTTCTAAACACACTTTCATTATTTTTTTCATTGATTCAAACAATGCTTAATTATATCTACTACAAACTTTAAATAATAATATTATTACAATTTATATATAACATATATTCTAAAATCAATACATTATATAATTTTAAAATAGTTGTATTTTTTCAAATGATATTTTATTTTAAGAATTAAAAAATAAAAACTTGTATGATAAATATAAGAAATATAAAAGATAGAATAAAATTAAAAATATATGTTAAATATAATTGTATGACAACAGACATAAAAGGTTTTAAACTTGTGAAAATAAACAATTTTTTATAGTCTTATGAAAACTGCATGGATTTTTGGATAATTGCACCATGCAACCTGTTAGATACCATGGTAAATGAATTATGTAATGCCCTGCTTAGGAACCTAAGAGAAATAAACCTAACATATTACAATGTTTACTAAACTTTAAAAACAAGTTTAAACAACATCAAAGTAACAATGTGGAAGCAATATAAACATACACAACATTTACACAAATGCAATTACAACATAGATTTCATTCCTAAAGGGTTCCTTCACGTTGAGTCACATTTAAGAAAGTTTTATTAATTAGTTAAGTCTCAAATACAATGTTCATGATCACAAGGAAATATCATATACATCATCTCATAAGCAAATGCGTAAAAGCAACCGATAAAAAGAAGTACATCAAATAAATAACATCCACTGCACATATTGTAGGGTATGCAAGAATATACATAATTACATCATAAGACAAGATACATGATAACATATATATACACCAACTGAATAGAATTCTCTGAGATAGGAATACAAATGATACTGGTAGAGCTGCATCCATGAGCATTTAACATCTATCACTCTCAGGGTGACCCAAATGGTAAAAAGACACTACCACCATATTGCGTGATCACTTGGTCAGGCTTCCACTCCCACCGTGTAGGGAAGATAATGAACAATCCACATATGACTAATGAATCATGAAACATTCCTAGGCAAGGAATCCTAATAGTCAACAATTACCTCAAGGGTAGCACATACTACTCAAGAAGAAAAGATAGTCCAAATAAAATAAACACTCAATCCAATACATATACTAAAATCAAATAAACATACATATACCAAGTAGAAATCAAAAGCCAAAATAATGACATAAAATCCCAAAATATATCCACTCCATGAAAATGTCACAATCAAAAAAAGTTTAAACAACGTCAAAGTAACAATGTGGAAGCAATATACACATACACAACATTTACACAAATGCAATTACAACACAAATTTCATTCCTAAAGGGTTCCTTCGCGTTGAGTCACATTTAAGAAAGTTTTATTAATTAGTTAAGTCTCAAATACAATGTTCATGATCACAAGGAAATACCATATACATCCTCTCATAAGAAAATGCGTAAAAGCAATTGATAAAAAGAAATACATTAAATAAATATCATCCATTGCACATGTTGTAGGGTATGTAAGAATATACACAATTACATCATAACACAAGATACATGATAACATATATATACACCAAATGAATAGAATTCTTTGAGATAGGAATATGAATGGTACTGGTACAACTGCATCCATGAGCATCTAACATCTATCACTCTAAGGGAGACCCAAATGGTAAGAAGACACTACCACTCGATCGCGTGATCACTTGGTTAGGCTTCCACTCCCACTGTGTAGGGAAGATAATGAATGATCCACATACGACTAATCAATCATGAAACATTCCTAGGCAAGGAATCCTAATAGTCAACAATTACCTCAAGGGTAACACATACTACTCAAGAAGAAAAGATAGTCCAAATAAAATAAACACTCAATCCAATACATACACTGCAATCAAATAAACATACATATACCAAGTAGACTCAAAAGCCAAAATAATGATATACAATCCTAAAATATACCCACTCCAGGAAAAAGCCACAATCACCATGAATCTTCATAAATTAAAGTAAACACCAACAATAAGCACAACACCAATAACTGTACCACCAGAGGTAAATACAAAACCTATGGAGAAGACTCAGGCTACATACTAGGGAGTGTCATCACATGGTCAAACTATTTGAGTTACCTTGGACTGGTCTCTCATTAGACCATGGACCCTCAAGTATTGAGTTACCCTCAACTAGTCACTCTAGACCCTAGATCCTCAATGTGACACATGCAAAACCAGAATAATCTCTCATGAAGATGAGGAAAACTAGTCATACCTCTCACTAGGTATCATCCCATTCTCATCCTTAGCCTGTACAAGCACTCAAGGCATGGGTGAGGCACATCTCTAACTTTTCTTTTTAATGTATCTCGAGAAAAAAGGGTTAGACAAGATATTTTAATTACTATGTTATCAATTATTATGCAACTTACAATAGGTTAACCTGGTACTGACCACTTTGCATCCTGGACCCCTATTTCAAACCACTCCCAAAGACACATACCTAGACAACCTCCCCTAAGCACATAAACCACAATTGTGTCCCATACCACAACACCCATAAAGATAGAACTCGGTTCCTTAATAGGAAACCCAAAAATAATTTAGTTCTCAAAACCCAAGTCATCATATATGCTTACCAAATAAATCTCATAAACATAAGCCTCAATTTTGAATCATAAGGTACATCCTGACATCTAGTCAAATAACCATCATAAAAAAAAAAATCTTAAAAGACACCTCCGGTGCACATCGTAGTTTGGCCAACCAAATAGTTCGCATAACAGTCATCACAAAATAAAACACCACATTAAAAAAATTCAAAACCTATCACAAAACAAATACCACAAAACTTCAAATAAACACACATCGAATAATACAAGGTTCCATCAAATGATTTGGATTAGATTATATTCAGAAGTTTTATTTGATAATATAAAGCATATATAAGTGTAGATAAATTTAGTATATTAATTATCTAATAAGTTTAGAGTTAATTATTATTTTTTGTTTTAATCAATAATATTTAGCAATAAAGATAAAATATTTTCAAAGTTTATAATAGTGAGTTTTTATGCATTTTCTCTATGTAAATCAACGAATAATTTAAATGTTACAATATCATATGGAATGATACAAATCTGCTACCTATATCAATGGAAGATAATTTAATTTCACACATTTTTCATTATTAGTAATCCTAAAGAAAATTTCATTTGAATGGTGTAAAATATGAATGTTCTTAGCAACACTATTCAGATTTGAAGGTTACCAATTTAGAAGAAAGAGCATATCTTTTGTTTGAACTGTTGGATCTTAATGAAAATAAAAAAAAGTACTCATAATAGACTTATTTACAATCACAAAGAAGATATTTTCATAACTATATATTTTACAAAAGTTATAAGTGATTGGTTGTGTGTCTCTGGTTGAAGAATCAAGCTCACATAGGCCTAGTTTTAGCATGACAAACAATATTTGATCATGTTTGTACAAAACAATCATATATGTTAAATAAAATCCAAATGAGTGTCTAAAAGTATCTTTACATTTTTTACAAAATATATTAAATAAAAGTTATAGCTAAATCACATGTTTTAAACCCTCAAACTGACACACAAGTAACTACAAACACATTTATTCATAATCAGGAAAACATAGAGAAGACAATATTTCCAAAAAAAATCACAAAGAGATTTAAAAACCCCTACCTTCAAACACCAAGTTGATTTATTGAGAAAAATAAAACCCAATTATAGATTTTACTCCCAAGCTTTGAAAAAAAATCTTTTAGTTCAAAATCTGAATGCATAACCTGTAACTTGTCTCCTAAAATCTCTGTTTTAAATTATCTTATTGTTCTCCAAAGAGCAAAATAACTAGAATGACCTCTTAATAAAGACAAATAAAAGTATAAAACTATTAAAACTAAAGTTTCTAAAATAAGTGAACTTACAAAAGAAGGTAACTCAACTAAAATAAAATAACATTTTTTCTTTGTTTTCTTATATTTTCAAAAATAAATAAAATCATTTTATTTATTTTTTAAAGAAAAGAAATACACAATTTCTACTTTTTCCCCTTTCTTTTAATATTAAATAAATAAATATTATTTCTTTCTATCTTTCTTTTTACAAAATAAATTTATCTTTTTTTAATAAAATAAATAAATATCCTTTCTTTTAAATTAAATATCTTATTTTTCACACAAGAATCTTATTTTAATTTTATTAATTAATGTGCAATTAAATTGCATATAATTAGTTTAATCATTAATAATAATTAAAGCCCACTAATTATGTGCAACTCTAATTTTATTATCATTAATTAAATATTCATGATAAACCAATATTTAGTGTTTAATATTTTAATTTATCCTTTTTCCAACTTTCACATTTAGACTTTTTAAATCAAGTCTTTTAAATAAATAAATAACAAATATTTAATTAATTTAATTTTTCAATTAATTAAATATCCTGATATAATAATTCTTCCTTCTATTTAAATAATATGTAATAATTCTAATACTATGTGATTGAGCTAAATATCATAATTAAACCTTTTACCAAATAAATAACATAGTCAAATCCACATAAGCAAAACTATTCAAAACCCAAACTCAAACAACACACACAAAGACAAACTTGCAGGTTTAAAAAGGGGCAGAGAGTCAAATACGAGTCCTCCTTGTATGACAAGTGTTTAGGCTATGACTAAGAATGGACCTGATCATTATCTTCTCATTCTTACCATTGAGTTATTGTGATAAGGCACGCTCATCCTAGCAATTCATAGAAGTCAATGCCTGACACCTGCAACCTGCATAAAAGACAAGCATGTACATATGTATATATATAACTAAACTAGACATGCAATTGTAGGGAGTGGTACATCGTGTAGATCCCGACTAGCAGGTGACTACAACTCCCTCCTTTAACCACATTAGACACGTCAGACATAAAAATAAAATAGACACGCGCACCATGCACATGCAAGTATAGGGTAAGTACCATAGTGAATCACGAGTCAACTCATCAAATGCTCAGATATAACAATGCATTACTATGAATGTAAAAAAGTCATCATTAAAGACATATCACCTGACATTGTTATGAAAGCAATCATATTTACTAACTAAGAATGCAACATTAACACATAAGTAATCATAATCATTATACAACACGTGAAATATAATAAACTATGTAATCATAAATGATATTTTCAAGTAATCAAATAACATCATACCATATATCTCTGAAACTAACACATGTATGAAATGGACCTAAAAGAGTTCAACATATATAATATAAAGCAAACTACGGGTGGGCATTACATATTATAATGGCAAGGGCATCATTTGTTGTAATAAAACAAAGACAATAATATAAATAAATATATTGTATTGTAATCAAAGCAGTCCAAGCTCCTTTGCTATTAGGTAATTCCCATATTTAGTGGACATAAATGAATTTCTTATGGACAAAAACCCATAAATGAAACAAATTTTCAAACGTGAAATTCATTATGAATTAAAGCATTCACAAACTATTAGTTGGGTTACACATGAAAGACATTAGTATTATTCAGGCAAGGAATTGCAGTACAGAGTTTACGAAGCAAAGTTTTGTTTAAGTAAAGAGACAAAACATTGCAAAAAGCCATGGTTTCATGGATGACCCAATTGGCATGGTTTCAATTTCAGTGTTCAGGCTTCTCTCAAAGTGTATAATACGGGCTTGGCCAATTGTTTTTATGCAATTGACCTTTGCATTTTTTCTTTATAATGAGTTTTCTAACAACTTACATAGTACTGACATTTTTTTGTGGGGGTTGCTTGAGCGTGTCTTTGTCCGAGCCATTCACAGAGCCACTGATGGTTGTTGGAAGCCTAATTGGATTGATGAGAATTGTCTTGCATTTATCCATTGGTTGTCAGAGCAATGCTTGAAGCTTCCAAAACATTGTAACAACAATAGGAAGTATTGGAAGCTTTCAGATAGAGGGTTGTTGTTACCTTAATTAGAGGGCCTATTTGTGGGAGACATCTCATCTTGGAACTAAAACAAGGGGTTTGAATTTGTGAGTAAAAATCTAGATGGACGAAACAAAGATGAGATGCATTGGAGCTTGATGTGCCTTCCCTAGAGGATGGAGCAACTGAAGCAATATTCATCACATATGAGAAGGAATGCCTCTTGTAATTGTACATGTAGAATGTTGGGGGCAACAGAGGGGCATACAAATGGGTCTGGTTGCTATTTTTCTTGTTCCTGCTCCTTAGATGGTGGCTGAATATATTTTCTCATAAAATTGAGCATAACATATTGTGGGATTAGATTGTTGGTAGAAATTCAACAATTTCAGTGTGGCTTGTGTTATGTGGTGTGACCCATTTGGACTGAAGAGGTGTAGCCTAATTTCGTCCTCTGGGCATTACTAGAATTGCCCATGGCTGGTGTTGAGGAAACCATTTTTGGTTTTTGATTTTAGGCTGTCACGGGTCTTAGTGATTCATGGGGTTGCCACACTAGCCAAACCCATTTGCCCTGCAATAGTGAAGAATGTAGATTTATCATTTGACTTTACAAGAGGACTTTTGCTTTGGAACCTTGTGGAGAATTCTAGAGCTTTAGAACTAATTTTTGTATAAAAAATTTAATTCTACATTTGTCAAAATTATTATTAACCAATCATAAAATATAAATTATTGATTGAAAATTAATTTAAAAATAAATTAAATTTTAAACTTTAGAAATTCTTTAATTCTGCTTATAAAAATTAGTAGTGACCCACATCTATTAGTTTCGTGCCTTTATATAGACATGGACTAATAAGTTAAAAAATAAAGGTAAAAGAGAAACTACCACGGAAAAATTAAATTTAAAAAAAAACCTATCAAAACACATTAAAAAAGTAAAATAAAAAGAGAAATAAAAAGAGTAGGGCAGGTTTAGACACAAGCGTGACGCCAAGGCCTGTCGGAGAGAATCGAGATTCACGAAAAATCCGGAGGGCCCACGCGCTCAATAATTTCGATATCTTTTATTAATAATAATAATTATTCTCTTTCTTCATTACCGACAAATCTTAAAACGCGATAAGTTGTTCGCCTAAAATTCTCTTTGTACGAGACGGCCAGCATGCAATCCAAACACTCAGGAATGAATCGACACCTTCCATTTCAACCATTTATTTTTCCACTCTTTGAACGCCAGAAGTTAAACAGCCGCCAGTAAAGTCGAAGAAAACTCGGAATTGTCGTCGCAAGTAAGTGTCGATCACCTTAACACTGCCTTCCAAAAGCAAAGATAATCTATCAACTATTTTGAGTGTCATCGTGGAAAAAAGCGGACAGTTGTACCAAAAATAAAAATAATAAACAATTTAAGAAACCCCGCTCTGCCTCATTTCGAAGGCAGAGATTATCTTTTTTCCTTGCATTGTTTGGCCCCGGTTCGATTCTTAAGGATTCCCTGGTTTCCTTTTTCTTTTCCTGTTTGTGACTAATCGAGGTGTACGATGACGCTGGCGGCGGCTAGTACAGTGAAGGAGCTCAGGGAGAGCTATGCTTCGGGAAGGACGCGGCCTTACGAGTGGAGAATTTCTCAGCTTAAGCAGATTTTGAAGCTTGTTGATGAAAATCAGGATGAGATTGCGGAGTCTCTGCATCAGGATATCGGAAAGCCTCATTTTGAGTCTTTCATCTCGGAGGTATTTAGATTCTGTTGTTTGTTTATTCCGTTTCTGACGCAATCAATGTTTTTTTCCCCCTCTTTTCATTTATTGCTCTGTTCTCAAATCTGTCTGGTATTATCAAACAATTTAGCATTACAAGTCGAATAAATTAGTCGCATTTGAAAGCTTCCGATTTTTCGCGGTCTCTTTGTCTTGCTTTGATTTATCGACAAATTTCGTCGGATATTTAGAGATAGAACCATTTTGCATTGCTATTTAACTCAAAAGTTAGATTGAATCTTTGTGAATTTGATTCCATACTAAAAGACTATCTGCTTTTAGTAAGTTGCTCAATTTTAAGGAATCTGTGTTGTAATAGCGGGAATACTGCATTAAAAGCGCATTTAATTAGTAGTTAGAACTGAGATTAAAACTCAGAAGTCAGAACTAGATACTTGTCAGACTGGACTTTAATTTGTACTGAAGAGGAATAAAGCACGCATATTGCATGTAAACACTACGCCCTCAGATTAAAACTCCGACTTCAGCACTGTTCCGATTGGGCTTTGTATTGTATTAACGGCGAAAAATCATGCAAAGTGCGTCTGAACATCACACCCGGAGATTAAAACTCAAAACTGAAATCTCACAGTACCAATTTCAGGAGTTGGCATGCAAGGTGTACATGTCGCCGCAGATCGTGAGATTAGAACTTGCAACTAAATACTTGTTGACAGAGGTCCAGGAACTCACTTTTAAAAGACTTACCTAGGGCAAAGAACAGGGTATCTATATCGCTCCAGATCATCCTGGCAGCGGCATACTTAATTTTTTATTTTCCATTAACAAATAAAGAAGAACGCCTTGCGATATTACTTAAACAAAACGAAAAGGAAGTCAATACGAATCATTGTTCTGCCTGCCTTTTGAAGGAGATGGCTAGATACTCAGATAAACATTGAGTACAAAATTTGCAGCATGCAAATGGTGAAGTCCAGACCAAAGATTCTATTCAAGATCAGAGATTTAAAGAAAAATCTTCGGTCAGGCCTTAAACTCTTACCCTAGACAATGAACAAAATAAATTCTTTTCACTACATATTCCCGCATTTTATGACTCAAATAAGATCTAACGAATAAAATGTGGAAACAACTGTCACATCAATTTCAGAAAAGAGAGAAGAGGCCAGTATGATTGCTAATGAAGATTGGTCATGAACAATTCCAGCATAGTTCAGAGCTAACGAATTTCTATATTCCTCTGCTCCCTGCTGCTCCCTTCTACCATCTCCATGCATCCTGCTATCGAGTAGATCCCCAAATCTCTGGCAAAGGTTGATAGTATTTGACTTAATTCTTTTGCCAGTGCATTTCATAAAAATAACCAAAGCTTTTTCAGGAACATTTAATGCACTTATAACAAGGATTACAGTCCATAAGATTGTGTCTTTTGTATATTTTCCACATTTAGAATACATGTATACATCTGAGAAGAAAAATCTTGTGTCAATTTTTATTTGCTGGATTGTCACATGGGATTCCAAAACTACAATTCTAGCAAAGTTTGTTAAGTTCGGTGTCACACCTGTCAATTGCATTTGTTTACAAATCACCAGAATTATTGCAGCAAGTCCATTTTGTACATATATTGCATAGATCACTGTCGAGTAGACTCTTAAGAGACTTCTCAAGTTTTCCATTGTGTGCACATCCTAAATTCATTGCATTGCACGAGCCACATCTGCAATCTGCTTTTAGTTAAATAATCTCCACGCTTCTAGTTCTTCTATCCTTTCAAAGTATACAGGTGTCTGAGGGCAGTGACCACCCCCTTATCCTCTTATCCATGTAACTGCTTCTGATTTGAATTATGATCCTTGTATGCCTTAGGCTTAATTGTAATTAAAACATGCAGACAGCATTGGTTCAAGAACATGCAGACAGCATTGGTTCAAGAACTGATTCATGTATTTTTAATCACATCTTTAGTTAGATGAAAACCAATTAATATATTTGGCTCTCTGGCATCACAGCTTGATCTGTTGTAATCTTCTGAGCTTCTTAAGTTGAGCCAAGCATTACCTATGAAGTACTCATAGAAATGTGGCTTTTAAACTTATGCCATAACTTGTAAATCTCAACTTCATACAAAGGTTGGAATATGCAGTTCTAAGAACTTATATCCATACCAATCCTTTTTCGTGTAATCATTCCCTCTAATTCCTCCATCCTCAATTCTTGAAATATAGCGACCCCCCCTCACCACCCCCAAAACAAAAAAAAAAGAAAAAAAAGGAAAAAAGAAACAAATAGCTGACAAGTTACCATAATGGACCAAACATTGCGGAATCCACTATCGTCTTCTCATCCTAATGTAAGTAATTTGTTAGTGATTATATTTTCAAGCTTCCTATTCTTCTATTACCAACAACACTTTTTTGGCTGACCTACCTTCATATCATCATACAATTGTACAGAAGTTTCTTTAAAGCCAAACTCTGTCTCTGAATAATAAACTCAGGTCCCTCTGGGTTTGCAGTCACTTTCTCTTTGATCAGAATTACACCATGTGTTTTTGGGTTCTTGTCATTCTCAGGAAGATCTTACTTCGCTATGCCATAAAATTTAACTGTTAGGTCCACTTTAAAATCCTCTAGTATGGCCACTTCAAAATCCTAAAGGGTCAACTTGAGATTGCCATATTTGCAGAGCACAATGATTTTGACATCAAGCTACAGTAAGTTGCCATTAAAACAGCCACTAGCCTTACTGTCCAAATCGATAAGTGAATTTACAACTTTTCAGTCCCCTCTGTTTGCCAATTCATACTCAAAATTGACTAATTTAATTGGCTGCTGCCCCACTGAGCATCTGATATAATGCACTTACATTTATTTATAGGAGTTATACTGATAATTAGACACATCCTACCTATCCGAAAAAATTCACTGTTGATTATGATGACATAATTTATGCCTTGTACTAGGATACTGCTGATTCATTCCAAAAAATTGATACACATTTGAACTAAATTTGCCCAGTATAAGACTCTTAGAATTTTACTATTTTACTTGTTGTAACCAATAGCTCAGATCAGACATACTTTTTTCTGTTGATATGGAGCTTCCTTATTTCTTGGCTTAAACAGTGAGACTAAAATAAGTGAACGGGTACCAGTGATAAGTGAGGAGATTCTATATTGTGCTGCTAAAGTATATTCCACTGGCTCTAGCCTTAGCTTTAGCGCTGTTGTTTGTTTGTAATCTTACTCCTGCAGCAATCCAAAGTGATTGAAAATCAGAAAGTGTCTGCTACAGCTTGCAATATTCTAAGAACAATTTCAGTGGTATTAAAGTGATTTTAAGTGCTTGTTGTCAGTGGGAACAAGGTACTGAACTCTTCTTGAGTCTAACAGATGAGTTCTCTAGGGACAGCAGATGTAGGATATGGGCTTACTTTTAAAGAATGTTTCTCTTCTAAAAATAAGTGCCAATGATGATGGATGCCAGTGAACAAGATATTATGGTTATAGGCATTTGTCTGTTTATGTTTAAACAAATATACAGCTAGAGCATTTTATACCATCAAATGGTTGCTTTTTAAATGTTACTTATCTTCTCTGTTTCCTTGTGGGCCCTCATAGGAACTTCACATGGTTGCCTTCCCTGATTTTAATAACCGTATGGGGATCTTGTAGCTAGTAAAATTAACTTGTATTACTTTTAAGTTTTAATCATAAATATGTTTTCTAATTTTTTTCCTTTCTATTTTTCTCCACAAAATTTTTTATTCTTTTGTCGGTAAAAGACTGGTTTTAACAACCGCCAGGAAAATAAAGTGAAGGAAGTATATGAAGATTTGGACAAATGCTTACATGATTTTCTGTTTTCTTTCACTCATTCATTTTTCCACCTAAACGAAAATGGAGAATGAGTCCACCTAGTTGCAAATGAATGTAGAAATTGGGTCTCTTATCTGCGTAAGACCTCTTGATGTTTTGGTTAAAACTAATAGAAATATGTTGATTCTTGAAGATGAGAAGGCATGATCTCAAAATGGGAGGTTCACTTAGGGAAATGCGTGCAGGATGTGCACGTTAGTGATTATCTAGATTATAAAAAACCTTTTGCTTGCTGGCCTCTTCTACACCGATAATGTCAAGGAAAGAAGATTTCAGTGTTAAAAGCAGCCAACTGCTTCAACAATCTCAAGTGCTTAATTTTTCCAATTAAAAAGATTCATATTTGCTATTATCTCCAATGTCAACATCCATTTGAACCTTGTTCTATATTATGCTTTCAAAGTAAAACAACTGTTCAATAATGCAGCAAACAACCTGATTTTAATGGCTACCAACAAGAATCATCCAACCATCAATTACTTATTTATCAAGCTCTAGTCACACAGCAACTTTCAAAAGATGAATTGTTGCTTGTATTTCATATTATCATGAATAAGTTAATGAAAATTAATAAATTTACAGTATTACCGAGTCACTGACACTATTCAAGATTTTCAAGGACTTAGGGGTTACTGAAGAGACAAACAACATTCATTAATGAGACATATCCCAATTTTCTATCCATTAACCTCCACTTTAAATTCTCTTCTTGAATTTGTGAGATGTCTTTATGCAGGTGATACTTGTCTTCTTGCAAACTCGAAAGCAAGCCAGACTGGTAATGGAGTCCATCCAGAGGGTAAGGGGGCATTTGCTAAGGAGAAACACATAAAGGACATGTCTAAAAGTCCTTTGAATAGTATTTGAATAGGAAAAGCAGAGTGTGGACAGGTAATTGAAAGGTTGACTAATTCTCATTGAATGTAATTTTCCACCTAACCATAGGAAATCTTTAATGTTTTTTGAGATCAGATTACATTGTTTGTTGAAGTTTTGACATTTGTGGTGTCACTTATGGACTGATCTACACACAAAATCTTAAGTGACTATTTGCAAAAGGCAGCCCTCAGCCAGGGTATTGATAAGAGAAATGGAAAATTTCTAGCATCTTTCGCTTACCTACAAAAACCAGGAGTCATAAACCAGTATATCTTATTTAAATGTGATTTATACCTTCTAGTGGAGTTGGAAGAATCGATATATAGTGTTGGGAAATATAATTCACCTACAGTTATTATGTTGGACTAAAGAGAGTCAGACCCAAAGAATGGAACTGAGACTACTGAAATGATAAAAGGAGAGGAGAGGGTTAGATATTCTTAATCTGAATCATCAATTGGATTCAGCCAATTGATATTTTTCTGTAGTCTATCCTCAACGACTAGTATCAATGGTTTATGATTGGATAAACAACGTTTTGGCTGCTACAAACCAGCTGAAGGACTTCACTCTTCTTCTGGACAAGGCCGTGCATGCATTCTGACCTTCTTAGTGAGGATTAATTCTTAAGGCGCAGAAGTGTCTTCTTGTCATGCAAATCTGTAAACTTGTTTGGATGTGCTTAAACCTGTGTTTGAAACTTGGTTTTGAAAAGCATCTTTCAGAGCCTGCTTAATTCAGATGGAAATTACTTCTTTGGTAGTAGTTAAGATCCTTCTGCCAATGAATAACATTGGGGGACCATATAGATGCAATATGTGATCTGAACAATATCCAATAACGAATTGATCTCGACTGATGACCTAGGCCTGCCCTCAACATGCAAGATCCCAGATTTCAATTTGAGTTATTTGGTGTGTAAGCTGATGTGTAACAATCATGTTGGGGGTTTGATGGGGAAAATAGGAAAAGAGAGTAGGACTTTAAGGAATTGGTCACAGGTGCAGTCCTGTCAAAGGGACTGATCCATACTTGGATAGTTGGAAAGAGCGTTGGTTTGGACCGTTTAGGACTGTAATAAGTTGGTGGTTGACAGGTTTTGGATGTTGCATCAGCTCATACACAAAATAAAACAAATTGAGCATTAAGACATTACATTTATGACGGTACCAAAATCAGGTGTAAAACAAGAGAATACAAGAAAATATGTGTACATTTCTTGTCTACAAGCAGTAAGAAAATCTTGTACTTTATGAACCATACTGTGGCATGATAAAACGTGTCCTTTTGGCTTTAGTTCTTGTTAGTCTTGGGTTCGGTCTTCTAAGGTCCCCTCTTTCGAATGAGAATTGGTATCTTTGGCTAAGTCTGGAAAGTGTTGTCCATGTGGCTCCCAGAATGGAAACTGTTTGCTTATTTGAGAATTGAATGTCTTGACATGCAATTTTTAGAAATTCTATTTTTAGTAAGTCTACTTTTAGTAAATTTTACTGCCTCTCAAATTTACCTTTTTTGACATTGGAACAATTAACTATTTTTAGAAAGTCTATTTTTAGTAAACTTTGGATGATAAAGAGACAAAAGGTTATCTATTTCCATATCCAAAAGAATGAGCAAGCAAGATAGTCAATCAAAAAATGGTCAAGTCTAGAATCACCCTTGAAATATCCAAAAGTGGAAAGGCATTAAAACATCAGGAAAAATGGTTGTTGTGGAATTCTTCCATCATGGACAAAATCCATGATTACTCAAAAAAACTCGCCTTGGAGAAAAAGGTTGTTGCGGAATTCTCCCATCATGGACAAAATCCATGACCACTCAAAAAACCCGGCCTTGAAGAAAAATGGTGGTTGTGGAATTCTTCCATCATGGACAAAATCCATAACCATTAAAAAAATCATGCCTTGGAGAAAAAAGGTTATCATGGAATTCTTCTATGACAAAATCCATAGTCACTCAAAAAATCCAATCTTGGAGAAAAATATTTGTTGCAGAATTCTTCCATCATGGAAAAAATCCCTTATCACTAAAAAAATCTTGCCTTGGAGAAAAATGGTTGTTGCGGGATTCTTCCATCGTGGACAAAATCCATGACCACTCAAAATTTTCACCGGCAAGAAAACTAGAAATCTTGGAGAAATGACTAAGTGTTGAAAATTTCTCCTTTATGGAAGGAAAAATGCCCAAGTGTTTGAAAATTTCTCCTTCATGGAAGAGAAAAATGACTCCTTCATGGAAGAAAAAAGGCTAAGTTTGAAATTTCTCCTTCATGGAAAGATGGAAAATGTTGAGTGTTGGAAAATTTCTTCTCCATAAAACAAATTTCAAGGAATGGATAATATTTGGTTAAGTATGAAATTTGACTAGTGTTGGAAATTTTTCCTTCATGAAATTAAAAAATGACAAAGTGTTGGAAAATTCCCCCTTCATGGAAGACGACAAAGTGTTGGAAAATTTCTCCTCCATGGAAGGAAAAATGGCTAAGTGTTGAATTTTTTTACCTCTAGATCTCAAATTTCACCCTCTTCAAGTGTGTACATGGGACCACAAAAATGATTGATGATGATAAACAAAAAGGGGTATTCTTCAAAAGCATAAGAAAATGCGTAACAATGAATTTAAAGTATTGAAGAGAAAGGAGGAGAAAGCTCTAATTCAAGAAATTCAAGAAAGACACTCAAATCCAAAATTCTAGTAGCAATATCACATACATCGAAGTACTAAGTGATTTGTTCCCAGTCATTCAAGGTTCAAAGATCAAAGTTTAAATCCAAAAATCCAAGAATATGGTGAAGGAAGTTCAATATGAGGAAATTCTAAAGTGACAAATTCATCAACAACAAATTCCAATCCATTATAGGGAGAAATTTTCGAGCAATAACATGAAAGATGGGATGTTTGAGGAGAGATTTTTTAGAAAAGCCAGTCAAAGATGGATCTTAGTTAAAAAAATTTAACACAATTGGAAAGGAATCAAGCTTACGTGGCCTTCATCATGATTTTGTGGCACCCAATTATCTTTACTGATGAGTTGAGGTCTCCAAGTCAAACTTCTATAGATTCGGAGAATAGAATCAACAAATAATCTATTCTAGGAAGATTGAGCATTTATCGAGGAATGGATATGCATAGTGGATATTTATTGCACTGCACTCTCTTTCTGTCCAAGCTTGCATAGTGAGAATTTATACCCACTGTGGTAGTATATTTCTTATTGCATTAATGTAGAATCCTTTTCTTTGCCCTAACCCTAATTAGGGCTGATGTGGCATGATATGGGCTATCAGTAATTGTGATCATGCAGGCCATCTGTTGTAATCAAGGACCTATATAAAGGCCTCACTCCTCATTTGTAAAGGAGAGGATTATTTGAGATTGTTGCTATGAGCTACTGAGATAATAGAGTTTTCATTGAACCTTGGTGAATACTTGATGTGTCTTGGTGCTTGCTTGTTCTCTTAAATTCCCTCACGTAGATTAAGTTTAGTTTAGTTAAAATGTTATGATTGCAATGGAGAATGTGATGGTGTATTGATAATTCTTTTGGTTTATACTTATAACGTTTTAGTGATTCTAAATGATTGTGCAAAGTTAGCTTGAACCCCTTTCATGCATATGTTTAACTTCTATCATTCATATATATTGTTTTTTATGATGGTGTATGTGGTGGTATGAAAATCTTTGGCTCAATCCTTGAAGATTGCACCAGTTCATGTGTAGTTGCAGTATAACTTTGCAAAACAAAGCTTGATAAATTGAGGGATTTGTCCACAAGAGTACTATATGTTGTCATCGTTTCCCTTAGGAATAGATTAGGATCTCTAAACCCTATCCCATTTCATTTTTGCATACTTTGTGAAAACCCAAAAAAAAAGTACTTCATTGCAAAAACTTTAGATAGCTCCCACATCCAGGTTGGTTTGAAATTAATTTGAGTAAACACACATAGGGCCCCTTGTGATCATCAACAAATCACATCAACCACCAAGCTTATCCACAGTCAAGACTTGACATAAAAGGAACCTTGAATTCATCGCATGATCTTCTAGCAATCTTAGTATACATGAGACTTTATTCAAGAGAGGATAATATAGATTGGTATTTTGTTCTACTATGGTGGATCATAAAACATGCATCAACAAGACATAGAAAAGGTAGACTCCATTTTGACATTTAGGTACCTTTTTTCCATCTATACCTGCTTCTGTTTGAAGCACCTTCTCTTGAAGTGCCCGCTATTAAGTGTTCCAATCAATCCTAGTCTTCCCTTGTTCAAGTTGGTATTTAAAAATAGAACTAAGAAAGAAAGTGGTGACAACAGATAACAAAAGCATTTTATTAATCTGGCTGCACAATAATGTAGATTAGATAGCCTTTATAAATAGAGAACTTCTAGCTACAAATGAAGAGTTTAAAGCATAAATGTGGATGGTGTAATGTGATAGCACTAACACTTCACTTAACAACCTTGCCATGTGTTTGGAGACATATTCAATCATACACACAAGTGGTGAAGTTAACTGCAGTTTCAGTTGCAATAGGAAAAAGACGTGGACTTGGTCTATTCCAACACCCTCCCTTAATTTCCACCACTAAAGACTCTTTATGTGGAAGAAATTACAATAGGAAATTCAAATAGAATAGGTCCTGACATTGAGCCTTTTTAGGTATTCATTTTACAACATAAAAAATTCAGTTTCGCTTCTGATTATCAGTTTGTTCCTTGTGTCATTATGATATGGGTTTTTAACTGTTTGACCCATAACCATTTGGGATTTGCCCCAACTGATGTAGTTGATTTTCTTTTGGGTTTCTCATCCAAACAAGTGGTTTTGGCTTACCACAAATGTTTCAATTTTTTTTAAGGTTTTTGTAATGTCCCCATTTTAGTAGTTGACCAAGTGTGTGTGCGTTAGCCTTGTTCTACGTGGTCCCGAGGGCTAACGAAGGGTTTAAAGGGATCCTGGAGTGTTTTGGCTTAGTCATTTCCAGTTTGGGCCAAAACGAAGTTGATTTACTCAGTTTCAGGCATACTTACTATTTTTAGTAAGTCGACAGGACACAGTGCAGGTCAATTTTGGTGATTGGATTCGATACTCTTCGGTGAGAGCTTTTCGATGAGCTATCACTCGCAGTATTCGGAGTCCGATTGCTAATACATTTTAATGCATGAAGTTTTATTAAAGTAACGCCTAATTTAATTGTAAAATATTAAAGTGTTACTTTAATATTTATTTTATGGTGATGTGTACCCAAGGGAGACATAAGGGGTATTTTAATATATGTTTTATATATTACACATCTTTTATCCCACATTGCCCATATGAGTTGAGCGGACCCTTGGGAATAGAATAAAAGGAAGCATTTGTGACTTCATTAGACAGGTTGAATATGAGAAGAAATTGGTGTGTGAGTTGCAGCTTCGTTCTTGGCATTTGAGGACGTCTATCCTCTCTTGTAACATTCTAGAAGTCATTCCCTCGAGGTTTGGCCTTTGGAATTCTTTGTTATTGGCTTCATTATTAGGCAGTTTAGTTGCATTTCCGGCTGCAGGCAGATTTGGTATTTTGCTCATATCTTCTTCACTACTTGTCCGATGCTTATGCCGCTTTGAGGGAATGGTATTACGAAGGTAGTGGACTGATTGAAAGACAAAGTATTGTAGCAGCAAGTTCGAAAGCATGGGCTGGAGTATTATGTCAATACTGCTGAAGTAATTAGTGAGTTTTTAAATCTGCCATGTATTTGGTTTTATGAATTCTGAAAATAACATTTTATTAGCAGCAGTTCATTTCCACTTTGCATATTATTGTAGTTTCTTTCTTGTTTATGTTGTATGATACCAATTCCATGCACAAAACACAACAAACAAATAAACGTTTGATTTCCGGAGTTATAAGGGGTTTAGAACATTAAACGGAGAAATAAGAGGTTGCATGCAAACTGTTTGACAAAATTCCTTTCAGCAAATTGGTTTAGTTTTTTGGGACATCCAGGGGTGCCCATTACAGTTTTGCACCCAAACAAGTGGTTTTGGCTTACCACAAACCCTTCAAGAATTTTAGGTTTTTCACCTAAGCAAGTGGTTTTGGCTTAGCACAAACCCTTCAAAAAACTTTTAGGTTTTTCACCTAAACAAGTGGTTTTGGCTTACCACAAACCGTTCAACATATTTACTTAAACAAGTGGTTTTGGATTACCACAAACCCCTCAAACTTTGCAAAAACATTGTTCCAATGACGGAAAAACCAGCTCTAAACTTTTCTCATGCACAATAATATTGAGTCCATATGAAAAGCAATCCATCCACTAAGGCACATGGGTACCTAGTCGCTGTGCTCACTAGTTCTCTAGGAATATTTTTCAGATACATGGTTCATCAATATGTCAAATCGAAAGGAAAACAACTTTTTGGGTGTCGAGCACAACCAATGATGCACCTCTTACTACAATCATCATTAATTTGATCTACATGGCTTTTAGCTTATTTTTTGGAATTAAAGATACCATCGCACCACCAATCCAAACTCTATGCACTAAGCACACATGATTTATTTATAAACCAAACTAAGCCTATATGACTTGTAAAGGAATAGAATTAAAGTCTGATGATTATTTCCTTGCTATCTTATTAATGCTCATTTCTCCTAGCCTACACATGTGCAAACAATTACAAAAAAAACTTACAACCAATAGTTTTCATGAATGAAAAATATTATTCAAACCAACTTGTCTTGATGACACATCATTGATCCACTTATCTCATTGTAGAGTTGCTCAATACCCTCATGCAATTAAGTTGTTAACACACCTGTCTTATTCAAAGACTTTAATTAACATGCCAGGCTGATTGTCAGAGTATGTAGAGAACGCCTGCTCATTCTTGGTAGGGATAGTTGTATTTCAAAGAATCAAAATAATCACCACACATCCTGTTGTTTGCAACATCATAAAAATTGCTCTTATCCATCTTGTCATCTTTCAAAAATTTATCAATAGACTACATGCATTTTCTGAAGAGATCTATATTGAGCTTCTCAAATCCAACCCACTGCTCATTGCCCATGGATCCGATTTGCTTTGATAAAATCACAGCCAAAAAATCTAACAACTCTGATACCATATTAAAAAATATAACCAAGAAAGAAAGTGGTGACAACAGATAACATAAGTATTTTATTAATCTGGCTGCACAATAATACATATTAGATAGCCTCTATAAATAGAGGACTTCCAGCTACAAACAAAGAGTCTAGAGTGTACATGTGGATGGTGTAATGTGACAACACAATCACTTCACTTAACAACCTTGCCATGTGTTTGGAGACATATTCAATCATACACACACGTGGTGGAGTTAACTACAGTTTCAGTTGCAATAGGAGAAAGACGTGGACTTGGTTATTCCAATAGTTGGGGTACTACTTTTTGTGTCTAAAAGTTTATATGTTTTGTTATTCCCCCTATTATATTAAATATATCCATGGTTTATTTCAAACAAATACATATATTAAATTGTGTACCATTCATAATATCAATGTTTTATTTGCATATGTATGTAGGGGAGAGAGTCTAGTAGTTGGACATGTTCTATTAGTTGTGCTAACATTTTTTTGTGTTTTCTATTATTTTTAATTAGTGTAACACTAGCAATGGGGTAAGTCATGATAAGTTTCTAGGATAGGGGACAATGGCCCTCAATTTCGGGCCAATGGGGTAGGGAGAGGTGTTGTGTACTATACATATAGAACTTGAAATGCTAGTTATTATTATGAAATGATGTTTTAGTATAACATGCCGGATTGAAATACTTGAACATACAAAAATTACAACACAAACTAGAACCATTGAACATTCAACATAGTACATACCCAATAGTAATGTTCAAAAAAAAGAAAAAGAAAAAGAAAGTAAGTACCCATCCCAACAACAGTATGGTTGTGAAATAGCAGAGATGGGGGTACTCGAGTACTCAAAGTACCTGGTGCAGGGACATCTTAGGGACAAGGGCTTCGAGGTTTGGAGGGGGATGTGAGTCCTTGGTTTCCCTGTTTTTAATGGCATAACACTATTAGTTTTTTCTTTAAAGTTGCTTGTGTTGACCATTTGTACACATTATTGGATGAAATGAATTCAATAGATCTAGAAAGCAACAAATCAATTAATAGATTTCACATGTACCAATAGCTGCCCACTTGTACCGCAATAGTTATGATATGCCAATTTTAATTGGAGGGGTTGTGTCTCTATTGGTACCTATGGCACATCACTACAACTATTAGAAGTAAATGTATTGGTTCTTAAAGGAATATGAATTGGATTAGTCGTACAAGTTGTCGAGGTGGTTGTAGTGCATGATAATTGGGCTATATTTAACTAGGTATCGAATGATACTTCTAAATTACCATTTTGACCCTTGTGTACAAAATAAATTCTACAACATTTGTCTTGATTACTCACAACCCAAAATAATAGTCCGAGGTGGTTTAAGTCACGTAAAAGACTTAAAAAAATGTCAAAGTCCAATGTATCTTTTGATAGCTTAGAGTGCACTAATTTAGATTTAAGAACCATTGGTATTCTTCCCCTAGTCTATTTGTTTTGGATGATATTTTTCGACATTAAAAAAAACATCTTGGTATGGTATCATATTTGATGTTGGGTCTAAAATCTTAATTATAAATAAGAATCTTACTTAATGAGTTGTTGTAAACAATTGAAAACTAATCAAAATTGTGATTGAAGATTTTTAAGAAGTTTAAAATTAGAACTTGCTTATCTATTGAATGCCTATATTTAAAAAAAGTTTAGATTGTGTAAACCTTGGCAATCCTCCTAGAGTCATCAAACTCAATTTTAAGACTTTCCACATTGAACTAAAATGTGATGAGTGAGATTATGTTTAAACCCACCCTTGCCATGCACCTAGAATACACCTGTGGCTATGTAATCAACCTTGCGAAATGCCTTCCCATGCATCAAATTCAATATTGACATATTTGAATGAAGTTTAAACCAAACTTTGGCATTGCACCTAGAGTGCACTTCTCGCTATGCAACCAACTATAAAGTAGTTATAAAATAGAGTTTTCAAAAAATGATTTTTCCTAGATATAAATTGCCTTTTAGTTGGCTACATAGTTGATTTTGTAGAAAGATAATTTAAAATAAAATTAAGTGTTCCCTTGGTAAGTTGCTTTTTAGTTTGATGTTTGGACAAATTCTTAGAATGCTTTTGGATTCAATGTGTCAAAGGTTTTACATCGATGTTTTGGATCACATCGATGCAAAAGCTTTGACACAATTGAATCCATAAACATTCCAAGAATTTATCTATGGATTGTGGAAATCTACTCTCTATTATTGATGTTTGGACGTTTCCCATTTTGTGGAGTAGTGCCATTGCATACATCAAACCATGTTTGGCATTTGATGACCACTCATAATAGTCATCTGATGATGGAACACAAAGTGTGATCTGAAACATTGATGCAAAAGCTTTGACACAATTGAATCTAGAAATATTCTAAGAATTTCTCTATGGATTTAGAAATATTTTAAGAATTTATCTATGGATTGTGGAAATCTGCTCTCTATTATTGATATTTGGATTTTTTCCATTTTGTAGAGTAATGCCATTGCATACATCAAACCACGTATGGCATTTGATGACCACTAATAATTGTCATATCATTTTAAAAAAAAAATTATGGTTTGGTCATTTCAATATCTCAAAAATATTGATTGTCAAAAAGAGAAAAATAATGTAAAATTAGAAAATAGTTATAACTTATAATATATGAAAAAAAATTCAATTTATTACGAACCTTCCTTATTCATTTGCTCCATTTTAATAAAACTGTAAATTAATATGAATATGTAATAAACAATAAAGAAACAAATATATACATATTTAAAAAAGTAAACTCATGTTAATTTTTAAAAAAAATATTAGCATTCATAATCTATTATTTTAAAATATTCTATAAATTTAATTTTATCATAAATTTCATTAGTTTTTACTATAAAATAAAATAATATATATTAATAATAATTAAATTTTACTATTGAATCGATTAATCTAACTAAAGAAATTTAATAAAAAATCATCAATTTTGATAAATTCCACTATTAAATATTAAATATTAATTGACACGTTTTATCCGTTTATCCATTGATAAGTAGGAGATAATTTCCATAGCAAGTCAAATTGTGATATTGCTATCAAGATTTAATTGTGTTTTTGAGTCAAACTCATTGACCCATTTTTCATGAATAGTGATTCAACATGAATCCATCTCTCATGACAATAAATGGAACACTTAGCACTCATTGGATCTAGGTGATGCTCACAGGGGTGAAGCACCGAGACTTCTTGGGAGGTCACCCATACCAGTACTACTCCAGCCTGAGCGCGCTTAACTATGGAGTTTCCTCCATGGTTAAACCCAAAGCTTGCAACCCCATTTGCAAAACCTTCACCAAGTGTTGCACCTTAGGAACCATTCATTAGAAAGCCCCTTAAGCTCATTAATTGATAAGTAGGAGATAATTTCCACAGCAAGTCAAATTGTGATATTTCTATCAGGATTTAATTGTGTTTTTGAATCAAACTCATTGACCCATGTTTCATGAGTAGTGATTCAACATGAATCCATCTCTCATAAGAATAAATGGAACACTTAGCACTCATTGGATCTAGGTGATGCTCACAGGGGTGAAGCACCGAGATTTCTCGGGAGGTCACCCATCCTAGTACTACTCCAACATGAGCGTGCTTAACTACGGAGTTTCCTCCATGGTTAAACCCAAAGCTTGCAACCCCATTTGCAAAACCTTCCCCAAGTGTTGTGCCTTATAAACCATTCATTAGAAAGCCCCTTAAGCTCATCAATTGATAAGTAGGAGATAATTTCCACAAGAAGTCAAATTGTGATATTGCTATTAGGATTTAATTGTGTTTTTGAGTCAAACTCATTGACCCATGTTTCATGAGTAGTGATTCAACATGAATCCATCTCTCATGACAATAAATGGAATACTTAGCACTCATTGGATCTAGGTGATGCTCACAGGGGTGAAGCACCGGGGCTTCCCGGGAGGTCACCCATCCCAATACTACTCCAGCCTGAGCGCGCTTAACTACGGAGTTTCCTCCATGGTTAAACCCAAAGCTTGCAACTCCATTTGCAAAACCTTCACCAAGTGTTGTGCCTTATGAACCATTCATTAGAAAGCCCCTTAAGCTCATCAATTGATAAGTAGGAGATAATTTCCACAGCAAGTCAAATTGTGATATTGTTATCAGGTTTTAACTGTGTTTTTGAATCAAACTCATTGACCCATGTTTCATGAGTAGTGATTCAACATGAATCCATCTCTTATGAGAATAAATGGAACACTTAGCACTCATTGGCTCTAGGTGATGCTCACAGGGGTGAAGCACCGGGACTTCCCGGGAGGTCACCCATCCTAGTACTACTCCAGCCTGAGTGCCCTTAACTATGGAGTTTCCTCCATGGTTAAACCCAAAGCTTGCAAATGGTACCTTCACCAAGTGTTGTGCCTTATGAACCATTCATTAGAAAGCCCCTTAAGTTCATCAATTGATAAGTAGGAGATAATTTCCACAGCAAGTCAAATTGTGATATTGTTATCAAGGTTTAACTATATTTTTGAGTGCAACACCGTTTGCAAAACCTTCACCAAGTGTTGTGCCTTATGAACCATTCATTAGAAAGCCCCTTAAGTTCATCAATTGATAAGTAGGAGATAATTTCCACAGCAAGTCAAATTGTGATATTGTTATCAAGGTTTAACTATTTTTTTGAGTGCAAATGGGGTTGCAAGCTTTGGGTTTAACCATGGAGGAAATTCCGTAGTTAAGCGTGCTCAAGTTGGAGTAGTACTGCGATGGGTGACCTCCCGAGAAGTCCCGGTGCTTCACCCTTGTGAGCATCACCTGGATCCAATGAGTGCTAAGTGTTCCATTTATTCTCATGAGAGATGGATTCATGTTGAATCACTACTCATGAAAGATGGGTCAATGAGTTTGACTCAAAACCACAGTTAAATCCTGATAGCAATATCACAATTTGACTTGCTGTGGAAATTATCTCCTACTTATCAATCGATGAGCTTAAGGGGCTTTCTAATGAATGGTTCATAAGGCACAACACTTGGTGAAGGTTTTGCAAATGAGGTTGCAAGCTTTGGGTTTAACCATGGAGGAAACTCCGTAGTTAAGCACGCTCAGGTTGGAGTAGTATTGGGATGGGTGACCTCCCAGGAAGTCCCCGTGCTTCACCCCTGTGAGCATCACCTAGATCCAATGAGTGCTAAGTGTTCCATTTATTGTCATGAGAGATGGATTCATATTGAATCACTACTCATGAAACATGGGTGAATGCGTTTGACTCAAAAATTGATGCACCAAACTTATTTTTGTTTTGGTAAATTCGCGCTCACATTAAGTCGCTATTTACTTTGACACGTCTTATCCGCGGTACATGACTTTTGCATATGACTATTGCGCTAAATGCTATTCGGTAAATCCGGACACTTCAGCAATGTCTCCGGTCGTAGAAACCTGCCCATGTGTTCCTTGTCGAGAGAATTAAAAGCATAGTTGACTGTCGTGGAGCTTTAGTAGAACATTAACGCCAGTGGATAACTTCGACAGAATTTTCTATATTCTAGTTTTTTAATTAAAAAAATAAAAATCATTGTAAGTAATCTTCAAATAAATTAGTAAATTGTAAGACAATGTTTATTCAGTGAATTCTGTCATCGGATTAAAGAGTAGACGCTTCCTTATGCTACGTACTGGTCTTCATTTCGCTCGTAGTTAAAGGTTATGGCCATTTGTAAAAGTGAAATTGAACGTATGAAAAGGATATGGCTACATAGCAAGCAATGTGATTATTTGTTAAATTAATTAATTAATTTAACAGTCACAGAATTACTGTTGTTTAAATTATTTAATAAATTTAGAAAACAATCACATCAGATGTATTTTTTCTACTGCATAGACATCTCTATTCTCGAAGTACACTTGATTGTTATTATCTTGCCTACGGTACGTAAACTAATGGAATTGTTTGATTTCAAAATTTTAATTTGACTAAGTTAAGCAATCAATCAGATTAAATTATTAAATTCTAGCAAACAAAAGCTTTATGGCTGATTTTCGATATTCATTTTTACTGATTAAAAATTATGACTTTTCTTATTTTTCATTGGCCAAAGCAATGAGAAAAATCAATTTGCATTGAAAAAAATCATAAAATGTAGATTAAGTTTTGGAAGCTCTTTAGTTTTTTCTAGAAGCTTCCCCTAAAATGGTCTCTAGATTAAGTTCTGGAAGTTCTTTAGTTTTTTCTGGAAGCTTCCCCTAAAATGGTCTCTAGATTAATCTAGGTTGCCATTGTAGGTTTCTTTGAACAAAAAATAATGCTACAATAATTCCCAATTTTGTACATTCCTGATCCAGGCTCGTAGTCCGATCCAACGATGTTTCATTCCTTTGTGCATGCATTACCTTTCAGTTTAAGTGTTTTGTTTTGTCTCCACCTATTCTTGCAAAGGATCTACAATGGTCGTCATGCCTTACGTTCCACCTCACCAAAGTAGCAGAGCAGCTTCAACTTCTCTTCCAAATGCCAATGTGAATGCCATCTTTCCCAAATCTCTCAACGAACATTATTTTGCTTGAGAGAAAACCTTTGGCCATAGTAAAGACTACCAAAGTAATTCCATCAAGCGGGGAGAAGTTCAAGTTCAAATCTTTGTGAAGACAATAATGGAAATGAAAATGGCCATAGCTATTCTTATAGGCTGCACACGGATGCTCGAGGTTTCTCCATTCCGAGTGACAACCTTCAAATGCATTTGCCATTTCGAGAATGATTAGGTTTGACCCAGGCTATTGGCACTAGCTCTTTTAAACCGATCAAACTCAAATTTAGGTCTTGCATTGCTAGAATTCAGTGGGGCTCACTTCCTTTGTATTTGCAAAATAGATTTTTTTCACCACATTTCAAGGTTATTCATATAAAACGTTGTTGTGGATCAAACTTAAAGTCCTTTACCTTATTTCCTATTGCATTATGTCATTGGCTTGATTTCTTGCTTTTCTTGTGAGGGCAATAGTTCTTGGCACTTAAAATAGCATGTCGAAGAAAGTCATAACCTTTTCATTACACACTCTTTCAAAATAATTGTTACAAGTCCAATTATGCTATCAATGGCTCCTATCAACCCTAGGGTTGTAACACTAAGTTGATAATAAAGTAAATGGGGTTCCTGAAAATAAACCCTTCTAGATTTGAAACTTAAAACTTAATTTAACATTGAAAATGAGATTTTAATGAAATTTGATGCTATAGAAAAATGTAAAACTGAACTGATAGGAATAGTCTAGGGTAGTGTAAGTAGATGTTGCTCACTCCTTGAAAAACTCTACTTACACAAAAGTTAGCCCTAATCACCTAGTGACCACTTGCCATAGACCAACCTACCCATATAAGGCTTGCATACTAGTTTGTAGCTTCTTTCTAGGCCTCCCCAATGACTCAACTTATCTTGCAAGGGTTGGAGGCTCTTCCCAGGATCCATCTTTCACATTCCATTCAATAGCTTCCTATACGATCTATTCAAACTAGAGGAAATTCCCTTTTAGGCCTAATAGCCCCAATTAGCCCTCCTAATGGACTAATATTGGATTTGTACAAATCTTTCCTAAACAAGGTCCCAAACAAGGTCCCAAACTAACTCCAGTTCAGGATACCCTTTTTAGAGTCCTTCAAGAATCCTAAGGTCTTAGGTTCCCAAGTTACACTAGATACCCTAACCCAATTTTTGAGGGTTTGCTAGGGTTTTTTCAACATTTTAGATCAGTCTGAAGTAAATTTGCCTTTTCTCCCATCCTAGAGACTTTCCACACTTCTCCTTGCACCCATAGTATCTTTACTCTATGCTCTCTCTATCCATTACACCCATTCCATCAAAATTGCTTCACCCTTGCAAGAAAACTGCCTTCCTTGTTTCAACTTCTAGTCGAGAACAACCTAGTCTCATCTAGGGCTTCCAAGGAAAGGCCTCGGCCTTGTGCTACCCGCTCCATCCTTCCTATGTTACAAAGCACAATGTCTCTACTAACATTTCTCAAGGTTCCAGAGAATTCCAACCATGGGGAATGCTGGTAAACACCATTTTGTAAAGTCCGCCCTAGTACTGGCCAACAAATAGACAGTTTACAAAAACATTTATTGTAGACACAATAGATTGATAAGAACTTCAAACCAAACCAAAAAGAAAGTAATCAATATGTAGGAACCAAAACTAAACACCAGAAGACTAGATCAATCACTTTGCAAATAAATCCATTCTCTCTATTCAAAATTGTCAGCCTTTTTCCCAAATTCTTTTGCATCCGTACTCCTCAAAACTTCCAACCTGTACAATGGTGAATTGGAGGGAACTAAACCAACTCCTACTCGTTGGTAGCCTCCTTGTGCCTTCTAACCTCTTTTGCAACTTCTTGGACCATAAAATTGCAAAATTACAAAATTGTCAATGTGCAATTTTTGCAAAATTGACAATTTTTGAATTTTGACACTTTCAACTTTACGAGACTACACATTATGACTCCAAATCAACCATGAAAGTTTATTTAGACCATGTTTAGGCCCTTTCCATGCCTAACTACCTTCTTAAACTTAAATAGCCCTTTGAGACAACTTTTTGCACTTTTGGACCTAATTGACAACATTTTGCCAATGCAACATGTTGACACCAAGTTGCCTATAATGCATTTCATTGTTTCTTTACATGCATAAGGGCCTCAAACTAAGGACCTAATTATTCCTAAGCTTGTCCAAGAGTCTTATTTCATTGCTAACCACCTGTCCTAGGTGCTCCTGCACCACGAACATACAATATACCCACACATTATATATATAATTTTGAAAATGGAAGGAAAAAAAACATCTTAGTATTTTTTTAATAGATATGTTAGTGGATGGAAAAGAAGAAGACTCCAAAAAAGCTACATTGCAAATTTCCTGCCACTTAGACAAAGAAATAACTTGAGTAGGCACTGCAAACTTCTAGCCTCCCTCTCTAGCTATAATTATCCCTCTTATGCAAAAATCACTCATCTAGTGAAAGGAAGTATAAATATTCCCATTTGCTAGATCTATCACATTTTGTGGAAATTGCTTAGCCACAACAAGAGGAGTGATAGTCCCATCCAACAAAACTTGCATTTGGAACTGTCATTTTCAATTTCAAACCTCTTTCCATTATGAATTCCCTTTCATATTTAACCAAAAAACTAACACATCTTGAGCACTTTGTTTAGCTTTTGTCACAAGCTTTACATTCTTCATTGTTGGCTTTGTAGATTTTTGCATTCTACATGAATATGTCACAAGCTGCTCTAAAAGACTTTGTCTTATATTGAATCTTTATTCTCATGAGGAAATAAACCACTCTTTCATCGTTCAGGTGGTTTTTGCTTTTGACACAACACTCATTTTCTACACACTTGGTTTTTTGTAGTTCCTTTACATTTGCATGGTTGTAACGTGTGGAAAATTTGGAGGCACAAGAAGGCGTGTGGACTGTCTCACAAAACATGTCCAAGAAATGTGTACTTCTGGGCCTCTCCATCTGACTCTATTCACGAAACAAGTAAATTTGCTTGTTGGGTCACCATTCCCATTTCTATCTTCGAATCACCGCTCATTTTGGGTGTATGAAATTTGGTTCACTTCCTTCAAGGAAAACATAAGCTATTTCTAACTCTACAAGAGCATGGGAGGTGCTCAAAGATGGTAAATTATGCAATCTTCAGTGTTTACTTTCTGTTTGAAGTCTTCCTTTCATTTTGTATTTATGTTAATTTTTATCTTCCTCTTTTTGATGTGAATTGCTCGTTAGTACCACCATGTCCTATTAAGTTGTCGCATCTCCCCTTCACCATTATGGAGCTATGCCCATGCCACTAAAATTATTAGTTTTTAGTTTAGTCATAGTCATATTCTAGAATAATTTTATTTAAAAATCCTCATGTTGACAGAAAGGACATACCTTTCGGTAATGATTACTAGCATTATTATTAAGTACAATCAATATTTCTTTTTGATATATTCAAATTGGATTGAAATTAGGTATTTGTGTTACCAACAACAGGGGATGGGTGGAAATAGGGGCAAAAAGCTTCTGGATGAGTTTTCCATATAAAATATATGAAGAAATATAAACAATGGTAGTTTTGTATGTGTTTGTGTTTAGATAACACCTCTTTAACAAATGTTAGTTTTTGTCATTGGGGAGCATGTGTTTGGTTTGAAGTTAGTGAATACCAAGCAACAGATCCAGGATCATTGGAGGTGGTTTATTGTCAACTACTGCTATTGAAATATGGAACATATTATTACTCAAACAATTGACATTTGATTGTTCAAGATTTTTAGGAACATTATTTTCAACTTTTTGCAGTATCTATGGCTAAGTGAGATGAAATGTGTCATTTTAGTCCATAAATAAAATGACGGTTATAATTTACAAAAAACAATTTTACATTTTCATTCAGCTTTAAAATTGTATTATTTTTTAATGATATATCGTAAGAGGGTGAAATTGGACAAACCATTTATCTTAAATTCTAATTGAGATAGTAAGCATAAAATGATTTAGGCATTGTTAGCTAGAGACTCATTATATCCAGTTTCAGCAATATAGAGCAATTTCTTTTCTTAAGCAAGTAAATTGGATAAGTTAATTATGTTTAATTGAATACAAAGTAGCCTACTATAGTTTTGAGAAGCCATGGAACCAAGATCAAGCGACATTATCCATTAATCAATTCTATAAATGCTATTAAAAAATCATATTGATTTTAACTAAAAGTGGTATAAAACATATATTAATAGACGTCACATACATCCAAGTGAAACAATATTGTCCCACCAACAAATAGTAGTGACCAGTATAAATGCATAGACCAACATAAGAGTCATAGGACATAAGTAACAAGATAGACTTAAGAACATATTCCTCAATCAAAAATATGAGCAAGATGTAGACATCAAACTTGGGTCTAACATAAATTATTTCTATCTTGAAAATCATGATTGCCCCTCTCGTCTAAATATCTTATACGATATAATAATCTTCACACTTAGCTAGCAGTGTGAAGCTACTCTCCATGATATTTGACATTCCATTTCAAGTTCACAACCCACCACATTAAAGGCATGAATGCGCCTGTTGTTAAAGTTTGCTAGTACAAGATTTGAGGCCACAATATTAACTTAAAAAAAATGTCCATAGATACAGGGATACTATTGATTTAGAGCAAAGCCTAGCAACATCACTTGAACACATTCCAATGATTGTGATCCGAGTTATTAATCTGATATCTATGCTTATTGATTTATGAATATTATTTGACAACATTGCACCAATAGTTGCCATTTTAAAGTTGTTAGTACAATGACGACTACTCATAATTAAATGAAATGTACATTTAATTGTAAAAGGCAACCAATGATGTGATGCCACATCAATTGTGCAAGTATGAATACTTGTTTGCACGAATATTGGTTTCACTTTTTATTTGGATTGTTTAGGACATCTTGACAACAAACATGTTGACGTAACATCTAATTGATGACGTGGACAAGAAGATGACTTGTCAAGTAAGTTGCTATACAAATTTGGGAGTGATTTGAAATTTTCACTTAAGATTTTGATAAGTGTGAAGTAAGGATGTGCAAGTATTAGATCCTCTCTCCTATTTATGACATAGTTAAATATATAAATTAGTTATTACGCTGAAATGTGCAATGGGTAAGAAGAGTGGATGTATTTTTTGGTAAAGTCCTTTACTCTACAGTTATGCCACCATGCTTGAAAAATTGTTGTTGTTATACTGCATGTTGTTGTTTTTGTCATGAATTATTATATGCATATTTGTGTATAAACTCCTAGTGTAGAGTATAATATATGGTAATATATAAAATTTTAATATTAATTATAAAATAAAATATGTAATAATGTACAATTTATAGTATATCAAATGTTATAAGTATAATTGCATTATATGTAATTTTTTTTTGATTAGTAAGAGGTCAAAGCCAAGATTAGTTATTATTATGTGTTGTGATTAATTATTATTAGTTATTAAGTTCGAGTACACTCAAACCTAAGACCTCCCAGATAAGAGGGTCACAATTTGCCGTTGTGTTGTAGGCTCTTGCCTTGAATTATATGTAATCTATTGTTAACTATTAATTATAATAATTTTATAATATTTTTTGATAAATATGCATATAATTATTTTATATATAATCTAATTTGTATGTACTAGTTTCTATTATAAGTTATAATATAGAATAATAATAATAATAAAATATTATAAATTATGTAATGTTATATATTAATAAGTGTAATTGTTATGTATAATATTTTTTTTGATGGGTAAGAGGCCAAATTCAAGATGAATTATAATCTATTAAGCTCAAGCAGACTTGAACCCAAGACCTACATAAGAGGCTCACAATTTATCATTGTGTTGTAGACTTTTGCCTATATTGTTATATATAATTTACATTATGTTATATCAAATATATACTATACATTAATTATAAATTATATTATATTTATATTTTATAGTATATAATATAAATTATAAAATATAAATATATATATATATTTTTAAAGATACATTAAAATCATATAAATGCATACCCAAATCTTTTACCATATAATTTTTATATATTTACCACTTATTTATTTATTGCAATTTTATTATTATTTACATTGATTATCTATTAACATAATTTTATTTAATCAATTTATAGAATCATTTTACATAAAATTTTATTACTTAATTATATATTTATGCAAATGTTATAGTATAAATAAAATTACGCAAGAACAAACCTAAGTATTTTTCTTCTGGAAACCATATTTCTAAATATTTGTGTGGATAGAGATAAAATTTAGTAGCCTTCATTGAGTTTGTGAGAGAGGTTTAATTAATGACTCACTGATTCTTTTTTAATAATGTTCACAAGATCAAACACTTTATTAAACCTATAGTAGCCAACAAACAAAAACAAATAAGGGAAGCAAAATGACATAATTTTAAACCATAACCTTCTAATACCATATTCTTATTTGCAATTTTGTATGATGTGAAAAACATGTAAGAAAACCCAAGGTATTATTAAGAATAATATAGGTTGGTTGCATGCATAATTAATGTATGAACATGACAAATGATATTTGTAAAAATAATAATTTAAAGATTAAAACTCTTCATAGAAGAGCAAGGAAAAACCCTATATATTAGGCAAAAAGATAATTTCATCACATCTACATAATATCAACACTTGCACAATAATATTTCAAAAGAATAAATGATCTAGAATACAAGGAGTAAATGATCAATTTTACTAGAGGGGTTTCTCATTTACAAGAAAGTCAAATAAAGTCTTAAATGTTATTACTTCCCTATTATTGTGATATTGCTATTAGGATTTAATTGTATAGTTTTTGAGTCAAACTCATTGACCCATGTTTCATGAGTAGCGGTTCACATGTACCCATCTCTTGTGAGAATGAATGGAATAAAGTAATACTCATGGGATCTAGATGATGCTCACATAGGTGAAGGATCAAGACTTCCTGGGAGGTCACACATCCTCGTACACTACTCTAGTTCGAGTTATTTCTTGAAATGAACTATTGATATTACAAATTGAAATATGTTTAGATTTTTTTTAATAAAATAGAAAATGTATGACGCTGATGAAAGAACACATCATTTTTGAGTGCTTGATGAGATGATACTAATTGAGATCAAGCCAACAGTGAAGGTTCAATGATTATTTGTCAAGTTGATAAATTAGACAAGTTCTCTACCATGTCATTTAATGGAAATAATAGAGTAAAGGTACTGCCTAGGCATCACATTAAACTTGGTGATAGCTAGGGGAAGATATCTAATAACCATTAGGGGGTCCAATAATCATGATCTTTTTGCCATGTTTAGCCCCCAATTACTACTATTAAAAGATCCCCAATAATGAAAACATTGATACTAACAATCGATCACACATGTCCTAATAGTCAATCATTTATTAGCTTCTTTGGATGGTATTGACCCATTTATTCACCACTATTGGGACATTTCATAAAAACTATTGGGACATTTGGCCACAAGTAATGACATTTTTGAGTGAAGAAATATTGGTGCAAGAACATAGCGGGTATCAAGTGACACTTTTCAAATACCACTTTGTGGTCGTTTGTCTCTAGAGAGAGATTTGTGAATATCGAAAGCTAAAACCTTAACTTTAAGCTCTTAAATCACCTATTGAGATACATTGGAAAATTGGACAAAATTTGACATATAGTTTAGGAGTTCTACGTGCACAATATTTAGCCTGGGTGGCTATTAGGTCATCTCCCCTACTACATTCTACCACAACCATAAGTTTAAAATGAACAACAAAATAAAAATAGTTAGGTAAGACAACAAATGAGAGAAAATATATTGAATGACTGCGATTAGTGTAATTGTCTCGCAACCTTCTCTGTATTTTTGAACTGTGCATTTGCTCATCCTAGCTCATTCATTTCATTTATGAAATGCCTTAAGCACAAAAATCAATATTTATTATTATTATTATTTTCTTTCATTTTAGATTGTTGTTCCTATGTTTTTTAAATAAACACTACAATTTATTGATTTTTTTTCAATGTTTTCTACATAAATTTTATATATGAAGTATAAGTATACTATTAAGATAAAAGTTTTGTTTTTAATCAATCTTTTGCATTATACATTTGATTTCTTGAATATGAGAAAAATATAACTTCAAGAGAGAAGTATTAATCTATAATTGATCTGAAATATTAGAATATGACTCAAAGGGTGCTTGGTTTTGACAAAGTCCAACATTGTAGACACCTAGATGGTGATGAATTCAAATCATATACTATACAAAAAAAAATTAAAATTAATACAATTACTTTAAAAATATTTGATCATTAGATGTACAACTATTTGAAATGTACCATTAATACAATTAACATTGAAGCCCTCAAACTTTTACTTGATAAGTCTAGTGATGCATTATATAAGATATGTATTCTAGGAATCGATAAACTTCTAAAGCCAACGTTGAGAATTAAATTGTCTAGAATAGGGTTTAAAAAGTTTTACTTAATCCCGTGTCAGACATGTTTGTTACATACAACAAACCTCTCTGAGTTTAGGTGTTTCATACTTTGTCTAAACTAGTACAAAAAATAAATAAAAGGAAGCCTCAAATTAAGATGAATAGATTTTCATTTTGTGGCCAAAGGTAAAGCACACGAACCAAGTTATATGAAAAGACTGATGCCTTTCTTTGATGCCATATTCAAATACAAAAACATATTGTGTTATGTTGATATTTATGTTTTTGCAGTAAGGGAGACGAGCCGATTGCCGCCCATGTTTGAATGAGCGTCACATCTACCGTTAGCCATCCCCTCCAAGTACCGCTCATAAAAAGCCCCCAAAAATGATAGGACATGTGCTAATAGTCAATCACACATGTACTAATGGTTGATCATTTTTTAGCTTTCTTGGTTGCTAATTGGTCCATTTGTACAAAAAGTTTTTTTTTTTTTGGTGAGCGACTATTGGGGGGTGAACATAATAGGGTAGGCAAATGTTTTAAAATGACACTTTTAGACCACCTCACACTCTGTGAGTTGTACAGAGAGCTTCACAAATGTGGAAAAGTTGATAGGTTAGCTTTAAGCTCTTCACACACCTACGAAGGTTCACCCAAAAAATTGACAAGTTTGGACATACGAATTAGGAGTTCTAGGTGCTTGAAGTTAGCTTGGGTGCTATTGGGTTGTTTGCCCTAGTGTCTTTTTGTATAGAGAATCTTTATTTTTTACAATGTTACATAATCATAATACGGCCTTAATGTATCATACCTATTATCAAACAATGCTTAAATTATTTCATGTCAAAGGTAATAAACTGGGTCCAATTTTTTAAATATGCTATGCAACCCTATAAATAAAAATTTAAATTCAATCAAACATTTTTTGATTTAGAAGAAAAATCAAGGTTGAGAATTAAAGGGAGTTCATTTCCACACATTTGGAAATTAGTTGTTACCTTGTTTTTGATATTAAAGTAACCTAAGCAAGGGAAATGACCTTTAAGAACAAAACAATAGAGAACCCATTAACAATAGATAATTAACTACATAATAACCAATAGAGCTACAATCCTAACATGTAATATCGAAAATCCATTCACACAAAACCTACTTAACCAACATAAGTGCTTAAGGATGTTCATAGTAGTAACCATAATTAAAATAGTAATATAAAAATTAATCTTAAAGCCGCTATCAAAGTTTTAAAATTGATATGTAGGAGATATTTTCCACAATACGTCAAATTTTGATATTGCTATTAGGATTCAAGTGTTTAGTTTTCTGAGTCAAACTCATTGACCCATATTTTATCAATAGTGGTTTACAAAAACCCATCTCTCATGACAATGAATGGAACACTTAACACACATTAGATCTAGGTGATGCTCACAAAGACAAACCACTGAGACTTCTCAAGAGGTCACCCATTCCAATATCACTTAAGCTCGAGCACACTTCTCTATAGAATTTCCTCTATATTTGAGGTGACAAGTAGAATGGATTTCCTCCTTTCCTCATCCTGATCTCACTTCCTCCTTTTACTTTCTTCTTTTAATCCAAAATTTTAATTTTTTTTTATATACCTAATACGGATACAATAGTCAACATCTCTACCAAACTATAAAAACATTTACATCAATTAGGAGACAATAGTCAACATCACCGCCTAACTATAAAAACATCTACACCATCATGGCCGCAGCTGGAAAGCCCAAACCGCCCAAGCCCACCTATCACAAATAGTTGTTGAAGAAAGGTTGTCGTGGACTTCCACCCTCCAGCCTCGTGTTCCTAGCAAATAAAATAAAAACAATAAAGAAGTTAAAAGGTAGGTTTGCGCGGCTATCCGAATCTAAGACAGCTCATGATCTTATACCCCACCTAATGTTTGGTAGCAGGAGGATGACCACGTTCCTATTCGATTTTACCATTGTCTCGATTCCCACCTAAACACCTAAGCTACAATCCAATGTAGAATAAAAATAACGAGAACCCATTTTACATTTCTTGTGGTTATATATAGGGGGAAGGGTGTGATAAGTGACCATGTGTCAATACTTGAATATCTCTTGTTTATCAAATTGTTTTTTCAGGAGGTTCATATATGTCAAGAAGGTTGCTGGCTAAAGGCATAAAGCTTGCAAGCAAAGTAGTTCAATAAAGGCTATGATAACGATATTTTTCGCTATATGATACAAGAGCACAAGTTTATATGTTGAAATCTCTTTAGTTAAATGCTGACTAAGAAATATCCATTCCATTAGATTTGCTTAAGGCATGGTCCCAACCTCATCTCTTATGATGTCAAAGCCTTACATTTAACAAAGCTTGATACATGATAGATTCATTTGAAACCATTCAACTTCACCAGTAAACCAAAGGCCCATTGACGTTCATTCAAACTTCAAATTACTAACTTTAAAGAAAAAATGATAATAAAAATATATTTATAAATTCATATATAATACCCACTTATACTATACTTAATGTTAATGAGAATTTGTAGACTTTAATTGAAAGAGTTGTGAGACTCTTAGTATTTAACCATTTGTGTAGAAGTATTGAGGTGATTGTAGTGCATGATTATTGTAATACATTTTAAAGTAAATATTCTACTACACTTTAAGATGACTACTTTTTTATCCTCGTGTATATAAAAATAAATTTGCAACTTGCGTCATTATTGATCAAAATAATACCTATAAGCATATAAATTGTATATTATAACTAACCAGAAATTAGTTATAATGATTAATGACATGTATCTTTTATAATGCATTTGATATAACTTTGCGCACCTAGAACTTTTAAACCAAAAGTTAGATTTTGCCAATTTTTTTTGGCGTACCTCCTTAGGTGAGTGAAAAGCTTAAAGCTAAGGTTTCAACTTTTGCGTATTCACGGATCTCTCTTTGTTGGGATCGTGGATCACTTAGTAGTCGAAAAGTGTCATTTCAAATGTTCACCCAAAATTTGTTATTTTCATGCACCAATAGATACTGACTTAAATAACACCAATACTTGTGGTTAAATGTCCCAGTAGTCATTATGAAATGTCTTAAGTAGTGCACAGGTTGGTCAATCATCAACCAAAAAACTGAAAAAGCTATAAAACAATCAACTATTAGTACATACATTTTCATGTTTGAAACTCTTTTAAAACCAGTAATTAAGAAAGATCTACGATAGAACTATCATGATTTACTGGACCTCTTCTATTATTAATATAAAAAATCCAATACAAATCTTCAACGTTTGCAACATATACCATTGAAATCAACTACAATTTTGTACATGACCTGAAGACTTTAGTGTTTATCAATACTCCCCAAAATTCTCTTTGCCAAGGTTATAATAACAAAAGTCTTGTTGAAGCACCTATCTAAAACTACAATGCTATATGTCGCTTCCCTTTTCCTCGAGTCTATTGCAACTTCATACTTCACCCTACTTGCTCTTGGTAAAAATCTTAACAGAATACAGAGAGAGGAAAGACACCACGGAGTTGTAAAACAACATCAAACTCTTCACTTTTCGCTTCATATACTCTTGACTCCCATAATAACAAAATATGACATAGATGTCTTAATCTGTTGTATGTACCCCAATCGAGCTTCTCCATATACCTAGCGTTAAATAAACAAGGCAAAGTAGCGTAAACTCGAGGTACCCAAAACCTACACTGAAGGACATAATAAAGGATGTCAATCCTAATTGATGATTGGGAATAGTCCATCCTACGAGTTCAACTTTTCATTCAATCAATAGATGGTCGATTTCGACATTCACTAGAAAATCAACACACTAGTACCTTATAACGATGAACAAAGAAAGCCTCCATATTTGGTAGGAAGTGGAGGAGCCTTATTTAATCGTTAATTTAGTTTGGGTCACTTGGTCTCTTTGGTTGCTGGAATATGTTTGGTTATTGGAATAGGAATAGAAAATTTGAGATAAGTTTTCTATTTTTTGTTTGGTTCGTCAATTGCAATAGGGAGTAGGAATACATATTCTCATTTTGCCTCTAAAATGAACTTATACTCATTCCAAAAAAAGTTGTTATTAAAATAGCCATTCCTATTCTCCATTCTTATACCTGCAACCAAACAGACTCTATACTAATAAAATGATAATACATGGAAAATCACTTTCTACAATTAAATTCTTACATTCATTGATATAAAATATAATAAATTAAGAGTCACCTTCACAATTAAACTCTTACATTCAAGAGATAAAGCCAATTGATGACCATTATTAGACTAGACTATTGTTAGAGCCTCTATTTTAGACTCCTCAATAGTTCCTCTTTCCAAAATTAAAGATTCATATCATTCGCATCCTTGAAAGAATACACAATTATTGTATGACCCATGAAAGACAAACCTCACTATTTTATGATTTGTTGATAATAAAAAACTATCACTATCAATAGCCTTGAAAATTTCAATACAAAATTCAACAAAATTACTGTATGAATCTTGAAAGAAAAACTTCACTATTTTAGGACTCAAAGTCACAATTATTCTTAATATACAAAACAACTATCACTATCAATAGTCTTGAAAATTTCAATACAAAATCTGACTAAATTCATACAAGTCAGCTGTTGAGTTTGATAAACTTAAGGGCAACTAGGGTAAGTATGAAGTTGCAACTTGATGAAGGCCCACACCACCCTACCAACTCATAACAAAAAATGCAACAATATGGAGACAAAGAGAGACAAAATGCTTCCCAAACAATTTTATTATACTTGAAAATCCTTACAACATACACAAGATGGTATCATAGATATGACTTCTTCAAAAAGAAGTTTACAAATTCTTCAACATAAGAGAACTCCCAAATAAGAATTTTCACAAGAAGAGTCTTCACACCAAGAACTTCACCAAGAAGAACTTCCCAATTAAGAGCCTTCACCTCCAAAGCTTCCCCACAAGAACTTCTACTTGAAGAGCTACACCTTAAGAGCTTTCACACCTTGAAGCTTGACCTTCCAAAGTTTGATTAGAAATGCTCATTTGCCTTGCTTAAATAGGCACTTACCACCTAATGATGATTTATCCACAACCTTCTAAAATTATTTATTTATTCTATTTACTTAAGCTTACTTAGGTTAGTGCATTTAATGCATGTAGTGGTTAGTTGTTGACAACACGAGAGTTTGTTCCTTTCTAGCATGTTCCACTTTTTTGTGGAAGAGTGCTTGGTTGTCAACCTTATCTTCTACCACCTTCCAGCTTGTTCTAGAAGCTTCCATGAGGCCTTTATAAGCAGCCTCTCTCTCATTGTATTTCATCAACATAACTCATTCTTGCATATTGTAAATACATATTTTCTTGTGTTGCAATATCTTGTTGTCTCTCATGTTCGTCTAGGGTTTTTCCCTTGCTCCACACTCTTCTCTCATTGGCTTCCCTTTGACAGGTTTTTGCATGTAGGTGATCTTGGGCGTCTTTGGAGTTGGATTTCATCAACTCCAACATGCTATCAGAGCCTCCTTGCTGCTGCTTCGTTGAAGGTTTTTTGAGGCCATGATTTGGAGACACAAACCCTAGTTTGTTTGTGCATTTTTCTTCAAATCAGGAGAACAACAAATTTTCAGAGCACATTGGGCCCAAACAAACATTGCCATTGGATCTGGAAGGTTGTTTGCAGTTAGGATTCATATAAAACTTTTCAATTTTGGAGACAGGGCTCCTGGAGGCAAATTTTTTTATTTGAAGGGCTTTCGTACAGATTGTACAGATGATTTCAGGCTTACAAATTTTTAAAAAGTAGATTCAGGGCCGCGCCACCACGGCACCGCCTAGCGGCCATTGCAGGGCCGCTCGTGCTTAGCTAGAGCGCTGCTTGCGCTCAGTCTCCCCTCGGCGCTCAGCCCAGTCCCGGTTGCAAGACCGCTCCGCCAGAGCTCCGCCCGAGAGCCACCGAAACACGTCACCTCCGCCCAGTCTCCTCCAACTATGCCGCTCGCTTCGTCATCAACCACATCGGCGGTGACAGTCAGCGGTACAACCTACGTGGAAGTCCAGTCAGCATTTGTTGCATCGTTGGCAGCTAGTGCGGGGGTGACACGTGGCCTGGGTGCTACGTGGACCCGCCACATCACCCCTGCCACGTCAGCCATATGCCACATGGCTTCTTTTTTGCTGCGACAGTTGCTGGGCCATCAAATTTAATGGCTTGATATGCTGATGTCAGCATGACGTCACTGCATTATAGCCCTTGCACCTCTTTAGGGCCAGTTTTGGACCTACTTGCGGTTTTTTGGCCATAACTTGAGCATACAGAGGTATTTTTCTGATTTGAAAGAAGTACTAGAAAGCTGGTTCCGAGATGGAGACATTGGTGTAGGTATTTTCATGTTTTGATGCAGTTTTATTACCCATTTCTTTAGTTGAAGTCTGAAGTTGTGTTTTTGACTCCAGCTTGCATATCTTTTGCATCCTATGTCAATTTTTTGAAAACGTTATATTTTTGGAAAGTTGGTTTTGTCATCTTTTCAGAAATGTAGTCTTTTTTCTTAGTTTTTGGCCCATGCTTTGCTATCATGTTTTTGGAATTTTTTTTTATATGGTGGATATCTTGGGTGTTTGAGGTCCATTGATCATTTTCCTGGCATGGTTTCTTTTGTTTTAGGCTATACTTTCTTTTGAGTCAGCTTTTTTCCTTTTTTGATCATTGTAGCTATCACTTGTAAACACTTTTCTATATGCACTAAGATAGAGTGCCACTCTTGCATTTTGAGGGTCATGAACGTTGTTTTGAGTCAGTTGTACTTGCACTATTTATATGAAGCACCATGGGGGGATAGTTGTTTGCTGTTTTAGGCATTCTCCCTTTGTCAAGTGATTGTCCCTTCCACGACATTAGCCCCATGCAACATCATTGTGACTGTGTCTTTATAGGTGTTTGTACCTCTTCCTCTCTCGTCATTCTTGGTTTGTCTGCAGGAGATTTTTTGCCCACCTTCTCAGTTGCTTGTCATCTCACCCTGTCTGCATTAAGGGGGTGTTATGCTATTGTTCTAATGCATCCATGGTTCGATGGTTCGATAGTGTGAACTATGTATTCAGTGGTTGATCTTATATATGAGGCGATTGCAGTGGCTGACTACCTATGCATTTCGGTGAGATGGATCATCTACCATATAGACACGCTTGGTTCGTGCCTTCTTCTTCCATGGAGGTTCTTCAGATTAACAGTTTTCTTTTAGATGGCAGATTTTGTGGCTTTTTCATGCTTCAGTGATGCTCTTCATGATCACTCCTTGTTCCTATTTTAGGGGACATTTCCCTAGTTGGAGGCTTTTTCAATTCTTCACTAGGTTTTTACCTCTTTTTGGGGGAGGGTTTTTCCCACGTGGTTTTCTCTCTTTCCCTATTTTCAGAGGTTGCATTTCATTGCTTTATACATGGGTATCTAACATGGCCTTGTTGCCGAGACCCATTTTTGCATTTCTTAATTTTGTGAGCTTAAGGCATTTCCTTAAGTTGCACTTAAGGGGGGGTGTTAGAGTAAATAATTAATTAATTATTCTATTTACTTAAGCTTACTTAGGTTAATGCATTTAATGCAGGTAGTGGTTAGTTGTTGACAACATGAGAGTTTGTTCCTTTCTAGCATGTTCCACTTTTTTGTGGAAGAGTGCTTGGTTGTCAACTTTATCTTCTACCACCTTCCAGCTTGTTCTACAAGCTTCCATGAGGCCTTTATAAGCAGCCTCTCTCTCATTGTATTTCATCAACATAACTCATTCTTGCATAGTGTAAATACATATTTTCTTGTGTTGCAATATCTTGTTGTCTCTCATGTCCGTTTAAGGTTTTTCCCTTGCTCCACCCTCTTCTCTCCTTGGCTTCCCTTTGACAGGTTTTTGCATGCAGGTGATCTTGGGCATCTTCGGAGTTGGATTTCATCAACTCCAACAACACCTACACAATATCCACAACCTTTTAGGATTCCACCTACACAATATCCACAACCTTCTAGAATTCCACCTACACACCTCAATAAATGGAATGACAACCATTTTTTATTTTATTTTTCTATTATGCCACCTATGCACCTTGAAAATAGAAATTCCTCTTTTCTCCTTTTTTTCATTTTTTTATTTTTTATTATTTCTTCTCTAATTTTCGTCACTTTCTCTCTCCATAATTTTTTTTTTAAGATAAAAAATAAAAATAAAATAAAATATTACTTTCAACATGCCCCCTTTATTTCAGATGCAAGATGCTCTTGCATCACAACTTCATAATTACCATTAGATTGAACTTGCATGATTATTATGCAACATTTTATGATTGCTTGGATGCTCTCGTGTATGCATATATGAGAGGAAGAAAGAATGCATTGCCTATTATACACAATGCAAAAATTACAAAACCCTAATAGTTGTATTAGAATTGCTATTATTAAAAGTCAATTTGTTAGTATTCAAATGACTTTTAATATCCCAAAACCTAAGACTAGTTGAAAGGATTTAATATTTTTTTAGGAACCTCCTTATAATGAGTTGAACACAAAAGGAAAATGTTGCTCAAGATAGCCACTAATGTTTTTTAAGTTTCTAGTTTAGGTTGTGCTCAGATTTGGTTTAGTGTTGCTTGTTTTTGGAGATTGATATAGTTTAACAAATGTTTATTGTTGTTTCTTGCTAGAACTTGGCTGATGTATTTTAGTTATCTCTTGTTGGTTCTCTTAATTCGTAATTGGTTCAATTGAAGCTTTGTAATGGACTTTTGCAACCTTTTCTTTTATTTCCTTTTATGAAGTTTATTGCGATTTTTTTATTGTAATTTATTTCGATCCAAAAAAGCATTGCTATTAATTAATTTGGAAACCATAAAAGCATTGTATTCATAAAAGAAACCATCATCAACAATATCTCAAAAAAGTTTAATACAAAACATTTTCAAGTTAAAGATTGCATTGAATATTTTTAAGGACAAATATTACACTTTCCTTCGATTTGTTGATGATCAAGGATGCAATTGAAGTGTGGTGCTCTACAACATCCATGCCATTATGGAGAAAGTATGAACCAACTTCATTAAATACATTTGTCCATCTCTTCAATTGTCTAGTATCGAATACCACATTTGTTATGGACTTTTTGATCTCGACACAAGACATAGTATCTATTTCCTTAGTAAAATCCAAAATTCTCAATTTTCAATGTTGCAAGTTGTTAATTTCTTGATCCATACAGATATGATATGATATGATAGATTTTAATGATGTCCACAAGGCTAAAGTAGCCTATGGGACCTACACAGTGTTGAACCCCCACATCTTTCTTTAATGTCCTTTCTCCATCTCATTTCCCTTTCTCAATCTAATGACCCTTGTAAATTCTCGTAGGAAGACTTTATCTTAACAATTGAAATAATAACACATTTCTCACAAACTTGTCAAAAACCCATTGAGGCATATAGAATGGAAGCTAACAATATCACACATTCTATTGCTACCAATTCTTCTTCGCCAAATAACTAAGTCAACATTTAGCAAAGTCCTAACATCCCCATATAATTTTCTATAATGTCAACTCATATCAATGATGTTTGGTAAACAAGTGTCAACCCATTATTAAATCAAAGAGGTAACTAATTAACAATGACAAAACCTATTTACTAAATTTTATGTCGTTTAAAAGTTTTTGTTATTTTGGGATAGGGTAGAGGACCCAATTGTTGACCTATAGCTATCTAGCAAGCTAAACCTCAATATATATATAAGGATACTTTTAAAAAATCATCCTTTTAGTAAGCTATTATTTTAAGTTTGTTGTTTAGATGTTGCCTAGTAATCACCTTTGTACCAATAATCATTATGTTCTTGCCAATTAATTTTCCATTTACTATATTGAAAAAAAAAAATGCATGATAATTAAGAGATCACTATTTTTTTTCACATGCACTAATAGTCATCCACTCATGCACCCACAATGGAAGTATTGAACAAAAATTTATTAAGAGTAAGCATGTTAATGGGCCTAGATTGGTGAATCCATCCTCATTCGAAGAGTTGTAAGCAAAGTGGAAAGAGCTGGAAGAAAGGTGGGTGAACATAAATTTCTATGGTGAAAATATCGATTTGTTGAGGACGAGATATATTACCAAAGATTGGAAGGGTGGTGTCTTATCTTGGTACACACAAAAATTGGTGTTAGGAACCAATAAAATTGTAGAAGCTAAATCAAGATTACGTGGAACATAGTAGAAAACTAATTGGCAATACCCCAAGTGCATTTGGAAGGAGATTCTTGCATTATAACAATCACATTTGTTAAAGGTAGATTGGAGGATTGGCAAATTGATAACCAATGAAATTGTAGAAGCTAAAATAGGATTACGTGGAACATAGTAGAAAACTAATTAGCAATACCCCAAGTGCATCTAGAAGGAGATTCTTGCACTATAATAGACACAATTGTTAAAGGTATATTGGAGGATTGTCATATTGATAAGCTTGTTGAATTGATTTCAAAGGTAACATCAACGTTCATTTTTTTTGAAGTATCCCACATTAGGCGAGAAGGCAACAAAGAGGTAGATAGGTTGTTCATTATGGCATTGATGTCAAAAGATGAAGTGAACACTAGTATTTCTAGACTTCTTAGGAGAGGACATGCTAACATAATGAATTCAATGCAAATCAATTAGTGAGTCAAATACAAATGTTTATGCCCCAACATTTACTTAGGGTTTATTGTTTGTTGGTGTGTGCGAGGAGGTATGAAATGAAGGAAAATGAAGTTTGAAAAAGATGCTAAGTGTGCCTCTTGCTAAGATATATGTTTTAGTTTGTTGTTTAGACGTTGCCATTATTTTCCTTCATCTCCACACTAACAAAGATGGTTTGAGTTTGAGAGGGGGTTCTATAGTGGACTGAAGATTTGGTCGAATTTCTCATTGAGAAGAACGAAGGCTATGATTGCCTTATGGGGCAAGATTTCACAAGACTATCTAAATAATATCTTTGCCTTCAAGGATGTAGAGCTCCTCCATAAAGTCTTAATCGTTCTTGGAGATGACTACCTCATTGCGGAAGGGAGATATCAAACTACCATCAAAATTGCTTTCCTATTCCTAGGCTAGTGTTTAGAATGGGTTCTACTACAAACACCCTCTAGTTGGTGACAAAATGCATCTGGGAGGAGTGGGGGTGATTTATCTTTCTCAAGGCCTAAACTAGAGTTGGGTTCTATTGCTAACACCTACTAGTTGGCGACGAAGTGCGTCTAGGAGGAGTGGAGGGGTGGGTTAAATGATATCTTCCTCAGGGCCTAAACTAGAGTTGGGTTAGTGTGAGGGTGGAGGCTTGGATGCAAATTGGTGACATTGATGCACGCCCATTCATTTATTGATTTGAAATGCATTTAGAGAAGGACACCTATTGACCATATGTGGGTTTGGGCTTGAGTGGGCTTAAATGATGCTTATATAGATAAGAGAGATACACAATTAATAAGGAAAGTCAGGCCTAGAGAACCCCAAGCAATGACGAGGACATCCACCAATGAGAAAAAAAAAGTAAGGAGGCTAGAAGTTGCTTCCTCCTCACAAACAACATGATAGAATTGGCTAAATGGTGGTTTTGGTTTTGCATTTTGTGCTCTTGCATTGGATGGGGCTGTTAATATTGTATATCTTGCTAATTTGATTTTGTAAAGAGATATTTGCACAATTTGGTGCTATGTATGTCCTTTGGGGATATGTGGTTGTCTTTCAAACTAGGAGATTATTTTGTGGGTGGTGTTTTTTAAATTTTTGTTGGTGGCCTAGACAGGATTTGTAGATGCCTTGTTTGGAACTTTACTTCACAAATATGTTTCTTTCACTATAAATGAAACATATCATATTTATCAATTAGAAAATAATAGAGACCATCTAAATTGTTAATATGCTTGAAACCTTTTCATGCATAATAGTCAATATAAAAATATTATGTGTTACAATTGTAACTTCTTATGTGGATGATTGACATAGAGTTAGACCCAATATAAATTGTTGAATGTGTAATAAATGTATAAAAATCTAATAGATATGTTTTTACTTTTTAATTTTTTTAATAATACATAAAGTAGAAAAAATAATGATAGACTCTTTCAATGAGACTTACTTGCCTTTCAATTTGAAAATATTTTTTGTTTGATTATTTGAAATTAATTTTTATTAAGTCAAATTTTAAGTATATTGAGGGTGGTTCTATAATGATAATAAGAGTAGAAGTCGATCAATATAAAAATATTATGTGTTACAATTGTAACTTCTAATGTGGATGATTTGTATAGAGTTAGACTCAATATAAATTGTTGAATGTGTAACAAATGTACAAAAATTCTAATGGATATGTTTTTACTTTTTAGAAATTTGAATAATACATAACATAAAGTGGAAAAGAATAATGATAAACATTTTCAAACTAGATTTTTTCCCCTTTCAGTTTGAATTTTTTTTGTTCAATTATTTGAATTTAATTTTTATTAAGTCAATTTTAAAGATATTTGTAATTAACAAAATTGAGAGGTGTTCTATAATGATAATAAAGTAGAAGTGTCAAATGTTGTAACAATGAAAGTTATAAAGAAAATTAAATGTGAATTAATTTTTACATCAAATTTTATTTATATATTCAAAATTAAAGATAGTATTAAATAATAAAATAACTCTCAGTAAAATATAAAGTAAATAAATTAAAAAAAAAATTATAACCACTGGATGTGGAATAAAGGTTATATTTTAAAAATTTGGCCTAAATTTAGGGACCATCACCCAATTCCGTCCTATTAGTGTCTCATGAGCTGGGTTGTACTATTATTATATTTAATATATGGCCTCAACCTCTTAAAAGCTTACATATAAAAAAAGTAAATAAATAAAATATTTATTTCAAATGTAATTTTAATTAATTTTATGATCTATTTTACTAGATATCTAATACAAAGAGTAAGCATAAGACGCATTATATCTCTTATATACTTCAAATATATTAGTTAAATATTATGTAAGGAGGGAGGATAGTTCAAATATATCATCACTTTATTGAAATTAAAATAAAAATAAATTATATTGAAGTACTAACTCAATTTTGTTTACAATAATCTTCATTGATATGAAGTTCATAATATATCAACTTGCACATGCCTGACGAATGTGTCATGTCTCCAATCATGTTATGAAAATGCTCTAAATATCTAACAATTATTAGAATCAATTTTGGTGCATAGATTTGATTTCTGGTAATTTTTAATACCTATCTTTTTGTTTGACTTAAGTGTGTAGTCCTTTTTAGTTATTCCAAAATGTTGAGGAATATCTTTAGGATCTTTGTCAAACAAAGATAAATTTATAATATCATATTTCTATAGCCTATAGTGAATCAATGCAAACCATTTCTAAATCATACATGCTTAAGAAAAAAATGAGTTGTATGAATCAAAAGAAACTAAACAAGAAAAAAGAGAGAGAGGGAGGAGGATACAAGTGACCAAGGAAGAAGGAGGACACAAGAATAAGGAACAAGAGACAATTGAAATTAAAAGAATTAAGTGAAAAATGGTTAGATTAACTATAAAAAATGGTTGAAAAATTATAAAGAAGGTAAAAAAATAATAGTTGAAAAGACCTTAATAGTTAACTTGAAAGAAAAAAATTAAATTAACAAGAAAAGTCCAATTTAAAAGAATGAAACAAAAATATTTGTATGCATCATTTATGTGTATGTATATGTATATGTAGATGTACATATGTACATGTGTATCTACGTTTACATATATGTATAGACATGTATATCTACATATACATATATGCACACGTCTCAAGAGTGTGAGGGTATAAGAAAAATATTTAAAATATAAAACATATAGAAATGAAAATAAATAAAAATAACAAAAAAAAAAGGGATGAAAAGACAACCAAACAGAGTCATTAAAAATAAATAACAAAGACAACAAGACTATGAAAATGTGAGAAGAAAATATCAAAGAATATAAAAGAACAAAGTGGAATCAAGTAAGAAAAAGGAACTAATAAATGAAGAAAATATTTATAGTAAAACTAAAACCAAAACATAGTGAAGAAAATTAAAAAAAAGAAAAAACAAATAAGACTAAAAGAAAGAGCAAGAAGGAAATAAAATCCAACTATTAAAAAAATAGAAGGAATAATACTAAATATAAAAATAGTTAAGAAGATAAATAGAAACACTAGAAACTAGATGGTCAAATTTAGAATTATGCCAATGATTAAACACAATTTAGACTAAAAACTAACAAAAGAGGCAATACCTTAGAGCAAGGCAACAAATTCTTTGGAAATACTAATGGCATAGAGGAAAGGAGAATGAATATATTGACTTTTAAGGAAGGATAATAAGGGAGACCAAGAACTACTTACACCACCCATTGTTATGATTGAGATTCAAGGGTTAAGTGGTGATTTCTATAGCTTATTTGAGTTTCCTTTTGAAGAAATTGTCTCTTCTTTGATCAAGATTTGAGTTATTCTAAACATATGTGACGTTTGGTGGAAGAGGAGTAGTCTATTGGGATTGATTTGAGTACCTCCTCAGGTTTTATCAACTTGGTCAAAAAAAGAAAAATTAACTATTGAAATTGACTTTTTAAAATTTTCTATTTTAATATGAACTTTTTCTACAATAACATTTGATTAACCTCAAAATAAAAATTTAAGTTGAAACAAATGATCATAAAGTACGAAGATATGGCTTAAATTTAAAAATCATCTCAAACAATGACATAAATTTAAAAATCATATTGAACAATTTTATAATTTTATATTTTATATGATAATTCTTTACTTAAGATTGTCTTTTGAACAATAAGTAACATGTATAAAAATAAATAAATCTATATACATTTGAAAAATAGATTAATAAAAACATTTGCTTCAAAATAATATATTTAAAATGTACATTTTAAAATATATTATAAAATAATTTATTTAATATCTACATTTTACAATTTAAAGATTCTATTGTTAAAGACAACCATACAGCCTTCAAATTTAGGCACATTTGCCATTGTCCAAGATAAAAGAGGAAACATGTTACAAAAATCTTTCAGACAGCAAACGTCATGGTTTGTTACCCGATGACTTTTCGTTAATGAGCCCTCGAAGGAGAAGTGAAGGGAGAATTTATTGACTGGATTAGCCATTTAAGGCATGATGGGGGAAGTGAAGGGGAATTGATTGACTGGATTAGGCAATTAAGGCGTATTAGGAAACCACAGAAGATCCCCGATTTTCGACGAAGTGAATAAGTCTAAGCAGTTGGAGTAACGATGAAGGAAACGACATATTCACGAACAGCAATTGCGCTTAAGGCTGAAAGCTTACATTATAATCCCTTTTCATATCATCACCACTTTCCCTCTCTGCCTCCCTTTTCTGAGATTTCATGGCCAATGCAGCTTATACATCGAGACAGCTCAGGGATACTTTTAGGTCAGGTCACACTAGACCTTTCCAATGGAGAATCGCTCAGATCAAGCAAATTACGAAGATGATCGATGAAAAGCAGGAGGACATTATGGATGCGCTATATCGAGATATGGGAAAGCCTCCTTTCGAGTCTTTCATTCACGAGGTATTGTTTTATAGGTGCTCTACCTTGCTTCTCATGTCTTCTTCTGCTCTTCTCCCATGCATGTTTGTCTAATACGAATCGTCGTGTCTACTGAACTTTTATGTATTGAAAGATCCGAACATGCGGTTTAGCAAGATAATGTCTGGTCTGATCCTTGTATCTTTGATGACTACCCTAGTTTCATCATTCTAAATTTTAAACAAACCTTTGATTTCATTGAGAAGGATTTGTTAGATGGCCTAAATCTCTAGACTTTTACTGATTTTGAGACTTGACAACTCCAAATTTCGTCTTTGCACCCAGGCTAAAGATGAATAACCTTTTGCATCCAGGCTAAAGATGAATAACCTTTTCACACGCTTTGACAGGTCTTACAAAACAATTTCATTGGAAGGATGTTAAAAGTGATCATCGTTATGGTCAAAAACTGTAGGATATAAACTAACAAAGAGTTTTTGGTAGAATACTCATTAGTAGTACAATTGCAAATTTGATTTAGCAAACTATATTGCTGAAACTTTCCTTGTCAATAATCAAAACGTGAGTGAAGTAATTTTTCAATAGAGTTGCGAAAATAATTTGAAAAAAACATATGATTGAGGATTGGGAGCAAAATGTTCATCAACAGACCTTTGGGTACTTGGAATGGGTAGTATAGGATGCTGATGTTGGATATGTGACATCGGTACATAATTCAGGACTCGGGTTTATTGCATTTGAATATTGTCGCCATAAGATGAGAGTACAGGAATGAGATTCCATGACTGGAGTTTCCTGGTGATTATGCTGGAGTGTCATGAAAACTGGAATTTGACTACTAAACCCCATTGAGCTTCTCATTAAATTGGTTATCTGGGCTCAAATGTACATTGCTTGGGACTTTCTGGGTTCATTCCTATATTTTTGGAGTAGGTCTTTATTATTCTGTACCTTGCATATTTATAGGGGAGCATCCTGGCCCACAAGCAATCTTGCATCACCCAAAAAGAGTTGTTTTTTTCATTTTAGATTGAGGTTAGGAGTTTAAAAAATAAATGCAAACATATATAGGTCTCCATGTACCTAAGAGAGTGTCCAAAGTGGGCATAGAAGCTTGAAAATATGCAATATTTGTGACCTATGTGTAAGGGCAATTGTGTTTTTCATTAAGGAACACCTTTTCTATCATTTCTAATGTTAAAATCATATAAATACCCTTCTTGACTTGGGAACAAGGAACGAGAACAGTCTTGCACTCATATTATTGAATGGTTACATAAAAATGGGAAAATACACCCTTTAGGCATCCACTTGGGAAAATTGAAAACACATATCCTTAGGTGGCCTCTTGCAGAAATCGAAAGATCATGTATTGGCTATGTGTTTCTTTTATTGATAATAATGTGTTGTTCATCAAGAGGGGAGTTGGATTTCCAAGAAACACGAGTTCTATAAAGGGAGGCTTGGGCTAGAGGTTATTCATTTAGAGTTGAGTTCTTCTCTTCGTAGACAAAGAGTAGTAGCAAGTAGTGTAGAAGAATTGCTTCTAACTCCATTTTGCACATTTGTAAAGCCTAAGCAGCTAATATTTTGTATTTGAAGAATTTGTACTTCATTTTATTGAAATGATAGAGCATGTGTGAATTTTCATTTCATTGAGAAATAGAAGGCAATTTATTTCTTGATTTATTCTTGTTGTTATGCTATATTTGAATGTTCGTTGGAGTAATCCTCATATGGTGTAAGAGAACATGTGTTTAGAGTTTGTTACGGGAGTCCTCTACATCAGATGATACTAGAGCTAGAGATCTTGAGTGTATAGATAGATCACCAAATGTGAAGCAATGAACCTTGGTTTGGATGGATTTTTTTGAGAGCACGCTGGTTGTCCTCCAATAGAGATTGAAGTTGGGTACAAGATGCACATAGTTCCTCCACTAAGAGTGTTGGTAGAGATAGATGTATTTGCACATAGTTTCTCCACTAAGAGCATTGGTAGAGATAGATGTATTTGAGTTTGCCGCAGATGTATGAGAACTTTGAAAGAGGTGTTATGTAGAGAAGTTGTGGAGCAAATTTCTTGAGTGCATAGGTAGAGTGCTAAACACGAGGGGACTTGTTCTAGGACTTGTGGCTGAAATGTGATGTTGTGTGAACCAATTGTTGATCGTGAGGTAGCTCGCACTTAAGGGTGTGAAGCATTTGTGGAGGGCTCAAAAGGATCATTGAAGGTGTTGAAGTCTTGATTGATGAAGATCTTGAAGCTGCAAAACGAGTTAATTGGTGAGAGTTGAGAGGAGCTCGAGAGATTGGTGCAAGTGTGGAGTACCACAATGGTGATAATTGGAGAGACTTGAGGCAATTCATGGATAAAATAAATAAATAGTGTGGGCTTTTGTTTTGGCAATCCTTGGTTATAGAAGGGGAGAAAGAGGAGATGGATGACTGTGTTTGAGAGGGTAGCACAAAAATCGAGGCAAGAGGTGCAAGATGTCTTGGTGGAAATAAAGCAGGAGATGAGAAATTGATGATGACGGAGAAACATCCTTTGGAGGACGCATATCTAGGAAAAGAGAATAAGGTTGATATAGAGTATCCAAGTATGCATAAACGTCCATTAATTGATTAGGAACTTGGTGAAGAGGGAGAGTTGCTTGAGGAAGAGATCAAGATGATTACTGTTAAACACTTAGTGTAGTATTGGAGAAAGTTGTAGCCATGGCGACTAAAGAGGATGAATAAGATTTGACCGCAATAGTTGAAAGTGAAAAGGTTGTAGATGATTAAGATGAGAATGAAGAGGATATTGTGGCAGCAAAAGAGAATGAGGTAAAATCTGAAGATGTTGTTCATGTTGCCTTTGTTTATAAGGTTGAAAGTAGGAGGGAGGGCAATTGCAAATTTGCATATGGGTTTTAAGTATTTGCCTGTAAAGAATGTTGAGGTTGCTGTAGGATATTGGTGGAGATGGTTGATTTGTGGTGGACGAGATTTCACAAAGGAGAGGAGAGTAGAGAGTATTTTGGAGGAGGAGAAGAGATAGCTAGTGGCAAAGGAGGTTGGATTGTGGTCAATAGGGGTCCACAAGAGGGAAGAGAAGAAGAGGGCACACTTGGTGGAGGAGGTCAACAAATGTCCCAGTTACGTGTTGGAAGAGGCGGAGGAAGAGGCTATCTGTCTACATTAATGATGGCATTTTCTGCAGGTTGTTTACAGCTTGAAAGATTAGTCCAACTACTTCACTCCATTTTGTGAGTCCTCACAATTTTTTCCCACCTAGCGTATCTGATGTGGGAGCATACAGGCCCACAAGCAATCTTGCATCACTAATTTTTTTTTTCCATCTTCTATTAAGGTTAAATGATTAAAAATAAATGCAGACATCTATAGGTCTCCATGTACCTAGGAAAGTGTCCAAGATGACATCAGAGGTTGAAACTATGTAATATCTATGGACTATGTGTAAAGGCAGCTGTATTTTTCAATAAGGGACACCTTTTTTAATCATTTATAATTTTAAAATTTAAAATCATAGAAATACCCTTCTTGAGGTGGGAGCGAGGTAGGGAAGAGTCATATACTCATATTTATTGAATGGTTTTTATATTAACAATAAGAAAATTTTCCTTTCTTGATTCTTTTACTCATTTGATCCACCTAATATGCCTTATTTCCAGTTGCTAGTCTTTTTACTATTCCATTTATTATCACAAATATTCTTGTTCCAGTTCAACAAATCTGAGTAGTGTTTAGTGTTAGTCTAGTTCATAATTGAGACTTGTACATCTAGGTGTACTCTTATTAGATTTAAGCATTTCAGATTTCAGTTTCAGTTTTACCAGCGGTTTTAGATTTTCAGATGTCTCACTAGTTGAGATGATCAGCAATTTAAGTTTCAGATATTTCAGCAGTTTGAGATTTCTGTTGAGATTTTAGATTGACTTCAGTTCTTAGTTTTCTATACGTGTTAAGTTTATTGAAATGACAGCAGAGTTATTGTTGGTCATATCAAAATAATGATGCTATATTTTATTACTTTTTCCCCTTATTCGACAACCTATCTTTGGCCAATGGGATCCACTACTTTGATAAGTGTAAACATGTTTTTGTTAGTTTGTTGCAATGACATGACAGCGAATGTTTTTAGGTGGACTCATTTCCTGTATTACTTGAATCGCTTTATTTTGTTTTTGGTCAATTTAGTTTGTTCTAATCCATGGCTGTTGATGATTGTCCTTTGTTATGCTGCCAGTTTATGTCTTTGTGACGTTATGATTGAGAAACTCTTAACCATGTTTCTTAATTCCCCCTGGTGATATTCTGGTCCATTCTACATCGGTATCTGATTAAAGTGCCAAATGTTTTATTCTGTTTCTTCTTGAGTATTTATTTCTTGACCAGCTGTGCATATTCTGTTTCTTCTTTTATACCACAGCAACTTATCTTTTCTTTGTTCCTATATGACATAATTTCCAATTTTGGTGAAATGCAGATATCACTTTTAAAAGCCTCATGCAAAGTAGTGATCAGTGGGCTAAAGAAATGGATGGCCCCAGAAAAGGTGACAATTAAAATGCATTTTTAATGTGATGAATTTTTGATTTTATGAGATTGATATTGAACATTTCATATATCATCAAATGTCAGCCTTTTGCCCTTTAATTGACGGGATCCGCAAAAGCCTGCCCTATGAAATTTCTTTATAGAAGTGTTATGTTGTGGAAAAATGACCGTGTTCCACTAATACACATGTGATTATCCAGTAAAAAAGTAACTTATACAAGTCTAATTCACTGTAGGTTAGCATGGATGTTTTTGGAATATAACAAGGATATCATTAATGACATACAGGTTGGAACTACAATCACAAGCTTTCCTTCATCAGCTGAAATTATACCAGAACCATTGGGGGTCATTTTGATTATTTCTGCATGGAACTATCCCTTTTGTAAGTAGAGTTACTTTTGCCTGTGTATATGCAATATCCTTTTTAATCTATCTATTTAGGACTATAGCTTTATATGTTTTCTTTTGGATTTTGAAAACGATGTCTCATTTGTATATCATAAATTAAGAAAGTGGGATACACTGATTATGAATCTGACCAGAACTTGTAAAAATATACCAGACATTTTATTTTTGGGTAGATTTCTTTTTTATAGCATACTTGTTAGAAGACGGGTTTTTGGACTGATGTAGTAATAGGATGACAATTAAATTAGTGTACATGAGTGAATGAATGATCAAAGGGTCACATTTTTCATAAGTATTAAATATAATCACCAGAATTTATGGGACTGGTATGTGGTACACATTCCTATATTGCAGTTCCTTGGCAACTATGTTTTAAGGTTTAATATAAACTGTTCTTTCCCTCATTTCCCGGTCCCATTCAATCATACACACATTTGGAACAAAAGTACAATTGCAAAACATTGTGAAATGCCAAAAAATAGGATGTAGTTTAATTGGTTTTCCTAAACCTTAGGTTTAAATGGACTATCACAATACATTACCCTCCCCAAAGCTGTATGCCCCAATCAAAACACTGTCAAAAGAACATGATTGCAGAGTACTGTTAAGATGTAGAATTGTTTTTTTGAAACATAGTAAGGGTCAGTCCCAAACAGTATTCCACAGGGACGTGTCCTTACAGAGATTTAGATGTTGCCACCAACGGCTCAGATATTGTGGACGGGATGTCCTTTTTTAAGCACCATACAACCGATTTCATTTAGTGCAAAGAAGAAAAAGCTATAAAAAATAAAGAAAGGAGGGAATTGTCATTGCAAATGTAGTACGGTTGTGACGTTCCCCAATGGAAGCATGCTATATTTTATTTTCTGACTTTTCTTGAAAGGAAATGAAACCAAACTGCAAGTACGAATTCTGATCACACTTTCACAAGTCCTTGATTCGCTAATATGAGTCCACAATTGCAATAAACATCAAGCTTTCGTGAATAATGTAATAAAACCCTAGAATGCTAGATGCAATCAATTCTGAATTAGGACATTCACATAACCTTCCAAAATGATATATTTGAATGGTATAGACATAAAAATTTGTTGGAACAATGAACAAGGAAGCTGGAAAGTAAAAATCAGGATTTATAAAATATTTTTGTGCACACAAAATGCTTTACCCTGATGGAAAGCTGCAAGTCACGCCTAGACCAGACCTTACTTAGATTGTAAACAGCAATAAGTTTGGTAACCATGGTATTAATGGTACAGCTGCTGCTCAGAGATGTACAACTGCTGCTCAGAGGTGTACAACTAGACATATAGTGCTGAAGAAGGCTGTAATCAGCTGGAAAAGATGCAGATCTGCTGGATATATAGCTGGAACAACAGTATATTATCAAATGTATTGTTCCAATGGTGGCGCAAGTCTGGAACCGCAATTTCTTGTCATTTTTACCCTTCAAAATGATGGTGCTAAGGTAAGCTTGCTGAGTGAAACACAAACTAATGTTGCATGATCCTCCCTCTAAATAATGTCCTACTGTAGATAATGCAGTTTCTGGATTCGATTGTGTGAGTTTTTTGCATTGACGTTTCGAATCACACTCCGTTATCCATCATTTTTGTTCTTTCAACTCTCTTCTCATCCTGATGATGGATCCCTAAGTGTGATTTGAAATACTGATGCAAAAAACCCTCAGACAATCAAATCCAGAAACTTCATTATCTATATTACATGAATTGTGGAAATTTCTTTGCTTTGATTGACACCCACCATGGGAGGGAACTCAATGTTGTATTAGTTTATATGGCTAGAAATATGGAGTGTATCAAATAATAGGCTTGGAAACATATGCTAAATGCCCAAATCCGATTGATATCTTCTTAGAGATGATGGTGCTTCACCAATAGACTGGTCCCTTATGTTGGATGAGTGAAATAATGTAATAAGCAGCTAGTATGACTGTTCCAATGCCCAGAGTGACTGAATTGTCATATCCCAATGTGATGTTCAGTTAGGATTGACTGAAGCAACTCAGATTTAACTCTATATGATGCTAAAATATTCACAATGAAAAACATCAATATAGGAATCTTCAAATATGAGATGGCAACAAAATCCGTAAATTTTCCTCTAGACCCAAGTTTTGCCTATTTGCTGGAATCTCCACTGAAACCCTTCAGGAATTAAGCATTAAGACAATGGTGGCAATGTATCAAACTGAAAATGTTTTGAAATCCTCAAAAAATCAGCACAAGGATGGAATCACCCAAAATTGGAAACAAGGTCTTTCTTTGGTTGCCCTTAGTTGAGCAAATTGCTCAAGATCTGAAAATTGGATGCAAAAAAGAGAACTTGGATATGAAACTAGGCGACTCCTTCATATGCTTCCCTAATCAGGCCCTTAGATTTAAATTTCCCTTAAGTACTTAAAAACACTTTTCATTTTAATTATTATTAAATTATTATGTTGCCTCTAAAATTAGACATTACCAGGGTCCACTTAAAATAATATTAACAATTATTCAGTCCAGAAAAGGGTACATAACATAGTATTTATCTTTTTAAATTTTTAGATGCTTTTAGTTTTCTTCAGTTATTTTACTAACCATTCCCACATTCACACGCCATTCCCCAAAATAATTTTATTTTCATTATCCTTGTAACCTCTTCACCACATCCCTCCATCTCCTTGTCCCAAAATCTCAAAGTAGGACTACTTTAATCCAACGATATTAACAGATCATCATAAATTACATTTATTATCTCCTAGGAAAAAGATCTTTTTTCACCTATTATAACTAGTGTCATCCAAGCTTAATTGTCATGATCATTTAAAGGATAAAACAAAAGAAATTCCTATCTTCCACCAAGTTTTCATGATGAGGACAAAAGGGATGGGGATGTATTTTTTGGATGGGTTTTTAAGGTCACCAGTTTTTAGTGGATAGCAATTAAAAAAGGGGAAATTTTTTAAAAATAGGATATTTCAAATATTCATATGACAACACATTCACAATAGTCTTTCAAAAAAAAGATTTATTAGTGAGGGTTCTATTATGGCTGCACCTTTGAATTGTGAGGGTTTGCTTATTGGATCCACATCCAATACAATTCATTTTGCAGGGATATGCTTTAACTAATGTTCCATGAGTGGGGGATAGTGTTGCATTTATTTCAAACTCCTAACCCTTAGAGCTTCCATGGATGGGGATGTTTTTTTTGGATGGGTTTTTAAGATCACCAGTTTTTAGTGGATAGCAATTAAAAAAGGGGAATTTTTTTAAAAATAGGATATTTCAAATATTCATATGACAACACATTCACAATAGTCTTTCAAAAAAAAGATTTATTAGTGAGGGTTCTATTATGGCTGCACCTTTGAATTGTGAGGGTTTGCTTATTGGATCCACATCCAATACAATTCATTTTGCAGGGATATGCTTTAACTAATGTTCCATGAGTGGGGGATAGTGTTGCATTTATTTCAAACTCCTACTCCTTAGAGCTTCCATGGCTTGAATGCCAAGCTTCCATTCTCCTTGTGTAGGCATATGCTTTCATCTTCAGCATTTTTTTGCCCCAATAAAGGCACTGTGCACTTTTATCTTCGATCCTAAAGTCAAAAGGCACTATGGACAACCACCAATTCCTCTGCTTGTTGAGAGGTAAGCCTATTCTTTTTGATTGGCTAAATGAAGTTTATGTGGAACAACACTTCCCTACAACTGAAGAGATACCAACTTGTGAAAGGAGATGGATGGAAACTATCATCAGTTGTTGCATCTTTGAGATTCCTTGTTCACCATTCGATAGTGTTGGTTTGAGCTAATGTAGCCCTACCTTTCTTTGATTCTAGTTTCTTATTAACATGTTCAAAAGTACTTTGGTTTTGAGATAACAACTTATATAGACAAAGAGCCTTGGTTTTGAAGAAGGGGGAATCATGATTCCAAGTAAACTTTTCATAAAATCAGAATTGTTAATCTTTCCCAGCTGCTTCAATTTTTCCAGAATCCATGTACTGATGAAAGAGGTTCTCTTAGTAGAGTCTATCAAGTTAAATTCTGTTTGTAAGTATGGCCATGTTTTAAATTTACCGTTTATGAATAAGTCATTGAATGACGATATGCCCTCATTATTCCAATTCTTGGTGGAGTAATCTTGCAGCAAGGCCAAGGGCTTACACTTTGAATTATACTTACCATAATCATCCACATAAATTTCATTGTACTCTTTGTTAATAACATCACTCCCTTCTATCAAACTCCTGCAGTACTCTTAGGCCTTCCAAATGCTACGAAAAACAGGTGATACTGAAGGGATAACATTGAATTTGGCAAAAGAAAATCTCGAAGATGAATGTTTTTCCACTTTTTGGCATTGTTATGAACTGAATCTTGTATATTTCTCCTTATAAGAGCTTTCTAAGGTTCATTTCCCTCCATAGCCTTTACTATCCATTTGGAAACTTACTAATATGATTATTATGGTGATCACCTATATATGATCTTAGTGAAATTTACTAATATGTGTCAGCACTATCACATTTTTTAATGTGCGCTATGGGTAAATGTCTAATGGTTTCTCAATGCTATTGACATTTAGAGAATTAGGGTGGATAAAGTTTGGGCTGATCACTTACAAGTATTTGAAATTCGTGTTAGCAATAAAAATACGTGAATAAATGACTACTAATGATTTGAAAATTTGATTGTATAAAGTACAAAGCATGGTCTGATTCTTTTGTTGAAAAGCTGGTTGATTGTCTATGATGTTTATTTGTTCAGTTCTATGATAAAAAACACGCCCATTTCCTAACGGAAAAACACAATCATTCTTTTAAATTTTAATTTTAATGTTTCATGCTCTTATAATAGAGACAGATACTAATTTTTGTTTTGTTTATTTAGTGTTATCCATGGATCCTGTAGTAGGAGCTATTGCGGCAGGTAATGCAGTGGTCTTGAAACCATCCGAGGTGGCACCTGCAACATCTTCTCTGCTTGCCAAGCTTATATCAAAATATCTAGATGGCACCGCAATTCGTGTTTTTGAGGGTAGTGTTGCTGAAACAACAAGTTTGCTAGAACAAAGATGGGATAAAATATTTTATACAGGTATTTGTGATGCAAGGAAGAATCTTTACACATCATTTCTTTTGTTTGTGTTATTACTCCACATTGAATCATCCAAATAAGTTACCCTTGCAATTCTTTTTATGCTTCTTATTTTTATGGACTGTAATGTTGTGATTAACTCAAAAGAGAATAATGGAATTTTGGGCTATGCCTAATATGATCCCAACAAGGGGGTAATCAGTGCCAATCTTCTGTTTACAAATTGAACTCTTTATAAACTAAATAGAGCATGCACAATGTTTAGTCGTGGAAATATTCAACTTGTTTTCATAAGGTTAATTCTGTCCTGTATCAATCACTTGTACAAATAATGCTGCTACATAAATAAATAGTATAACATCAAGGAAAGAGAATGTTTAGTCGTGGAAATATTCAACTTGTTTTCATAAGGTTAATTCTGTCCTGTATCAATCACTTGTACAAATAATGCTGCTACATAAATAAATAGTATAACATCAAGGAAAGAGCAGATCCATGCTACTCTGAATAGCATACTCACTATGCTGTGATATCATCCTCTGAATTGTTTTATATATTTACAATTATACACTATTATCATGTAAGAAGCATGACAAAGCTTAATTTTCACTCCATATCCTTGAATGTCGCCTTTGCTCTCATTATATTTGTTAATTAATGCTTCTACATGATGTGCTTAATGAATACTGTAATGGCCCTCCTCAAGTCTGCTCTCAAAAAATGCTGATGAAAGCTCAAGGAATTTCATCAAACAATTCACATGCAAGGGACGTATGACTGATATAGTATTTCAGCTGGCTTTAAATGACTCTTTTCCAATTTGCATCAACGAGAATCTTGTGCTAGAAGACTCCAAATGGACTACACAATGGCCTAACATGAATGTGCTACTAATTTTGACAATATTCAGTGCATATATATGATTTAAGCATGAGAAATGAACACCTACAGCCAACTGACATTTTTACAAACAGTTGGTATGCAAACTAACTAGCTGATAAATAATGATATTAAATTGCTTAAATGACACCAGCAACTATTATCTTTTTAATTGCAATGGAAATTACAATGCTCATGAAATATGGCCAAGACTTTGGCATTTATATGGATTACAAAATGATAACGCTGGTATAATGCACACTTACAGCTGAAAGCTTATAACACCCTAAAAAGCAATACGAACAAAAGAATCTGGTTGTAAATGGCTGTAATAATTTCCTTCAATGCTGCCCCTTCTGCTTTGCTTTTTTCGAACTGCTTTTTCGGCCTGCTTTTTCGACTCTGCTTTTTTCAGACTGTTTTTTCGGACCCGCTTTTTCAGTCTGCTTTTTCGGTTCCGCTTTTTCAGACTGCTTTTTTGTATCTGCTTTTTTGGATTGCTACTATGTTGAATCTCATGACCATATCTTTCAATGGCGTCAAGATTTCCAGCTTGAAGTGATTTCGTCCTTCAAACTATTGAGATATAATCTCCAGAAAATTTCCCAATTTCTTTGATATTTCCAAGCATGAATAAATGAGAGCTATCCTCTTTCTTTTAATCCCTTCCTCACTTGCTCTACACTTCCGTCTTGCCAATGTGGGATAATACATGACTTTTAATATTACTTCTTTTTTTCTTTTTACAAAGTCCATGTATGTACTCAAAAGGGGGACTCTTGATTTTTATAAAGTGACTTTATGAAACATTATAATATTTAATTTAAATAGTCATTTTACCATTGTAACTTCAAACATTAAAATAATATACAAAATAAACTCGAAATCCCACATATAAAAGCTCATTAGAAAGAGCCCAACAAAACGCATCTCATCCTGTCACTGAAAATTGAAGGCACTGCATCTCCCTATTGGCTTACTAAAAATAGTAAGTCTTCCTGACAATCCAACAAATGAACTCCGTTTGGCCTGTAATTAAATTTGACTAGGCCAAATAACCTCAGGATCCCTTTTGAAGTCCTGGTTAGCCCTCGGGACCATACAAGAATGGGCTAACGACAACATACCTCCAAACTGGCTAAGTGGGGGACATTACAAATACCATGTTCTCCAAAGCTTTTGAAAATAAAAATAATAAAACAAAAAGTTGAAGAGTCCATCAAACTCCTTGTCACCCTTGCATTGTAATTTGTTCGCTAATGTGACATGAGACAAGCTGAAGTGGAATTTTACTGAGGAATTTTCATAATACTTGGTCCTAATGCTAAATAGTAAATATCATTTCATGATTTCACCGCAGTTTGCAAACTCGTGACTACACTCCGTGTTGCCGAGTACTTGCTTTCTTTTTTGGCTGGGCGAGTTTTCACAAGTCTAACTCTTGGGAATTTATAGATAGAAAAAACATAGGCATAAATATTGAAGCAATGAAATGTTAGCTAAATTGTGATTTTTACAGGATCTTTTGCTATATAACGATGCATTTTTCTTTCAAGACTTTGTTTTTTAATTTAAAATATTTGGTAATTGAATTTTTCAAAAAAAAAAAAGTTTGTTTACAATATTTTAATTTACCTACTTTCTAAGTTGCCGAGTACTATTCGAGAATTTGTCAAGTTCAAACTTTTGGCCTTGCTCAGTATTCTTCATGTCTGAGTCTGCGAACTATGATTCACACAGTAATACGAACTCCTCAAAATTCAAAAACATGCATAGATAAGTACACCTTCAGGTCTGTTTTTCATTCCTTAAAAGAACTTACAGGCCAACCTCCAGATATTAGAATTAATACAACAAATAGCTGCATAGAAATTAACATGTACTATGTTTTGATTCTCTACAACTTCAGTTTCTCAGTCCTGTGAAAAACTTGTGTTGTCATTAAATCCTTCTATCTTGCTCCTATCTTTATATCAATTCAGATTAGAACCCAATCTTGCAAAAATCTGCCTTAATTACAAAAAGCATTATTATTGCTTATAAGAACACGATAGAAGATAAATCTAAATCAGTAATGCATGTTTACACTTTATTATATTTATTCAGCTAAATGAAATACGTTCACATTAGTCCATGAAAGTGAAATGCAAAATAGACTAACTCGAACCACTTAAACGCTAAGAAACTCATATTGAACCTATTTGATATTTCTGTTTAAGCTAAAAACACAACATAGACCAAATCCTCTATTTTTTTGTACACATGGTTGTACTTAACTGAGTGGATAAAGGAGTATGTACTCCAAATCTTGTTCAATGGAGGAACTGTTGATTTGTGAGCCATTTGAATATCCCTGGTATTTGTGTACGTTTCTTTGATCCCCTCTGGCTCTGTAATTGTGGAAAGAATCAGATAATAATAGCAGAACATGATCCATGGTTGGTCAGATTTCACTAAATTGTCACAATAAGTGGCTAACTTCTCATTAAATGGCAGTTTTGTTGAACTAATGTAAATTGAGAATAACCTTCTAGACTGAGTTTTCCTTATATTCAAGAGAAGGGCTATCTTCTGTTCCTATTGCAATGCGCAAAAGTCTAACCTAATGGAACGTAATGAAAAATAAAAGTGTTTTAAAGAGGTGTTCAAATCCCTTATAAATACATCAATTTTATTTGTTTTGAAAATCAGGTAAACTCACCAAAAACCTGGAAAACTCTGCAAGTACATGATGTATGATATCACCATTGGCATCTCATCAATACTCTCAACCATTAATTAGTTATCCAATACGGATGCCTCACTGCCCTGCAAGCTTGCATATATCCTACGTTCCCTGGGGATGCATTGCCACCCAAAAAGGTGAAGTTTCAGAAATGGGCACGTCTTGGGGATGGGTATGAGATGTCCCACCCTGTCCCCCTTTTCTGAAAATTCCTAGGAAATGTCCCGGAAACTTGGGGACTTTGGGTAATTTTTCGGGGACGTCCGTATGTCCTAGGGACGGTTGGGGATGCCTTGGAAGTCCCGAGGACAGCTAGGCGTCCCTGATTTTATAGACAACATCAGCATTTATAATTTATAAATTTTTTTTTTAATGTGTGCCCCTCCTTCCAAGTTCACCCTAACATACTCATTACTGTTTGGTAGTTAATTCCTTCTATTTGAGGTCCTCTAATTAGTATTTGATAACATTACATTAAGAGTCTTGGAATTAATGTTGCTGTTATAGTCATGCTACATACTTAGAATTATATAGCAAAGTGTTTGCAAGGTGCTGGGAAAGTCTGAAAAGTGCATTATAGACCTAGATCATGCACTGTTATGTCATTATCTGACAATACATTAGTGCTGGGTTTGTCTTGGGTTGATATGGGTCCTTTGTGGAAGATATGGTGAATATTGGAAGTTGCATCAAGATACCGTCTTATTGTAACAAACCTATATCATGATCAGAACTGTATAGAGGACCTTTTTGTATTAATGATAATATCAGTCCACTTAAAGGAATTGGAAGTGTAGTTTCAGAATTAAATGATAGTAGTGTGTTTCAATTTGGAAGGTGTTTAAATGCCATGGCTTATCCATGTCTTCATATGAATGTAATGTATATATGCACATTTCTCTATATATTTTATATTTTTTGGATTTTCCCTATATATAGCCATCCCCATTTGCCACCCCCTGCCCCCACTTTTTTGCCGTCCCAGAAACTTGTCCCTCCATCCCCTGCCGTCCCTGTCCCGGAAACTTGGGGGAACACAACATATATCCACATGCTTGCTTGCTTCCTCCTCCATGCACAAATCTTGTTTGGCTAGCTACTGACCAATGGTGGGCCCTTTTTTTGTCCTGAGGTGACTTGTTTTGTGGCTTTATTTTTCCCTTCTCATTGTCTTCTTACTACAAGCTTGCTCTTTTTTACCATATTGAATTCTTTCATCAGTACACTTTTTAAGGAACACTAACCTTACATTTCCTTCCTCCATTATTTGGCAAGTCTATAACAAGAACTATATCATGACAAATTTTTACTTATAGGAATTTGCTGCATGTTAAGTACACACAAATGCATGTCTGTACATACATACATAACATATGTATGTGTGTGTAGAGTGAGCATTGATGTTAAACTTTATCACTCATAAATATAAACAATATGTATGCTAATATTTGTAACATTCAGGGAGCGGCAGAATAGGAAAGATTGTGATGGCTGCAGCAGCTAATCACCTTACTCCTGTCACCTTAGAACTTGGAGGAAAATGTCCAGTCATCGTTGACCCAACAGCTGATTTAATGGTGGGTTTGGTTACTGGATTGAAAATACGAGTTGACTAGTTAAACTTTGTAATGATCTATAATTGACATACCTCAATTCTTCTATGTTATTTATAAAAGTTGGTGATTTTGTTGTCTATCTTAAGGTTACAGCAAGGCGAATTGTAGCTGGCAAGTGGGGAAGTAATAATGGACAAGCTTGCATTGCTCCAGATTACATTATTACTTTGGATTCCTTTGCTCCTAAATTGGTATGCCTTGTCAAGTCCGTGGAGGATAGTCTAAGCAGCTTTACTATGTGAATTTTATGTGTAATGCATTAGTTGTGATTTAAGGTTATTGGGTTTAGTAATTCTTGGGCTCTTTCCTTTTCATTTCAAAGGAGATGAATTTGTTTTTGATTACTGTCTTGCAGATAGATGCTCTGAAAAGTACACTGGAGAGCTTTTTTGGAAAGGATGCATTTCAAACTAAAGATATGTCCCGAATTGTCAATTTAAACCATTTTTCACGACTAACAAGGCTTCTGGATGATCCAAAGGTGTCAGATAAAGTCATCTATGGGGGTCAGCGTGATGAGAAAAAATTGTAAGATCTTTAATCGAACATTTATTTTCTTCTTTGATAAATTGATCTTGAGAAGTCGGACCTTTTCCCTTGTCATTTAGAGGACTTTGCTCAAACAAATGCTTAAAAAATTCTATTCCACTAGTATTATTGATTGTTGTCAGGGATTATTAAACAATGCCTAGATTTTTGGGCCCTTATGGCTTCAGGATATTTCTATTCAATGGTTTGGATTTTTCTTCCTTTTCTTACATTTGTGGCCAGTAAAAAAATTAATAATAACATTAAATGCCTCAAAACATGCATACAGAATTCTACAATGTTGAATTCTTGGTACTGCCAGGTAGATCTTTTGTTTGAGATGATTGCCGAGAGTTTTCTGAAATTCATCTGCTGTTTGATGCTTCAGTTTGGATCTGCTTCTTCAAATGTTCTTCTTTTTTATTCTGTCATTTGCTATGTCTTCCTATTTTGGTAATGCATCTATTATTTAAAATTAATGGTCTTCAGTACATTTTGTGTTGCAGTTGTTATGCCCCAAGTTTCTCCTGTGGTGTTCGAGCTATGGCTATGCTCATATCTATTCTTCTTGGCTTGACTTATTGTCTTCTATATTTTGGCTTACAGTGGCTTATGACTCAGCTGTTGTGCCAGCTTCATATGCGTATGTGTTTATTAATGATATTGATGAGGAGTCTTCAGCTGTTGCAGGAGGTTATGTGGTCATTCATTTGTTTGTGTCGTTTTGTTTCCAGCATTACTGATACTGTCCATGACGTCAACAATTGTCATTCTGACATATCGGGACTCTTATTTTGTTGTTGTTTCATTTATGTGTGAGTTCGTTCGTATTTGTAACGTCATCTTTTATAGTCTTGGTTCGACTTTTAGTTGTATCTGAGATAATCACAATATCACATTCATTCTCTTATGTTGTTCTTGATGCCCAACATGTATTGAGAAAAGATGGTGACTCTGACTTGAACGACTTGGAAGACAAATTATTGTTAGTATAATTCAATTGTGCAGATTGTTATGGTATGCTATGTGTGTATGCAGCGTACTCATATTTTCTGTGTTTTGAGATTATTTGTCTTATATATCTATGTCTCATCTAAGTTGCCATTTGGGATTCGAGTTCGAGATTCGTTTTTGAAATTTGTTCTAATTTTTTTGGGATAGGGTTTGGATTCGTTTTGGGTTCGTCTGTGCAAGAATATCTGTTTTTACTTTTTAGAAATACACACACATACACATGCAGCAGCAAATTAGTTCATAGACCACTGTGCTAATATTAAAGCAACATATCAAAATACACCACCATATCAATGTTTCAGTTCAAAAACAATAATGTTAACATTATCACAATCAAATAGCATCAAAAACTATCAAGCAAATTATCAACATTCTGCTGTTGCAAATTAGAAGCACTAAAAGTAATGTTATAGGCCCCTTTAAGGCCAAGTTTGTGATTGTTGCCATACTATAAGCTTCACACTTTAATTATCATACTGGATGATTCAACAAAAGCAGCTTTGGATCAGACTGGATGAAGCCAAGAAAGCAGGCTTTGGATCCAAATTTAACTACAGTAAAGATATCTTTAGATTTTGGTTAATCCATTGTTTTATACACATGTTAGCCTATATGCATGAATTATGGTGTATTATATACATTCCATAATAGACATGTGCCACTTTTATACATCTTGATTTTTCTCAAGTAGCATTTAATTCAAATTAAATATGATTTGTAATTTGAGTCTAATCATGCGCTTAGTCTGATTCTGAGTCTAATTTGGCATTAATCTTTTTTTTAAAATGTAAACAAAAGGGTATTTTTCTGAGTCTAATTTATTATGTCTGGGTTCCTGTGCTGGAAATCAAAGTCGCTCAAAATTCCTCTGAATTCTGCCAGGGTTCCTCTGAGAGAATTCCCAGCAGAATTCGGTCTCTGTGGCAGACTTTTGACAAAATCTGACATGGACCAGACTTCTGTGAGAATTGAACAAGGAACTCCCAAGGATAGGAGGGAATCTGGTAACTCACTGTCTCGGAAATTTGTGAGGCGATTCTCTTTTATTTATATAAACTTTGATCATTGGATGATCATTAAGGATTGAAGTATTAAAAAGGAGCAAACATTTTGCAATTGGGTTTGCAATTCTAATATGCGACCTTTCAGTGGGCTGGGTTGTTTCCGTCAGTGATGAGGGTTTTTCCCAGGATAACTTCTGATGTTGTCTATCGTTTTTGACTTGTTGCATTTCATTTGTTGCTATCTTATATTTCTGGTTCATATTTTTAACATATAGAATAAGCAACTTTTGGGACACTAATCATTATGCTTGCTAGATGCCTCTAATAGCCTCGTAAATGAGCATGGGCCACTTGAAGAGTTCAGGATGCTCAAAATTGTGCCATAAGACAAATTATTCCTCTTGTAGCAACTTCTGTGCATACACAAATTACAAATATTGGATAACAAGCAACGCGTGTTGACATTATTTGCTATTTTGTTTTTTTATTAATGGAGTCTTTATGAAATAAAGCCTTACGATAGAAACTCAGGTTAAATATTGAGATGTGGAGTTGGGATCACAACAGCTGGGGAGAGTTTTGAACTTACTAAAATATGAGTTGATAAAAAACTCATCTAGTACTACAATAAAGACTGCAAAAACTGGAGAAAATCTAAGTGAACTCAGTAAGAATACCATGAGCATTTCTATTATTAGTATTATATGTTGAGATGTGTAGTTGGGATCACAACAGCTGGGGAGAGGTTTGAACTTACTAAAATATGAGTTGATTCTCATCTAGTCCTACAATAAAGACTGCAGAAACTGGAGAAAATCTAAGTGAACTCAGTAAGAATACCATGAGCATTACTATTATTAGTATTCTGCATAAAAATACCTGAAATTTTGAATATTCTGATAATTTCTGCTCCTAGTTTTAAATAAATCCTTAGTAATCTCAAGGCTAAACCCTCATTTTTTTGGGCAATTCTGAGTTGTGAATATCATGTAAGTTATATAAATGAAACTTGTTATAGATGCTTAATTACTTCTCTCTAGGGCATCCAATGCCTTTTTGAAGGATCCAGAAACATAGTTAGCATAAATATATCAAGATCTTTATGATGACCCAAACCCTCTATACAAAGTCTGAGAGTTGTTTATTGGAGCCTATTCATTTTATATTAACAGCTTAAAGATTTAAGACAACAGGAGTGCAGTTTAACAAGTTTTGAAGTGACTTGAAGTAATAAGTACAAACAAGGGTCAACTATCTCAGCCATAGTCAATAATTGTCTCCTAACCAGAATGAAAAACTACTAAGGTAGATAGATAGATCTTTTAAAATCCACAAGGCTAAAAATAGCCTATGGGACATCCATCCTTGTAATAATGATCTTCTGCATTTCATCTGTTTCTTTCAGGGTCTGTTTGGTTGCTCGAATATTATTTGAGAATTAGCATTGAAAATCCTGGATTTTGGATTCTGGAACATGAAATTTAGATTACGGTTTTTGGAATTTATTTTGGGACCGTTTGGTTCAAACTGAAAAATTATTTGATATTCAGAATTTTTTATTCCAAGTCTGTTTGGTTCAAAATACGATTATATGGTTTAGAAGATGAATATAAAAATTACTGTGAGAGACGGTTCATATCTCCAATTTGTTCAAGGATCTGTTCATGGTGCTTCCAACTCCACCCATATCCTGATTTTCAACCGTTGAATCCATCCAATCGTTATTCTTTTTACAACGATTCTTCCGTTGGTTGTACAACATAATATTTTATACCTTCATTGATCCGTAAGATATATATTCGAGTCAAATTTGAAATAAAAATTTATTGATCTTTTGCCCTCTTTTTGATTTGCTAAGCTCCCCTATTTCAAGTGTTATATTTTGATTTGTTTATTTATACTGAAAATAAATGTGAAAATTATCAATGAACTAGTGTGAGAGAACAACGCATACACAAATTATAATCGCAGTATGTGGCAATAAGACATAGAAACCCTCGATCAAATATTTCTGCCTTTATTGAACTGAGGGTATGTTCATTTAAAATCTCATTTACAAAAATTTAGGTAAATTTCTTGTAATCCAGGCAAATTTTGATCATAGTGGAGATGTTGAATGGGATTCTCCCCAACTCCCACATTAATCTCTCGTTTCATTTGTTTGTGGAGTTCCCAGTGTTCATAAACTTCAGAGGTCAACTTCATGTCGTATTCGGAGGGTGTGAAAGCAGTTCCGATAGCCCCACTGACCAGTTGCTGCTGGCCTGTCATATTGAGATGCATGGGGAGTATAGTTTGTGAAGGGGTGTAATAATTTTATGATCCGCATCTTACAGGCTAGATATATACATACCTGCTCAATGCAAAGTCTGTCCAAGTCTTTCTCCCAGCTCAGATCTTCATTGCCGGGTACTATCTTCCCAATGGACCTGTTCATTTGGAAAAATGGGATTTAAAACGTGGATTGCAAATAACAAGTATTTTGATGGGAGACGGAATTCTTGTTTTGGGGGGTCAAATGGGGATACTGAAACCGCATTTCCTCAAATCCCAATTCCGATTTTGGACACCCAGACAATGGATTTGAAATTTTCAGAGATTGGACATGCCAATTCTTGTCTAATTCCAACAACTAAATGGGGCCTCAAGGAGTTTCATCTTCTTTGAATAAACTGTGCCAAGAAACAATTTTCACTAAATTGGTATGCTTATCTCTGATGTCCTTGGAGGCACTGTATTTCATATTGAAGTGTGTTTCTGATTCCACTGCCTGGGTATTGCAAAAATTACACACACTTCCAATGTGTCTTTAGGTCTTTTCTACCTCCCTATTTCATATCGGAGCTGATGAACATTGTTTCTTAAGTGAGCAAGAATAATCTTTTCTCTACTGAATATTAGCTGTTATGTATGCTTTTTGCTGATGGCCCCATGAGGGGTCGAATTCTTTTAAGATTATACTTCTTTTTTCTGCCTATCTTTTAACTCCACATATGCTTGTGGAACTTATCTATTTTTTTACCTTATCTCTTCTTATGCATTGAAATAAATATTCCATTTGCCATCCATTTGTGGTTTTTTCCCCTGACCTTTTGCATTGCTCATGATATTATTGAAAACAACTTTTAGATAACTAATGAGACAACCATTGCAATTGCTTCGATAGGTGCAGCCCCCATTTCACATAGAGTAATGTCTTTTGCGACCAAACCTCCTTTTTTGAACTTGCTTGTTATCAAGTCCCTTGAACTATCTCTATTTGTTCCCACTTAGAGTTTAATGTAATACTAGACCACAATTAACATAGAGCACCAGAAAAGCACTAAAAGCTTTAAAAAATCTGAATGGTTTTCCAATCCAATAACTAAGCCTCTTTGCATCTATTTTGGCAAGCATATAAAACTTTCCAAGCTCCCATAGTTATCTTTTTTCTGCAGCCATCTCAACTAAGCTTGTTGTTGAATCCAATCCCTGGAAACCTGTACTCCATTACTATTAAACGATTGTTGCCGTCAAAGTAGAACTTGTGCTGCCCTATTTTTCACTGCTGGATAAAATCATGAGTTTGGTCTTGCTGGTATTAACTTGCATCCCTACTGCTCTAAAAGAATGTTCAAGGGCATAATTATTCTTGCAGCCTTTGATTTGACATACCTTTGCTTATCCCTGTGAACTCTGTGTCAAAAGCCTTTTTGAAGTCAACAAAACAATAAAAGGCAGCTCCCTCGTCTTCCCAACCTTTTTAAACTATGCTCCACCAGATTTTTTGATCTGCTTCCATCCTAACCAGGGTGCGGGGATGTCATTTTCCTGTTCTTTCTCTCATACCCTTTTCTACGAAATTTGGAAACAGCCCCCAAAATTGCTCTGAGAGTGGCTGGGGACATATGAGATGGTGAAAAGTCCCCAGTACATCCCGGGGACTATTCCACTAGCCGGCTTGGGGACTTTTGGCCATCCCCTATGGTCCAAGCCATTTTTGGACGGCTATTTTAAAAAAAAGAAAATTTAAATTTGAAAAAATGGCTGGCTAGCCCACAAGGACACCCAAACCACAATCAGCAATACCAAACTTTAACCTAATTCTAAAATAACCCAAAATAAGAAAAAATAATCCATTTTTACATTTGCAAAGGAGAAGAGCAGCAAGTGAAAGAATGAACAGCAGTTGAAAGAGGAAGTTAGGCCATGCAAGCTACTTGATTTAGACCCCTAGACCTACCATTTACTGGTTATGGAAAGATATGTATTATTATGGACTTATATGTTTATAGTTTACTAGTTTTGTTATAGCAATTACATTTTAATATTTTATGTCATTTTATGCTTGAAACTTGGAGCGTTTGCTATATGTATGCCATGTATAGACAATGAAAGCGTATGATTTTTGTTAATTTCTTACAGATTTACATGTGAAATCTCAATTCAAGTCTAATGCTATGTATTAATCTTCGAAAATGTCTATGATGAATGCTTTATCAACATTATTATATAGACATCTGAAATTTCTCTCCATATAAATTTTTTCCTATTTTTCTAATAGCCATCCCTACTGTCCCCTAAAATTTGGCCCTAAAGAGTATCCATATCGGAAACATATCCTGCAGCCCCGAGCCATCACTGAAACCCTGCGGAGCATAATTTTTTATCATGCACCTTGAAGTAATTGAGCGATCAACTGTAGAGCGTCGAGGCCTAAAACTCTGCTTGACCTTTTGCTTGCATTTCCTTTTTGTTTCCTGCCCATTTGCTGAATCTTCTTTTGACCATGCTATCAAGATATTTTTGTAAATAAGGGGTTGATTATTAACATCGTCACCCTTTATAACTGGTATTCTTGGGCTAGTTGTCCAATTTCTTGGAAACCCTTACAAAATGATGTTGAAAATTCTCAGGGGTGCATAAGTTATCATCCCTGTTTTAGAAATTTTATTTGAAATTTGACTAAGTCGTGCCATTTCATCCCCCAATATTTTAGTGCCAATCTCAATCTCATGTAAGGTGAAAAGTCTTCTGTTGATCAAGGAAGGGGGATCCACTTCTGATTCTTGCTCATAAAGTTGTGTTGTATGTTTGAACTTCCGACTAGCTGAAATGCTATTTCCAATCTTATTCTTTCTTGTCTGAAGCTTCTTTTAAAAATTCTTTGAATTATTCTTTCTAGGTTAGATTAACTCTTGTTGCCTTATTCTCATGAATTAATCTGTTATCTTACTTAAAATCTGCTTGTACAACTTGATGATTACCTTCTGCTTGCCTGGCCCTTTCAAACTCCTTGTAACTAAAGCTTAACTAGGTTCATTAACTTGAAGTGAAGACTATAAATACTCTAATTGTGGTTGTGTCATTTACTCCAATTGATTGCATTTCTTTACTCATTTTTTTTTGACTAATCATTTTTTCTAATGGTATGTATATCCAAAACATTTTGCACCCTTAAGAATATTTACACAACCAAAGATAGGTGTGAGGAAAAGAGGAATTTTTTTCCTATTATTTTCTTACATGCAGTGATAGCTATAAAAATGCTTTTGACACTTGTGGTGATTATTATGGTGCAGGATTATTACACCTACTCTTTTGTTGGATCCTCCGGCAGATTCTTTGATTATGGCAGATGAAATATTTGGTCCATTGCTTCCAATCGTAACTGTAAGTTCTCATACGATATATTCATCATTGAGCATAAATGGGAATAAGGTGGAGAATGAGAAACAAAACAAAATGGGAATATAATAGTCAACGATACAAAGTATAAATCTGCACTATTCATAAATGACCAGAGATAGATTTAAATTAAGTTAGAAGCTACAATGTTACATCCCTCAGGTTTTGTTAAAATCACGATCAATAAGTCTTGTAAACATTTCCTAGGGAATCTTGGATCAATGATTTTGAGTGCTTGCACCTCTTTAGTTCACCTGGTTAGCTTTATTGATGACTGCTTGGGATCATTATTATGCAGCTATAGCACTCAATGTAAATTCAATTTTGAAACCAAACATTGTAAGTTGCCGATATACTATCCTGATTCCAAACAACAGAAGGCAATGTGGTACCCGTTAAAGCTGGTTTTAGAGGCCCTACACGAATTAGAGATGTAAGCTGAAAGAAGTTTGTAATTCACCCTATAAAATTTTTAATATAAGTTCATGCTGACAATTGCACAACTTTTAAGTAAATTACCCAATATGGGCAAAGGAGCACCCAGCATTGTGCATCATTAGCAATTAAATAGACATTGGAAAAAACCTAGATATGAATATGAATTTGATTTATTGTTCTAATGCTAAAACACCACTTAGAATGCAGAAAAATATTATTACCATGGCTAGGGTAAAATTAAATATCTGTAGCTTCTAAAAACACATTGCAGAATCATTGTTGGTGCTGTTCTAGAAATTCCAAAGAACATTGTTCCATATTTTTGTTTGGCTTGATTTTATTACCTCTATGACATGCACCGTAATTTTTGCTCAAGTATACTTCGAATATTTCATGAATTTTCTACAGCCCACCTATCTAATTAAAATTTATTTTACATAGATAAGGCTTATGTTGCACGAGTGTTGAAATATACCCTTGTACCTACCATTACCCCTTTGTCTTGCTTCTTGAAAGTTTGGAATTAGAAGATTGTTGTTTGTTTATGCAGTGTATTCTGGTGGCAACAAAAGTAGCTGAAACATCAAATTGGACTTCAATTCAACAAGCTTCCCTACAAATGCATGCAATTTGTGAATCTATTAAAAATATAGCTCAAAATGAATCCATTCACTGAAGGTAGTGATTGCTGATTTGAAAGGAAAAATTGTCCGTGAGGAAACCACATTGAATTCTTATATGATTTCATTAGGAGTTAGGTGATGTGCTTGGAAATCACAACTTTTGCATAGATTACAGTGAAACAAAAAATGTCTATTGGCTTGTCAATGTTGTGCAAAACAAATGCTCTCTTTGAATATAATTTCCTAAGCTGCCTTTTTATGCACCTTGCAATGTGTTGAATGTGTTTTATCAAATAATGGTGCCCATCTATTCTCCAGGCTCATTATTGTGTTGATAGGTGTTTGTGTGAAGGATATTATTTTTCATGTCATGCTTGTTGTGCTTCTTGTTTCAAATTTTATTGTTTAGGCTTATTTTCTGTTGCAAACTCATTCAATCCAATCCATTAAAATCCCATGTACCACACACATGGTCATTCCTATGACATGCTCAAAATTGGCCGCAATATAATGAGAAGTGACCAAGATTCTTCATTCCAACTCAGTTAGTGCAGTAAAATTTTCAATACCAGGAGAACCGGCATGGTTTAATAATATAATATATGGTTTATGAATAGATACATATTATAAATATGTATATACTGGTTTATCATACATTCAGACGTTGTAGATTATGTTCAAAATAAGACTAATTAGCATTTTAAATGAACAGGTGCAAAAGATGGAGGAAGCTTTGGAATTTGTTAATTCTCGGCCAAAGCCTCTTGCAGCATATCTATTTTCAAAGAACAAAAAACTAGAGAAGGAGGTGGTTGCAAGCATCTCTGCCGGAGGGATGGTTGTCAATGACACTGTTTTACATGTATGTTAAGCCACTTCCACATTTCTTTACTTGGTATTTCAACATTTCTATTCCACAATGAAACCCAAATAGGTTTAAGGAATACCGTGCCCGAATTTGTTTCATTCAAGTTCCTTGTATACTTGGACATTTTGATATGATTTTATTTTCTATTTGGTATTCTTTTTCTTCTCGCTTTTTATTTGCATCTGATGTCTCATGTTGATTATTCAGCTTACAAATCACAACTTGCCCTTTGGAGGGGTTGGAGAAAGTGGCATTGGAGCATATCATGGCAAGTTTTCATTTGACAACTTCAGTCATAAAAAGGCAGTCCTCTATAGAGGCTTTACAGGAGATATGGCGGCGAGATATCCCCCCTACACCAAGAAAAAGCAAAGTGTGGTGAGGTGCCTTTTGAATGGAGATATTATTGGATTAATATGTGTTCTTATTGGATGGAGCAGGTAGTTCATTGCAAGCAGACACAGCTAGAAGCTATGCTTAAAGATACAATGTCAATCCTTGTATCATTATTTCATTTCAATATTTTTTTAAAATAATAAATAAGTTATGTGCAAGGTATATGGTATAGATAATGATTGTTTCAGAAAAACTTTAAGATTAGCAGCTTGCTTTCATGATTCAGTGGATAGCTATATTCTTTGTTTGCAAGCATTTGTTTCTCGGGTTGTTCTTAGCTGGGGACGTTTGACATTTAATGGTCTCTTCTTCTATTGGCCATGTACAAACTACTTGCAGCATTTATTGTTCAAATTGATTTGACAAGAAGCCTGATATGATATTCATTTTCAGTGCTTCTGTTAACTATTTCGTGTATTCATTGTTTGAGATTTTGCAAATTTCATGGTGAGCTGGTTAGTAACAACCAATTTGCTATTATTTTAATAAGAAACAAGAGTTATAAGCATTTTTTATCATTCATTATTGAAAGAAATAAATTGCTATAATCAAGCTACCATTTTGTTTCCATCTCAATGACCATCACAGCTAAATAGAAATAATGATGAATATTTAGCCACATTGAATACACATTGCGTACTGCATGTTGAAAGTCTTGTTTTCAAATTCAATCCTGGTTGAGATCAACTTGTAACAAGCTTGTTGGCCCTTTTTCCTGATTTACTAGGTTAGATAGATGAAGCTGGCTGCAGCTAAGTTCTGGTTGTGCACACCGTCTCTCTATCTCTCTCCCTCTCTCCCTCTCCGCGCGTGTGTGTGTGTGTGTCTATATATATGTAATTTTGGAAAGTTGCCACAATCTTAATAAAAAATGCATCAGTTAAGCCTAGACAAGGTTCTTTAAGTTATATCTGTTATAATTTGGAGGTGAATCTGTCCTTTAAAAAAGTAGTCTCAAAGCCTGAAATATTGAAGCTTCTGTGAGGGAAATCTGTTTGAATTTGTTCTATTTCTCCTCATACAGGATTTGAGTTTTAGTGCTTTTTTTCATTGTTGGTACTATTTTGATTTTGGTGACCTCTACAACAAGAAGTTTAATTGCAATCCTTAAATTTTGTTCTCTTAGTTTTTCTCCAACAATTTTTGGTCTTTTTTCAATTTAATTTGTTATCAGTGATCCTGTTTTTGAACAGATGATACTCAAACCACTACAAATATTTCTAGATCTACTCGTGCAAGACTTAAATTGCTCTATTTAGTACATCTGATGAAAAATGGGTTTTACAAATGTAATTGACCATCGTGAAGAATTTGTATCATTAAAATTCCAAGCATTATGTTTTATGAATAATAAATCTTGGGTTTGTAGAAAACACACCTTATCTTATGACCATCTTTTACATCAATGATACATGTCGATAAGTTTGGGTAAGGGCAAAAGGATCACAATAATGGCAACATGAAATCTATTATCATGACAATCTTTTGGTTATTTTAAAAAAGAGGGTGGGTGCACAATATTTTTTATTAAAATTAGTAGCATAGAAAGAGTGCTTACCTATAGGCCTATTAATAGTAAAGGTGTTGACGGTTGCAAAATATCGACGATACACTAGTAGAAAGACTATTAGCCCACCTCAAGAGTGGGTAGACAACTCACTAATAGTATGAGGATGAGGTGTAGTTAAATGATGATTTCTTTCACAACAGTCTAGACTATGCTATAATCAAGATTCCCACCACAAGGAGGAGCAACTCAGACACACTATTTGAAAAATTGTCAGCGCAAAGAGCAAAGGGTTGAGAAAGGTGTACATTGTTAGTTGAAGATTGGAGGAGAGAGCAATAAATTGAGTAGAATCAACACAACTAGAAGGTTTTGCACCAATAGGAGTAGTAGTATCCATAGGGTTTGAAAAGGCTTAGTTTGTTGCAAGAGCTTCATCTAGATTTGAATCGGGAGCTTCATCCTTAAGCACACTTGAGGTGTAGTATCGGGAGGGTTGACCACATAGGAAGTCACATGCTTGACCTTTGTGAGCATCACCTAGATGCAATTAGTGTTCCATTCATTCTCATGAAAGATGGGTTTTTGTGAACCACTAGTGATTCATGAAACATGGGTCAAGGAGTTTGACTCAAAAACTACATATTAAATCTTAATTGTAATATCACAACTCTATCTTCATTGTTGACCTACGATGCTTCATTAGAAAAAGAATCAAAATGTAGAACAATCATATGTTCACCATTAGTGTCTTCCCACTATGTAACATCACTCTTCTGTTATAGGAGAGAGTAATCATTAACCAAATATGACCATTAGAGAAGCACCATCAACATTGAAATGTGATCCCCTCATAATCCATCACTTAAGTCCATGTCAATCCCTCACAGTGAGAATGCCATCTCTAGGGAGGGGTATGTAGATATCACTAAACACCAAAATGTGTGCAAAGGTAGAGAGACCAAAGTAACCACAATCTTATCCACCTTTACGAAACAATAAATAGAGTTGCCGATGACCTCAAAACATAAGCTGTCCCAAAAATGAAGGGGAAGATTGTGAAGATGAAACCACACAAAACACACACTGAGTGGTTTCGAAAGATAATTAAATAAGATTGTTTAGGCTTGATGGAGAGAATGAGTGCCCTAAATCCATAAACTGCTTAGCATGAAATCACATTGTTAAAAAGGTAAAAAGATTATTAAAAAATTCCTTTGCACAAGGTTTACCAAAGATGTTTTACATCACATCCTAGCCACACACCACCATTGGGGATGTCTTGGCATAAGCAAGAGGTCAAGATTTATCATTTGAAGGAGAAACTTTCACAGCAAGAGAAAAACTATATCCACCAACAACACATACAGGCTTTAGGGGAGGGAACCCCTCATTTATTGCCTTTGAAAGTCTAGTACTAGGTCTTTGAGGGGGGTGCCTAGTGGACGCTATACCAACATAAACCCTACCATCAATGTAAACATAATCTCTAGCCACAAGTGGAACACCCTATTTGTCGATGGTTTGATTGTGATTGGTAGAGGGTTGAGATTGATTTAGAATGGATGAATATGATTGAAATGATTTTTCAATTTTAATTTGGGAATAGGAGAAATAATTAAATGTAGTGTTTGGTGGATGGAAGAGCAAGAAAAGTTGGTTTATTTTTGGATTGAATGTGGTTTAAGATGGATTATTAGAATAAGTTTAGTTGATTTTGTATATTGCATTTGAATGGGATTATAAATAGCGATGAGAGAGTTGATTGAGATGAAAATGGTGATGGGATGCAAGATGTGCTTTCAAGGTCTGTCACATAGGAATGCTATGACTTGCTTGCTTATGTGTTGTTTATATATGATTCTTTGCTTGGACAAGGTTGATGTCAATGTAAATGCATAGATCGATCAATATTTGTTATTGAGTTGTGATGATAACGTGATGTATATCTTATGCTATGTTAAATGCACTTTACAATTTTGGCTAGGGGAGACAAACTATTGATTACATCTTGATGCCACACGTATGGTATTGTGGCAATAGGCATTGATGGTATTCAAATGTAAATGTGATGAATGAGACAATATGGAAGTATGATATTGATGATTTGCAAATGACCACAAAGGATGGATTATGTGATGGATTGTTGAAACAATCTTGCTTCCATGTGCATGGAATGAATAGGTAGAAAATTTACACATGATGTTCAGGAGTGCGGTTTCCTTTCAATTGTTTCCTACAAGCACTGGAATAATTTTTATGGTAGCAAATTTACAAATGATGTTCATGAGTTTGGTTTCTTCCAATTGTTCCCTACAAGCACTTGAATAATTTTCATTGTTAGACATTGTTTGCTCTCTTTTTTTCTTTTTTTCTTTTTCTCTTTTTTCCTTTTCATAATTTGGATTCAAGTGTACATGCTAGCCCAATAATATTGCATTGTATGTAGTTGCTTCATATGGATCATGCTACTAGTATTATGCTCTATTAATATTGTCTTGGCTTCGATGATGGCTAGGTTGGCTACTTTTGAGGATGATGTATATTGGTGGCTATGTAAAAGTTTACATGAAATGGATGTGGTATTGAAGATACATGAAAAGAGATTGGGTAGATTAAAGGGGTGGATGATATATACGGGTGTAAGTATTATGGGGCAAAAGTGAATTAGGACCAATAAGCTCACACACCATGTTTTATTATGAGATTTTCACTTTTGTTTGTTGTAATAAGAGATTTTGTTTTATTGTATATGGAACTTATTGTCTTGGGAGATTGTGGATAGTGAGATGCTTGAATGTTGAGAATTCAGGTTAAGGAGAGAGACTATTTGTACTGCTAGAATTTGGAGATCTAAATTAGTTTTATATTCCATTTTTTTAGGCTCTTTCTTAGATATGGGGCTACTTGTATGCAACATTACTGCATTTTGGGAACTAAATGGGTTGTTCATAATTACACTTTTGATATTACATATCATTATAATTTTGCATTAGGGGTGTTTAAATTTTGAATACTCAAATTTGGGTGCCTGTATGAACTTCCAACATTGAAATTTTTGGATATTGGGACTTTAGAGTTGGAAGGGTGGCTTCAATTATATGAGCTGGTTTGATCCATATAATTTTTTGTACCTTCATCCTGTGAAATTCATAGGATTTTTTGATGGAGGTACTACATAAAATATTTGTAGCTACCCGATACGGGAGCACAAGCCTTACCATTGAACCTTTTCAACTAAGAGCCAAGGAATAAGTGGTATCCATTTCACAAAATTCACTTGGGGAATGATCAATTTCAAGGTTGGAGCCATGCACTCAATGAGACTTGATCCTTGGTGGATTCTTTAAGAAACTTTCAACTTCACCGGTAGACCAAAGGCCTATTGAAAAATTCATAAGATTTTAATTTTTCATGCATGGGGAATTTTTGTGTTGGAAGTGTTCCTTAGGATATGCGAATGCATCCAATTCTATTTTGAATTATGTTTTGTGATGCCACAAATCGATGTTGTCTCTAATTCCCATGAAGGTGGTGTAAAATTCATCATTAAGAATAAATCACACAGTGAAGGATTTTGGAGATGGGTGGTTAAGGTTGGTGATAAGATTGAGTATTCCTAGTTCTTACCTCCTTGATGGCTCCTTTGTTGCTTTGTTATTTTGTTCTCACTTGCTCTTTCCTAGACACCGTTTGGTGTCTTGTAGTCCGTTGCTTCTTTGGTTGTATTCTCTCAGTCGCTTAGACCCTTGGTAGTCTATTGTTGGACATTGATAGATTTATCTTATCTTATCTTATCTTATGCAAGTGATGGGTTGAAGAGATTAATCACAGGGATGATGCAATTGATGAGGGGGTTTATGTAAACAAGATCATTAGAGGAATGCACGGTTTTTTTAAAGATATTAGGAGAAGTTATACCAGTGCTTGTGGGAGTAATATCTTTAATTTTTTCAAAAGAAGATTTGGAGTTATTAATTCCTTAGTCATGATATCCTAGTCCATTTCCTTTATAATACATGATTTTCCACATGCAAGTTAACATAGGATACATTTTAGTATGGAAACAATATGCAAATTTTCATTGGATGGATGAATAGTATTAAATTTTCATATGCCTCATTGTAATGAAACCAAATCAAACAAAGGTAGTGGGACTGGATAAGGAATGTGATGTCTATTTTGTTATAGTGACATATTTGATTTAAGCTTGGTGTGCCTGATTGATTATCTCTTGGTTGTAGTTCCTCAATTTCAAATGTTTATATGTGGGATATGTTGCCACCCTATTTCGTTTTATCCCATATATCTTTTTTTTTTAACTCATTTTTTTGTATGTGACCATTTTTACCCAATATCGATAGTAGATTTGAGAAATCTTTTAGGTTCCCTTATGTTGTGTTTCCTAAGAACACTTGATTAATGTGTTGTCATCTAAATTTATCTTTAGAAAATTTGGTTTTGAGGTAATATTCAGGCTTATGATGGAGTTATTCATTGTAGGTTGGATTATGAGATGATCAATGTTTTGTGCTTGGGATGTTATGTTTTGTATGTTCCCTATGTGCTCTCATAAGATGCTAGGCCCAATAAAATTCTTGACACATTTAGATGTAACAATTTTTTTTTGAGTCCATTTGCTAGCCTAAACCTCACCTTCTTCCTTCCATTTCCCCTTTATTGTTTGAGGTACATTGTATGAACATGATACTCAAGGACCAAGTTTCTTGAACTTTAGTCCTTAGTTTGTACATGGAATTTCTCACTATGACCTTCCTTATTCATTGGTTTTTAAGTTCTATACTTTTTGTTGAGACCTTTGAAACCCCTAACCTCCCCTTTCTTTCTTTCTTTCTTTCTTTCTTAGGTACCGGTGATTACCTAACCTTGAAAAAATGAACTTTGACCTTGGTACCTTCTTCTTAATGTGCTTCATTTTATTTTCTCCTCATTTCTCCCTCTTTTAGATATGGGGCCTCCAATGAAACCTTACACTCTCGTCCTAGTTCTCACATGTATATTCATGTTGGACCCATATTCCCTAAAAATATCACTTCCTTGATCCTCATTGTCTAGCTTCCTCTAAATTTCATATCCTTGCCAATTCATCATCTCAATTTCATTCCCACTTTCAAAGTCTAGTGTCCACATCTCATCAAACCCATAGACTTTATAGGATCTTAAAACTTTTGAAATGTTCTTTGATTCCCAACTTTTATTAGACTCATAGACCTTTTTTCTTTTAATTCCTTTGGTCCTTATTGTATATTTCCAATCTTTCACATGACAACCTTTGGCTATGCTCTGTACTCATCAAATCTTGCAACTATTTTCCCTACCTCTATACAAATTTATTGATCCTTATTGGATCTAGATTTTGGCCAAGTATATGAGTAATATGAGACCCTAAAACTCTACTCAATAATTAAGCCAACTTCTCAACTGTTAAGACATTCCTTCTACCAAAACTAATGAAACAAAATTCTCCAATATTTTTAAGTTTGTAGGTTCTTCTCTACAAATTAGTAAACCAAACATGAAATCTCTAATATTACAAAGAGTTGAGTTAAAAGTCATGGAAATGTTTTACAATCATGCTTTGAATGGTACAAATGAATAATTTGTAGGCTCTTTAGCACAATTTTAGTTGTGGGTTAAGGAGGATTAACCTGCATTATGCATGGACGCCCCTTGTTTTGTACTAGTTGGATTTTTTTAAAATTAATTAATTTTTCATCCCTTTTTTTTAAGTCATGTTTTCTTATTTATCCTATGAGTATCGAAAAACCAACCCCAAGCATCTCAGACAAGAATATAGAAGTTTGAAATGCAATCTTTTAAGGGATCAATGACAAGTAGTAGAAAAACACACGTGATCAGTAATAAAAGATGTACAAAGTACCCATAGATTTTTTTCCCATTATTGGGTAAAGGTATTTTTCTATTTTGATGATATGAGTTTCATCCATAGACATGCAATGAATCATTATAACCATTAAATAATAAATATATATGGTAGATTAAATAGTTTTGATTAAGTAAAAATAGGTTTTGAAAGGACTTGAAACCTTGTACAAAGGGACAAGAAAGATATAACAATGAGAATTTTAAAAAAACTATAGAAAACCACCTAACAAACTAGAGGGACACACCAAAGTTCCCAACAAGAGGAAAAACAATCCAAGAGTCCACAAACCATTAAGGTTTACATTTTGGTCAAGTCTTTGAGAACGAAAAAGGCATATCAAAAGAAGGTTTGGAGGATTTGCCTTTTTTTCCTTTAACTGAAGTTCAACCATGCTCCACCTTTCCTGCAACTTTTTGCCAATCCCCACTAACCCCCAAAACCCTCGCAGTGGTAGAAGCACCAACAATAGTGTTCTAGACAGAGTCATCAGCAAAATGGACAACAACAACATTCTAACTCAAAGCTGCCAAAGGGACATCAAACGAAACAATAGAGTCAACAACAAGAGACAAATCAACATCAACATTTTGAGTCAAAACTATCATAGGGACAACATGCGAATCACCAGAGACATCAACATAATCCTCATCCAAAGTTAGAGCAATATGATAAGAGCTATCAAACCCATCCACATTTGAAGCTACTTTATGAACCATATAGTGATAATCTAAAACCCCCAACCACCAAGAAGGTGATTTCTTTGATCTAACCTTGTCAAAGGAGCATTGTGTAGCGAGATAGTTGGTTTTATGACATTTCCTACATCTAAAAGGATACCTTCATAATCAAGAAGTTCAATCCAAGAACCACTTGAAGAAACCCCTTAGAGACATCCATCTCCACAAGGATGCAAGCGTATGTTCTCCCATAGATATTGGAGGAGACCGAATCAACCAATAAGAAATCCCCAAGGGCTTCCCCCACAACCTCCAAGATTGAGTCTTGCCAAAAGTGAAGGGGAAGATTTGACAGTCTAACCCAAAGAGCAATCTTATTAAAGGATTCAACGGTTAGATTAAATGTTGGATACCAAGGTTTGGCCATCAGGGGGATCCTTTCCTCCCAAGAGAAAACATAACACAAGATGAAATTTATTTCATCAGCATTAGCAAATTTCACAATAAAAAATTCCTTGCCACAGGGTAAATCTAAACTAAATCTAAAATGATTGGTTCCCAAAATTTGGAGATTCAAGGATGCAAGCCTGAGAGAGAGGGCCAAAAACCCCTAAACAAAAAATACCAGTAGTAACAGAGAAATCATCCACATATGTGTTGATCTCATCAACAATGTCTAAATCAAGATTAAGCACAATCAAATTACTTATAGGAACGGGCACAACCGCACAACTAACCACAATAAGATGAAACCCTTTCCTTAGAACCGGAACATTAATAGCTCATTCAAAAGAAGTCACATTTGCATAAGAGATAGTAGATCTCCTCACAACAACATGAGACACATCAAGACAAACATGCACAACATGAACAAATGGAGTAATAGTTTTAGGTCCTGCAACAATGACCCTAGCCACAACGGGAGGGGGCACAAGATTCAGGAGGGTAGAGGAAGTTGCATGAGCATATACGAAAGGGAACCAAGTTGCAACAAATGGACCAGCAACCTCCATAGCATCACTGGCCAGAGAGAAATGGGTGGGCGTAGGAGTTTGAATCACTGCATGGGCGGGAGCAAGAGCCATATGGTAGATTAAATAGTTCTTAAGTGCTTCCATATTCATTATATATATTTATAGATTTTTCCTTATTAGTTATCCAATTAGAAGATTGAAAAGTTCTCTCAAATATTTTTGAGATCTTTTGAAAATAAATAAGGAAAACCATACATGTTCATGGATTGTTAGGATTTATGTAACTTTCTTTTATTTCAATTAGTTAATCTTTTGTTTTTATAGAGCCTAATTTGTGCATATCATTGGAAATACAATTCTCTCTAATATTTTATTCAAAGTATATCCAAGAGTTTTAATTATTATTTATTTTTATATGAAATCCATCACATTGTTGTTTAATGTGATATATGTATCTATTTTCCTGGGACTTCACTTTCCTTTAATCCTTTCAAACCCAAAAAATCAATCATAAACACATCCAATATTGTATTGAAACGATAAGTTTGTGTTGACCCTAAAGGATTTCATAGTATTTTTCTCTTACTGCAAAACACATAGTCATTTACAAGGCAAAGTTTGTTGGTCAACACTGTGAACTGAGCTACTCTATATAGGCTGAGCAATATAAAGAAGAAGTGTATACATTCAGTAGTTTGCAAGTAGTAGTGACTGCCAAGCAAATCAATAGTTGTTAAGTATACAATGGTTTCTGAGTTAGGCAACACATGAATCGAGCACTATAGAAGTCAACCAATACAATAGAAGCTGAGTACAATATGCATTGAAGGACAACATGAAGAACACGTACAACTAAGCATTAGAAGGTATACGTGCCGAGTTAGATTGTTTTTGTATATATTTTGGAATGACACAAAATCTTATGTAAACCATTTTTGCCAAGTTAAAGACACATTTTTATGATTGGGGAGTTAATCAAGGAGGTAATTATGCTTGTAACTACACATCATTAATCTCTATGCAATGAGATCAACTAATCAAATTATTGGAAGGACTTAGTGACAAAAAGGATGAATTTGGATAATTTCTTGAGATCTAGAAACTTCTAAGATGACTATTAAAGCACAATTCCAAGCTAGAATTTTGTTGTTGAGAGTTGAAGAATTGCATATGTGCAAAGCTAAGGGAGGATTAGCAAGTTATGAAGTAAGGTGATCAAGTAGTACAGAGAGCACTTATTTTATATAAATCAAAAAGAGGTGATTACATATTGTAAAGAGGTGATTTCTCATCAAGATTTAAGTTCAAACCAAAGGATCAAGGTATTGTTACATTCTAATAGGTGTATTAGGGTGAATCTTTTAACAAAGTGGTCCTAAAAGGCCTATGTAAATCTCTTGGTAGAGTGCTCACTTAATTGTGAAGTTTAAATCCTTTAATCAAGGTAGACTTAACAGTCTTGTAAGCTCGTAACAGAGAAGACCCATCATAGGGTAGAACATCATAAGTGGTCAAACTTTATAGCCCTAATAGTCACACTTTATTGCTGTAGTAGTGAAGATCTTGTAGGTGCCATCTCCACCTTCACCTTGGAGAGTTTCTACGTTACCATATCTGGTGTTATGTGTTGATTATGTATTTATGTGTTTTATTCATGTAAGTAGATGTTATATATGATATTTTATGAAGTTGCATGTTTGATTACATACAAGGTTAAGAGAAATGAATGGTGAATTAAGTGTGAACATAGTTTATTTTTGAAGTAGTAAAAGTTTTGAAGATCCTGGTTCACCCCCCAACCCTCTATGTATCTTACTTTCCCCATTAGATTTCCAACAATTAGTATTAGAGCAATGTTCTCTAAGAAAGAAGTCTAATCACTTGAGAGTCAAATATCTAAGCTGGGAAAGGTGATTGAGAATCAAAAGCTTGATTTATAGCTTGCATTTGAGAAAGTCAAGGTTACAAAGGAGGAACTAAAGAATTCCTTGAAGAGAAGGAAGGATATGGAAATCCAGTAAAATGACAAACACTACAAGGAAGAAAGCATTGAAGACTTATGTGATGAAGGAAGATCTAGTGAAATTGATGCACCGATAAGAGATCTATTGGAGAAGAACAACATCCTAAATGAAGAAGTAAGAGCATTGAAAAGAGAACATGAAATACAATCAGTGAGGCTGTGTGAAGTTACTGAACAAAAGAAAAAAGCAAAAGAAGACAAGGTAATGGATGATGAAGACAAGAGGGGGGGTAAGTGCACCAAGATGATGTACAAAAATGTGCATATCCCCGCCTCCCCTCACAAAAAAAAAAGTGAAAATTTCAATAACCTGATCGGCTTATTTAAAAGTGAAATATCGGCCAAGCTTGGTATCCAAGCCTGGTCATTATAATTTACAAAACCCGATTGGGTTATAAATTAATATAATTCAAAAAACTCACTCAGGTTTTTTGAATTATATTAGTTAATAACCTAATTAGGTTTTGTAAAGTTTATATTTTTACTATTGTTTGCATTTGAGGGCATTTTTATACCCTTAAATGATAGCGGCAACATGAATCGCATAGGAGAACACCAAAACCTAATCGTGTTTACTATAGAAAACAATTTTCGATTGCATCTCCATTCATAGTGTCTTGCAAACAAGGTAAGTCTTCATTCTATTCATCGTTAATGTATTTATTTAATCAAATTTTATAATTTGGTTTTGTTATTTATAAGTTTTGTAATTGTTTTAAATTTTTTTAATATAGATGCATCGAGGAATCCAAGAAAATGAGGGAGAGAAGAAAGACCACCTCCTATACAATCAAACCCTCCACCCATCATGACACAACCACAAAACACTCCCCCCGTTGTGACGCAACCACAAAACCCTCCACCCATAGTGACACAACCAAAAAACCCTCCACTCAATGTTCTCATTCAACAACCACCACTTCCTATAAACTCTCAACGTATACAATAACATCATTTAACTACTACACAAGAGGACCTCATAAACTACCTCTCACAAAATAGTGCTAACATTACCCAAATGGTCAATAGGTTGCGATCATCTACACTTGATCACCACTCAACCCTAGCGAATACACTTGAACAAATGGCCCAAAATACAAATGAGGTGTCTAGGGAGGTTACGAAATGGGGTACATGGAGGGATAGGTGTCATGCATTTTATGTTGGTGGGTTATAATATTAGCAAGTGAAATATAAAGACATAAAGAAAGGTACTATATGTCCTCTTTTCACTGATCCTATATCTGACAACTCCCTATTAGACACAACTATAACTTTTCTTATTCATTGGTGCACTCATGCTAGGATGAGATCATGTTTTTGGGATAGGTGGTATATGATATTTGACCTACCACCATGTAATAATTATGAGGTGCCTCTATATTTTTTGAGAAAACTATATTGTGAGTTCATCCTTGGTGAGAAGAAAAATTAATTTACATCCATCAGTTCTAGGGTAGAGGGAGAGGCTTTGTGTAGGAGAAACTTGGGGCTCATAAGGTGGTACCAAAACATGAGAGGAGATGTACAACATGAAAAACCATGCCTTGTGTTGTGCTCACATCAATTGTAAAGGAGTTTATTGATTTATAGACTACAGCGTTAACAGATGTTATCATTCAACATGGCTCACATTTAAGTAGTTTTCCTTCACCTATGACACCCCGACCATCATCAGATGCACCTTTAGGATCATCAAAACATGCGAAAACTCCATTATCATCACCTATGGCACTAGGGTCATTAAAACATGTGACAACTCCATCATCATCACCTATGGCACCTTAGTCATCACATCCTACTATAGCTCCATCAGCATCACCTACATCACCAATGTCATCCACTTGTGTCACCTGCCCCACTAGTGTCATTTTGTCTTGTGTCACCTGCATCGCTAGTGTCATCCTCACTTATTTCACCTGCATCATCATCACGTGCATCATTACAGTCTTGGAGGTCTAATCAACATTTTTGTTTTAGCTATCAACACATGTGTGATGGGATAGATATGGAGGTGACTCATGATCGAGTTTTGTGTCATCCATGTGTACATTGTGGGCATACTTGCTATTCATATGAAGGTGGGGATTTCACACTCAAAGATGATTTCATGGTGATGGCCTTTGGTGGACATGGGACACAAGTTTGTTTGTTTGTTTGAGTTTTGACATGATATTATTTAATCACCTAAATATCATAAAAGTTAAAATTTAATAATTTGTAGATCACTCTAGATTGATATGTGAACAATATGCAATGTAGGGTGCAACAAGTAGTACGAGAACACCACAAAGTACTCATTTTTCTAGAGGTGCGAGGCTAGGAGCAAGAACACTCGAGGTAAAGTTTTTTAAATATTCTTAAACATAGAATAATACATTGGCTTAAAATATTGTCTCTCAATTGGTATAACACTAACAACCAACCCACTTATAGATCCTCTTCCATCTCCTACCATCATTGAAACCCTCTCATTCATCAAATCCATCCAATTCCCATCAACATCTCTTGCTCCTAGCATTACCCAAACCCTATCTAATGAACCTCATGAGTTTTGACATGATATTATTTAATCATCTAGAAATATCATAAAAGTAAATATTTTTAAAATTTTATAGAGCACTCTAGATTGATATGTTCAAACAATATGCAATGCAAGGTGCAACAAGTAGTACGAGAGCACCGCATAGTACTCATTTTGCTAGAGGTGTGGGGCTAGAGGCAAGAACACCTAAGGTAAAGTTTTTTAAATATTCTTAAAAGTACAATAATACATTCGATTTAAAATATTGTTTCTTAATTTGTATTCTTAAAAGTACAATAATACCTTTCTATCTCCTACCATCATCGAAACCCTCCCAAATTCATCAAATCCATCCAATTCCCATCTAGTATCTTGCTCCTAGCATACCCAAACTCTATCTAATGAACCTCATGTGTGTTCATCCTCCATATACCCATCCTCATCAAAGAACCTCCATATCACATATGATGTCTTACAAGAGTGGGGAGATCATGAATCTCCACTTTTATTTCTTGACAAGGAGCCAAAAGTTCATTCACATCTCTCTTTTTCTTCCCGGTCTCTTTGTTTTCAATTTCTAGGCCTTGTATTATCCTTTCAATATTGTCCTTCAAGTCCTTTTGTCTTCTTTCCCTCCTATGATATTCTTGTTATTATTGTGCCTTCTTGCCATTTACAACATTATCTCATATTTATAACAATACTCTTTACTATTTTATAGGGCTCATTGGGGGCTGAAATTTCTCAAATTGATGATGCTACACTTTTTTCCATCAACTTTGGCCTTAATAGCTATGCGGTATCATAGCTTGCACACCTATCAAGTTTATGATTTAAGTTGAACTCATGATGTGTCTTATTGATTCCACTTATGTTATATTTGTTTCTTCTTTAGGGTACTCCACATAGCTCAAGGTCTCGAGGGAAGGGAAAGAAAATAACAAGAACACCAAAACAAAAAAGGTATTAAATACATGTCAAGTTTATATTTTTAAGTTTATTATGAATGAATTTATATACATGTACTCAATATTGATGAATATGCGTTGACTTGTTTGTTGAATATATGTAGAAACAATTTAGCTTTGTAGAGTTGATGAATGCTCCCAAGACTACTGCTATTGAGGCAATGAAATAGGTAAAATTTCATATTTTCCTTATCATAAATTTTAGCTTATAGTATGCATTTTCCGATATACATATTAAACAATTTAATTTACAAATAAGTGCATTTTTTTTTTTTAGTTTTATAATAATTATCAACAATTTTTCTTATTAACATGTGTTTTTTATCTTTTACCTATTACATCAGTCTTTGAGACTTCGTGAAAATCTTTTCCCATTTCATTTTTTAAGGAGTCCCAAGCATCAAAGACGGGGTCAAACACAACAAAGGCCAGAGGTATGTATGTAGAGTCTTAGTTGAAGCCCTTTTGTGATCTTAATTTGGATTGCTTGTGCGTGTGTGTGATAGAAATCCCTACCACCTACTCTAAAATTCTAACATTTTAACGCTTACCATACAGGTTGTGCCTCATACCAGCATTGATTCATTAGTGCTTGTAGCTCTTGCTAGCATGAGAGATCTAGCTTAGGCTACAGTATATTTTGTTTTTGTTTTTTTACTCTATCTGTAATCCATAATGCCACTCTATAATACTAACATTTCATCGCTTATCATATAGGTTGTGCCTCCAGTGAGCATTGATTCATCGGTAGTTGGGTCTCCCATTGTCACTCTACCTCATCACTTTGCCAGGAGTCCCACCCATCACAAAGGAGCCCATTACCACTATCACTCAGTCATGGGACAAAAGGATGAGATAATGAATAACTCAACTATCCACAATTTAGAACCCAATTCCTAGTTATTTTCATATTACTTATAGATAAGATATTTGATAGTGTATTTTAATTTTTCTTCTGCAGACACTTGGTGAACCACAAACTGCATCAAAGAGACTCAATTTTGATGATTCTGCATAGTCATAGATATTGATAGTGATATAAATATGTAGTTGTGGTCATCACATGACATTGCCATATATTAAACTTTTGTATTGTATATATTCGAGATTTATATTGTGCATATTCATAATTTATATTGTACACATTCAACAGTTGTCGTGTATTCAACTTTTGTATTATATATATTCAATATTTGTATTGTACACATTCAACATTTCTATTGTACACATTTGACATTTATCAGGTATTCGACTTTTGTATTGTATTAATGAGACACAAAATCTTTTTTATAACTATATGATTGATATGACATAATATATTTTTCATTTTTATATACATTAAACTTAGATTTCCATCCAACTTGTTCAATGTATGCATACAAACTTGTATTTCAGCTTACTTTCTTGCAATTAATCAAACACATGAACGTTCATTATTTTATACAGACAATGTAACATGTTTATCAAATTCATTATAACATGTAATCATAAGTTACTTATTTTGATGTAATAAGACATGAAAAGTAAAAATATGTCATGATTTTTGTATTTGTGTCAAAGATCACATCCTGATAGTGCATAGAGACTATTAGGGATAGTTCCATTTAGTGTGGTCGATACCATCAAAGGGACATTGTGGCTGAAACAAGGTTGGGCCTAGGCTAAACTCGACCAACCAGAGCTAACAAAGTAGACAATTTGATCCTAGGACCATTGGTTTGAAATATACACAGCCTTACTCATTTTAATTGAGCAACATTACAAATTTTGGCAATAGACGAGATATGAATGCCAAATCGAAATAAAGTTGAAAATCTTAAAATTAAGATAGGTTATTGTAGGCCTAGATAACATGATGCTATAACACCTAATAGTTTGTCAATACCTTGCATGAGCTCAAAGAAATGCCTAATCAAAGATTGTAGCTTGATGGTGCTTAGAGACGCTTAGGGATGCTTTCGTTTAGTGTGGTCGATACTGTCAGAGGGACATTGTGGCTGAAACAAGGTTGGTCCTAGGCTAAACTTGACCAACCAGAGTTAACAAAGCGTACAATTCAATCCTAGGACCAACGGTTTGAAATATACACAACCTTTCTCATTTTAACTAAGCGACATTACAACTTTTGGCAATAGATGAGATATGAATGTCAAATCCAAAAAAAGTGTAATCTCTGAAAATTGAGATAAGTTGTTATAGGCCTAGATAAAGCAATCCTATAGCATCTGACAATTTTTCAATATCTTGCATGAGCTTACAGAAATGCCTGATCAAAGATCATAACTTGATGGTGCTCAGAGACCCTTAGGGACACTTCCGTTAAGTGTGGTTGATACCATTGGAGGGACATTGTGGTTGAAATGAGGTTGGTACTAGGCTAAAGTTGACCAACCAAAGCTAATAGAGTAGACGATTCGATCCTAGGACCAACAGTTTGAAATATACACAACCTTGCTCATTTTAATTGAGTAACATTGTAACTTTTGGCAATAAGCGAGATACATATGTCAAATCAAAAAAATGTTGAATCTCTAAAAACTGAGATAGGTTGTTGTAGGCCTAGATAACACGATCCTCTAGTGCCTAACAATCTGTTAATACTTTGCACAAGCTCAAAGAAATGTCTGATCAAAGATCACAACCGATAGTGCTTAGAGACCCTTAGGGATGCTTCCATTCAGTGTGGTCAATACTGTTGGAGGGATTTTGTGGTTGAAAAGATGTTGGTCCTAGTCTAAACTTGACAAACTTGAGCTAATAGAGTAGCCATGGATTGCTAAGAAAAGTCAAAATTGTTGATTAGGTCCTAAGTTGGTCAAAAGTTGCTCAGTGAGCCAAAAGTTGCTGAATAGGTTAAAAGTTGTTAGGGTTTGAAAACTGAGGTATTAGGTTACTTAATACGTCCTAGGAAACTTAACTAGGATCCTAGAATAGTCCTAGATGGACCTATTCGACCAAAAGATGTCAAGAGCAAAAATTGCTCAAAAGTTACAAAGTTGCTCAAAAAGTTGCAAATTGACCCTACCTTAAACTTAACCACAAATCTTACCTATGGTAAAAACCTAACCCTAACTCTTCGTGGACCCTATTGACCTCATGATGATGCCATCATCATGCCTGGTGCCAACTAGAGGGTTATTTTAGTCCTAAAAAGGGGTGACATAATGTGACAACAAGGACACAGTCCAAAACAACCCTATATAAGATTTGTATACGTTGTAGAGAAGCCAAATGGGTATCCAAATCTATAATTTTTTTCCTAGTGTTTTGGAAAAATTAGAAGAAAAATGCAAGAAGACAACCATCTAAATCCTTATAAGTTGAAGATAATTAAATATTTTTTTAAGGAACATGTAATAAATATGCACATGTTACATGTTTTCTCTTTTTTATATACAAAATTTGGCATTTAAATATGCACATGTGACATCTCTTATCGGAATTTTATACAAAATATGACATACAATTATGCACATGTTACATGTCTTCTCTTTTTTATATACAAAATTTGGCATCTAAATATGCACATGTGACATCTCTTATCGAATTTTTATACAAAATATGGTATACAAATTGTTAGTTTGTGGTGACTGATCAAGTACCCAAAAGAACTAACCTAAAGTTTTCACTAAGTTTGACAAACAATTTTTTATAAAGATAATAACATAACAACAACATATATAAAATAACTGAAGCAATTAACATACTCTCATACATCAACACAAATAGGTTACATCTCTTAGGATCCCGTGACATTGAATCACATTTAAGTTTAATTAAAACTAAAACCAATATATAACACATCTATATTAAAGAATAACTATAAGTACAAATCCCATTTAAGTAATATACAATTATAAAAGATGCCACTTGCTAATAAACATAATGCACAATCATCCACTGTATAGGTTACAGGTATGAAGGGCTAAAAGAATATAGAACATAAAAATAGATTAAAATGTCACATAAGATTCAAAAAATCAAATACACTACACTAAGTATAACCATCCATAATTGAAATACAAGAATAGATATAAAGGAACATCTACACAAACACATCCAACAGTGGCATCAGACGGTCGAATCTCAATGGTATAAGAGAAAATACTAACACCCGACCTTGTGGAACCTAGAAATGTCCACCTCCACCCTGTCGAGGAGATAAAATCAACTCCCAAATAGGATAACAGGCACAAAAGTCAAAACCAACATCTAAGTTCAAGGAATCTCGTGAAAGTAAACTATCTCAAAGGGTACCAAGACACAAGTATCAACTAATACCAGAGGCAACACTAACATGTAGAAAATCTATTATGTATATGGGCAAGTGTCATCGCATGAACCAACTCTAAGGTTACCCGACTAGTCTTTTAATCCTCTAGCCCCCTAGTGACTCTATGATGCACTAGTATCCTTTCGTATTGACAAAGCATACTAACAAAGCATAGTCGCAACCAAGTGTCCTCTCTACTCCCATCCTAGCCTATACTAGCACTCGATGCATGGGCGAGGAAAATAATCAATTATTAATTCATTTTAAACTCATTTAATGAAATGTTATCACTTATTAAAATAACCTACAATGGGTTACCCTTCAGCCTCTTTAGGGCCTCGACCTCCATTGCAAGTCACTTACCAACATGACATACAAATAACCTATCCTAAGTTCAGTAAAATAAAAAAGATCTCAAAATACCACATACAATACATTAGTTCTGTATACACAAAAACCTAGAGCACGCAAAAACAAGCAAACACCAGTAGCATATGCATATCAAAGATTCAAATAAGATTGGAAAACTACTAATTCTACTTGAGTTTTAAAACTATGCAACAAAATTGTTAAGTGTCCTCATGCAACCTCAAAGCAGCTCAACAAAGGGCACCCATGAGAGGCCTCATTGGTGTGCTTTAGATTGGAGAGATGTGGATGTGCTCTCTTGAAACACAACTATTGAATCTCAAGGTAATGAAATGTAATAATGAACATGCAACTAAGATAAATAATGAAGAATGCTTCAAGACATGGCTATGGAAGCAACCATTCTTGAGAGCACTCAATGGATAGTGGAAATGGATGTAATAAGAAAATCTAACGGTGTAATACTATCATGAATATGAAAAACAATGCAAGAAGTAAACAACTACCAAAGAGTTAGTAACAATGCATAAAAATCTTTAAAAGCTCTAGAACTATACTAGCATGATAACAGTGCAAATGAGAGAGATTGAAAATGCTTGAGACAAGGGCTCTATTTATAGGTTTGAGAGAGGCCTTAGGGAAGTGGCATCTATGTGGCATCCACATAGGTGCTGCAATGGAGACACATGGGGTAAAAGACAAGCCATGCAAAAGTCAAAAGGAGCCTTTATGGTTGAGAGGTTCAAGGTGTTCTCACACATGTGTGAGCAACCTTGGGAGAAAGAGTGGGGGACAAAGGTGTAAGAGTACCTTTTTGGAGAGATTAATGAGTGGAGGCTCCTTGAGCTTTGTGTTGCTCACACATGTGTGAGTAACCACTTAGTTGCTAAAGAGATTATCAAAATAGGTTTAGGATAAATAAGGGGGATTAAGTAGTGGGTAGGCTTAGAAGGATGAGAGTGATGGGTGCAGACTAGGTTTTAGGATGAGATTAAGACTAGATTAAATAAGATTTAATTTAATCATGAGATTACAAAATTTAATAAAGTGGAAGGGATTAAATAAATCAAAATTTATTTAAAAGGGGATTTATGGAGCACTATGCATTAAATACATTAGGAAAATGAACTTATTTAATTAAATAAGTAGAAGAATATGAAAAATATAATTAATTAATAAATAATTAATTATAACGTCAAAGGAAATATTAAATGAATCAATATTACATTTGGGGTGATTTTAAGTGTCTACAAGTTCTTAAACAAGCAACTAACAAGCATTGAAATATTACAAGTCAAAATACAAGCATCAAACGATCATCCTAACAAGACCGATCTAAGAAAGTACACATAAACCAGTCCACATCATAACATGACATTACCAAGAACAAATCATACCAACACCTCAATCCTATACAAGCGACTAGAAAGCAATCCAAATACAAGTGATCAAAGACTCAAAGGTTATATCAGATAAGTCACACCATTCACCTTAGTTTGACACAAGAACATTGGAAAGTAATAATAATCAATAGATCAAAAAACTTTATAGAGCATACAAGACACATTATCATGGTTAAGTAGAAAAGATTATGATCAAAACATCTTCATGACATCACAAAACAAAACTCCCAAGCCTTTGGTAAACTTCTTGATTTGGTCAAAGAACTAAGTCAATCCGACATCCAACAGTAAAATCACACATCATAAAAACATTACATACAAAAATAACTTTCTCAATTCATTACATTTTGAAAACACAACGGTTAAATTTCTATTAAAGGTTTGAACTCTTCATTTCCATTTTTCAAATATTACAGTTCATAAAGTTTGCAATCTCAAACAAGATTTCAGTTTCCATTTCTCTAGCTACTAGATTTACTAAGATTTCTAAGTTCACTAGAATTCTAGACGATTCAACAAATCCCATAAAGTTGTGTAAACATTATTTCATAATTCATTTCGTTATCAAAACATAAGAGTTTAATGAACATACACATCACACTTTTCATCTTTTTAAAGTATGTTAATTACTAAGGTTGTTGATTAAGAAAACTTCCCTAGCAATATAAATCATTTTCATATAAAATAGAATCATCAAGCACAACCCAAGTTTACTAAAGATAACCTTTAATTCTCTCAGTTAATTTATTTGATTTTCAATTTACTTTAGACTTATATTTAAATAATAAAGTAAGAAATTAAAATTTTAAATAATTAAATTAAATTTTTTTACAATACTTGTTAAAATTAAGAATAATAATATTGATCGATTATTACCATAATAATTTAAAATTACTTAAACTTTGGAAAAACTTTCCCAAAAAGAAAACCTGCTAAAAATGGAAACTTGCTAAAAATATAAACTTTTCAAAAATAGAAACTTTCTAAAGATAGAAGCTTTCCAAAAATGGAAAACTTTTAAAAACAAAAACTTTCTAAAAATAAAAATCTATTCAAAATAGAAACTTTCCAAAAATGGAAACCTACTAAAAAAATAAAAACTTTAAAAAATAGAAACATGCTAAAAATTGAATCTTTCCAAAAATTGAAACTTACTAAAAATAGAAACTTTCTAAAAATAGTAACATACTAAAAACATAAACTTACTACCAATGGAAACTTTCCAAAAATGGAAACTTACTAAAAATGGAAACTTTCCAAAATAGAAATGCACTAAAAATAGAAACTTTTTAAAAATGGAAACTTACTAAAAATGGAAACTTTTCAAAAATAGAAACTTACAAAAATGGAAACTTACTAAAAAATGGAGACTTACTAAAAATGATTTTTTTTTGAATTAGATCTTATAGAGCAACGGAATTTAAACAATTAAATTTAGTAATTTAAAACTTGTTTTCTTTTCATAACCCCTATCTCAAATTTAGTCAAATCCATTACAAATAACCCAATTTAAATCAAACGAGGGTTTCAAATCTGATTTTAACAAACAAGGGTTTTAGTTCACATACAAAATCACAGATAGAGAACAATAAATTTCAACACAAGGGTTTCAACCAAATTAAAAATTTTGAAAACTTATTTATTTAGACACAAAGAAGACAAGAATTCAAAAAATAGCAATTCATGTACAATTAAACCATGAGATTCTACCTAGATCTGATGCTAAAACGATGGACGCACATAATACACTACAATTCCTTTTTTTTGAAAGCCTTCCTCTCTGGAATTGCTCCTCCAAAGCCTATGTGATTGCATAATGAGCTCTAGATCTCTGATAAAGAGTTCTCCCCTAACTCGAGGCTCTAATTGTGCAATCACGAGAGGGAACTCACTAATCAATTACCGTTTATTACTTTATTATCTTTTACCTTTTCATACACAAACTTTTAGATATTTAATTACAAAATATCTTTATTTAAATAATTAACTTTATCTCTTTATTTAATTTATTATATTTTTATTTCATACATACACTTTATGCAATTTAATTAAAATAAATTTTATTGAATAATTGCTCACTCTCTAATATTAATTATGAGACATTTTAATAATATATTTATTAATTCAAGTAATACATTATTTAGAGTTTATTATTAAAATAAAACTCCTAAGTAATAATTATTAAATTAAATAAATATAAATACACCTAAATTAGAACTTTAACTTTATCTTAAAATTTTATTGTTTTATTTAATTAATTCACAAGACATTTTTACTAATATATTTGTTAACTTAATTAATATCATTATTTAGAGTTTATTATTAAAATAAAACTCCTAAATAATTATCATTAAAGTAAATAAATATAAATATGTCAAAAATGAAACTTTAATATAATCTTTAAAATTTAATTCTTTTATTTAATTATTTTTTTAGTTAATTAAATATTGAATTTTCTTTATTAAACTTCCGTTAAATTAAATCATTAAATTATCTTTTAATTTGATTTAATTATAACAGAAAATCATCACACACTCACAAAACTAAATACAAAAACCCATCATACAAAACATAAAACTAAATCAAACACTAGGGTCAAAATCACAAATTCATGTCACTTGATGCATTCAGACAAGTAAACTAATTTAGATACTTGTCCTACTTTCTAAGACAACTAGCTTAAGATTTAGGATTTGGACTTAAGAGTTATCTTCCCACTTATACCATTGAAATACTGTGATAGGGTATGCTCATCTTGGCAATTTAGGGAAGTTGATACCCAAAACCTGTAATTTGCATAAAATTTACACATGTACAAACACAATATTTTAAACTAAATAGGCAATGATGAGAAGTGGTGCATTGTGTATATCTCGACTAGCAGGTGACTACGACTCCCTTCCTCAACCACATCAGAAATGTCAGACATAAAAAAAAATAGACATGTACACCATACAAATCTGAGTATGGGGTAAGTAACCATAGAAACTACATATAAATCATTCATTTACTAATCATCATGAAATAACTAAAGTCACTAAATGAACATACACATATCATCATTGAAATAATCATAAACGAATTAAATAATTAGTAACTCATCACATATAATCAACTGAGTATAAAACACATCTAATCAAATCTGGTAACCAAGTATCGATAATCACAAAACAAAATTAAAAATCTAACTTAAAAGAATCCAACAATACAATTATAACCGTAAAGTGGTAAAAATACTTGTATAAAAGGGATTAGGGTTAGGGGTTTTTCATAAGTTGTGCTGTGAAAATTGCTTCTTGCGGTGTTATTGAGCTATGTGAGATTATAGATTGTAATTAGGTTGTAATTAATAGATCATAATAATATTGGACTTGTTGTTTGGTGAACATAGCCTAGGGTTTGGGTGAACCATGTTAAATCTTGGTGTCTTGTGTTCTCTTCTATGTGATCTATTATTTTTTGATATTATTTATATTTGTATGTAATTGTTATTTTTGTCCTTGGTTTAAGCCTAACAAGTGGTATCAAAGTGAGGTATTATTTAAAAAAAATAAAATTAAGTTATCCTTTGCAAGAAAGTCTTGTGGTTAAGTGAGAGTCTCACGATTGAGTGGGAGTGATGGTAGACGAGGGTAAGCTGAGGGTTGACAAGTTTAATGGGCATAATTTTTAATTATGGAAGATGCAAATGGAAGACTATCTTTATTAGAAGGATTTATAGAAGCCGTTGGAAGGAAAAACTAAGAATCAGGGATTTATGACAAATGACGATTGGGATCTTTTAGACAAAAAAGCACTTGGAAGCATTCAATTATGCCTAGCACCATCTGTAGCATTTAATATTACAAAAGCGAAGATGACAAAAGAGTTGATGGAAACTGTAGCAAAACTATATGAAAAGCCCTGCACTTCAAACAAGGTATTTCTCATGAAGCGTTTATTTAATATGAAGATGATAAAAGATGGATCTATTGTAAATCATTTAAATGACTTTAATACTGTTGCTAATCAGTTAACTTCTATGGGTATTAATTTTGATGAAGAAATTAGGGCTCTCTTGATTTTGTGTTCTTTGCCTAGAAGTTGGAATGGCTTAGTAATAGCTATGAGTAATTATGTTTCAATATCTAATACCCTAAAATATGATGATGTGATCAATGTTATTTTGAGTGAGGATACTCATAGGAAAACCTCAAGTGGATCTACATCAAGAAGTTCTTTGAATGCACAAAGTAGAGACAAAACAACTGAGAGAGAAAATAATTATGGAAATTGTGAAAAATCAAGAGGAAAATCAAGGGGGAAGAGGTCTTAATTGAGAGGACCAAATGACTACTGGTACTATGGGAAACCAAGGCATAAGAAGAAAGATTGCTGGACTTGAAAGAAAAATGAAGGAGATAAACCATAAGGGAATAAGGAGACAAATGTGGTAAGTAACAAATTTGAAGAGGATGCTTTGCTTCTATTTTTAGAAAGTGTTGATGATTCATGGGTTTTAGATTTTGGTGCTTCATTTCATGCTACACCTCATCAAGGTTATTTTATTGGTTATGTCCAAGGGGATTTTGGGCTTGTTTATTTGGGGGATAATGAATCTTGTCAGATTGTTGGAAAGGAAAAAGTTTAGATTAAGTTGTAGAATGGGAATCATTGGCTACTACATAAGGTAAGAAATGTTTCAAGGTTGAGTAGGAGTTTAATTTCAGCATAGCAACTTGGTGATAAGGGTTGTGTAGTTACTTTTAATGATAAAAATTGAAAGGTTTCAAAAGGTTCCCTTCTAGTAACAAGAGGTGTGAAAGTAGGCACCTTATATCTTTGAACAGGTCATACTATTCCTTCTACTTTGATTGTTTCAGATAAAAATGAATGTTAAACAGTCAACAAGGCCAAGTAGACCTCTAGAAATATTTTCTCCTCTTTGTATTCTATTTTACTTACTGATGCTGGTGAACCAAAATATTATGATGAAGTTGTGCAAGTGGATACACAGATTCAATGAGAGTTTGCAATGAAAGAAGAAATGGACTCTTTGCTAAAAAATAAGACATGTGATTTATGTAAGTTGCCTACAGGTAAAAGGGCTTTACAGAATAAGTGGGTTTATAGGTTGAAAGAAGAGGATGGAGGTAAGAAAATATTTAAAGCTAGGTTATTTGTAAAAGGATTTGCACAAAAAAAAGACATTGATTTTGATGAGATATTATCTCCTGTTGTTAAAATGACTTCTATTTGCACTATTTTAAGTATTATGGCTACTGAAGATTTGCGTTTGGAGTAGCTTGATGTTAAAACAACCTTCCTTCATGGTGATTTGGATGAAGAGATATATGTCTCAACCATAGGGATTTAAGGTCAAAAGTAAAGAGAATTTAGTATGTAGATTAAAGAAAAGTTTATATCGCTTGAGGCAAGCACCTCGGCAATGGTATCTAAAATTTGATAGTTTTATGCATGAGCATCCAATATAGTAGGTGTCATTTAAATCATTATATTTACTTTAAGAGGTTGGATGATGAAAACTACATTATTTTATGTTTATATGTTGATGATATGCTTGTAGCTGGGTCTAACATAGATCATGTTAAGGGGTTGAAACACCAGTTAGCACATACATTTGCTATAAAGGATTTGGGGGTAGAAAAAAAAATCCTTGGTATGAAGATTTGCAAAGATAGGAAGAACAAGAAATTGACTTTATCTCAAGCTAATTATATAGAGAAGGTGTTGCAACATTTCTCTATGGAGAATGCTAAATCTATCAACACACCCTTACCTGGTCATTTCAAATTGACTAAGGAGATGTGTCTTAAGACACAAGAAGAGGAGAACAAGATCTCCAAGGTACTTTATGTTTTAGTTATAGGAAGCTTGATACATGTTATGGTATATACAAGGCCAGATATTACACATGTAGTGGAAGTTGTTAGTAGGTATATGAGTCATCCAGGAATTGAGCATTGGAATGCAATTGAATAGAATCTCAGATATTTGAGAGGAACATCTAGTAAGTGTTTACACTTTGGGGGCTCTACTATTGATTTATAGGGATTTGTTGACTTAGATTTGATAGGTGATATTGATACCAGGTAGAGTACTACGCATTATGTATTTACTGTTGGTGGGGCAACAATAAGTTGGGTTTCTTGTTTGTAAAAGGTTAATGTTTTATCCACTACAGAGGAAGAGTATGTTGCTACTATAGAGGCAACCAAGGAGATGATATGGCTTTATTTCTTCCTAAAAGAATTGGGACACCCTTAGAGGGATCATTATTTTTTTATAGATAGTCAGAGTGCCATTCATCTTGCAAAGAATTAAGCTCTACATTCAAAGAGAAAATAGATATAGTTACGGTACCATTTCATTCAGTCAATTTTGGATGATGGACAATTAAACATGGACAAGATACATATAAATGGAAATCTAGTGGATATGTTTACAAAGATTGTGACAAGGGAGAAGTTGAATTCCTCTTTATCTTTAGTTGATCTTTTAGATTGAACAAGAATAAAAGAACAATGATGTCTACGGTGGTTTGATCTAGTGGGAGCCCCATATGGAAATCAAAATTTCCACAGTTTGGGTGAACCATATTAAATCTTGGTGTCTTGTATTCTCTTCTGTGTGATCTATTGTTTACTGATATTGTTTATATTTGCATGTAATTGTTATTTCTACCCTTGGTTTAAGCATAACAGAAATATGCACATGTTACATTTCTTCTCTTTTTTATATACAAATTTGGCATCTATATATGCACATTATTACGAAGTTGCAACATTTCACATAACATATATACAAAAATTTCAAAATGATTCTACCACATGTAGAATGATTAAGCTATATAGCGCATAATCAATCATGGGAACCTTCTGGATCAACTCTAACCCTTATTGTATCAAGTATTGCCTTGTTATCAAATTCACATACTTTCCAGAACTTCTTTTTAAGAGACCTACCACGATACGATATCAATTGAATATTTGTTGCGACAATAAGGTTAGAGTAATGAAGAATATGCCTGTGTGTCTCAAAATCCTCAAATAACCACATGGCAGATTTCTTGATAGGGTACCAACATTTAATTATAAAGATAATTTAAAGTCAAAATTTTAATACATTATACATGAAAAATTGACTTAAATAGATATTCATGGTAGGGGACAAAAATATACTACCTTCTAAGCCATGTGCATGTCACAATGACAAATCCTATTGGGTACTCAATATCCTCACCATTAATGACTGTAACTATTAGTTTCTTTTTGGGTTCAATACACCAACACATAAAGTAGTTTGTTCCTTTATCATTATTCTGATATGCAATAACTACATATACATGACCTACATTATTAAGGAAGGATAAGTTAATCAAAAAATTGAAAGTAATCTATTTTAACCAAGTATTAAATTGATAACTTAGTACTTGGTTCAACTAGGTCAAATACATGCTCAAAATCTATTCTTCAACCTGGTTGAGTTGTAGTGTTGTAGGAAGCTGATTTGAATGAATTGGATGCAAAGGTCTACAAGACCATTGGTCAACCCACTCTTTTGATTCACATTCATCCCATAAATGATGCATACACGAAGAACAAAAACATGTAAGCTTTCTAGTATGAATAGCTAGTGACACTACATTTGAAATTTGAAATGAATGCATCTCACTTGATCTTATAAGTGTACAACAATCTTGCACATTTTCAATGTTAGGTTCATGTATCAACCAAAAATATCTAGAAACCATAGACCTACCTGTATCACCTAGTCCCATTGTAGAATTGCACCATTGGACAATTGTTTAGCATTTTCTAATATTGTGCCACCTTTGTACTTTAATTTCTCTCTACTAAGGGCTCTTTTCACACATGCTTCAACACCATCATGCTCTCCCTTTCCATGTCCTATCTCAATGAAATTCCAAAAATGTTGCACTCCACTTGTCACATGCATCCTACTCAACCAATAGAACATCATTGCATTATTGAATTGTGTGGTGCAATTTTCTGACCATATAATGTGTTGATTGTATCTTTCATCTCTTTTCCTCAAATTTTCATAGAAAACTCTAAAACATTCTTGCACAAACTCTGATGACTGAGTTTGATCATCGCTAGTATAGAAGTGATACTCTCTTAATATTTTACTATCATCCTCTGTGCTATCATGTGCATGAATAAATGCTATGTGTACAAAAAATGACACTTGTGTAGAGTTATAATACATTGGTTGCACTTCATTCTGAAGTTTTAGTGTATAGTTTTCAGCAAAGTCAAAAAATTTCACAATTGTACCAAAGGGAAAAGTGTCCTTACACAACTTGAATTCATCATCTAACCATCTAGCTCTATGTGTATGACCTATGTAGTCATAAACTATTTTCTCTTGAAATAATTTCATAAAATCAGCTACACATACATCACTTTTCACTAATTCACACCTCTTTAATTCTTTTCCATCTTCTAGCACCATATATAACTGATTTGCACTTTCCAAGAGAAACTAGTGTTTTACCAATTTCATGTGTGCTATCTAGATGTAGACATCTATGCAACTTTTGCAAACCACCACATTGAGGGAAAAAACCTTTCAAACACATGGTCTTCTAATAAATGCACCCATCATCTTGTTTACATAGTACACTTGTAATAAATTCTCTCAGTGACTTAGGAGGTAATTTTAGACCACATTCCTGCAATATTTTGTTAGTATGCAAAGTACAACATATATAACGATAAATATTATAATGCATAGAAAACTCAACACGAACCCTACAACAACATGTAGTGTGTGTATGATTTATCTTAACATAGAATATTTTTGTCATCTTAAAAAATATTTGGTTGATTTTAATTTGAGGAAATCTTTGAAGAAACATTTCATAAAATTGTGTTTGAATTGTATCCAAAAAATGTTTTGCATGTAGCTCACGATTTGTTTTTCCAATTTGTCTTTTGACAACATCTTTTTGGTTTGGTGAAGCCCTTGTGTTGTCACACCAACAATTTTCTATTAATGTTCTTAGTGCATCAACAATAACTTTATCCTTATGTGGGAGTCTACCTTGGAATGACCAAAAGGAAGTCTCATTAGAATTCTCAATTTCTCTCGCCTCACTAAGGCTTTGACTAACATTTTTCTACTTATCCTTAATGATTTACTTGTTTTGCTTACCATACAAGTTTTTGCCATTTCCTTTCCTATTATGGTTGATGTGAGGACCTGTTGAATTGTATTAGCATCTTTAGTATGTGCTTTTGAATAATGGATTTGTATACATCAAAGAGATTTCTAACAATGGTTCTTTCACTACTATATTTAGATGTTCTTAACCCCAAAATTCTCATTGTCTCTCTAAATTTTAGATTTTTAACCATTTCAACAAGAAGTTGACATCATCCAATTTGATTTAAATTTTCAAAATAGTTATTCCAAATCTTTTGAACAATTCTCCTACAATTTCTTTCTGAAATTTTATCATGCATTAGCTTCAAAATATTTTCATCAATGTCAATTAGAAGCTTTGGTTTTCTACAAATTATTTTAGGAGATGCTGATGTACGTGTGTGCTCTATATTTTTATTACTTACATCATGTGCATTCATAATTTCAACTTGAGATGTTGCATTAGGGGCATCAAGTGACGTAAGTGTATTTGTCATAATCATTTCAATTGGGGTATGTTGAACATTTTTGTTTGTTAAATTAGGTGCATTCTTGGAATTAATATCAATAGGTAGATTTTCATCACTTACATTGGAGACATTTAATGATGTACATTCACATAATATCCTCATATGATCCCTTATTTTTTCCTTTGCTGCCTCTCATTTTTCAATTGTTCCTCTCTTGTTTTTTTCCATGATTGTAGATACAAATTACCCTACAAAAATTAACATGAATAAAATAAACAATAAGGTACTAACATAAAATAAGATGTTGACACATGAAAAATGTAAAATTTAGCATTTCCAAGAACAAAAAACCTTATACTTGCATACCTGGTATACAAATACATGTGAACAAGAATAGAATCTGGTACAGACTACACTGCAACAACATAATAATTGTTGACATGTTTTATTTGTAGTTTTCAATAACCCAATTAGGTTTTGCATAACCCAATTGGGTTATTGAGTTCCAATTGCATTATCCATATGGACAAATAACCCAACTAGGTTTTACAAAACCTTATCAGTTTCTGGTTTACTACTCCATAAAGGTAGATTGAAGGAGGGAGAGAGTAATGGAGAGAATGAGAGATAGAGAGAGGGTGAGGATAGGATACAAAGAGGGAAAGTGAATAAGAGAGATGGAGAGTGAATGGGGGTGAGAGAGAGAGAAGAAGATATAAGAAAGAGAGAGAGAGGGGATATGAGAGAGATAGAGAGATTATGAGATAGGACATATGGAGAGAGAGATTACGAGATAGGACGTATGGAGAGAGAGATAAAGAGATTATGAGATAGGAGGGATAGAGAGAGAGAGAGAGAGAGATGGAAAGAATGAGAGAGAGGGAGAGAAGGGGATAGGAGAAAGGGAGTGAGGGGTAGTAACAAAGAGAGAATGTGAGAGAGAGAGGATGGGATGGAGAGAAGAATTAGAGGATGTGTGTGTGTGTGTGTGTGTGTGTGAGAGAGAGAGAGAGAGAGAGAGAGAGATTATGGGATAAGAGAGAGGGATATGAGAGAGAGAGATTATGGGAGATTAGAGGATATGATAGAAAGAGTGTGTGAGAGAGAGAGAGAGAGAATGAGAGAGAGGGAGAGAAGGGGATAGAAGAAAGAGAGAGAGTGTGTGTGTGTGTGTGAGAGAGAGAGAGAGGGGTACGAAGAGGGAGGGAGAGGGAGAGGGAGAGGGAGAGGGATATATATATATATATATATATATATATATATATATATATATATATATATATATATATATATATATATATATATATATATATATATATATATATATATATAGAGAGAGAGAGAGAGAGAGAGAGGGGGGGGGGGGAGAGAGATTTAAGGAAAGCATAGAAAGAATGAGAGAGAGAAGGGGATAGGAGAAAGAGGGAGGGGGATACGTGAGAGAGAGTGATGAAGAGAGAGATTAGGGGATAAATATAAAGAGTGAGAGAGAGAAGGGGATATGAGAAAGAGAAACATGGATAGGATAAAGAGAGAAAATGATAGAGAGGGAGTGATGTAGAGAGAGGATGGGATGGAGACAAGGATTTGGGGATATGATAGACACTTTTTTATTAGAATACATAACCTGATATATATCTCTCTCTCCCTCTCCCTCCCTCAATCTAACATTGTGAAGTAGTAATACAAAACTTGATCGGGTTTTGAATGTATTTTTTATTTTCATAGCTAGATCGACTTACTTGAATCCAAAAAACCTAATCAAGTTATGGCTTGGTGATAGTCTAGGAAAATGACTCAAAGGCTTCGGAGACTATTTTCCCTCCATTGTTTTTCCTTTAGACATTTTTTTATCTTCTACAATGAATTCTCATATTTTCCTTCATCAGGTTTTCTAATGGTGAAGCAAGTATCTCTAAAATCACCACCATAATCTTACATGTCTTCTTAGCTTTCTAATCATATAATTTTTTCTTTTTTTAGACAACATTAACATTGTAAACTTTAATTACTTTTACCAATGCCTTGACATTCCTCACAGACATATGTCTACCGTTTTTAAATTTTTTTTTTATATATACTTAACTAAATTAAAAATAAATTATCTATTACTATTTTACACTTGATTCTATACACTTAAAAAAAAGTTTTCATCTTCGATTATTTTGATGCAAGTTATGCTCAGTACATGAACAGGTACCAAAATTTCAGGATGTAGTCAGTTCAATAATTCATAATTAAAAAAATACTCATCATAAAATTACAAAAAAATACACAACTTCTAGAAATGTCTCTTAACTATCATCCTATGAAAGAGATATGCAAGATACTAAATATAACTTGGTCTTTTGTGCTACACACAAAAATAATTATGTTATGTTTTCTAAAAAGACTAGGAACTATTTTTTGTGTGCCCATGGTTTGAACCACCTAATCTTATCCATTTTGTACGAACTCTGTAGTTTAGAAAGTAGATTTAGAGTACTAAAATTTATATGTTTTACACGTCTTATTATTTTTAGTGGATGACCCTCAAATATCTCATCTAAGTTTAGGTTTACCTTATTTCAAAGAAAAGGTGTCCACTTATACCTCCCTTTTTGTACACCATCTTGGTGCACTCACACAAGGAAATGGTTACAAATATTGATGAGAGAATCAGTGAGGTACAAATGATAACTCAATCTAATAATCAATTGATATGGTCAATCAGTTATTAAGTGCCAATCGTAAGATTACTAGGAAGGTGGAAGAGATTGCAAATCTGAGATATGAGAACAATCAATTGACAAATGGGTTAAGATATGAAAATTAATTCATTCAAAGAATGAATAGATCTAGAGAGGCCATGAGACAACTTGATGAATAGTTGAAAGAATAGAGAAGACCTCATGACACTACTAGATTAGGCTATATTGAGTTCATATCATCTATTGAGCAAGGACAATCATCAAAGAATGGAGAAAAAAAGAGTGCAACAACAAGGAACAAGAAGCCCACATGCTATCACTATAGAAAACCATGCCATACAAAAAATGTTTCCAGAAGAAAAACTAGTAATTCAAATCCTACGCCCAAATTTAGTGGAAATTGTTTCAATTGCAACAAGCATGGACATCAAGCGCATGAATGCAGATCAAAGGCCAGTAAGAAACAAGTTACATCCAGATTTGAAGGTTATTGCTACACTTGTCAGAAGTATGGTCATAAGATAGAAGATTGCAAAGCTAATGAAAAACAAAATTGGATACCTAAAGCTCAAGGTAATTCTCTGAATTAAAATTACAATACTTGGTTCAGTTGTCAATTATGTGGAAAGTATGGATGTATTAGAGAAAATTATGCAAGGATACATCTTAGTGGAAGATCAAGGCATTGGAGAAATTTTGGTCCAGTATATTTTAACTATCAAAAGGTTGATCACCTAAGTAGAGAATATTAATCGAGAACCATAACATAATATTGAAGAGAATAATGAAAAAGAAAAGGTTAATGTTGAAGAAGTGAGAAACCAGATGAATCAAACTTGGAAGAAGAAATTTGATGATAGCAATAGTTCAAATGTTGAAGTTTTAGTCCCCCAATCCAATAGATTAGGTGATTCCTCCATCAAAAACTAAGATAAAGAGGTATGTATGGAATTGTATTTCAAATTGTCAAATCACAGGGGACAAGAGCATCCACCACTGCAACTGTAGTGAAGCCAAAGAAAGGAGTACATAAGGCTACAAAACATGTTCAGAGGAAGATTTTGACAAAGAGGAAGCGTATTGTTGATGAGGTAGAGTTGAGAAATATTGCAAAGAAACCAAGGAGAAGGCTTGTAATTGTAAATGATGAAGATGATGAAGAAAGATCATAATGAGAAGATACAAGTCACTTTAGCTTTGTAGTGCACAAGCCCCCACAAACACTTGAAGAGATTTTCACAACATCAAAGAAAGTGTAGGATTATCAGGATTCCATTTCATCAAGTATGGAAAATTGGATGTTGCTAATAAGAACAAAGTTGATGAAGTTACTTTGGATATGATGGGTAAGTTCAAATATATTCCTAATGAATTATATGGCAAAGTGGATGAGAGTTGGCAACGTGCAGTGATGACTAACAAACAAACTAGGGAAGGTGCACTTGCCATTGTTATGCAAGAATTGAATAGGAAATAATTTAAAAAGGCAATGAAAGATTATACTGAGAAATTATTTCCTAAAACCAAAGATTTCTTGATTTTAAAAGGCAAAATTGAACATGTAGTGGAAGAAAGAAAAACTACATGGAAGAAGATATATGAATTGATGCCTACAGATAAAAAGATGGATGGGGATAAGGAAGGTGAACAAATAGAACTAGACAATCAAGAATAATTCAATGATGATGCGGTTCAACAAGGTGGTGAGAAAAATGAAATAGTTACAATAGAAGATGAGCCTGATGAGAATCTAATGAAGGTTGTGACCAATGAAGAATTTGAACAACAAATGACTATCTTGGATGAGAAAGAAGAGAATGAGGGAGCTCTACAATTGAAGTCAACACAAGAGGTATTGTTAAATCCAAATCCCATGCTAGTGCAAGTAAAGGACTATCCTAAGATAGACACACATGTTTGCACACAACTAGTAGAATCTACACTAGTTATTCCAACAATTCCTATATTTTGAGTAAGTTCAAAAGTTATCCAAGGTGAAGAAAGAGATGGTGATGTCAAGAAATAGGGTATGTCAGCCAATGAAGGAAATAATGCACCTAAGCTAGAACGAGTAAATGACACCAAAGAGGGCAATATCAATGTAAAAATAAAAGGTGAGAAAGAAGCAAACAACTTAAATGATCAAGAAGATTAGTCTGCTACAAGTAACAAACCAAGTTCCTCATGACCTCATTAGGAGGGAAAAAGGGAGGTAGGACAACTGATTTCAACTAATGAAATCCATACATATGACATCAAGGATAATCAAGATGAGTCTATAAAACAGTTGGGTATAGACAAGAGTAAAGGAGAAGAGAAAAAATTAGGTGAAATGTCTTTGAAAGATGAGGAGACTAAGATGGAATCATAGAAGCCAAGTCGGGAAGTACAAACACAAGGTCTACAATAGATAATGTTGACTAGAGCACACTAGACTCCAAAGGGAAAATGACGAAGAAGAAAATGAAGGCTCTATCATTAATCAAAGGTAAACTTATTACATTGGACAAGGAGACTCTGATTCCTAAATGGGACACACACAAAATTGAGTGAGGAGAAAATGAGCATTTTGAGTGATTTATTGGCAAGAAAGCCCAAGCAAGAGGAAATTAGGAGAGAGCATCAATATAAATAGGTATTATATGACATCAAGGACATATTTCTTGATACAATTGTTGTCGATGACTTATATGAGAAAGCTCCTATAATTGAGCTATTGATTAAGATAGTGGAGAGATTGAATGACCCTAACATTGACACTCAAGAAAAACTTATGCAGTGGTCAGAAAGGAAATTTGAAAACAAAGTGTTAGAAAAGGTATCAAAAGAGATTACAATACAACATGTTGAGCTATCTACTCTTATTAATTATTTCAAAAAATTAGTTATAAATGCAAATTCATTGTTTTCCAAATTGTGTAATGATATTTCCTCATAATAAAAGTCAATAAGGGAGAGAATGGATAAGATAGATGTTGATCTTCAAAAGGACAACAAAACATTAAGCATGGATCCAAGTTCTCGCTTAGTGTATTTTACATAACTCAAATTTTTGCAAGGAAAGCAGTCAGAACTATTACATGAAGAATGTCATATTAGAGATGGGGTAACTTCTATTCAAGCCCAGTTATTACTTCACATGGAAGTAATGCAAAGGCATATATAGACTACGAAGGATCTTGCACACAACCAAAACTTATCCATTACAAATAACATTGTAAATTTGACAATCAAGATAGAAATTGAGAAGTGTGTCCTCAAAATTTTGAATACTAATTGGAACAACACAATGATTACTATTATGAGATGACACCATCCATTTTTGAAAGTGTTTGGTATCCTCCCAGAGCAACAATTGAATATAACTTCTTGACACAAGTGACAAAAACAAGGGGGAAATTGTATGATCAAGTAAGTATGAGCGTGTTAAGGGAAATAAATAATATGTATAATTTTTTTTTGTATAAGAAGGAATGGAGTAATAACGAGTTTTATGTTTTGATGCTGGAAAACCAAAAGAATTTTTGGAAAAGATTTTGAAAATGCAATTTATAGTATAATATGTAGGCCAAGCTACAAGTATGGTGTACATCCTAAGCGGGAGTACTTACTTTTGAAATTTTTTCTATGCTAAGTTTTGATCATGACAAGTGTTGTTTCCACTAATGCCAAAGGGGGAGATTTTTGGCCCTAAAGGAAATCATAGTATTATTAGTTAGTGCAAAATACTTAGTCATTTACAAGGCAGAGTTTGTTGGTCAACACTACGATTGAGCTACTCTATATGGGCCAAGCAATGTAAAGAAGAAGTGTATACAATTAGTAGTTGATGAGTAGTAGTGACTACTAAGAAAATCAATAGTCATCAAGTATACAATGGTTGCCAAGTTATATAGGAGGCAACACATGAGCTGAGTCTATAGAAGCCAACCAATATAGTAGAAGTTGAGTACAATATGCACTGAGAGACAACATGGAGAACAAACATTAGTGAGCATCAAATGGTATATGTGTCAAGCTAGACAATTATTGTATATATGCTTGGAATGAGACACAATCTTAACTAAACCATTTTTGCTGAGTTGGAGACAGATTTTTATGATGGAGGAGGTAATTATGCATCATTAATCCCTATGCAATTAGATCAATTAATTAAATGGTTGGAAGGACTTAGTGGCAAAAAAGATGAATCCGGATCATTGCTTGAGATATAGAAACTTCTAAGATGGATATTTAAGAACCATCCAAGCCAGAATTGTGTTGTTGACAATTGAAGAATTGCATGTGTGTGAAGCTAAGGGTGAATTAGCAAGTTGTGAAGTAAGGTGGCTGAGTAGTGCAACAAGAAGTTATTGTATATTAGTCATAAATAGATGATTACATATTGTAAAGAGGTGATATGTCATCAACATTCAAATACTAACTGAAGGATCAAGATACAGTTACATTCTAATAGGTGTATTAGGGTGAATCTCCTTAACAAAATGGTCCCAATAGGCCTATGTAGATCTCTTGACATAGTGCTCACTTAATTGTGTAGCTTAAACTCTTTAATCAAGGTAGACTTAACAATTTTGTAAGATCTTAGTAGGGCATACCCCTCATAGGGTAGATCATTAGAAGTGATCAAACTTTTAAACCCTAACAGGTACACTTTATTACTGTAGTAGTGAAGATTTTGTGGCGTGCCATCCCCACCATAGTTTAACTTCACCTTGGAGGGTTTTTGCATTGCCAATGTTTGGTTTTATGTGTTGATTATGTGTTTATGTCTTTTATTAATGCAATTAGATGTTAGATTTGATATTTCATGAAGTTGCATGTTTGATTACATACAAGGTTAAGGGAAATGAATGGTGAATTGAGTATTAACATGGTTTATGTTTGAAGTAGTAAAATTTTTGAAGATCTTGATTCACCCCCCTCTCAGTATCTTACTTTCACCATTAGATTTCCAAAAATTTGGACATATGAAAAATAGGGAATACCATCAATTATATTTCAATAAGCTAATGTGTTAGTTTACATGCTTAATTAGGTGCTTGATTCTATAATATTGAAATCAACAAATAGTAATGAAGTGGCAATGTGAATATGGGTACATTATGCATTGATTATGGTTTTTTATTATGATAAATTCCCATCCCCTACAATGATAGTTGATTGCAATGCCTTAAATAAGCCTCTATTGATCTAGTAGAGTTAAAAACCATTTTCTTACTTGCCTCAACAATTGGTCTCCTATTTCACAAAATCTATTCATATATGTGGGGTCTTCTCAAATTTGATACCATTGTCCTTTCATAATGGATTAAACATTATGAATTTGAGATTTTCTTTGATCAAATTTTTTTGAATACCCAATCATAAGTGTGTGGCATTATTTGATCACCAAATATATATATGTAAAATTAGGTTTATGGGTTGCATGAAAGGGTGAATAGATTTTTCTTTTCCTTTTGTGTAGGATGATTTGTGAGAATGACAATTCTCTAGGGGAAATTTGGATGAATTGAACTTTGAGGAGTGTGTCACAATTGTTTAAGTTCATTTTTGATAGCTCACTTGTAGCCCTTAGACAACATATTTCATAGCTAAGTTTTGTTCATTGGGTTGATTATTTTGTTTTGTTTGGTTGTATTTCTTTTATTTTTCCTTAAAATATTTAGAGGTTTAGGTGATGCTTGATCTTATTGAAGTTTATTAAGATCTACAAACTAAAAAATTCATTAATATGCAACTATTTCCTACATTCATTCTGATGGTATTTTATTTAGTTCCAACTAGTACAATATTATCCTTCACTATCTAATGCAAAATCACAAATGTCAAGATTTATGCCATTATTAAATCCCTTGAGAGAAAATGAAATGATGTGTTAATGCATTGATAATTATGAAATCTCCTATAAGTGATTGTACATATAATTATGATCATTAGGTAGTGAATTCCCAAAAATTAGAATAAACATGCAATAATTGTTGTTAATAGGACTTTGATTGTGTTTGTTGTTTCTCTTCCTCTAAGAAAAATCTCATTCACTTGCATGTGCTAGGACTTCCCCTATGGCAATCTATGGCCTAAATGTGGCAGATCTTGTAGACTTCTACCAAAGTTGTGTTGAGATCATGTGTATTGCACACATTGCATAATACTATTATATTATATTATATTATTTTATTTTAGTATGTAATATTGCACCTAGGAGAACCTAGATAGATGTACAACATGCGGAGATTCTCATGGGATATATTTGATGAGTTGTATTGTAATATTGTGATAATATTTGAAGTAATTATTTAATATTGGGGAAAAAGAATAAAATGTCCAATATTAAATGTGGTGTCAATGGGTTAGGTAGCATATGGTCTATGTAATACCACTTAGTGGTTTTGTGAGAATTTCTACTATATAAGTAACCACAAGGGTAGTTGTAGATTCAAGACAAAAGGGAAGAAAACAAAAAGAAAGTTGAGCAAGACAAGGCTTGACATGTTAGCCAAGGGAGCATTTGTGAAGGTTGAAAGCCTGGCATAGGATGTGTGGATTCATGTTTATTCACATGGATTTCTTGGTTGTGGCTATGGCTTTGAAGGCTTCTATGATTGTATTGCAATGGTGTTTTATTGAATACTACATGGTGATGGATTCATTTGGAGGGTTAAATTTTTTCTCAATGAGGGTTTCCTAGGGTATATTTTGTGTTAATTGTCTATTCTATTGCATGTGGATTTCAATTACATATCTATTTGCAATCTATTATGGATTATGTGGAAATGGTTATACTTTTTTTTGCAAACTTCCTCACAACTAGTATCAGAGCTATGGTTTTGTTTTTGTACCCCTATATTGAATCCATGTGAATGCATGAAAAAATAAAAGGAAAAGGGAAAGATATATGAGTTTCGTAGGTTATTTACTTTAGATATGAAGGTTTTGGATTTGTTGTTATTATGGGTTGTTGGAAGATTTTGGACATGTGAAATTATTGGTCAAAAGGTTTTAAAGATGTTTCATTTAAATGAGGGTTTAGGGGGAGCTTGTTGTAACAATTTCTTGGGAAAAAACATACCTCACCATTGGATCCAAGTTGATTTTTCCATAAATTTTGATATATGATATGCCCTAGTTTGGCAATTTTGAGGGAAAGTGAAAGGGTTTTCTAGTTTCATCCCATAATGGTTGTCAAATTTAATCCCGTCAAAATTGTCGTCAAAAAAGAAAAAGAAAATGTAGTGAAAATGGTAAAAAGGTTGTCATGGTAAAACAACCATAACTTTCACTTAGAATATCAAATTCCATACTTCTTATAGTCTTTGGAAAGCTACTTTAGAGCACAACAACTTGGAGTAGGTTTCATTATGTGATTTTGACATATTGTCAAGTTTTAAGAGCCTAAAAATTAGATATTTATTTTTAACACAAATTTGGGCATAACTTGGGCATATAAAGTCAAATTTTGGACTTCGAGTAGTCAATGAAAAACTCTTGGAGAGCTCTACACATTGATTCAAATTTGGTGTAGGTTTGACATGATTTATTTTGTGATATATTGATCTAAGTGGTTTGTGATATATATTGAGCATGTTAACATTATGAGTTTATGACATTATATGATTGGAGATTTGGAATTTGATGTCATGATATACTCAGCTTATATTTTAGGCTGGTCTCATGATGATATGATTATCACTATTTGGTTTGGATATGTATGGTGACTTTTCAGGTCTACAAGTTGTGTAGTGTTGTAAGTGGTTTATACTTAGAGGTTATAATATAGCTTGGATATGGGTTATATTTTACCATTGATCTCTTATTATTGATGCATATTCATATTTGTGGCTTGAATTTGGGTTGTCTATGTCCTTAGTCACATGATTTGTTGATTTTTCTCTATGGAAAATGGATGAGATGTTTATACTAGGTAAAATCATGGTGGAGGTTTGTGGTTGAATATTTTATATTGACAGGTTGGATACTTTGAGATTTAGTTACTTAGTTCATGGTGTCATAAATTTTGGCATGACATGATTGGATATACATGTACTTCATTGGTGCTCATTGGTTTGGACTGCTGATTCGGTTATGGTGGTATATTATTTTCTTGATTGAGGATCATGGTTATTTAGGTTCCTTTGAGGAGCTCATGATGTGTACTTTGAGTTCTTTTATGGTTTAATACCTTGGTTGATTCTCATGAATAGAGGATGATTTTTCATCTTGATGTCATGGATAGCTTGGATACACATTTAGTGGGAACTTGTGACAGTGATGAGGTGGTAGTGTAGGATTAGTTCCTTGATTGGTTTGTATCTTCTTGGGTTAGAGATCATGGTTTCACTTGGTATTGACACTTCAATTGTGTGCATGTAGACCTATAGGATCTTCATGTAGGAGATATATTTTATGATGCCATGGGTGACTCAATACCACAATTGAGTGGAAGATATTGGCATTGATATATTTATTGAGTGTTTGCATATGTTGGAGAATGTCTTAGATCTAGTTGTTGTAGACATGTTTTTGCCATTTGCATGGTGCACTAGGTTCTTCATGGCATGTGGAGATAGTTTTTCTTCATGGTGTGTGGAGATGGTTGCATCTTGAGGACTCATGGAGTTCTTGGTAAAGGTGTGGTTTAAGTTTTCATTTGGCATGTTATCCTTGGTATTAGGATGATTTCATTATTATGTCATGGTCTTTTCTTGATACACATTTAGAGTTTTGACATTTTATGATATGTTCACATGGAGCTTGTTATCTCTTTGGTTGAGATGGTTTCAATTGTGTTGTCATATTTATGTGTTGAAGTTGATGAAAGATTAACCCCACAGCTCCCAAGAATCACCTGCATGCAAATTCTTTTCACAGAAAGAGAGAAGCAAAATTTATGGAGGCTAGAATTTCTAGATCCATAGATGAGACATTCTTGATGTGCAAAAAGAGAGATTTCTATAATGAAAAGTGAATCAATCAATAATTACAAAGAAAGATCATCCTTATAAAGGAGATCAAAACCCTAAAAAGGTCTAACCTAGGTTGCATCATAATAATTAATCAAATAATTAATTATTAAATGCCTAAAGTTTAGCCTAAGAAAACTACAGTTAATTAGGAAATATCGACTAATTACTCTAACATTATGTTCCTGAGGCCATGGTTAGAACTTTGACATTGATCTTGGTTTAGTTTCTTGGTATTGGGTACATTGATCATTTGCTAGATACTTCATTATATTGCTATGTTGCATTTGGAGTCGGCATGGATTAATTGGTTACAAGTGCTCATAGATACTTAGAGATAATGGTGATGCTAATTTCTCTTGAATAAGAGATGTATTTGTTGGGATAGTTGATGGTTTCAGTAGGAATTTCGAGGGAGATTCAAATGATGGGTATGTGCAGGATCATGGTGTGCCAAAAAGTGGCGATGTGAAAAAAATAGAGTTTGAAGACGTTTAAAAGCGCTTCAAAATCTGCTCTGACTTTTTTCCACCTATCCAGGTACCAAACCTAGAAGGAAAGGCCGAGCCTTATTGGATATCCGATTTGACATCAGATATCGGATATTATCGGATATCCGATCACATATCGAATATCCGATAATCAATGCGTTATAACATTATCATTATTATATTATAATAATATAAAAATATTATATTATAATAGTATAATATATTATTTAATATTATATTATATAATAATATCATTATTATAATAATTATACTATAATATAATAATAATATTATTATAATATTATAATCGTATAATATTATACTATAATAATATTATTATATTATAATGTATTATATTATAATAATATAATATAATAATATAATATAATATTTAATATTATAATATAGAGTAATGTAATATAATATATATATATATATATAATATAATATAATAATAAAAAAGTAATATATTATAATATAATATATAATAAAAAAGTATAATATAATATAATATAATATAATACATTATAATAATATAATATAACAATATTATTATATAATATAATAATATTATTATATTATAATAATATAATAATATATTATATTATAATAAAATAATATAATATAATGTAATATATTATATATAAAATATCATATAAAATATAAGATATATGTTATATCTTATATAAAATATAATATGTCGTATCGGATATCTGATATTTGTGACATTACATATAAAAAAAATTAGACCCACAGGCCCTTATTTCGCATATTTGGGGGCCAGTATTGTGCACCACGGTCGGATATCAAATCTACAATCAGATATTGGATATTGAAGTTTGTTTTTTTTTGTTTTTTTTAACTCATTTTAAATCTAAATTCAATAGATTTTAGCATGATTTTGTTTGTTTTAGTTGAATCTAGGGTTTTTTTGAAAAAGAAGAAGTTAAAATTAACATTTTTTAAAATATATATTACTTTTTGCAATTCAATAGGAATGGTTGATCAGAATGATGACATTAAGGCAGGGAATAATATTCCTCATAACCCCCCACCAAACGATCTAGTACCCCCACAAAACTGTCCACCAAATGATCCTCTACCCCCTCAAAACCCTCCTTGAATCAAGGATTTGATAAATGAAAATCTCACTGAGTTGAGAGGTTTGCATAGAACATATAATAATGTACCTGCATTGGCTCCTATGTTATCCACGTTAAACACCATAGTGGATAACATTGAAACCCTTACGAACCAACAAAATGCCGCTCTTCATTGGCATGATGAAATGCACGAGATGTTTGATGATGGTTTGGACTATGATGAGGTTGCGGCCCTCAACATAACCAAAGATGATTTGGCTAGCCTTTTTGCGAACCCGAAAATGGGTTTACCAGTCGACTCAAAAAAATTCAAACTATCAATTAAATGGTGCACAAATGATTCCATATGTGCAAACTTTTGGGATCGTTGGTGGATGTCTTTGATATCCCTCCACATGGCAATTTAGACATACCATTTTATTTCCTTAAAAAATTATATGCAGAATTTGTGTTGAAACTTAAAGTGAACTATTGGAGCATGAAGCCCAACATGGGCTTAGGACTAGGAGCTCCTCAGGATAGACCCTCTTCCCAGTAAAAGAAAGTTGGCACTTTTGTCCCCCCAACTGATATCTCCCCTCCTCCTTGAGTGCAACATCCAAATATTATGATAGAGGCTAGCTCTCAGACCATTAGAGCCATTCATAGGTTGAGTAGCCTAATGATATCTCAGGCTAGGTTAGTCCTGCCTCCTCGTGTTGATGATACTGGTGCCAATTCATCATCGGCTAGCTCATCAGACGTTTGTGTGCCTCACACTTGCATTATAGGCAAGAATATTTGTCTGGGTCCCATGGGTGATCTTCTTGAGTATCATTTTGTATTAGACGAGGATACACTAGACACACGCGTAGAGGCTGCAGACCCTGATGCGAGAGAGGAGGGGAATGCAGAGGCATGAACTCCTTCGGTGTCAGTACATGTATACATTTTTTTGTTATGACATATGCGATTTAAAGTTAATTTTTATAATAGAGTAATTTTAATTTTTAAGACATATTGACTTTTATATGTATGTGATCTTCATTCATGTTTAGTTGATGATCGAGGAGGAGCTTAGACAGATTGATGATGCCACACTCTTGTCCATTTCATTTGGCCTTGAGAAATCTATGGTACATTATGTTGTGTTCGCATTTTTTTTTCTATTTGATATTGTAGCATATATGGTTACTAATATTTCTTTTATCTTGCAAGTAGCACCTATCTTGGGGGGACAAAGTGCGGGGGATGAGCTAGCATGCATTGACAAAGGAAAGGTAATTAGGCACTTTCTATATGATTAAATATTGATGCATTCTTGTAAAATGTTTGTGGTAATCCCATCTAATTACATTCTTTATTGTATATAGGGCACGGCTACTGGCGATGAGCCTGTACAGATTTCATGTCGTAGACCATCAGGGATTTCCATTCACACTGAGAGCCCCATTAGATGTATAAGTATCATTTATTTTTTATTATCCTTATCTTCATTAATAAATTCAAAACTAATTTTTGTGATATTAACAACTACTATTTTGTATCTCATAGGAGACTCCTAGTGCACATGAGGTCTGACAGGAGAGTTATGTAGATTTGATGATGTGGCCACTCACTCCTGAGGAGGAGCCTACAATAGTAATTTGTAGTTTGAATTCATGATTAAATATGTTATAAATTTAGCATGCTATGAATTATACTATTATAGTTTAAATTGTAGATTCATTTGACAAACGTATTTGAACATATACAAGCCACAATCAGAGAGGTACCAGCATTGCCGAGGGTATACGAGAGGACTCCTGACCGACATAGGAGGTTGACAAGAGAGGTATTTATTATCAAATTTTGATAGTATAAATCTCCATTACAAAAAAGATCATTATGCATTTGAGTAATTCAATGTTAGATACGTAGAATCATATAAATTTAGTAGTCTAACTTTGAGTATTCCTTTTTTGTTTATGTAGGAGGCATCCGATCCACCTAGTGCAGCAAAGAGGTTGCATTTTGATCATCCACCAACACCCTAGGATAGTATAGTTGTCGTAGGATGCATCATGCAACATTTTGAGATGGCATATGCCACATTGTATACAAAAACATTGATATTATACACATTCTGATGGCATGATCAGCCACATTTTGTATATGGATCTATGTATTTTGATATATATTTGAGTACTTTGTCTATGGATACATGATCTTTGATATATATTTGTGTAAATTTTTTTCTATGGATACATGTATTTTGATATATATTTTTGTCATTTATGTGCACAATGATATACATATTAATTTAGTATCTAGTATTGTTCAATTTATCGTGGATCATGTGTATTGTTCATGTTTATGGAATATCATTAATTTTGATTATGTTTGTTATATTTGATTCAAATGAAATAATTTTTGAATAACATTTTAACAACCTTTATTGTCAAATTTGGATGCAATGTATAATTTGAATTGCTATCATGACATAAACACACTTGTTAATCTCCTACACAAGGTTCAGATAACCCCAAATCTAATTTTAAACTCCACCTTCAACCTTGAAACTAACTCTTGGCTTCAAATCTAATCTCAACACAATTAAGGACTCCACTCCTCAACCATGGATTCTATTCCCAACCACCAAGTCATTCATAGATTCAAAATCTTTGATAACTAGCACTTCACTTTGTTACTATTCTCATACTACAATTTTTCAATTTCAACATAACTTCAAAATATCTCAACTTAAGAGACTTGATTGGACAGTTCATCGATAGCCCTCAAGAGCTCTGAGTTATTTTAGGCCTCAGCATCACCATCCTATAGCATTCAACGATTCATTGATAGTCCTCATGAGCTCTGAGTTATGAGCCTTGAAATATCGACCTCAAAATGCACTTAGAGCACCTTTGAGACTCCTCGGTATAGGGTGGCCATGGACGAAGGATGGTCTCCGTGGCTAGAACAAGGGTATCACTAAGGTTCACCCGCCCACTTGGAGCTAATGGCACTAACAATTCAATGCCAAGATCAGTGGTTTCAAAGTTACGCTGTGGTGCACCTATGAACTGAGGCACACTACGAGTTTTGGCATCGAGCGAGATTGTTGTGCCGAATGCAAATAGAATGTGATCTCTTGAAAATGAGATAGATTATTTTAGGCCTTAGCATCACCATCCTGTAGCATTCAACAGTTCATTGATAGCCCTCACGAGCTCTGAGTTATGACCCTCGAAAGATTGACTCAAAAGGCACTTAGAGCATCTTGGAGACTCCTTAGTACGGGGTGGCTGCAAATGATGGATGGTCTCCATGGCCAGAACAAGGGTGTGACTAGGATTCACCCGCGCACCTAGAGCTAATGGCGTTGATGATTTGATGCCAAGATCAGTGGTTTCAAAGTTACGCTATGGTGCACCTATGAACTGAGGTACACTACAAGTTTTGGCATCGAGTGAGATCGCTGTGCCAAATGCAAATGGAATGTGATCTCTCAAAAATGAGATAGGTTATTTTAAACCTCAGCATAACCATCCTATAGAATTTAAAAATTCATCGATAGCCCTCACGAGCTCCAAGTTATGACCCTCGAAATATCAACCTCGAAAGGCACTTAGAGCACCTTGGAGACTCCTCGGTATGAGGTGGCTGCGGACGATGGATGGTCTCCGTGGCTGGAAAAAGGGTGTGACTAGGGTTCACCCATCCACCCGGAGCTAATGGCACTGATGATTCAATGCCAAGATCAACAATTTCAAAGTTAAGTTGTGGTGCACCTATGAATTGAGGCACATTGCAATTTTTGACATCGAGCAAGATCGTTGTGCCGAATCCAAACAAAATGTGATCTCTCAAAAATAAGATAGGTTATTTTAGGTCTCAGCATCACCATCCTGTAGCACTTGACAGTTCATCGATAGCCCTAATGAGGTCCCAGTTATGACTGTCAAAAGATCGACCTTAAAATTCACTTAGAGCACCTTGGAGACTCCTCAGTACGGGGTGGCCACAAATGATGGATGGTCTCCGTGGTGGGAACACGGATGTCACTAGGGTTCACCTACCCATCTAGAGCTAATGGTACTGACAATTTGATGCCAAGATCAGCGGTTTCAAAGTTACGCTGTGGTGCACCTATGAACTAAGACGCACTGTGAGTTTTGGCATTGAGCAAGATCGCTGTGTCGAATCCAAACAGAATGTGATCTCTCAAAAATGAGATAGGTTATTTTAGGCTTCAACATCATTGTCTTGTAGAATTTGATAGTTCATTGATAGTCCTCATGAGCTCCGAGTTATGACCCTTGAAAGATCGATCTCAAAATGCACTTAGAGCACCTTGGAGACTCCTCAGTATGAGGTGGCCGAAAATGATGGATGGTCTCCGTGGCTGGAACAAGGGTGTCACTATGGTTCACCTACCCATCCGAAGCTAATGGCACTGATGATTCGATGCCAAGATCAGTGGTGTCAAAGTTACGCTGTGGTGCACCTATGAATTGAGGCACACTGCAAGTTTTGGCATTGAGCGAGATAGCTGTGCCGAATGCAAACAGAATGTGATCTCTCAAAAATGAGATAGGTTATTTTAGGCCTCAACATCACCATCCTGTAGCATTTAATAGTTCATCAATAGACCTCATGAGCTCCGAGTTATGACCCTCAGAAGATCAACCTCAAAAAACACTTAGAGAACCTTGGGGACTCCTTAGTACGGGGTGGCCGTGATGATGGATGGTCTCCGTGGCTAGAACAAGGGTGGAACTAGGGTTCACCCACCCATCTAGAGCTAACAGAATTGATGATTCGATGCCAAGGTTGGCAGTTTCAAAGTTACGCTGTGGTGCACCTATGAACTGAGGCACACTATGAGTTTTGGCATCAAGAGAGATCATTGTGCCGAATCCAAACAAAATGTGATCTCTCAAAAATGAGATAGGTTATTTTAGGCCTCAATGTCACTGTCCTATAGCATTTTACAGTTCATCGATAGCCCTCACAAGCTCTGGGTTATGACCCTCAAAAGATTGACCTCGAAATGCACTTAGAGCACCTTGGAGACTCCTTAGTACGAGGTGCCCGCAAATGATGGATGGTCTGCATGGCTGAAACAAGGGTGTCATTAGGGTTCACCCACCCATCCAAAGCTAACAGCACTGACAATTTGATACCAAGATTAGTGGTGTCAAAGTTATGTTGTGGTGCACCTATGAACTGAGGCACACTACGAGTTTTGGCATCGAGCGAGATCATTGTGCCGAATGAAAATGGAATGTGATCTCTCAAAAATGAGATAGATTATTTTAAGCCTCAACATCATCATCTTGTAGCATTTGATAGTTCATCGATAGCCCTCACGAGCTCCGAGTTATGACCCTCAGAAGATCGACCTCAAAACGTGCTTAGAGAACCTTGGGGACTCCTCGGTACAGGGTGGCCGTGGACGATGGATGGTCTTTCTGGCTAGAAAAAGGGTGTCACTAGGGTTCACCCACCCACCTAGAGCTAATGGAACTAGCGATTCAAACAGTTCTAGCCGTTAGGAGTTAGATTTTGAAAAGTTGTCAAGAAAATTGCAAAAGTTGCTAAGCAACTTTTTGCAATTTTTGCGTTAAGACAAGTTTTATTGCAAATTTGATTGCAAATGGACTCTACAAACTCCTAGGGACCCTAATAATGTTCTAAACATCTAGACTTACCTAAAAAAACATGAAATTTACCAAAAATCCACTTTATTGGACCAATTGATGGCCAAGGCTTATAGTTGCACCATGGGGTCTTGTGTCCATTACAAATGTGGATGGTCATAGGGAGATCATTAGATCTATCCCTAGACCTTATTACATCAAGAAAAGAAAAATGATTAGGTGCTTTGCACTAGTTTTCCCTGTATTTCCTTAATGTTATTGAACTAAGAACCAGTTTTCCTCTCATTTGGAAAGGTAGGCCTAAGGGTTCAACACTAATGGGTGATGTTGAACCACCTTGCTAATGACTAGTTCATTTGGGGAGGCTTGAGACTGCATGCAAAGAAATTCTTATCTATTTTAATCTTGTTTCAAGGGGTGGACCTAAGAGCTCAACATATTAGAATGATGTTAAATCACCATATTAATGAATAGCTCATTTGGAGATGGTAGCTAACCAAAACTTAGAAGATTATTTTTATAGTATTGTAAAAGTTTTTTGTGAGAACCTTGCTACTAAAAATTCAGAGTATATGCAAATTTTCTAATGATTCTAAGCATGGTAACCAATGGAGGAAGAGTTGGCATGGTTGTAATAATGCATGGTAACTGTGATGAACCAACAAAAAGGAGAAACACTATGAACCATGATGCACTTGAACATAAAGATGATTATGGAGAGGATCAAATGCAACATGTTGCTTCAGACTAAATGTTGACAATATAAAAATGATGCAAAGGATAGGGTGATGGACCCAAGTAACAACCTAAAATGAGTAAATTTGTAACAATGTGCCAAGTGACCCTTTTAGGTCCTGATGGTCAAATCCCACAAATGGTCAACTCCAGGAGGTTTTAAGGCTTCAATGAGTTTGTTTTGACATATTCACCATGTTCCAACACTTACCCTTGAGTTTCAATATTTTTCAAGCCAAAATGCACAACATGCCAAAATGTTGTCTATGCAACTTTATAATTCTGTGACAACAGCAAGACAAATAGGTGGATAAATTTTTTTTTTTCTTTCAAAAGACTCCTTGAATAAATGGATGTTTTGGATACCCTTTATCCTTTCACAAAACATATATAAGACATAGATACCCTTCCTTTGGAAAATATCAATGAACTTTCACACTTCTCCTATTTTTTAACAATGTAGAAAAGATGCATTTACAAAGCAACCACTAGAAGGACTTAAGATCTGGACTCCAAACTTTGCATAGGATCTTAAAATGACTTCAATTAGACAAATCCACTCTCAATTTCAGTCTATGGGTTCCCTAATCTCAAAAGCCCCAATTCACCTTCTCAAAACCCTTGTTCTTAGGGCATCACCAATCTTACACGTGCCAAGCCTTCTTGGACTAATTCAAAATTTAGACATCTATTTTTTATAACCATAAACATGAATCAACTCACAAAAACTACCCACTTTAAGGAAAATCTCTTCCTATAGGATTGTCCCCTCACTTTCAACCCTTGTTTTCACCCTTTTATGTTTGGTGGCCACCAATTATTCTGGTTAGTTGATCATTTCAGTGTTAGAAGACACTATACATGTTAGGACAATGGAATTCCATGAAAAATCAGGTAAGCATTTCATGAAATGACCATGATTAGATGAAAAAATTGTCAAAATGCTTATGAAAAGGACTGCTACAACCAACAATCAGCAAGTTAGATGAATAACCCTTCAAAAATGAAATCAAAACTTGGTCCTAAACTTCCTTATAGATCTTAGAAGATGCCTCAATGCACTAGAATATCATAAAGAACTCAAAAACTCCAAAGAACCTTCAAATTGCTATTAAAATCCAAGCTTTTTTATTCAAAATTATGAATCAGTCCATACATACTACCCTTACAGTCTGTACAAACACTATTTATAAGTTTCAGGGGATGGTTAATAACCCCTCAACCACCTCCAATCGGTTTCACTTCCTATTCCTTCATAAAATTTAAAATATGGAGTTTCAGTCCAAAATGCTCATGTAGCTATTACATTCAAGATTTGAATTTTCTAAAGCAATAAGCTAAATTTTAAGTGACTTATTGAATGTTTCAACTTATGAAATGACTTGAGATTATTATGAGACCTTATTAGGACCTATATAATGAATCACTTACCCTATGCAAACCTAGACATTACTAAAATTCAAATCTCATGGTCCTTTACAACTTTTCAATATGAAAGTCTTTTAAAACATTATACAATATTATGACTATTTATGCTTTCAAATGCCATGATTGGTTGCAAAATAGAAGAAATCAAGTATTCTAATTGTTCATTCATACTTTCTAGATTTTTCTTATTTGATTAGTTTGATAAAAGTAGTTTTAATAATCATAATATCAGCTTTATATCAAATAAGGAAAAAAGCCAAACTTGTAATAAGATATCCGCAAGCAATTATCTTTCATATAGTTATAAATGCTCTTAAAATTGTCCTTATAGCCTTGTATCACATGCAAATATGATTTGCAAGAACTTGTTCAATATCTTCCTCTTATAATTCCTTACAAAGAACCTACCAAAATGCAAATTAGAATGTGCAACTAATTTAACCTGTCTTTTTCATTATTACAAAAATCATATACAAAAAAAATTCACATTTTACATCATAATACATCATAAATCTTAAGAATTCTCCCCAATTACAATCCCCCCCTCGAAACTCTTCATGATGTACCTACATTCCAATATCATAAAAAAATTAGTAACTTGTTGTATTAAACAAGATAATCATCAGTTCATTGAATCATTATGAGGAAAATAACATAAGAAGTAAATATACCTAGTCGAGTGTTCCAATAGGGTCCTCTCTCTATTTTAGGGTCTCCAATAGGGCTTCATGATCAACATTAGCAATAGTAAAAAGTTCTTTTACTTTTGGTCTTCCTTGATGCTTCAACAACTTTACATTTGTTGCTATAATAAGATGCGAATATATGAGAATTATTTTGTGCTTTTGATAGTCTTCGAATGCAAGAATTTTTTTCCTTCTAAGCATGTATGTCCACAGCCATGTTCCAACGACAACCACTGAACCAGTAGGATATGTGAAAGAGTCCCCCCCTGTGATAGTGCTAAACTACACCAATCAACAATGCTACAAGCATCACGAAGCTCTGTTGCTGAAATCTTCAGTTGCTCCTTAACTAGAGCTCTCTTCACACATGCCCCTGCTCCATCATGTTCCCCTTTTCCATGGATAGACTCAAAAAAACTCCAAATATGAGGCACCCCTCTCTCTACATGCATCCTACACAACCAATAAAACATGCGAGCATTCTTGAATTGACCTATACAGTTATCTAACCAAAAGATATGTCTATCCATAGCAATTGCATGCTCATGTAAGAAATCAAAATAATTCTTGAAACAATGTTGAACAAACTCGTGAGAGTAAGATCTATCATCACTCATATAAAAATGATACTCTAATAATCTTTCGATTATCTTTCGCACTATTAGGGGCCTGTCTATATGTTATGTGAACAAAAATAGCAATTTGAATAGAGTTGTAATACTAAGATTGTGTCTCATTTTGAGGTTGCAATGTGTAGTTCTCAACAAAATCAACAACTGATATAATAGTGCCAATGGGAAAAGTCTCATTGCACATTCTAAATTGTTTATCCAACCACTAAGACCTGTGACTATGTCTTGCATACTTGTACAAAAGATTTGCCTCGAAATCTGAAATAAAACTAGCCACACTAATATCTTTTCCAACCAACTCACATTTAGAGCTCTCACCTCCACTCTTCAATGTGTATTTCACCATTTCATATACCTTTTTTTTCACTATTGTCTTTCCAAGATCTTGTTCACACCCCTCATGGAAACATGTGTCAAACTTGGATAAGACACCACATTCTGAACACTTCTCATTTAAGCAAGCATTTTTATAAAAGAAACAACCATCAAATCTACGACATAAAAGTTGATCTAGCAAGTCTCTTGATGATTTTGGAAGCCCACTAGCACCACAATCCTCCAAAATTTCTTTACTATGCAAAGTAGAACAGATGGAGCGTAATAGTTCATAGTGCATAGAAAACTCAACATGATATTTTCAACAACATGTATTTCAAATTTTGAGTGGCACACAATAAAATGGCTTCAAAGATTCAAAAGCCCTTTGTGATATATGAAGACTTGGATGACTCTCTCTAAATTGTTTGAACAAAATAGTTTGACTTACCTCCAAATAGTGTTTAGGATGTGGCGTGTGGTCTCTGATGACAATTCTCAACTTTAACACATCTTTAGCATTGGGTGATAGTCGCGAGTTAGAGTGCCAAAATTGTGTAATTTCTTCCTTCACATCATCAGATAGCTTCTTATCAAAACGTGGAAGTCTTCCACCAAATGCCCATGTTTCATTTTGAAGAGGATCATCAATTTTCTCTCGTCGACTAAGTGCTCTTCTCAAAGTAGTATGATTTAAATTCAAATCAATACAAGTTTGTCTCATATATCTACCCTTTCTCAAATGATGACTTACCAAAGAGGTTGTAATAACCCTTCAAGTAGCTCTGTTATCCTTCTCCCTGCTATTTTTCCCAATGCTATTGAGAGCACTGAAAAGATTCTTCACGATAATGGTATTTCTTTCCAACTTTTTATTGACATGAATCTTCAATTTGGAAAGCATAGGTCTCATCTTTTGCATCTTTAATAAGTGCATAAAAAGCTGACATTGCTCTACCACTATCTTGTTGTCGAAAAACATCTTATATAGTCTTTAAGCCCATAACCGAATGGTTATTTCTGATTTTTTCCCTTCCAAACTAGTAATAATCATTTCATCAATTTCAATTATCCATTTTGGTGTTTTAGAACCTTCATGTCGATTATAATTAGGAGATATGTAAGGTTCCTATGCGTTAGGTTCCTGTGCATTGTCATGTTCGACATGGTCAATTATGCAATTTGGATTATGACTTGGTAGCATTTCGTCTTCAAAATTTTCATTCTCTACTTTTTTAATTTCGGCATTATCATTTTCAATAGGTACATTTTCATTCCACAATTGTACATATTCATTATCTGACTCTATGATTTCACCTTCGACTAATTCATCGTCAACTTGACTGATATTTAGCATACCTTGTCTTTTTTTTTGATGTTCCATTTTGTCCCTTTCCCTATATGCTGCAATGTCTTCATTGGATATCTTCCTTTTGCATTTAGCCTTTCGACGACTGCTACTCCCCATTCAGATGACAATATCAGACACTTAAGGTTATATTTCAAACTTTTTTTCGATTGGTTGGGCCCCAAAATGCAACTTTTTGTAAAACTCGTAAAAAAAATAGAAAAAATGATGTTGTCATGTCTGCAAGGACAGGGAATATGTTGCAAATTGATGCCAGTAATATCGGATATCTGATATGCCCCCAAGCACATCTTGCAGGAAAAACTGAGTTTGTGAGCTAATAGTTTATAATTTATCAATTATTTGACTTATATTACTATGTAAAAATATATTATAATATTATAATATTATATATATATAATAACGTAACGTAAAGATATAACATATAATTTATTAATATATTATGTTATTCTTATTATAATCTAAAAATATAATATATATTATATTATTATTATTTTTCATATATTTTTATTAAATATAATAACGTAATATATATATATATATATATATTATTACTATAATCTATAATATATTATCTTATTAGTATTATAATATATATGTCCTTAGGGTTCCTAGGACCCCTAGGGACATATTAGAATCATTCTTATGGGTCAAAGGGGGTCATAGGGTGACCTATGACCCCCTTCGACCCATTAAATGATGACATATGTCCCTAGGACCCCTAGGGACATATTAGAATTTTTCTTGTGGGTCAAAGGGGGTCATAGGTTGACCTATGACCTCCTTCGACCCATTAAATGACGACATCGTTATTGTGGATCAAACCTTTTTGACCCATTAAATGAAAACATATGTCCCTAGGGGTCTTAGGATTCCTAGGGACATTTTACAATTGTTGTTATGGGTCAAAGGGGGTCATAGGTTGACCTATGACCCCCATCAACCCATTAAATGATGACATATGTCCCTAGAGGTCTTAGGACCCCTACGGACATATTAGAATAATTCTTGTGGGTCAAATTTGACCCATTACATGATGACATATGTCCCTAGGGGTCCTAGGACCCCTAGGGACATCTTAAAATCATTCTTTTGGTTCAAAGGGGGTCATAGGTTGTCCTATGACCCCCTTTGACCCATTAAATGATGACATATGTCCCTAGGGGTTCTAAGACCCCTAGGTACATATTAGAATCTTTTTTGTGGGTCAAAGGGGGTCATAGGTTGACCTATGACCCCCTTCGACCCATTAGATGACAACATATGTCCCTAGGGGTCCTAGGACCCCTAGAGACATATTAGAATCATTCTTGTGGGTCAAAGGGGGTCATAGGTTGACCTATGACCCCCTTCAACCCATTAAATAATGACATATGTCCCTAGAGGTCCTAGAACCGCTAAGGACATATTAGAATCGTTCTTGTGGGTCAAAGGGGGTAATAGGTTGACCTATGACCCCCTTAAGCCATTACATGATGACATATGTCCTTATGACCCCCTTCGACCCATTACATGAAAATAAAGGGGGTCATAAGTTGACCTATGATCCCCTTTGACCCATTAAATGATGACATATGTCCCTAGGGGTCCTAGGACCCCTAGGGACATAGTAGAATCATTTTTGTGGGTCATAGGTTGACCTATGACCCCCTTAGACCCATTACATGATGACATATGTCCCTAGGGGTCCTAGGACCCCTAGAGACATATTAAAATCATTCTTGTGGGTCAAAGGGGGTCATAGGTTGACCTATGACCCCCTTCGAACCATTACATGACGACATATGTCCCTAGGGGTCCTAGGACCCCTAGGGACATATTAGAATCATTCTTGTGGGTCAAAGGGAGTCATAGGTTGACCTATGGACCCCTTCGACCCATTGCACGATGGCATTTGTCCCTAGGGTTCCTACAACCCCTAGGAACATATTAAAATCATTCTTGTGGGTCAAAGGGGGTTATAGATTGACCTAAGATTCCCTTCGACTCATTAAATGATGACATATGTACCTAGGACCCCTAGGGACATATTAGAATTGTTCTTGTGGGTCAAAGGGTGTCATAGGTTGACCTATGACCCCCTTGAACCATTAAATGATGACATATGTCCCTAAGGGTCCTAGGACTCATAGCGACATATTAGAATCGTTCTTGCGGGTCAAAGTGGGTCATAGGTCACCCTTTGACCCATTAGATGACGTTATATGTCCTTAGGGGTCCTATGACCCGTAGGGACATATTAGAATAGTTCTTGTGGGTCAAAAGTGGTCAAAGGGGGTCATAGGTTGACCTATGACCCCCTTCAACCCATTACATGATGACGTATGTCCCTAGGGGTCCTAGGATCCTTAGGGACATATTAGAATCATTCTTATTGCTCAAAGGGGGTCATAGGTTGACCTATGACCCTCTTCAACCCATTACATATTAAAATCATTCTTGTGGGTCAAAGGGGGTCATAGGTTGACCTATGACTCTCTTCAACCCATTACATAACGACATAGGTCCCTAGGGGTCCTAGGACCCCTAGGGACATATTAGAATCGTTCTTGTGGGTCAAAGGGGGTCATAGGTGTACCTATGACCCCCTTTGACCCATTAAATGATGACATATGTCCTTAGGGGTCCTAGGACCCCTAGGGACATATTAGAATTGTTCTTATGGGTAAAAGGGGGTCATAGGGTGACCTATGACCCCCTTCGACCCATTAAATGGTGACATATGTCCCTAGGTGTCCTAGGACCCCTAGGAACATATTAGAATTATTCTTGTGGGTCAAACAGGGTCACAAGTTGACCTATGACCCCCTTCGACCCATTAAATGACGATATATGTCTCTAGGGATCCTAGGACCCCTACAGACATATTAGAATCATTCATGTGGGTAAAAGGGGGTCATAAGTTGACCTATGACCCCCTTCAACCCATTACATGATGACATATGTCCCTAGGGGTCCTAGGACCCCTAGGACCCCTAGGGATATATGTCGTCATGTAATGGGTCGAAGGGGGTCATTGGTGTACCTATTACCTCCTTTGACCTATGACCCCCTTTGACCCATTAAATGATGACATATGTCCCTAGGGGTAGGACCCCTAGGGACATATTAGAATTGTTCTTATGGGTCAAAGGGGGTCATAGGGTGACCTATGATCCCTTTCGACCCATTAAATGATGACATATGTCCCTAAGGGTCCTAGGACACCTAAGGACATATTAGAAATTTTTTTCTGAGTCCAACAGTGTCACAGGTTGACATATGACCCCTTTCAACCCATTAAATGACGACATATGTCCGTAGGGGTCCTAGGACCCCTAGGGACATATCCGAATCATTCTTGTGGGTCAAAGGGGGTAATAGGTTGACCTATGACCCCCTTTGACCCAACAGAATGATTCTGATATGTCCCTAGGGGTCCTAGGACCCCTAGGGACATATTAGAATTGTTCTTATGGGTCAAAGGGGGTCATAGGTTGACCTATGACCCCCTTCGACCCATTACATGATGACATATGTCCCTAGGGACATATTAGAATCGTTCTTATGAGTGAAATGATATCATAGGTTGACTTATAACCCCCTTCGACCCATTACATGATGACATATGTCCCTAGGGGTCCTAGGACCCCTAGGGACATATTAGAATCATTATTTTGGGTCAAAGGGAGTCAAAGAGGGTCATAGGTCATTTGACCCATTACATGACGACATATGTCCCTAGGGGTCTTAGGACCCCTAGGTATATGTTAAAATTATTCTTGTGGGTCATAGTGGGTCATAGGTCTTCGACTCATTACATAACGACATATGTCCCTAGTGGTCCTAAGACCTTTAGGGACATATTAGAACCATTCTTGTGGGTCATAGGTTGACCTATGACCCCCTTCGACCCATTACATGATGACATATGTCCCTAGGGTTTCTAAGACCCCTACAAACATATTAGAATAATTCTTGTGGGTCAAAGGTGGTCATAGGTATACCTACCTATGACCCCCTTCAACCCATTAAATGATGACATATGTCTCTAGGGGTCCTAGGACCCCTAGGGACATATTAGAATTGTTCTTATGGGTCGAAGGGGTCAGAGGGTGACCTATAACCCCCTTCGACCCATTAGATGATGACATATGTCCCTAGGGGTCCTAGGACCCCTAGGGACATATTAGAATCATTCTTATGGGTCAAAGGGGTTCATAAGTTGACCTATGACCCTCTTCGACCCATTACATGATGACATATGTCCTTAGGAATCCTAGGAACCTTAGGGACATATTAGAATGCTTTGTTTACCTATGACCCCCTTCGACCCATTACATAATGACATATGTCCTTAGGGGTTGTAGGACCCTTAGGGACATATTATAATCATTCTTGTGGGTCAAAGGTGGTCATAGGTTGACCTATGATCCCCTTCTAGCCATTGCATGATGGCATATGTTCCTTGGGGTCCTAGAGACATTTTAAAATCGTTCTTGTGGGTCAAAGGGGCTCATAGGTTGGCCTATGACCCCCTTCGACCCATGAATCATTCTTGTGGGTCAAAAGGGGTCATAGGTTGACCTATGACGCCCTTCGATCCATTAAGTGATAGCATATGTCCCTAGGGGTCCTAGGACCCCTAGGTACATATTAGAATCATTCTTGTGTGTCAAAGGGGGTCATTGGTTGACCTATGACCCCTTTCGACCCATTACATGACGAGATATGTCCCTAGGGTTCCTAGGACTGCTAGGGATATATTAAAATCATTCTTATGAGTCAAAGGGGGTCATAGGGTGACCTATGACCTCCTTCGACCTATTAAATGTTGATATATGTTGCTAGGCATCTTAGGACCCCTGGAGACATATTAGAATCGTTCGTATGGGTCAAAGGAGATCATAGGTTGACCTATGACCCCCTTCGACCCATTACATGATGACATATGTCCCTAGGGATCCTAGGACCCCTAGAGACATATTAGAATGCTTCATATTGGTCAAAGGAGGTCATAGGTTGACTTATGACCCCCTTCGACGTATTACATGATGACATATGTCCCTTGGGGTCCTAGGACTGCTAGGGACATGTTAAAATCGTTCTTATGGGTCAAAGGGGGTCATAGGGTGACCTATGACCCCTTTCAACCCATTACATGTCAATATTATATTTAATAATTATATTATATTGTATATTTTAATATAATAATAATATATTATTAGATTATATAACAATAATAATCATATATGTTACTAGATTATAGATTTAATAATAATAATGACAATATATATTATTATATAGAATAATTTTGTCATATAATACTATTAAATATATTTAATAATAATAATATATATTATATATATCAGTATATTATATTTAAAACTATATTATATTTAATAATAATAATCATATATATTAGTATAATGTAATAATAATTATAATATTAATGTTCACACAGTCACAAAATATATAATTTCTTCTAAAATTGTCTAAAGTTATTGTTTTATGTTCATTTTCGTTTAAATTTGTTACCCTCCATATTTACAATTTAAAAAAACTTGCCTTTTGAAATTTTCCACCAAATAGGCATGGGAAGACACCGAGCCTAATCGGATATCCAATCTCAAATTGGATATCTGATTAGGCCTGGTATTTACCAACCCTCCTCGATTAACCCAAAAAACATGTTTGAGGAGGGTTTTAGTGACACTCAGACTTCGGGTAGCCATTTGACAATGTTATTTTGATCTAAATTGAATGAAACGAAAAAAAGTTTTTTTAATATCGTTCTCGAGATTCCATTGATATTATCTCTGTCAAATTCTAAGTTCGATAAGTATTTATTAGTTGATTATCAATGAAGATTATTGTAAAGCATTGATTGACATACTGATTGAAAAATAGCTATAACTTTCAAACGGTATAACATTTTTAAAATCTAAAAGTTGCGTCACATTCTATGCTTTGCTTAATATTAGAAAAAATAAAATAAAATTTGGTAAAATTTTCTATTAGTTAAGGTGGTCAAACACGAGATTTTTTTTTCAAAAATATTTTGGTAGAAAATTCATATTTAATTATTTATTTGAAAAATATGCGTCACATCCGGGCATGAGTCTAATTTTTATATCTATAATTATATTAAAAGAATATTATCATTTTATTTTGATTAAGGTGGTCAGACATAAACCTACTTTTAATTTTTGCCCTAAAATTATCGTAGTATTGTATTAAAATCCAAACTTTTGACTAATCAATTATTTTTCTCTCCTGATAAGGCCTAGTAGTTTAGAAACTACATTCAATTTCCTATAGATTATTTTCTTACAACTTTTTGATATAAAGTCCATAACCACTTTAAAATTATGTGTCAAGTTGACATAACCCTGATTTGCTGATTTTTCACTGCCACTTAAGGCCATAGTTTGGTACTCCATGATCCTGCACATACCTTGATATGAACTTGAGAGGAAATTATTCTTAGATGAGTCTTGGTTGGAGACTTGGGTATCTTGATGACCATTCTCATTCCCCACTCTTGGTCTACTTGGTGGTTTACTACTTGAGAGGTATAGCCCATTATTTCTCTCAAACATTATGTTTATACTTGTCTTTCATGGACATGAATATTGAGCTATGGTACATGAGTTAGTTCTAGAGGATTCATTTGCAAGATGATTTAGCATTGGTTATCTCTTTGTGCATATGTTGTTGTTATGTTGGCCGAGTTTGTGAGATGGTTTATATTGGGCACATTCCTTGGATTAAGAATGGTTAGTCCTTGGTTTAGGAATGGTTTATGAGTTTGATCTTCTTGTGAGAGGTTTGCATCCATGATTGGCTATATGGTATGGTTTGGGTGTTGTTGCAGCTTCTTGGTTGAGGTTTTATTTAGGATATGGTCTAGCATTGGTTATCTCCTTGTGCATGGGTGAACCCACAATACTAGGTACCACTTTTGGGGGACGAAGGAAATCGTGAAATGATGAAAAATTCGCATTTAAATTTTTACATATATTCGCCTGAACGTACTACCAATGTTCACGTGAACATAAATTAATTATATGTTTGCACGAACATATTGACTTTTAATAAGGTATTTTCACATGAAAATACCTTCTTAATATGTTCATACGAACATATTTGCAACGCATGATGAAAATTCCGCTTTTCCATTTGAGATCTTGATAAATTTGCCCTTTTTTATGTTCGTGCGAACACAAATTATCATACATGTTCGCGCAAACACGTTAAATTAAATTTTTGATTGCCAAAATATTTTCTCATACGTTCGTGCGAACATGTGTTCGCACAAACATATTAGACAAGTTCGCAAGAACATGGTGTTTGTGTGAACGTCTCAAATTAAAAAATTTTGGTGTTGTTTTCTGGAGAGAAAATGAAATTGGCTCTTTTGACCCCTTAAATTGAGATTGAATGATCTCCTACTGTAAAATAAAAAATTTCAATTTCTGCTACTCGGAGCAAGCTTTCCAACTACTATAATTGTAATACATATTATATTCATTAAGACTTTCAAATATGAGTTTAACTCATTATAGGTTCATTACCAATTCAAAAATCAACCGACTTTGACACCCGAGAAAATTAGTAAATTAGGCCAATTTTTTTTTTTTTAAATGTAGGAACTAGCTTATTGAGATACCTTTCTATTCAAAAAAAAAAAAAAGGTTTATGAAAAATTGACTTCAAATTATCTGTGTCAAACAGAACGTATGTTTGAATTACAATTCGTGTCACTTCAAAACTTTATAAACTATATAATATTCAACCAAAATGAATCAAACCAAATGCATCCTCTGGATATTGATATTATGAATCTAACACCGAAAGAATTACATCATTATCATTTCTAGAAAAAAAGTTATGTGTGTCAAATGGACTGTCACTCTTTAAAAATATTGAATTTTATTATGTACCTTTTTTTGAAGGAGATGAAAAAAATTGACCTAAATAATTTTTCTTTTAGATTAAAAAATATGGTTACAAAGTAGGAATAGAGTACTCAAAATCATTAGTTTATGTCATCTTGAAATTATTTATAGTTTTCAAGATATAGTCAGTTAAACATGACGTTTGTTGCAAAAATATTGATTTCAATGTCAAAATTGGTCAAAAAGTGGAACCCATTATTGTGAGATCACCCGCATGTGTTGTTGTTATGCTGGTTGAGTTTGCGAGATGGTTTTATATTGGACATATTCCTTGGTTTAAGAATGGTTATTCCTTGGTTTAGGAATGGTTATTTGATCTTCTTGTGACAGGTTTGAATCCATGATTGGTTATATCGTATGGTTTGGGTGTTGTTGTGGCTTCTTGGTTGGGGTTTTATGGAGGAGATCTTACTTGGAACAATTTACATCTAGAGTTGTGTGTAGAAGGCCATGATACAAGTTATGAGTTGTATTGTTTCTCTTTGGTCTTGGTTATCTTCTTGGATGTTCAATTTCACTTATATTAGATTTGAGATTGATTGGAGATTATGATCACTATTTTGTGCTCATGTATGTCATGCAAGAGATGGCATGGTTATTCTTTACCTCTTTCCTTTGTTGGTTGTGGAGAACTTGAGAGAGTTTTGGAGACTTGTCATGAGATTTGTTCTTGTAGTTTTTTGGTTTATGTGTTGTGGATGTCCTTGATACAATATGGATTCAATTCTTTGAGATGTTTTGAGTGAATTGGTTATAGATTTGACATTATCTTTTGTAGTAAGAGCTTCTTGGTATATATGTGGTAGGTATTTCTCTTAAGGCTTGTGATTATAGGGTACATATATGATATCTTGATGATGTGAGATTCACTTGGTATACCTTTGGAGGTATGGATAGTTGGATGGGTTGGCACTTGCTATAGGTGTTATTTCAACTATGTATTTTGACAACTACAAATACATATGATTACCTTTTGGATTAGGTGTTTGTGCTTGACATTTTAGTTGGAACAATATTTTATGATTCTTATGTGACAGGTTGGGTGGCTTTCTCTTTAGATAGCTTCTATGCATATATTGTCATAGTGGCATAATAGGAGGTGTCATGACTCATATTTGAGATGTTGAATACCTTGATTTTTTTGCAGGTATTAGGATGGAGCACATGGTATACTTTGATTCATGATGGTGGATGTGCTAGGAGAGATTGTTTCCTTATGTGGCTACATATTGATCCTATGCGATGCATAGAACAAGTGGGAGATTGTTGAGATCATGTGTGTTGCACATATTGCATAATATTGTTATATCATATTAATTTATTTTAGTATGTAATGTTGTACCTAGGAGCACCTTGATGGATGTGTAACATGTAGAGATTCCCATGGAATATACTTGACGAGTTGTATTGTAACATTGTGTTAACATTTGATTTAATTATTTAATATTGGAGAACAATAATTAAATGTCCAATAGTAAATGTGGGGTTAATGGGTTAGGTAGCACAAGGTTTATGTAATACCACTTGGTATTTTTGTGGAGCTTTCTACTATATAAGAAACCACAAGGGTAGTTGTAGATACAAGACAAAAGGTGTAGCGCCCCGCCAAGGGATCCAAAAGAATTAACCTAAAGTTTTACTAAGTTTGCTAATTTTTTTTTTTTTTTTTTTTTAAAGTAAGAAAGTATAACATACACATCAAACACATAGTAGTGGAAGCAAAAACATGTAATCATCAACAAACATACATAACAGGTTACATTCCTTAAAGATCCCATGACGTTGAATCACATTTAAATTTAATCTAATCCTAAGTCTAACAACTACCACATCCACATGAAAGAATAATAAGAAAGTCCAATGTCCATATAATATACATTTGTTCTGAATGCCTTTTGGCAAATTAATTTGGAATGCTCAATCATCCACTATACATGTCACAGGGTATGAAAGGCTTAAAAGAATATACATATGTAAAAGTAGAAATACATCATCCTCTTCGAATCCATGATATGAACAATAAATAAAATAAAATCATTCACCATACATGATACATCCATACATCTATAATGATAAAACATCCATCATAAAATCTAAGCATCCATCATAATAATCCATGAACAGAATGAAGGTAAAAGCCAACCCAGAAAGCTCCAGCCACAGTGACCATGGACGGATCTCAATGGTAAGAGTGAAAAAGCACTACCACTTGACCACATGGAACTTAAATGGCCCACTCCCACTGCACTGAGGAGATAGTCTCAAGTCCCAAACAAGATATCAAAACAAAAAACACAAGTACTCTCTAAGTCTGAGAAATCCTCAAAGAAATCTAGCTCAAGGGTTCTAACATAGATCGAGATCTAATTCCCAGAGGCACACAAAGACACGTAGGAAACCTACTATGCAAGCGGGAAAGTGTCATCGCAAAAGTCATGTTGGAAGTTACCCGAGAAATCCCCTAGGAATCTTGGGTCCCTGTGATCCTGCGGCCACTAATATCCTCTCGTACTAATGAGGCATACTACAGAATGCAAGGTCACAACCAAGCATTCTCTCTACACCATCCTAGTTTGTACTAGCACTCAAGGCATGGGAGGGAACATACAATTATCTTATTAGGTTCATTTAAGTCAGTATTTAGGTGAGATGTTTTCACTTATTAAAACAACTTACAATGGGTTTCTCTAGGTAGCCTCTTAGGGCCTCGACCCCCATTGCAAGCCACTTCTCGACATTACACATAGATAACCTACCCTAGGCTCATGAAATAAAAAATCACAAAATCACCTCAACCCTATACAAGCAACTGGAAAGCATCAAAAGATAAGCCACAATAATCACATCAGTTCTCCACGAGCAACTAGAAAGCATCAAATAATAGTCATAATGATCACAACAGTTATCTATCAGCAACCAAAGGCATCAATGATAAGACACAATATCCAACGGTTCTCCAACGAGCAACTAGAAAGTATCCCAATAATAAATCACAATACTAATCGAAGACTCCAAAATGGTCAGGTCAAAACATGTTACAACATGAGCAAACCATCCAAAACATCTTAGTCCTCTCTAAGTGACTGGAAGGAAAATCATATATATAACTGATCGATGACTCTAAAATGGTTAAGTCAGGTATCTCATAATCATACACCTCAACTTCACACAAGGAAACTGGAAAGCAATAACAACCAGTAAATACATCCATCATAGAGCATATCAACACATCACCATGGTTGGGTTAAGAAAGATTGAGAACAAATCATCATAACATCACAATCGCATAACCCCCGAGTCTCTGGTAACAACCTAAACTGGTCAACATCTAAAACAACTCCAAAACATAGATAACATAAACAAAACAGTACAATTCATAGTTTGGGTTGATTTCAAAATACATAATAGAGTTAATAGTAAAGTTTCAGTTTGCGTTCAATGTACGTTTCAAATGTATAAGATTCTTAGTTATTCTACAAGTCAACTCGTACATTAATATAAAATTACCCCCCATCCATTAAAAATCAAAATTTTAAATGATAAATACACTTAGCATTATTAAATGTTATTTATCATTAGCTCACATCAATTTCAATATTCATTTATATTTTCAAATTATTAATTATTAATTATTAATTAATTAATCAACAATCATTAACAATTTCCTTAAAAACTATATATATATATATATATATATATATATATATATATATATATATATATATATATATATATATATATATATATATATATATATATATATATATATATATATATATATATATATATCGTTAATTAACTTAATTAATTCACAACTAGAATTTTGAGTTTAATCCTTTTAATAATTATTATAAAACTTATTATTAAAATAATAATAAGATTTATTAATAAAATTATAATTTATATTAAAATTTATATAAAATAATTACAAATTTATATTATTAAAAACTTATAACAAAAATCAAATTTTGCGTATAACAAAGGGCACGTAATAAAGTATTTTTTAAAAAAATATTACAAAGCAATTTTAATTAATCGTTGCCTGCAGTTTAAAACTGCACTGCACAGACTATTGCGCAGGGTACTACTGCATCAATAGTACCTGTTGTCGCAACAGTACATACTACGACATGCAGCGGCCAACAGTTTAGTAGGGGTGTGGGTCAACGACCCCCCCATATTTATATATTTTTTTAAAAATAAAATTTTATTATATGTTAAAATTTGTTAAACAATTTCATTTAAAAATATAATTTATAAAATTTTATAAATATTTTAAAATTATTAAACAATTTCTTTAATATAAATCTATTTTTTTTTGTTTATTATTATTTAAAAAAAATTGATTTCATCTATAATTTGATGGAGAAAACATTATCAACCATCCAAATTTTTAATTTAGAATTTTAAATTCAACCCCTTCCCGATTAAATCCTATTTTCATAATCTAGAAAATGAGGGTTTTTTTATTACTTTTCTATTCTCCATGTATACAGAAATTGTTGACAAGCAATTAATAATTCACAATATTGAAATATTTAAACTTTCATCACAAAGAATTCAGATTTTTACAATCCACAGACACGAAGAAGACAAGAAAGGATAATTGTGTAATTACTCAATGATCAAAACACAAGACCGTACCTGAGCTTGATGCTAATACGAAATCTCCTAAAAATTGTGAGAGAGTTCACTCCTCTTCAATAACTTCCTCTGAAAAACTTTTCTAGAATTCTCCTTTAGAAATTCTCTGCCAAAAGATGTCTCCCAAAATTCCCGTCTCTAAAAATTCTTTCCCAATTTCACCGTCCCTCAGAAATGAACCTCAAAGTTGTGATAAGGAGTTTTCTCCTCAAATCAGGGCACTAATTGTGCGTTCACTCGAGAGGACTCATTGCTCACAAGTCTCAAACTCAAAAATTAACTTTCCTTAATCTTTCTTTATCTACATTAATCTTTCATGCACATTAAATTGAATTATTAAATAACTTTATTTAGTTTTTCTCTTGACTTCTATTTTTAATCTTTATTACTTTTAATCCCATGCGCACTTTATGAAATTAAAACAACATTATTATTTTCACTTATTTTATCTTTTAATTAATTTCTTTTATTTTCAACTCATGCTCGCATCATGTGATCTAGAATCTTTTAATAATTTAATATCTTTCAACTTTTAATTTATTTTAGAAACTTAATTGCTAAAATATTTAATTAACTTAAATAACAATAATATTTAGCATTTATTTAAAAATAAACTCTAAATATATTATTATTAAATTAAATAAATATTATCACGTTCTAAATTTATACTTAAAAATTTATCTCCAAATTCAATTCTTTTCTCAATTAATTAAATATAATTAAATATTAAAATGTCATAATAATTTTGTATTAAATTAAATCATTAATTAATCTTTTAATTAAACTCAATTAATAGAAAAATACACCAAAGACTCATAAAGACAACATACGAAAACCCATCATAGCAAAACACATACTAAATCAACAAAGGGTTATAATCACAAATTAACGTCATTCGATGCATTCGGAGGGTACTTAACTCAGATACTTATTCTAATGATCTATTAGGAAAAATGGCTAAAGGGTTCAGGATTTGGACTTAAGATTTATCTCCCCTCTCTTACCATTGAGATAATGCGATAGGGTACGCTCATCTTAGCAATTCAAGGAAGTCGATACCCGGTACCTGCAACCTACATAAAATCCATGCATGTACAAACACAATATTCTAAGCTAAACAAGTAATTGTAAGAAGTGGTGCATCGTGTAGATCCCGACTAGCAGGTGACTATGACTCCCTTCCTTAACCACATCAGAAACACCATACATAAAGAAAACAAACACACACACCATACACATGCAATATGGGGTAAGTATCCATAAGAAAACACATGTGATGATAAACCATCTAACTAATCATCATTGATAACTGAAAACACTAAATAATCATCATACATACGTGAAATATAGGGTACCAAGTAATCTCACTATATAATAAACTGAATGTAAAACAATATCTGACAATCTTAAAACAATACTACTAATCATCAAAGATAAAACTGGCCTAAAAGAGTTTGGCAATGAAAGCAAAATGCGAACTAGGGGCGGGCACTACATCAGGGAAAAAGACGAAAAGAAAGTCGAGCAAGACAAGGCTTGATAGGTTAGCCAAGGGAACATTTGTGAAGGTTGGAAGTATGACATGGAATGTGTGGATTCATGTTTGTTCACATGGATTGCTTGGTTGTGGCTATGGCTTTAAAGGCTTCTATGGTTGTATTGCAATGGTGTTTTGTTGAATAATGCCTGGTGATGGATGCTTTTGGAGGCTTGGTTTTCCCTCAATGAGGGTTTTCGAGGGTATATTGTCACATTTTTGTGAGTATGTTGACTATTCTCTTGCATGTTGATTTTAGTTACATATATTTTTAGATCTAATCTGGGTTATGCGGAAACAGTTATATTTTTTGTTGCAAGTTTCCTTACAAGTTGTGGGTTGTTTTGTAGATTTGTTAGACTTTTGGCCCTCTCTACATGATCTTCATTGTTGGGTGATTGACTCTTAGAGACCTTTAGTTATTTGCAAACTGAGTTTTTCCCTTTTGATAGGGCTTTTCCATTTCTACTCTTATTTCATCTCAAGAATGATATATGGTAATAAGAAATTTGTGTGTATATGAAAAATATTTTCTTTTGACCAAACCCTAGATAAATTCCTTCAACCCTCTTATTGAACCACTCAACTTGCAACCAGTATGGGTGCATTTCCCAAATGCATCTTTAGGAGAATTTTTGTTTTAAGGTCATAAACAAATCTATTGGTTATTTCCTGAAGGAGGATGATAGTAAAACCTCAATGGTTATCTCTTCATTTTCTTAAATTTTGATTGACATTACATCACCAAGCTCTTCTTAGAGATGTAGTGTCATGGTTAAGGATATATGCCATTCAATCAACTATTGGATTATGAAGGTATGCCCTTCCAATGTCATTGATGCTTTTCTATTGATCTCTCGGCCCCAAATCACTCTCTCTCACATCATAAAGTTATTACAAATTGGTGGAAGAAAGATAACCATGATCATATGATTAACTTGGCTTTAGACTCCTCCTTTAATGATTCTTTATATGTTGATAACTCCCCTTAGGATGATGCTTCTCCTATTTATTTGGCCTCCTTAGACCCTACAAATCCTACTCCACCTTCTTTTATTGGTATTGCCCCCTCTATTCACACAAACTTTTCTCTATTTGTTTATCTTAGTTTACATCAATCTTTGGTTGATGATGTGCAACTTTTTTAGCACTTTGCCCATTGTGTTGACAAAGTTTCAAGGAAGATTCCCCCACTTTCTCCCCCTTGTGGTGGGATCCTAGTAATATTACTCACTGAATAGTGGTGTAGTAGCATAGGAAAGACCTTCAATTTCCCATTCTCCTCCCCATGTTGTGGGTAAGTTGTCTATCCACTCGAGATGTAGGTTACAAGTTGTTTTACTATTGTTTTGTTAAATATTTTTTATTGCCCTTTTGGGCCATGCCTTTGTAATGATAAACACCCTTGTATTGCTGTTATTTAGTAAGAATTTAATATAACAAATGTATGTATGTGATTACATCCAACTACCATCATCAAGAACATTAAAAAAATCAATAAATAGAAAGCTACAAAACAATGATTAAGACAATTAATATAACCAACAATATAAAGTATAAAATCCGTATTTAAATGTACGAAAAAATATAGCAATGAAAAAAATCTTATTTCCACCATCAAAATTAAAGTATTAATATTGAGTAAGGTTAATACAACCAATCAAACTCATAACCATGCACAAGAGATTTGTATATTATACATCACATGATGAAGCTTTAGAAATATTCTTAATGATATAATTAACTTGTAAGAAATTATCTTTACTTGAGGAAAATATGATTGCTAACCTTGTTTCATCTTCAAAACTATTTGATAAAGACATCCACACAACTTTTGACCTTCGAATATAAAAAAGTCAATGTGTGTAAAATGGAAATGAATATATGTTCATTATGTTCTCAACAAGTTTTACTAGGGTAATTGGAAAATTGTATTTGTATTTGTTGATTTCAATGTTGCATAGAGGCACTCACCTTGATATGTTCATTATGTTTTCAGCAAGTTTACTAGGGTAATTGAAAAATTGTATTTATATTTGTTGATTTTAATGTGACATAGAGGCACCCATCTTGATCTATGATTTATTCAATACTTCTTAAAATTGACAAATTCAAAAAGAGAAAGAAAAAAATTACTTCAATTAAAAACCTTTATGTGTGTTATATTACTTTACTAGGATTATCTAGTTCTCTACTTTGAAATAAACAAACCATGCTACTCTTTGTTGGAGTTCTTAAAGTACTTGTGAACAAAGAATGGATTCTTCATGAAGATGTTCTTAAAATTACTTTAGGGCTAAAAATGGATGTAACGAATAATACTTTTTTACATTGTTATTTTGGATAGAATATTGATTAAGTAAAAAAAAATAGATTTTGTTAATAGATTGCCATCTTCTTAAGAAGATCACCTAACTAAATTTGAATGTGTTATATTCAATGAGATAATGAACTCGTTACTTGGATGAATGTATGTAAAATGAATGTATCTTAGATAAAACTACTAAGATCATTTTAGATAATTATTAGATATTAATGTGAATGTAAAATATATAATAATTTTTTTAGAAAGAGCTTAATGTTAATTAAGAACATAGAATAAATGAAGATTCTAAGTAGAATTAAATAAATTTAGTTTCCTTGCAGGAGCTTAAGGATGCTAGTTGGCAGCTGGCCATGGTTGTTAATCAGATTATTCTTTTTTGTACCTCTTTTGAACTCATTAGGTCGTAAATGGAATAGAGTTGTTGATTGTTTAGCCAAATGAGCTTCTAATCATGCTCCGGTTGAAATATTATGAATAGGGAGCAACTTCCCTTTGAAATGGTGTAAGAATTTGATGAACTTGTTGCTCAGCATAGAGCTCCTTGTTGAACTGTCTTTGTTGTATTTCTTTCTGTCTTAATAAATTTTTACAAAAAAAAAAAAAAAAAAAAATTTAGTAACATCATAATTTCTTACCATCTACCATTAGTTACCATTAATAGTCTTTACCAATACGCCCAAAATGTTTTTCTTGGCATAAATTAGGACAAATAATTTTACATAATTCCTGATCATGATCAAGATATCACTTCGAAATATAACCAGCCAACCATAATTGGATTCGCTGTTACAACATTAATTTGGACTTCGCAATTCACTGTCCTAGAAATACAAAGTTCTTGAGAAAGAATGTCCGTTGATCTTAAAATATTACAGACAATTACGGCATATTAAAACTTGAGAAATTATATTAAAAACGAAAACAATGGTTTTGTTGATTATTGCTGCCATTCATGTTTACATTGTTGCTGGCTCGGATGGATTCCAAAACTTTAATGGGCGTCGCTCGTAAAACATATTGATGATATGCTGCTGCAAAGCTCGCTCCCATGAAAGGTCCTATCCAAAAGATCCACTGTATCACAGAATTTAAAATACAGTGAGTTTATCATAGAAATAAAATTAAGGTAGGGAGTTATATTTTGAAATCATACATTTTCTTAATAAGATCCAAAATTATTATTGATCATTGAATAGTTTAAACAAGACAAAAATTTAATCTGCGAGTCAAAATTTTGGATCCAAGCACTATGTTTTTGTAGTGGCTTAAATAAACCGCTGAAGCAAATCGAGACCAATTTAATCAAGATTAGAATATGCCTATTAGTGTTTCTGTTAATATCCAATTGATAATGTGATATACAATTTGGTCAAAGCTTAGAATGTATCTATTAGTGTTTTTTATTAGATCCAATTGATAATGTGATAAATAATTTATTCAAAGTTTAGAATGTATTCATTAGTGCTTCTCACAAAACCCAATCGATAGTGTGATGTAGATGAATCATCTGAACAAGTCTGATAGGAATTTGTAATGTGATAAACAATTTAATCAAAGCTTAGAATGGGCCCATTAGCATTTCTAACAAGTGTGATGTAGATGAATAATCTGAGCAAGTGGATAAGACTCAATTGTAATGTGATAAACAATTTAGTCAAAACTTTGAATATTTCCATTAGCGTTTCTAATAAGATTCAGTGTGATGTAGATGAATCAATCATCTGAGCAATTCAAATTGTACAACTCAAGCAATTCAAATTGTACAACTCAAAGCTTAGATTGTGTATACTAGTGTTTTTAGTAAGACCAAATTGTTTCTGTAATTTAAAATGAACCATTTAGACAAATCAATTCAAACAACTCAAGTTTAGATTGTGATTCCTAGTATTTATGATTAGATCCAATTGATGGTGTGATGTGAAACGAAAGTCAAATCACACAATGCAAAACTTAGGTTGTGGGTACTAGTGTTTCTAATAAGATTTAATTGTTTCTGATTGTAAGAACTAGTATTTCTGATAAGATCTAATTGATAAGGTGAAGAAGTCAAATCATACAACTCAAAACTTAGATTTGGGTACTAGTGTTTCTAATAAGATCCAATTGTTCTTATAATTTAACCCTTTAAACAAACCAGAATCAATTGTTCTTATAAGTTAAAAATCATTTAAACAAATCAAACGGCTCAAAGTTTAAATTATGAATACTAATATTTCTGAGTGATTTTCAAATTATCATTCAAACAAATCAAAACATAGAACTTAGAATATACTATTTAAAACATAGATTCTTACATGATCAGCCCAAACTTGACGGTGCCCATATACAACAGCTGCTCCAAAACTCCTTGCAGGATTGATGCCTGTCCCTGTTATTGGTATTGTTGCCAAGTGCACCATGAATACAGCAAACCCAATTGGCAATGGTGCCAAAACCTATACATCATTTGTTAAAAAAGGTTAGAGACATTTAAGTGTTACCTATGTCTTTTAAAAAGATTTTTGAATGAAGAGAGTAAGAAGTTGAAGCAAGATGCACATACTGGAACATGAGAATCACGGGCATTGCGCTTAGGATCTGTAGCAGAAAAAACTGTGTAAACTAAGACGAATGTACCAATGGTTTCTGCAGCCAGCCCTACGCCTTTGGTGTACCCATGAGCTACAAAATTAGCCCCACCTCCATATTCATAATACAATGACTTTTGGAAGGCCTTTACAAGCCCAGCCCCACATATGGCTCCTAGGCACTGAGATATTATGTACAAAACAGCTCTCGGTAATGACACCTTGCGACTCAAAAAGAGCCCAAATGTCACTGCTGGATTTATATGCCCACCTGCCATACACAAATAAACATATTTTATACATCTATTCTTCATATTAAATATTATATCATGTGAAGTTTGGAAGACTTTTATGGTCCTTTTCTTTGTAATTCATTCATTTAGATGAAATATATATTGGATTTGGATTTGAATAATTTATTTTTTACTCTAATTTGTTTAGGTGATTCATCTTAATCATAGATAGGTTCTTTTAAAAAACAAATATGATTTCAGATGAATCACCTACATAATTTCAAACATCGTAAGACTTTTATAGTATAGAATTGAGATGATAAGATTCTTATAGTCTCAAGTTTTCTTTGTATCTATGGAAGAAAGTTCATGTGGATGGAGATTACATTAAATTTGGACTAATAGAATATTTAAGTTTTAATTTGTTTAGGTGGTTCATCTAAGTCGTACTAATCAATAGTTCTTTTTGAAAAAGCAAATATGATCTGAGTTGAACCACTTATACAATTCCAAATATATAATATGTTATTTCAGTTATATTCATATTTTTTATAATTTCACTTTGTAGGTCTTATTTCAGAAGTCCTATTGAAAAAGTAATTGTGATTTCAGATGATGAACATACAAATTGATGGGTATTACTATTTTACTTTGTGTATCTTAAATGCATTCTATGATAAACCCTATATATTGGTTGGGGTTACAGTTTCACTTTGTGGATCCTACTAGATGGGTCTAATTAGAAAGCCATTGTTATCTCAAGATGAGTCCCTCATGTTACATTTTCACTTTGTGAGTCTTATCAGAATGACCCTATTAGAATAATTTCGAATGAACCACCTACCTATTAATATCTATTGCAATTTCATATTGTAGATCCTATCATATGATCCTATTAAAAAGTTAAGTGTGCTTTTAGATAAAAGCACCCACATATTAGATGTTACAAATCTTATCAAATAAATACAATTGAAGTGAGCCACCTGTAGAAATCTAAATTTAGAATATGATGTTTAAGTTATATTGATAGATCTAAGTAGACACGATTCTTCTCTATGGACCCTATTGAGTTGATTCCTCAAATGCATGCGCAACATACCTGAGATACCAGCAGTGCAATAGACAAGAACAAAGATCATGCCTCCAAAGGACCATGCAACACCCAAAACACCCACACCTCCACACTTATCATCAGTCTTGGAATAACCTATAATTGTAGACAAAGTTATGTAGAGAAAGAGCAATGTGGCAATGAACTCCGCAATGGCTGCTCTGTAGAAAGACCAGAGCTTGAATTCCTTCCATTCAAAGAGAACAGCAGGCGGAGGATCAGAGTAATCCTTCTCTATATTCGGCAGCACATCCACTTCCCTTCCCATATCTACAAATCCAAAACCCACAATCTTGTTATGTTTGGTATGGTGAAATATTTATAGAAGAGATCTATGATATACTCAAACCTATTTTCCCTGCTATGCTGCCCCTTGAAAGTTTCAAGAAGTTCGTATTAGCAAACACCTGGTCCTTCATTGTAGCCCAATTCTTCATTGTAATGGGAAATAATGCCGCTTCTAATGGTTTCCATTGCTTTGGTATAGGCTTTTTAAGCTGCGGTGGATGATTACTGATTGTTTTTGATGTTCTTTGTATTGAAATTTCAACATCCCTGGCACCTGCGTGTAGGCAGGGATTTTCAATCTCTTTCATATCGTTTCTCCAAAATTTTAGAGGATTTTTCAGTGCCAAATGGCAAGTCAATTATTTTTGTCTTCTTTAAACTTGACTGCGAAAGAGATCAGCGTTTTATTTGGTAAAATCCTAATCCAAGGATGCGTGTTGCTCTTGAATATAACCATCGAATGCACATAAATACTTTTGGAGTTGCTTTCCTATTAGTTGTCAGTATTCATTTTAGAGAGCTTTTGGTAAAGGTTAAAATAATTTTTATATTGAATTTATATTTCTTTTGGTTATTTGATATAAGCGTAAAAGTTATAGGTTAAAATTTCTTAATTTAAAATATTCATTCTACTAAAATTATCTAGAGCACAATTCTACCATCATTCTTTATGATGTTGACATCTTGTATTTAGGAAAATTAAATTTTCATTTTGTTCATTTAGAACCATTCATATCTGTAGAACAAGATCCTTCAACTCATTAGAATATTTTTCATAATTAGTATTAGTATTATAATATTCATATTTTATCCTTTTATTTTATTATTAGATGTTATGTATGTATATATGCATGTATTCATTTCAATCTTATCTTTAAGTATATTTTTTAATTTAACTTAAGAAAATTGAAATTTTAACCTTATTATTTAGACAATCTATTGTATATAGTATTTTTATTATATTTCAAGGGAAAAACTCTTCAACAAGCGGCCTCTAGTTTCTATTAGTTTTTAAAATTAAACTAGTTACATCTTAAGTACTATCTTAATTGACCATTCAAATTCTTTTCAATTTAGGGCAAAATTTCACAACCTTACCAAACAATAACAACAAAAGAAACTCTATGTCGCAAACTAGCATTTTCACACTAAAATGATAAGCTCTCATATCATGGAAAATCCCTGGATCCTATCCCATTTCTTGAGTATTAGTTTGAAATAGCCCTACAACCTATTTCTTAATGAGAATCAAAACCTCTAGAATTCACAAGACAAACATAGGACTTCCTTCACACGTATTGGATGAGAATGTTGATTTTTCATTTAAGACACCCATTAATTAGGCCTATACTTCCAAATTCAATCCATATAGAAAAATATAATGTTAAGTATATGCCAAATAGACTTTATTACAATGTCAACAATAAACAAGAATATAAAATCATATAATGACCATCATATAATTAAATCAAATGTACATAATGATAAAATCAATATTTGTCACATTATAGAGATTCACTAGCCAATGCACAAATCATAAATATATTCTTAATGGTCAACTCATACAAATGTCCATAAACAATGTAACTAGCTCATGCATACTATATATGTAATGTGAATAGTTGTAAAAAGGAATTAGATGCAACCTTATTGCATGCATTTTCAATTTTACCTAGTTTCCTATCTTCTAACAACTTAACTACATCATAACTAGAAAAAAAAGTGTTCATGCATTGGTCCATACTACACCATGAGTAACATCTTTCCTTTGATTTGTTATTGAAACTATGATGATGGCATAGATGTCTCATTTGAGCAGTTATCGTTATTAGCAATACAATAATAATAAAATATTAAAAAATGACATCATTAATAATATCCAGTTTCTATTTTCTATATACAAGGGTTACCATACTAATAACCTCATGGAAGCCCTGGCTATCTTGCTTGCAATGGAACAATGTTGTCTACGTGGCTGGAAAAGAATCGTTTGTGAGACTGACTCACAGGTGGTTGTGAACTTATTGCATAATAAGAACCTTGTGCATGTGGATTGGCATTTGGCTCTGGTTATTCAACAGATCATTCAGTTATGCAATTCTCTGGATTCTGTGGCCTTTATGCATATCCCTCGTGAGTGGAACGGTGTGGCTGATTGTTTGGCTAAATAGGCCTCTGAGCAGGGGCCGGCTTGGAACATTCTTGATCTTAGGATGCTTCCCCTTGATTTATCTCAGATGCTAGATCAACTTGTGGACCGGGATAAAGCTATGTAGTTCTCTTTGTTTCTTGTGTTGTTCAGCTCTCTTTGATATTCAATAAAAATTTTACCCTCTTTTAGTTTAAAATATATATATATTCACAACACATCAAATATTTTGAATTGGTGGATCTCGACATGTTGCACCCTTATTCTACTAAATTGGCTAAATTTTCATAATGTGAGTATCTCTTGGCATCTTTAACCTATGCTACATATGAATGGAATTATGCTAATTCCTACAGTATGTTAGCTATTTCATGGTCTCCTTTACTTTCACACTAGTAGACTACCAAAAAAATAATATCAAAGTTAGTTCTCACATGTAGGGTGATTGTGCAAATAAGTAAACATATTAGGATATATTGAAGGATTCACAAACCTCAATTTTTGTTGACCTACTTATCTTACAACATACACTTTGACCTTTGACCTATGTAGGTTTTAGTGGTAAAATTACCAACACACGCACATTCAACACATTGAAGCCATAATTTGTTGACCTATAGGCATGGATTGAAACAAAGTTCAATTAAAACTCATATAATGTATAAAATCTTAAGATCTCCCACTCCATTCACTTATTCAAATATCCTTGAGGAGAGTAATGGAAGAATGGAAGGAAAAGTTTTTTAATGGACAAAAGGCTATTGTAAGTCAAGAATGGGAGGTGATGTTGAATAATAGGTTGTTTTAAGCAATGTCTCAATAGAATCTGGGTTACTTTAAACATACAATTTTCATACGATTACATTAAAGGAAAGCTATCTAAAATTTCATGTAGGATTCGAGTGGATTTTTTAGTTAGGGATATTATTTACCTTCATGTGTTTATTGTAGATTATCCCTACACTTGGTAACATTGATCTTTCTTAGGTGTTTCAATTTTGTGGAGATAGCTAGCTAGTCTAATGTAGTTATCTTGCTATGTTTATGATGTTATCTTGCTACTAATATTAATTTGTGGGAGTCAACTACCTAGTATTCTTCATTTTTCTTAGTGCCAATTACACTTTGCATCCTATATATATTTACATATGATCTATTTCATGAGCTAATTAACTCACATTGGTTGGTCCATTTTGGTGTGTTTTGATTAAGTAAAAACATGTTTTGAAAGGACCCAAAACCTTGTACAAATTGACAAGAAATATAAAACAATGAGGAACATAAAACAACTGTGGAAAACCACCCGACAAACTAGAGGGACACAACTAAGTTTCCCACAAGAGGGCAGACAATCTAATAAACTACAGACCATCAAGATTTACATTTTGTCCCAACTTTTGAGAATATAAAGATATATCAAATGAGGGTTTGGAGGATTTTCCTTTTTTTCCTTTAACAGATGTCCAACCATCCTCCACCTTCCTAGCAGCCTTCTGTCAATCCCCACTAACCCCCAAAACACTCACTACAGGAGAAGCACCAGCAATAGAGTTTTGGATAGAGTCAGCAACAAAAAAAGGGACAACATCAACATTCTACCTCAAAGTCGCCAAAGGGACAACAATCGAATCAACAACGTCAGTACCAAGAGAAGTGTCAGTAGTCAAAACCATCATAGGGACAACATTCAAATTTCCAAAGACATCAACATAATCCTCATCCAAATTAGCATGAGAAGAGCTATATGACCCATCCACCTTTGTGGATATTTTTTGAACTATATAGTTATCATCTGAAACCCCCAACCACCAAGAAGGTGATTCTTTGAACAAACCTTGTTAGAGGAGCATCGTGTAGTGAGATGGCTCGTCATATGGCATTCCCTACATCTAAAGGAGATACCCTCATAATCAAGAAGCTAAAACCAAGAACCATTTGGAGAAGCCAACTTTATCTTTTCTGGAAGCCCCTTAGAGACATTTATCTCTACATACATACATCATCCTATAGATATTGGAGGAAGCCAAATCAACCATCAAGAAATCCCCAAGGGCCTCCCCCACAGCCTCCGAGACTGAATCTAGCCAAAAGTGAAGGGGAAGGTTTGGCAGCCAAACCCAATGAGGAATCTTATTGAAGGCATCGGTATTCAAATTAAAAGTCGGATACCAAGGCTTAGCCATCAAAGAGAACCTTTCCTCCCAAGAGAAGCCACAACCCAGGATGGAATTTCTGTCATCAACATTAGCAAATTTCACAATAAAAAATCCCTTGCCATAGGATAAATCTGAGCTGAATCCGAAACGAGTGGTTCCTAGAATTTGGAGATCCAAGCATGCAAAGCTGAAAGAGAGGGCCAAAAACCCCTAAATCTAAAAATAGCAGCAGCCAGAAGAGTAATCTTCCACATATGTAAAAATCTCATCAACAATATTTGAATCTACATGAAGAACAAGCGGTTTACATACAGAAATAGGCACTGCCAAATGACTAATAGAGGGCACAACCGAACAAGGACCCAACTTCAAAATAGGAGCACCAATACCCGCCTCAAATGCAACCACATATGCATAGTAAATAGAAAATCTCCCCACAACAACCCTAGACACAATAGGAGAAGAATCCCCAGCAGCAACACGAAGGGTACGAGAGACAGCCAGACCAACAAGAGCAATGAGGTTGGAAGAAGGTGCAGGAGCCTGAGCATAAGCAGGCATAGGAGCCTGAGTAGAAGCAGGTGTGTGAGCAGGAGCGAGGGCAGGCACGTGAGTAGAAGGCTTCATTTCAAATTCAATTGTTGTTGGTGCCTTTTGGTGTGTTTCTTTGCATATTCTATTTTAGATAACATGTGGGTATTTAGTAGAAGTGAATTCTATATAGAGATCTTGGAAATCTAACAAGATATTAGAAATTCAAACACAAAAAACTTCAAACTAGATAAGCTTGATGCTCATGGCTCAACTTTTATTGGCTTATGCCTATATTGTAGGGAAAATTTTCCATATAAGTAAAAGTTAAATGTATGCATCATTATGTCTATCTCAAAATGAACACACAAACACACATGCATGCACACACACATTCCTACTAATTTTAATAAATAATGGATAAGATTAAGAGGGTCAAATTATTTCCAAGTACAAAATTGTTCCTATTTTTTCAACAAAACATAATTTATTATTTTGTGATTTTCCCCATTTATTTAGTTTCATTTAGAAGTTTGACAAACTCATTAGTATGAATACAATTTACATTGGGTATCAAAAATTGTATATTGTTTTGTAATTTTTTATTGAGTATTTTTTCACATGATTTTTCAAAGTGGATGTTGTTGAGTATTGGAGAGATTGTTGATGATAAGAGAGTTTGTTGAAATGGAACTTTTGTTAGATAAGTATTGACATGCATTTTCTATCATTGATGTAAGCATATATTCAAAAGTTTAAGAAAGGAGTTTAATGGACTCAGATTTTGTGTTATAGGCTATGGATCATAATAGTATGGATAGTGTATGACATTCCTAAGTATGTGAGCTTGGATATGTGTTGTAGAATCAATTTAGACCTTATCTATGATCACAAGTATTTATTTAACGATTTGAGTAAGTTATAATTATTTTAGTAAAGAGTGGTTGCAAGCAAGTGACAAGGAAATAGCCAGAGTTAGTTGCTAAATTTTGGGTATAATATGTCAGCGAGGTTGACTTAAGGCTTGTGAGCATGAATCATGGTAGAAGACTTGAAATAGTGCATGCTTTAAGATTTGTGGGTCATTTAGTTAATGTTGTGATGATTGTTAGTAGAGTGGACAATATAGCATGTTGTTTGGATTGGTGAGTGTTAATTGTGGATCATGGCACACAATTTTATAATTGTAATTATTGTAAAATTTTAAAAGATGTCATGCACATCTTAGAACGGGTCTATTTAATTATTTGTGTATTGGAAAAGTCTAACATACTAACCTAATTTCTTTTTTGTAACAGATGTCATGCACATCTTTTACAAATAATAATTAAATACATAAATTATTTATGTATTTAATTATTTGTGCAAAACTCAATTGGGTTTTGAAGAACTAAATGTAGGCTTTACTCTGGAAGCCATAACTTTCGCATCCATAGTTCGATTCACTCCATTCAAAATGTGTTAGAAAGCTATTGAAGAGATCTACAATATGATGTAGATAAATCAATCCTATGTCTTCAAAATTTTATTTTCCATCAATTTGAATTAAGCATAATCTAAAATAAGTTGTCATTATTTTCCAAATGCGTAATCAAAAGGTAAACATGAATGCTAACATATTTTTTATTCTCTATCTCTCAAATACACACACACACACACACACACACACACAATCACTAACTAAATAACTCCTAATATATCTCTCTTATCAACTCCTAACCTCTCTCTCTATCTCTTTGTCTAACCTGTTATCTCCTCTCTCTCTCTCTCTCTCTCTCTCTCTCTCTCAATCTATCCCATTCTCTCTATATTTCTCACTCTCTCCATCCTATCCCCTAATCTCTATCTCCTATGTCCCTCTCTCCCCATCCCCCCCCCCCCCCCCTCTCTCTCTCTCTCTCTCTCTCTCTCTCTCTCACACACACACTCTTTGCATCTCTCTCTCACTCTCTCGTGTCCTATCCCCTCTCCCTCTTTCTATACCCTATACTATCTCTCTCTCTCTCTCTAACCTCTTTATAACCCCTTGCCCATCTCTCTATGACCCCTAATCCCTAATCCCCTCTCTCTCTATGTGAAGTTCCCACTTCAAGGATCAAAGGTTAGGGAGAGAGAGTAGGGGGGTTAGGGATTAGGGGCCAGAGAGATATGGGTAATGGGTTAGAAAGGTGAGAGAGAGAGAGAGATTGAGAGAGATGGAGAGAGATTAAGTGATGGAGAGAGAGAGGGGGGAGAGGGGGGTAGGATGGAGTGTGTGTGCGCATGTGTGTGTGTGTGTGTGTGTGTGTGAGAGAGAGAGAGAGAGAGAGAGAGATTAGGGGATAAGATGGATAGAATGAGAGGGGATTGGACATGGAAAGAGAGTGATATATATATATATATATATATATATATATATATATATATATATATATATATGTATGTATGTATGTATGTATGTATGTATGTATGTATGTATAGAGAGAGAGGGGGGAGGGGGCTTAGGGATTACTCAGAGAGAGGCAACACTTAAGGGAGAGAGAGAGAGAGAGAGAGAGAGAGAGAGAGAGAGAGAGAGAGAGAGAAGGGGATATAACAAAGAGAGATTAGGGGATATGATGGAGAGAGTGATTAGGGGATGTGATAGAGAGAGTGAGTGGGTGAGTGTGTGTGTGTAAGCGAGAGAGAGGCTTAGGGATTACTTAGAGAGAGACAACACTTAATGATAATAGGTTAGAGAGAGAGAGGTTAGGATTTAGTAAGAGATAAATATTAGGAGTTATTTAGTTAGTGATTGAGTGTGTGTTTGTGTGTTTGAGAGATAGAGAATGAAAAATATGTTCATGTTTACCTATTGATTACACATTTGTAAAGCAATGACTACCTATTTTAGATTATGCTTAATTCAAATTGATGGAAAATAAAATTTTGAAGACATAGGATTGATTTATCTATATAATGTTTTAGATCTCTTCAATAGCTTTATAATGCATTTTGAACGAAGTCAATCGAACTCTAGATGCGAAAGTTATGGCTTTTGGAGTAAAGCCTACATTTAGTTCTTCAAAACCTGATTGGCATAACCTAATTGGATTTTGAATGCACTTTTTTATTTCATAACCTAATCGGGTTATTTGAATCCTAGAAACCTGATCAGGTTATGGCTTGATGATAGCATAGGGAAACAACCCAAAGGCTTGGCAGACTGCTTTCCCTCCAATTTTTTTTCCTTTAGACTTGTTTTCATCTTCAAAGTTGAATTCTTGTCTTTGTCTTCATCAGGCTTGCTAATGGTGAAGAGGGTATCTCTAAAATCACCACCATAATCTTACACATTTTCTTAGCTTTCTAACAATATAAATTTGTCTATTTTTGGACAACATTAACATGGTAAACTTTAATTACTTTTACCAATACCTTGACATTCCTCATAGACATTTGTCTACTATTTTTTAAATAGCTTTTGATATCCTTAAAAAATCTCAAAATAAACCATGTATTATTGTTCTACACTTGATTCTATACATATTCTAAAAATAGTTTCCATTTTTTGATTGTTTTGGTGTAAGTTATGCTCATCACATGAACATGTACCAAAATTTCAGGATGTAGTTAGTTCAATAATTCATAAAAAATAAATACTTATCAGAAAATTACAAAAAAAAAGATAAATTCTAGTTATGACTCTTAACTATCATCTTACCAAAGGGATGTGCAAAATAGTGAATATAATTATGTCTTTTGTGCTGCACATGAAAACAACTATGTTATATTTGTTAGAGTAATTATTTGTTCTAACTTATTAATTAAATCACTTTGATTTAATTAATTAAGTTGCCTATTACTCTTGTTTTCTTAAGCTATCTTGTAGGTGCATATAATTAATATTTTATTAATTATATTGTGCAACCCTAGATTTTTTAGGCTTTAGTTACCCTTTTCGGGTTTCGTGATTCCTTTATAAGGATTCACCTCTTTGTATTTTATTGATTCACTTATTGGATCATATGAGATATTGCTCTTTGCATGTCCATAAGATGGATTTGGCTTTTTGGCCTCCTTGATTTTTCCTTGCCTCTGTTCTTTGCTTCATCCATGTGACAGGGTTATGCATGCAGGTGTTCTTGGGAGATTAGTTTTTCACCTAATCTAACATGGTATTAGAGCTAGCTTGCTGCTCGCTGTTTGTGGTTTGTTGAAGCATTTCAAAAGCTGCATTTTTCAGAGTAGTGGGAGGCTGTACAGACAACTTTTTTGCAAAAAAAAATTTTTTTGGGGCACTTTGGGCTCAAACAGACACTTCCATTAGATCCGAAAGGCCATTTGCAGTCAAAATCCATATCAAATTTATCTATTTTGGACACTGTTGGTCTGGGAGGCAAAAAAAATTTGTCTGACAGGACCGTACGGCCCCCCTGCACGTAGTACGAGGCAAAAATTAAAAAAAAATTGCAAATTTTTTTTTTCTTGCGGCTGTTAGCGAAGCCGCTAGCGGTCACCACTAGCGGTCCTCCAGCGGCCCGCAGCGGTTCCCGTCGCGGCCCCGCCGCAGCCCCGCCCGTGGTGGCCCCCGCTCCGCCGGCGGTGCGGTGGTGGTGGAGGTTCTTTGTTTTTTTATTAAAAAAATAATAATTTTTTTGCATTTTCAGAGGCCCTGGAGGTTTTTTCTCCGTATCTTGAGCATACGGACGTATTTTTTCGATCTAAAAAATGCGTCGAAAAGCTAATTTTGAGATGGAGATGCTGGTACAGGTAATTTTGAATTTTGATGCAGTTTGGTTGCATGTTTTGGTAGTCAAAGCCAAATGTTCTATTTTGCACTCTAGGAGGCGTATCTTGAGCTTCTGATCTCCGATTTTAGACTTCTTTATATCGTTGGAAAGCTCTTTCTATGCTCTTTCTAGTGATGTTGGTTGTTGTTCCAGATTCTATTCTAGACACATCCTATTTAGTCTTTTACATTTTAGCATTCTGGTGGATATTTTGTTTGTTTCAGGTCTGAAGATCGATTTTGTTGCTTTAGTTGCTTCGTTTTGGGGCTCTACCTTCTGTTGTTTCAGCCTTATATTTTTCTGATCATTGTTGATATTCATTGTAAGCATCTTTATGCAACGCACTGAGATAAAGTGCCACTCTTGCATTTCGAGATCCTTTTCATCATTGTGATTCGTTGTACTCGCATTTATAAAGTGCCATGGGGGGGATAGTTGTTTGCCACTTATAGGCCCTCTTTCTCTAATTCCCCATGCAGTGTCGATGACACGTGCCTTTATTTGTGTTTGTACCTCACTCTCGATGTGTTTGGCTCCTGTGTTGTTGGAGATTTTTGGCCCATCTTTTCAGCTGCTTGTCACCTCACCTGCCTTAAGGGGAGGTTATATTGCTGCTCTATGCTTCTTTGGTTGATGGTTCGTGCCTTCTATTTCCATGGAGGTTCCTTTGGTTGATGGTTCGTGCCTTCTATTTCCATGGAGGTTCTACAGATCAGTATTTTGACAGAGTTTTGTGGTTCTTCATGCTTCAATGATTCTCTTCTGATCTCTTTGTTCCTTCTTCTGGAACTTTCTTTGCTATCTCTTTTTGGAGTAGGGTTTTTCCCATGTGGTTTTCTCTATTTCTCCTCTTTATAGAGATTTTTTTGTGATTGGGTACCTGATCTGGCCTTGTTGTCGGGACCCAATTCTCTTTAATAGCTGTGCTAGGTTAGCTTCCTCCCAAGCTTCGCTTAAGGGGGGGTGTTAGAGTAATTATTTGTTCTAACTTATTAATTAAATCACTTTGATTTAATTAATTAAGTTTCCTATTACTCTTGTTTACTTAAGCTATCTTGTAGGTGCATATAATTAATATTTTATTAATTATATTGTGCAACCCTAGCTTTTTTAGGCTTTAGTTACCCTTTTCGAGTTTCGTGATTCCTTTATAAGGATTCACCTCTTTGTATTTTATTGATTCACTTATTGGATTATATGAGATATTGCTCTTTGCATGTCCATAAGATGGATCTGGCTTTTTGGCCTCCTTGATTTTTCCTTGCCTCTGTTCTTTGCTTCATCCATGTGACAGGGTTATGCATGCAGGTGTTCTTGGGAGATTAGTTTTTCACCCAAAAAAAATTAGGAACTATTTTTGGTGTGTGCAGAGTTTGACCCACCTAATCTTATCCATGTTTAAAAAAACATATTAGAGTAATTATTTATTTATACTTATTAATTAAATCATGTTTATTTAATTAATTAAGTCATTTATTACTCAAGTTCACTTAAGCTATCTCTTAGGTGCATATAATTAATATTTTATATTAATTATATTGCGCTACCTAGTTTCTCTTCCTGTATTTAATAATTCTCTTGTAATTATTAAATACCTAGATTAAATACTCTTTGTGTATTTAATAATTATCTTGTAATTATCAAATACCCTAAAGAGTTTTACGTTACCTTTTGGGTATCAATCTCCTTTATAAGGACGATCTCTCTATTGTATTTTCATCATCTTGGAATACAGTTTACTCTCAATTTACTAAGACTTCCAAGCTTATCTTTTTTCCTCTTTGGTTTCTTTTCTTCAATAGGTTATTTGCATGCAGGTGATCTTAACAAACCGTGAATTTATTTTTATCAACTTCTACATGGTATCAGAGCCTCCTTGCTACTTCTTGGTTTGGAAATTTTGAAGTCACGATTCAAAGACAGAAACCCAAGCTTTTTTGAGGTTTTTTTCTTCAATTAGGAGGAGGCACATTTTTTTGGTATACTTTGGGCATCTGATGGCCATACTACTGCAAAAAAATTTCCCATCTCTGTAATTTACCAGAGAGCTTAATTTTGGAGCACCATTTTTTTTGGCCATAACTTGAGCATATAGATGTCTTTTTTCAATCTGAAAGAAGCACCAAAAAGCTGGTTCCAAGATAGAGACAATGATGTTGGTTTCATTTTGTTCTAAGTCCATTTGAGCTCCTATTTTTGGTGTTGAAGTAGGGGCTTCTGTTTCCTCTCTCTCTACATCAAGAATCTAGGTTTGTTTCTCAGTTTTTTGTACTTTCAATAGTTGTTGCTTTGGTATTTGAGGGATACATTTATACATTGTGGGGGGGAGCATTTTCTTTTTTGTAATTTACTTCAGAATACACCCTTTTACTTTTGTCTTCTTCTCTCAATGTTAGACCCTTCTGTGGCCCGGCTCGCGCCAAACAACTATCACACCTGGAAAGCACAAATGACTAGGCTGCTTATGTCATGAGGGTTATGGTCATGTCTGGAGGAGAATCAACTTGTCCTGTAGCACCCTTTTGAGGTTCTTTAGCACATAAACAAAATGGATGAAGCCATGGAATTGATTGCATTGAACATCTTTGATAGTCTACTATTTCACTTGGATGGTTTGACCACGCCTCGAGCTATTTGGACCAAGTTTTGCAACTTGTTTGGAATAGTGAATGAGTTTTGGGCACTTCAACTTGATGTAGTGTTGACTTCTTTAACACCTACTAGCTTCCCCACCATCGAGGACTTCTTGATGAATTTTAAATCTTTGTGTACAGTTTTGCAGGGATGTGAGAAAATCAAAATAGATGATGAGTGTATTTTTTTGATACTCTCAAAATTGCAAGGATAGTGTTAGGTCTTCTCTTCCACTTTCTACTCCACTATGGATGCCTTGGGTAACAAACATCAGATGCCTTCTTTTGAGATACTCTATGATAGGTTAAATTGTGAGCAATCCAACTTCACTCAAATGGATTCACTTATAGGTTCATTGTCACAGACATTGCTTGCCAACAATACATAGGAGCTGAAGTTGAAGTAGATATCAGATTACTCTTCTCGATACTCTACTAATCCTTCATCTTCTTCTAAGAAGAAGGCAAACAAGAAGACTAAGATTTCTACCTATTCCTATTGTTAGAAGGGACCTCATGATGAGTCACATTATTTTCAGAAGAGATTTGATGGCTATGAGAAATAGATTGCAGATTTACAAGCTCTTCTTCAGAAGAGCACTGTTTCCTCTCCATCCTCTTCTACCTCACAGGGGTCTACCTTTTAGTCTTCTTTTATCTCTTCAAAATCTACACTAGATTTTGGATAGGGTCATGCATTACGAGCATCCATTGCATTCCCTTCCCAGTTCCCTTGGATATTGGATTTAGGTGCTTCTCACCATATGACATCTTCTCAAGGTGTCTTCTCTACTCTTGAGGCTTCTCCCATTCCTCATATTCTCATGGGGAATAAAATTTCCCTACCAATCTGCAAGAATAGTTTAGTTAGCATTCAGAATGGCACCTTTAATGATGTATTGTATGTTCCATCTCTGTCTGCAAACCTTCTCTTGATTTCTCAGATTACACACAGTAGATCAGGAAGATAATTGAGTTCACTATAGATTTAGTCTTCATTTGGGATAGTTCAATAGGAGGTCTTATTTCTATAGGGACAGTTGATCATTCCACCTATCTCTACACCTTCTCGCACTTTGGTCCACCATCTCCATTATAAGAGCACACTTCTTCTCTTTCACAAGAGCATTATGTGGTGCAATTAGGACACTTGAACCTTTGTATTGTTCCTGAGATCACTATTTTTCCTCCCACACCACATCCAGTTAAGGTATTTTCTCTTCAACGAGATTCTTCTTCAGCTCTATTTGACCCTCCAGCTCCACTCATCAAGCCTACAAGTGCACCTGTTGTGGATTCTACAGAGGACATTCATCTCCTCTTTCATGATAGTGTCAACACACCTGCACTGGGGATTCCCATTTAGGATCCTCATGTTTTCTCCTTTCAGCATTAGTTCGGCCTTCCAGTTTCACCTCTCCTTCAAGGATTTCCTTGTTCTGTGCCCATGTTTCTTCCACATTGGAGTTTCATTGGTTCAATCATTTTTACATGGGCTCCATCATTCTGGGGGGGCTTTGGTGTCTCTTCTCATGGAGGGGCTAGTTGTACTTAAGGTTTTGAGAGAGTCTCTTGAGCCATTTCTGGTCTATGCTTGGGGTTATGGAAGTTGTCTTTGGGGGGTCTTGTTGAGGCCTTCCTCCCTTCATGTTTTTCTTTTTTTTCAGCATGTTTGTTCCATTTCTTTTTGGAGAGGGGTTTTTCTCACTAGGTTTTCTTCTTTGTCTCCAATTTATAGAGATTTCCTTGTTTTGGGTACTTGATTAGGCCTTGTTGCTGGGACCCATTTTTTCTACTTTCATAGCTTTGCTAGGTTAGCTTACCTCCTAAGCTTCGCTTAAAGGGGGATGTTAGAGTAATTTTTTATTTACACTTATTAATTAAATCATGTTGATTTAATTAATTAAGTCATTTATTACTCTAGTTCACTTAAGCTATCTCTTAGGTGTATATAATTAATATTTTATATTAATTATATTGCGCTACCTAGTTTCTCTTCTTGTATTTAATAATTATCTTTTAATTATTAAATACCTAGATTAAATACTCTTCATATATTTAATAATTATCTTGTAATTATTAAATATCCTAAAGAGTTTTACATTACCTTTTTGGGTATCAATCTCCTTTATAAGGACGACCTCTCTATTGTATTTTCATCATCTTGGAATACATTTTACTCTCAATTTACTGAGACTTCCAGGCTTATCTTTTTTCCTCATTGGTTTCTTTTCTTCAACGGGTTATTTGCATGTAGGTGATCTTGGCAAACTGTGAAGTTATTTTTATCAACTTCTACAAAATCTAGTAGCTTGAAAAGTAGATTTAGAGTACTACAATTTATATGTTTAACGCATCTTGTCATTTTGAGTGGATGACCCTTAAACATCTTGTCCAAGTTTATGTTTACCTTTTTTTTTTAAAAGGTGTCCATTTATGCCCCCTTTTTGTACACCATCTTGGTACACTCACCCTAAAGTAAAATTCATTAAGTCAGAGGACTAGGTGCAGCTTTGGGTTAAGTTGGAAACATTGTATGAAGGAGACAAATATACAAAGCAAGAAAAATTACAAAACTAAAAAGAAAAGTTAGAGAGCATGAGAATGCAAGAGGATGAGACTGTGAGATCTTATGTTCAAAGAATAACAGAGATTGTTACTAGTATAAAAACCATTGGTGGAACCATAAAAAAGGAGAAATTGTAGAAAAGATTCTGAGATCTTTTATACGAGTTTATGGCACCAAGATCTTGGTTATTGAAGAAGTAATAACTCTCATCAAAGGATCCAACAGGGAAACATTGACTGGTAATTTTTCAGCTTTGAAACTTCTAGATTAAAAAACCTTTATCCAAAGTAGAATTTTCTTTGGAGGCTACTATTTATAAAGATAAACATGGATGCTAACAAAAATTGCAAGTACTAGTAGAGATAGTGTTAATCTTGGCAAGTATGCCAAGGATTGGGTAGAGATAGAATAATAATAAATGAAGCTTAAAGAGCTTGAAGCATTGGTTGCAAAAAGGGATTACAAAGGTAAATGCAAATATGAAGGAAAATTGTCTTTAAAAAGTTTTTCACGTAATAAGATTATTCATTTTTCATCTAGATGTCCAACTAGAGTTCCTATGTATAATGGTAATCCTTACAAGTCTAAATATCCTAAGGAATTCTATTACGATAGTAAAGGAGCATAAGGCAATGAGCTAGAGAAAATTAATGATGTTAAAATTGGTTTTTTGTTCTACTAAGGATGTAAGTCCTATAAATGAGGACATAACATTAGTTCACGTGTTGAAAAGAAATATGAATAGATGATAGATAGTGGATGTTCATACCATATGACAAGTGAGAAGGATAATTTTGTGCTATTGAATAAGTATAATGGTGGAGTTGTTAGATTTGGGGATAACACTCTTGGTTTTCTTATAGGAAAAGTTTCCATTATTCTTGATGAAAAAAACTAACGTTGTTGATGTGCTTTTTGTTGATGAATTGAAACATAACTTTTCAGGTGTTGCTCATCTTGTAGACAAGGGTTATCATTTATAGTTCAAGAATGAAAAATGTACAATCAGAGATTAGTTGGGAAATATGGTTGCATCTTATAAAAAGACCAAAGGTTAGTTAAATCCTTTTGACATATGTTGTTTTCAGGAAAAGATTGATGATAGTTGGTTAGTATTTTATCATATTAACTTTGATAATATGGTAAGGATTAGTAATTCAAATATAGTTAGAGATCTACCTTTAATGTCTTAAAATGGAAGTAGTTTCATTTGAGACCTTTTAGCATTGTTTAGTTTGGTTTGGTACATTAGGACATCCTTTTGCACTTAATTGCTTTAAAAAAGGTTCTTTCTTCTTCCAACCTTTCTCAAAACTCTATATTGGAACCAATTTATTTATCTCAATCATACAAATCATGCTTTAAATGCATTTTTGGTTATTTTTCCTACATATATCACTATTTTCCAAAATCTCACAATATTTATTAGTTTCATAGCTCGTTTCTAGGCCCTATCACCTCTAGAAGAGGGATGACATCATCTATTATCCAGGGTAAGGTATGAAGTAATCCCTTATGTACGTGTTTTTTTCCAAATAAATTTAGGGAATGACATTAAATATTTCTTTTTCCACTCTCCTGAGTTGACCCTTCTTGTGGTTTGCATTGAAATCACTACAAATGAAGGCCTTATCTCCTCATTTGGGCTTCTCTCTATGTTCAAGATATCTAGTCTCAAGATCTCAAATTGAGTTCAAGGATTTCTCAACAAGAAATCAAGAAAGTGTATTCAAGGAGATTTAACAAAGAAATATATTCTTCCTCCAAGTATTCAAGTTCTTTTATCTATCATTGAGGTATATATAAGAATACACACACACATGAGATATTCTCTTACATTATTTCTTATTAGTTTTATATCGATTCAAGGCTATTACATTAATATATTTGATCACATATCAAATAATATTGTGTTAGGATTAACCACAAACATAAATAAAAATTACATGCAAATATAACCAATATCAAAAAATAGTAAATCAAACTGAAGAGAACATGAGACACACAGATTTAATGTGGTTCACCCAATCCCTGGGCTACATTCACCAACAAGAAGTACAATATTATTATTATCTATTGATTGCAATCCTCATTCCCTTATAGCTCAAGACCACTGCAAGAAGCTACAATATCACCATACATTATAAAATCCCTAACCCTAATTAGTCATTTTATACATGGTTTTTTCACTTACACAATTAGGGGTAAAATAAGTCATCCAATATAAAAATAGTAGCCAATGATCTTTACAATATAAGGTCATTTTTGGCTTTGGGAGTGCTGGCCCCGAAAACCCTGCGAGGGCATTGCCCCTTAACCCCACCTTGTACTGCGATAAGGGGCGCATCTCGAGCACTGCCCTAGGACCTCGCAAGAGGCGTTGCCCCTTGATACTTGTAGAAATAATATAAGGGGAAATTATGCTAAATAAATATCTAAGTTTGATTAAGCTCCACATCACAACAACCTCCCACTTGGAGACTAATCAGACTCGACAATAATAAATTTTATTATGTTCAGTCTAGAAGACCAATCGAAGCTGAAGAGGAGTTCAACTTCTCCCTTGTTACTACCTTAGTAAACATATGTTTTGGATTATCATCTGTATGTAACTTTTCTAGCTTTAACTGTCCATCATCCAAAACTAACCAAATGAAATGGTACTGCAACTATAGGTGTTTTGTCTTTGAATGTAGACTAGAATTCTTTTCAAGATGAATGACACTTTGGCTACCTATAAACAAATAATTATCCCTTTGTGGGTGTCTCAATTCTTCCATGAATAACTAAAGCCATATAATCTCCATGGTTTCCTTTGTAGTAGCAACATACTCTGACTCTATAGTGGATAAAACATTCACCTTCTGTAACTGAGAAACCCATCTTACTGCTGCCCCACCAATAGCAAAGACATAACCTATAGTACTCTTCTTGGTATCAATATTCCCAGCCAAATCTGAGTCAAGATATCGCTCTAAATCAGTAGTAGAGCCCCCAAAATGTAAACACTTACTAGATGTTCCTCACAAATATCTGACAATCCATTTGACTACATTCCAATGCTCAATCCCTAGATGACTCATATACCTGCTAACAACTCCCATTGCATGTGCAATATCTAGCCTAGTACATACCATATCATACATCAAGCTTCCTACAACTAAAGCATAAGGTACCTTGGACATCTTATCACCCTCTTATTGTGTCTTTGGACACATCTCCTTAATCAATTTCAAATGACCGGGTAAAGGTGTGCTGATAACTTTAGCGTTCTCTATAGAAAAATGTTGCAACACCTTCTCAATATAGTCAGCTTGAAATAATGTCAATTTTATATTTTTCCCATCTTTGCAAATTTTCATACCAAGGATTTTTTTTGCTACCCCCAAATCCTTCATAGAAAATAAATGTGTTAACTGTGCCTTTAACCCCGTAACGTGATCCATGTTAGACCCAGCTACAAGCATATCATCAACATATAAACATAAAATATTGTAGGTGTCATCATCCAACCTCTTAAAATAAAAACAATGATATGAATGACACCTAGTATATCCATGCTCATGCATAAAACTGTCAGATTTCAAATACCATTATCGAGATGCTTGCTTCAAGCCATATAAACTTTTCTTCAATACGCACACTAAGTTCTCTTTACCTTTGACCTCAAATCCTCATAGCTATTCCATATATATCTCTTCATCCAAATCACCATGAAAGGTTGTTTCAACATCAAACTGCTCTGAATGTAAATCTTTAATAGCCACAATACTTAAAATAGTACGAATAGAAGTCATTTTAATAGCAGGAGAGAATGTCTCATCAAAATCAATACCCTTTTTTTGTGCAAATCCTTTTACCACTAACCTAGCTTAAAAAAATTTCTTTCCTCTAGCTTCTTCTTTCAACCTATAAACCCATTTATTCTGTAAAGCCCTTTTTCCTGTAGGAAACTTGCATAAATTCCAAGTCTTATTTTTCAACAAAGAGTCCATTTCTTCTTTCATTGCAGATGCCCACTGAGTCTTAGTATCCTCCTGCACAACTTCATCATAACACTCAAGTTCACTAGCATCAGTAAGTAAAATAGAATACAAGGAAGGAGAAAATATTTTTGGAGGTCTACTTAGCCTTGTTGACAGTCTAACATTCATAGGGGTGTTTGGTATTTTTTGTTGTGGTTGTTGTAGATCATGAGGAACTATTGGAACATCATCTTTTGGATTATCATCCAGCACTACATAATAATTTTCTTTCTTCTCCTGCCACTGCAACATATCTTTGTACAACACTTTCTCATTGAATATGACATCTCGACTTCTTACAATTTTATGATTTTACAAAATCCCAAATCCTATAAGAAAATTCATCAATGCTATATCCAACAAATATACATTTCTTTGACTTGGCTTCCAACCTAGTTCTATTTTTAGAATCTATCTATGCAAATGCTTCATAGCTGAAGGTTTTGAGAAAATAATAACTCACCTTCTTATTAGTCCATGCTTCCTTTGGAATACCACAGCCCAAAGGAGTAGAGGGACCTCTATTAATCAAATATACAATAGTATTAATAGCCTCCAGCCACATGTTTAAGGGTAGCCTAGCATGCAACTTCATGCTCCTTGCATGCTCCATTATTGTCTGTTGACCCCACCTTGTACTGCAATAGGGGGTGCACCTAGGGCACTACCCCTTGACCCTACAAGGGGTGCTGCCCTCAAACCACCATAGAAATAATAAATGGGGAAATCATGCTAAATAAACCTTCTAGTCTAATTGGGCTCCATGTTACAACATATTTCATATAAATTGTTATGATATTCTCCATTGATAGATTTACTTTTACTATGTGTTAGCATTCCTTTATTTATTTTAATTTCAATTTAAGGTTGATTCCTCAACTTGGCCTAGATTGAGGAAAAGCCCTCCTCCTCCATAAAACCCATTTTCCTTGTGTGTAGGTGTAATCTATAGATTTCCTAATGGGTTCTCTAGGCCCCCTTGATTGATTTGGGAGAATTAGATTGCCTCCTTGACAATCAACGAAATAGTTTGGTGTATTTGGTGATTGTTTGAGTAGAGAATACTTCTCCAAGGTTGAGCGGATTAGATCAGAAGGAGGTAGGCTATTCTTCTTGGGATCAGGATAAGATAGCTTCTATTGATCCTTATTTTTCTTTTGGTGGAGATGTACATATGTCCCTTGCTTGCATGGGGGAATCATTAGGTATGGTGGATACCTCAGAAGAGGAGTTTGGCAATGGAGAAGAATTTTTTGGGATCTCTAAGCAAGTAGGGATTGAAGACTTCTACTCAATTAAGTAGTCAGAGGCTAAATAAGAGAAGGTCAATTTTGGGAGTCATTGGTCCCAAGGAAGGTGCTCAATACAACAACTATTAGAAGGAATTGGAAATATGAAGGGGCAGACTAAGCTCAAATCTAGGAGATACATTTTCTCTTTAAGACAACCATGAAGTTCCTCACCTAGAATGTTAGGGGTTGAAATTCCCTTGAAAAGAGATTCTTGATCAAAAGAGGTTTTGATCTAGCGAAATAAGATGTAGTTTGCATACAAAAAACTAAATTGGAAGTGGAAATTTCAGCAAGAGTGTTTGGTGTTCAACAATAGTAGTCTGGTTTCTTTGTGGAGGTTTTTGGTGCATCTAGTGGATTGGGTATTCTATGGAACCTAATGACTGCTAAGCTTGAAAAGATATCAAATTCATGGTATTGACAATTGGTTATATATACATATCATTGTAATTGTTAATTTTTCTAGATTTTTGGTGAATTTGTATGACCTATTAAAAAATAATAGAAGAAACTAGTTTGGGAGGAAATTTATCAAGTTTTGAGTGGGTTACTTAAGGAAATGGTTATTGTGGAAAGGGATTTCAATGGAACTCTATCACAAGAAGAGAAGAGGGGAGGAGTTGGTATTCCCAATAGGCTGCATTTGAATTTCCATGAGTTTGTAATTTCAAATGGATCATGGGAGCTAGCGGCTAGATGTGGATCTTACATATGGACTATCACGAGAGATGGGTTTTCAAATATTGTGGAAAATATTGATTGATTCTTCTTGGCTAGGAGTTGGAATTCATTTTCCCTCTTGTATGAAGCAAGTATAGCAAAAATTTCAGGGCTATTCCATTATCCAATTTCCCTATTGGTACAAAAGAATGGGATCCATACAAGGTGCCCTTACAAGGTAAGGCTAATATGGTTTAGGGAGGAAGGCTTCATGGAAATGGTTTTTGATTGGTGACTATCTAGACCAAAAGAGAAAGGTAATTTATCTTTTGAATTCTTCAGAAAGTTAAAATTCATCAAGAAAAATCGTAGAGCATGGAACATAGAAATATCTTTGTTGAAAAAGAATCCTTGGAAAGTGATTTGGAGCCCTAAATAGTAAAGTTTTGGCTGAGGGTAAGGATATAGTGGATTATGAGACATAAAAGTATTTGTTATTCCGCTATGAAAAAATATTGCAGAGGGAAGAGGTCTGCTAGAAATAGAAGTATCAAGACCATTTTCTTAAAGATGGGGATTGTAATACAAAGCTCTTCCATAGGTCTATCAAAGAAAGAAGTATCAATAGGATATTGTATGATTGTCTTGAAGATGGATTAGTAACAAAAGAACCAGATATCACTAATAAGGAGGTAGTTGGATTTTTGTCAAGCCTGTAGACTGTAGATGTTGTTGATAGGCTGTGGTAGTATTTTTTATAGATTCACAAAATCTTTGTGTTGAAAAAAGTTTTTATTTAGGCTTGTTCTGAACTAGGGTTTATCTATGTTTATCCATATGAAAGTTTCCCTAAAGTGAAAACCCTAGCAAAGATGTGTGGAAGGCATAAATATTTTATATCTCAAAGTTACATTTTAAAGTAACTAAGTGAGGGTCATTGTATCATGAAGTGGCATCCCTTTTTCCTAAGTGTTTGTAACATTAAGTTGCGACCTCATGAAAATGACTTTTTAATATATGTTTAAGAAAGGGTCGTCATACCATGTAGTTGGCCCCCTTTTATTTTCCTAGCTACTCACAGCTTTTCTTTAAGGGTCCATTTGGTTCGTGGAATTTTAAAAACTCAGATTTGTACAAACCTTGGTTTAGCCAAATCAAGGTTTTGTATATCTTCATTCCAATTTTTGAGATTTTACTGAAATCGTTTGTTTCACTCGGAAGATGTGTGTGAAGACACATTTTTATGCATAAGCTGGAGTTGAAGGTAAATTTCAAAAAGTAGTCCAATCTATTGTTTTTACACTCCTTAAAAAACAAAACTAGGTTTTGATTTTCAATTCCTACTTTTTTTAAGAAGTCACAAAACCTAGTTTTGAGGCAAAATTGGAAGTCAGGTATGCTAATTCCATTTTGCAAATTTTGAAACAAACGCACAAATTTTCAAATCCAGGTTTTGAAAAATCCAATTCCTGTCATCTTCTAGGAACCAAATGGACCCTAAGTCATTTTCCTATGGTCCACATCCTTTTTAATGTTAAAACCTTAGTGCATAACCAATTACCTTCATATGTCTACAGGTAAGGTGGGGTCATAATCCAATGGTTAATGCATCTTTGGGAAGACCGATAGAGATTGTAGCAAAAAATTGAGATGCAAACATATGCTTGATGTTGGTCCAAAGCTCTTGATGACTCTCGCTTGTGAGATTCTCTCTCCTACCTTGGGAAAAATTAAGATCATGCTACGTGGTAAGGACTTAAGCTCAGATGTTCTTGTAAAAAAGTGAGATGCAAACACATGGATCTTTCTCACAGGAGTGTAGAATTTTTAAAGAGGCTTATGAGGCATCATTTCCTGATTCCAATTGGCTAAGTGGCGGGTCACAAATGATGATGAGATTGGTCAACGCGGTTAAAATAAAATTCCAGTCGTCTGATGCAAAATAAAAGGAGAATCAACTATGGAAACTTAAATCTGGTATAGTAAAGAAAGAAAATGTTTTTCCACTCATAACTAAAGTTATTTCACAAGGATTAATGGTTTTAATACTTCTTTGAAGGAGTTAAATGTTTTCCATTTCTCCCCATCTTGCCAACCCAGTGCATTTAAGATTTGGAATTGCAACAATTAAGATCATCTATCGCCAAGGGAATTCAAAGGAAAGTTCAAAGTGGTTTTCTTAGCGAAAAGAAAAAATAAGTAACAAAGTGCCACCTTTGAATACTAAAATTGACATTTCTGTGAAATTGAAGTTCAAGGTTTCTCTGGTGCATTTAATTATTGTTAAAGCCTTAGTATTTGATTGGCAAACCCTCATAGATCCCTAGTTGTCTTAATAACCCAAAATTGTAAAGATGTCACCTAACAAGTACTTTGGAAAACTAATTATGAGGATAGGTTCCCACAAGATGATTTCATCGACCAATTACCCTTGACAAAAAATATAAGGAAGCAACAAAGGAATGGAAAACCCTAAAAATGAATTTCTCCTAGGGTTAAAAGATAGTTATGAGAATATTCACAATTCACACATGCTAGTTAAGTGTTTGGATGTCTTTAGGAGGTGGTATAGTCAAGCTAATGTTGGAAACCCTTTATACAATGTGTTGCACTATGACTTAGGAAAATTAGTAGTTCCCATTGTCTTTTTGGATATTGACCTATTTTTGGAATTAACTACGAAGTATGACGCTATCACATAGAAAATTATGGATTTAGATGGAGAACTTTACTAAGCAGAGTTGTTGAGTCCATAAGGAAGGTTTTTGATCTTCATCCACCCCTAATTATGACTGATGAAATTGAGTTTAAAATGTTTGAAGATGCCTTCAACTAAGCTGGACCATATATGAAATAAAGCCTAATTACTCCTTTTTAAAAGGAGGTGGATGGAATCTAGCTGACACTTGTAACTATCTCATACATTACAGGTAATGAAAAGCACTATGATGATACATTGGTGAATACACACATTGCTTTATACTAAGTGTTGGGGTTAGAAAATAGGGGAAATTTTAGTAAGTCAACTATGTGGAATGTGCCTAGGAATTCATAACTGTGGTGTTGGAATTGTTTATGACTTTCCTCAATATCTAGAAGCAAGAACGAGTGAAGGGTTGGCAACTTTGCATAGAGGAGAATACACATATTTTAGATGATATTCATTGCTCATGCATATGATCCTTTTTCAAAATAGAGATTATTTTGCTAAACATGCATATATGAAGTTTGAAAGGGGTGATGAGACATTACAAGTGCAATTATGGTCAACTATCCTGTCAATAGATTGGGACCAACCCACTTTTACTTTATTTGAGAATTAGTTGATAATTTCTCTAAGAAGGAAAATATTGCCATTCGTCAGAGATTTTCCTCATATCCTGCAAGCATTCTTAAGACCAATTGATTGTAGTGTTAAGCCAAAGTTATGCCACGAGTGGGAAGATATTTATTTCTACCCTCACACAACTATTGTTAGAGTTTGTGGTTTCCCAGGGAGACCTCTAGTGATGCCTAGGTATATTCCTTTGAGGATTGGTTTCTTGAAGTCATAAGGCAAATTGGTATGCTCTAGGATACTAACTTTCCAAAAAAGGCCTGTAAGGAGACTTTCTTCCCAAATCTCATAGGCTTTTATCATTTTGCAATGATAAGGGGAGGGCAAATAGAGTTGTTTCGTTTACTTAAAATTTACTTCATGGATGTTAGTTCCAAGAGATTGAATGGTTTAGAGAGATTTTAATAAATGATAATGCGAAAGATAAAAATAACACCAAGCGGTATGCATGAATTTGATTTCCCAAGGGACATCATTAGAAATGATGATGAAATTGATTCTCAAAAGAAAAAAAAGAGAAGATGGTATGCTTTTGAAGAATTGTTAGACCATATTCATAAAGAGGACCCAACATATGATCCTTTACTAGATGCCAAAACATGGGCTTAGAAGCTATGGATAATACTAGAGAATATTTTAGAGGTGTATGATATAATGAATGAAAAACTAAGAAGAATCAAAGCATCAAAAGTTGCATGCATAGAAGATGTTGAAGGATTAGATATGTTGTTAAAATCCTCTAGAATAATACCTCGAGAAGGAAGAGGAGAGAAAAACTATTAGGAGGCCAGTAGCACTAGTGATCCCGGATGGTTAAGAGGTAGAGGAACCAACTAGAAAGACCCCTTCATCATAGTCACCCAAACTACCTACTCCACCTTCATCATTAGGAAGGAACCATGATTTTGTGCCTGATGAAAAGGAATCCCCTAGTAGAAAAGTACCTACTCAAAATGTGGAATAGAAAGAGGAAGTAAATATCCCTGAGGAAGAAGAGGAGGAGGAGGATTACCTTTATACACCAGAAGAATTGTTAAATGAAGGACTCCTCCAAGTATCAAGGGTGCCTGTGTCTAACATCACTACTCAAGAGATTAAGGGAATTTTCCCCAGGGATGTTAGAACAGAGGCTTGTAAGGCTTTTTTTGAGAATCATAATTTTTTTAAATTATTACCCTTCAAGTAGTTTCTACAGGAAAGATATAAGTCAAAATGCCACCAAAAAATAGAATAAAAAAGGGTATAGAGGCTTGATTTTGATGCAAAGGATCTCATTCAAGAAATTGAGGAAGAAATGATGAATAGGTCTGAGACTATTACCCTAGAAGAGGGAAGAAATATTGTTGAGAAATCAAGATTTTTACTGTTATCAAATGTCAATATAGAAAATGTTGTGGCATTTAATTCCATTCTCCAAGACATGAGATTGAAAATGCCTAATATTAAGGAATCAGATAGATCTACATTAGGCATGTGCTACAATGAGGACTTAGTCTACTTAGCAACTTCATTCTTCTCATCCTCTACTTCTAAGTCTACTTAGCAACTTCATCCTTCTCATCCTCTACTTCTAGGAAGCATATTGTTGATGATATTGGAATCAAGGGAAACATAGTCCTTTAGAGAGTGGAAGATGCCAAGATCTCTAAATCAACTAGAGACTTGAAAGTCCATGTTTCCTACATGCATGATGTAGAAAGGGAAAAGGGGAGAAGTATGAAGAGTTACAACAGAGGTCTAAACCTATTTTTAATGCCTATGTGAATCAATCCAAGATAACCACTAATTTGCAAACCAAACTAAGTTATTTAGAATAGAAAGTGGCTGAGCTAGAAGCAGTTAAGTCTCTTGGTATAAACAAAACATCAAGTGCAGATAGAGAAATCCTTTCAAGACAATTGAGTATTGTGTCATTTACACCAATAGCTGACATAGTGCCACTCCAATAGATTCCATGCAAGGAAGAAAAAGATGTTAATGCTTTGATCAAAGAGGTAGTTGACCTGTAGTTAAAATTTGAGAATGACAAAAGCAATTTTGGTGCTCATAAGGAGATCATTGTTCGAACTGCATTAATGAACTTCAATAAAACAATTAACTCCAGAATGTTTAGACTCCACCAAGTGTGTGAGTTGTTATATTTAGCCATCAAACAATTAAACTATTAGAAGTGGTTTGATAGAATTGAGAAAATGAAGCAAATTAAACTATGTGTGAGAGTGTACCGCAATGATGCTTCAGATGCCATGCCCACAGCTAAAATTGTAAAATCACTCAAAATAATCAGTTTTGCCTAATTATATTGAAAATAAGATGATGGAGCTACAAGAAAATTTGGAGAGTTTCCAAGACACGTTGGTGCCGCCAATTGTGAAAGAGGATAAAAGTGTGAAGGAATTTGTTGAGTGGAGGAATGAGGCTATTACCATAAGTGACGTAGTAAAACCCATAGCCCAAGATATGAATATGAAACATTTTTAAGAGTGTATTTTAAAATTAGTAAATTTCAAAATATTTTATAAAAATTTGAGAAATAAGTTACACAAGCCACAGTAAAATACAATTCATACATATAGGTGGTAGATCAAATTCTCGAGCATAAATGACTAACAAATGATGAATTTAAAAAATGGGTAAAATGGTACATTTCAGATCATCATTCTAACAATGAGGCCCCACCAAAATTGCAATGATTTGAAGAGATGCTCCATTCTAATGGTGACAGGTTTCGAGGAAAAAGTAAAGAGTCACTTGAGCCAAGGAGTGTACATCAATCTGGTGAAGGATTAACTGCACACAATCTTCTCAAGTGTCTCACATGTTTAGTTGTAACTAGATATTTTCCCAAATAAGGAGTTGACATGTGTCTTTTTCCTGCAATTCTAAAGCTTGTTGCAACTCATATCTAGAAATAAGTTCCAAGGACTTGAAAGGGGAGTCCAAAAAGTTTAACCTGAAAGGAGACTTTTCATTTGGACTTGGTCCATATCTTACTATATTATCTATGTGTACTCTTGTTTATTAGTGAAAGTAACGGGTATGTGTAGGATTATGGTCTGCCAAAAAGTGGCGATGTGAAAAAAAAGAAGTTTGAAGACATCTAAAAGCGCTTCAAAATTTGCTTTGACTTTTTTTCACCTATCCAGGTACCAAACCTGGAAAGTAAGGCCCAAGCCTTATCGAATATCCAATCTCATATTGGATATCCGATACTGGCGGCACAAACACATTGGAGGGAAAAACAAATTTTGAGGGAAAAATGAATTTGTGAGTTATATGACTGATTTGAGTTATGAAATATGTAAAGATATAATATATATTCTATAAATATATAATATATATTAATATATATATATATATATATGAAATTATATTATATTATATTATTATTATTATTTAATATAATAACGTAACTATTAATATATAATAATATATTATGTTATTATTATTATTATTATCTATAAATATTATATATATATATATATATATGTATATATATATGTATATGTATATGTATATGTATATGTATATGTATATGTATATGTTATTGATATATATATTATTATTATTATCATCTATAAATTATAATCTATAATATATTATTATTATTATGACCTATGTTATTAATATATAATAATATATTATGTTATTATTATTATAATCTATAAATATAATATATATATGATTATTATAATTTTTACTATATTATTTCTATTAGAACCGTTTATATGGGTCGAATGGGGTCATAGGTCATTCGACACATTCCATGATGACATATGTCCATAGGGGTCCTAGGATCCCTAGGGACATATTAGAATAATTTATATGGGTCGAAGGGGTCACAGGATGATCTCTAACCCCTTTCGAAACATTCCATAACGACATATGTCTATAGGGGTCCTATGACCCCTAGGGACATATTATAATTGTTTATATGGATCAAAGGGGGTCATAGGATGACCTATGACCCCTTTCGACACATTCCATGATAACAAATGTCCATAGAGGTCTTAGGACCCCTAGGGAGATATTAGAATTGTTTATATCAGTCGAAGGGGGTCATAGGACGACCTATGACCCCTTTCGACACATTCCATGATGACATATGTCTCTAGGGGTCTTAGGACCCCTAGGGACATATTAGAATCATTTATATGGGTCGAAGGGGGTCACAAAATTACCTATGACCCCTTTCAACACATTCCATGATAACATATGTCCCTAGGGGTCCTAGGACCCCTAGGGACATATTAGAATTGTTTATATGGGTCAAAGGGGGTCATAGGATGACCTATAACCCCTTTTCGAAACATTCCATGATGACATATGTCCTTAGGGGTCCTAACTAGGACCCCTAAGGATATATTATAATTGTTTATATGGGTTGAATTTTGACACATTCCATTATGACATATGTCCCTAGGGGTCCTAGGACCCTTAGGGACATATTAGAATCTTTCATATGGGTCAAAGGGGGTCATACGTTGACCTATGACCCCCTTTGACCCATTAAATGATGACATATGTCCCTAAGGGTCCTAGGACCCCAAGGGACATATTAGAATCGTTCTTATGGGTCCAAGGGGGTCATAGGTTGACCTATGATCCTCTTCGACCCATGACATAATGACATATGTCCCTAGCGGTCCTAAGACCCCTAGGACCATATTAGAATCATTCTTATGGGTAAAAGGGGGTCATAGGGTGACCTATGACCCCCTTCGACCCATTACATGATGACAAATGTCCCTAAGGCCCCTAGGGACATATTAGAATGCTTCATATGGATTGAAGGGGGTCATAGGTTGACCTATGATCCCCTTCGACCCGTTAAATGATGACATATGTCCCTAGGGGTCCTAGGACCCCTAGGGACATATTAGAATCATTCTTATGGGTCAAAGGGGGTCATAGGTTGACTATGACCCCCTTCGACCCATTAAATGATGACATATGTCCTTAGGGGTTCTAGGAACCCTAGGGACATATTAGAATGCTTCATTTTGGTCGAAGGGGGTCATAGGTTGACCTATGATCCCCTTCGACCCATTATATGATGACATATGTCCCTAGGGGTCCTACGAGCCCTAAGGACATATTAGAATCGTTCTTATGGGTCCAAGGGGGTCATAGGTTGAACTATGACCCCCTTCAATCCATTACATGACAACATATGTCCCTAGGGGTCCTAGGACCCCTAGAGACATATTAGAATCGTTCTTATGGGTCAAAAGTGGTCATAGGTTGACCTATGACCCCTTTCGATCCATTACACGATGACATATGTCCATAGGAGTCCTAAGACCCCTAAGGATATATTAGAATCATTCTTATGGGTTGAAGAGGGTAATAAGTTGACCTATGACCCCCTTCGACCCATTACATGATGACATATGTCCCTAGGGGTTCTATGAGCCCTAGGGACATATTAGAATCATTCTTATGGGTCCAAGGGGGTCATAGGGTGACCTATGACCCCCTTCGACCCATTACATGATGACATATGTCCCTAGGGGTCTTAGGACCCCAAGAGACATATTAGAACCATTCATATGGGTCAAAGGGGGTCATAGGTTGACTTATGACCCCCTTCGACCCATTAAATGATGAGATATGTCCCTAGGGGTCCTAGGACCCCTAGGGACATATTAGAATCATTCTTATTGGTCCAAGGGGGTCATAGGTCATTACATGACGACATATGTCCCTAGGGGTCCTAGGACCCCTAGGGACATATTAGAATCGTTCTTATAGGTCAAAGGGGGTCATAGGTCAACCTATGATCCCCTTTGACCTATTACATGATGACATATGTCCCTAGGGGTCCTAGGACCCCTAAGGACATGTTATAATTGTTCTTATGGGTCAAAGGGGGTCATCGGTTGACCTATGACCCCCTTCGACCCATTACATGACGACATATGTCCCTTGGGGTCCTAGGACCCCTAAGGACATATTAGAATCATTCTTATGGGTTGAAGGGGGTCATAGGTTGACCTATGACCCCCTTCAACCCATTACATGATGACATATGTCCCTAGGGGTCCTAGGACCCCTAGGGACATATTAGAATAATTCTTATGGGTCAAACGGGGTCATAGAGTGACCTATGACCCCTTTCGACCCATTACATGATGACATATGTTCCTAGGGGTCTTAGGACCCCTAGGGACATATTAGAATCGTTCTTATGGGTCAAATAGGGTCATAGGGTGACCTATGACTCCCTTCGACCCATTAAATGATGACATATGTCCCTAGGGGTCCTAGGATCCCTAGCGACATATTAGAATTGTTCTTATGGGTCTAAGGTCATAGGTTGACCTATGACCCCCTTCAACCCATTACATGACAACATATGTCCCTAGTCATCCTAAGACCCCTGGAGAAATATTAGAATCACTCTTATGGGTCAAAGGTCGTCATAGGTCCCCTTTGACCCATTACATGACGACATATGTCCCTAGGGGTCCTAGGACCCCTATGGACATATTAGAATCATTCTTATGGGTCAAAGGGGGTCATAGGTCAACCTATGACCCCCTTTAACCCATTACATGATGACATATGTCCCTAGGGGTCTTAGGACCCCTAGGGACATATTAGAATCGTTCTTATGGGTCGAAGGGGGTCATAGGTCAACCTATGACCCCCTTTGACCCATTACATGATGACATATGTCCCTAGGGGTCCTACGACCCCTAATGACATATTAGAATTGTTCTTATGGGTCAAATGGGGTCATAGGGTGACCTATGACCCCCTTCGACCCATTACATGACGACGTATGTCCCTAGGGGTCCTAGGACCCCTAGGGACATATTATAGTCGTTCTTATAGGTCAAATGGGGTCATAGGGTGACCTATGACCCCCTTTGACCCATTACATGATGACATATGTTCCTAGGGGTCCTAGGACCCCTAGGGACATATTAGAATCGTTCATATGGGTCAAAGGGGGTCATAGGTCAACCTATGACCCCCTTTGACCCATATGAATGATTCTAATATGCCCGGTCAACCTATGACCCTTTTTGACCCATATGAACGATTCTAATATGTCCCTATGACCCCCTTTGACCCATATGAACGATTCTAATATGTCCCTAGGGGTCCTAGGACCCTTAGGGACATATTAGAATCATTCTTATGAGTCCAAGGGGATCGTAGGTTGACCTATGACCACCTTCGATCCATTATATGATAACATATGTCCCTAGTGGTCCTAAGATCCCTAGGGACATATTAGAATCATTCTTATGGGTCAAAGGGGGTCATAGGTCATTCGACCCATTACATGATGACATATGTCCCTAGGGGTCCTAAGGCCCCTAGGGACATATTAGAATTCTTCATATGGGTCAAAAGGGGTCACCGGTTGACCTATTGCCCCCTTCGACCCATTAAATGATGACATATGTCCTTAGGGGTCCTAGGACCCATAGGGACATATTAGAATCGTTCTTATGGGTCAAAGGGGGTCATAGGTTGACCTATGACCCCCCTTTGACCCATTACATGACGACATATGTCCTTATGGGTCTTAGGACCCCTAGGGACATATTAGAATCATTCTTATGGGTCCAATGGGGTCATAGGTTGACCTATGACCCCTTTCGACCCATTCCATGATGACATATGTCCCTAGGGGTCCTAAGACCCCTAGGGACACATTAGAATCGTTCTTATGGGTCAAAGGGGGTCATAGGTTGACCTATGACCCCCTTCGACCAATTATATGATAAAATATGTACCTAGGGTTCCTAAGACCCTTAGGGACATATTAGAATTGTTCATATGGGTCGAAGGGGGTCATAGGTCAACCTATGACCCCCTTTGACCATATGAACGATTCTAATATGTCCCTAGGGCTCCTCGGATGCCTAGGGACACATTAGAATCTTTCTTATGGGTCCAAGGGGGTCATAGGTTGACCTATGACCCCCTTTGACCCATTACATGACGACATATTTCCCTAAGGGTCCTAAGACCCCTAAGGACATATTAAAATCGTTCTTATAGGTCGAAGGGGGTCATAGGTTGACCTATGACCTCCTTTGACCTATTAAATGATGACATATGTCCCTAGGGGTCCTAGGACCCCTAAGGACATATTAGAATCGTTCTTATGGGTCAAAGAGGGTCATAGGTCAACCTATGACCCCCTTCGACCCATTTAATGATGACATATGTCCCTAGGGCTCCTAGGACCCCTAAGGACATATTAGAATGCTTCATATGGGTCCAAGGGGGTCATAGGTTGACTTATGATCCCCTTTGACCCATTAAATGACAACATATGTCCCTAGGGGTCCTAGGACCCCTATGGACATATTAGAATCATTCTTATGGATCCAAGGGGGTCATAGGTTGACCTATGACCCCCTTCAAGCTATTACATGATGACATATGTCTCTAGGGGTCCTAGGACCCCTAGGGGCATATTGGAATCATTCTTATGGGTCAAAGGGGGTCATAGGATGACCTATGACCCCCTTCGACCCATTACATCTCAATATTATATTTAATAATTATATTATATTGTATATTTTAATATAGTAATAATATATTATTAGATTATATAACAATAATAATCATATATGTTACTAGATTATAGATTTAATAATAATGACAATATATATCATATATATCACTATATTATATTTAATAATAATAATCATATATATTAGTATAATGTAATAATAATGTAATAATAATTATAATATTAATGTTCACACATTCACAAAATATATAATTTCTTGTAAAATTGTCCAAAGTTATTGTTTTATGTTTATTTCCCTTTAAATTTGTCTCCTTCCATATTTAAAATTAAAAAAAATTCCCTTTTGAAATTTCTCTCCAAAAATAGATGGGAAGTCACCGAGCCATATTAGATATCTGATTAGGCCTGGTATTTACCAAGCCTTCCCGATCAACTCAAAAAACATGTTTGAGGAGGGTTTTAGTGATACTCAAACTTCGAGTAGCCATCTGACAATGTTATTTTGATTGAAATTGAATGAAATGAAAAAGGTTTTTTAATATCGCTCTCGAAATTTTATTGATATTATTGCTGTCAAATTTTGAGTTCGATAAGTATTTATTAGTTAATTATCAATGAAGATTATTGTAAAGTGTTGATTGACATATTGATTGAAAAATAGCTATAACTTTAAAATGGTATAACATTTTTTAAATTGAAAAGTTACATCACATTCTATGCTTCGCCTAGTATAAGAAAAATAATAATTAAAATTTGTTCAAATTTTCTATTAGTTAGGGTGGTCAGACACGGGAGATTTTTTTTTTCAAAAATATTTTGGTAGAAAATTCATATTTAATTATTTATTTGAAATAAAAATACCAAAAAATATGCATCACATCCAAGCATGAGTCTACTTTTTATATCTATAATTATATTAAAAAAATATTATCATTTGATTTTGATTAAGGTGGTCAGACATGCACCTAGTTTTTATTTTCGCCCTGAAATTTTCGTAGTACTACATTAAAATCCAAACTTCTGCCCAATCAATTATTTTTTTCTCTTGATAAGGCCTAGTAGTTTAGAAACTACATTCAATTTCCTACATATTATTTTCTTACAACTTTTTCATATAAAGTCCATAACCACTTTAAAATTATGTGTCAAGTTGACATAACCCTGATTTGTTGATTTTTCACTGCCACTTAAGGCCATAGTTTGGTACACCATGATCTTGCACATACCCTAACATAAATAAAAATAGTCTTAGTCATTTTGGCTTTCTGAGTTATAGATCTAATATTGATGTATAATTTTTAAGTAAACTTAATATAGTTGAATAGGTCAATGGAGTTATACAATCTAAATCTTGTTTGTTTTTTGTTTTGTTTTTTGATTTTTTGGATTCAATGTCAAGCTTATATGAATTCTACTCGTAATTGATTTTGAATTATATCTCATCTCAGGAATTGATGATAATTGAATGGATTATGTAATAACTTGTGATGGTGTAAGAGAATCACAGGGTTTTACAAAGAGATTATGATAAGTATAGGATATTGATAGTACAGTGATTATCCTTACAAAGTAGAGGAATATATCATAAACTATAGTGGTGGCTTTATATGTGGGAGTTCCATGGATAAAGCATTGATCGTGTTTTTTTTTTGAACAAATATTTATTGTTGCATAGAAGTAAAAAACTTTAATCAAAATCTTTTACATTTCATGTTATATTGTAGATTTGGAAGATTTGGTCTACACTTGACTTAGAGAACTTTGGGATATAAAGGATTATTTATCTTGAATTTCTTTTGTTATCTCTAAGTTAGAAGATTTTAAGTCTATTATATGCTTTAATGGTGATTAATATTGAAAATTGTTACAAAGTGAGTAGTGATTACCCCCAAGGTATACTTGCCTGAATCATCTAGAATTCGAAGGTAAGAAGAATGTACTTTCTTATCAGTTGGTCCTATTGGTTTGATTGGGGATACATGGCATGGTTCATAGCTAACTCCTAGGTATTTTCCACATCCAAAAAGATAATCAAAATCCTATCAAATTAGGAACACACAAAATGTGGACTCTGGTAGGGAATACACTACATAGATGATGTGCAAGGATTCTCACAGTATATGTATTAACCCAGTATCCTTTCATCCTATGACAACGTCATTTCTTCTGCAATAAATTTGGTTTCATCTAGTCAGTGTTTTTGTCACACTTAGGTGTAAATATTAAATATTTTATGTTGAAGGTGGTGTTAGTTTGTGGTGATTGATCAGGGAAGTACTATAAATACTTCATTATTCTTTGGGGCCTATTTTATCGTGAATATTTTATTACTAATTTTGGGCCAACATATTGTAATTAACTATAACCCTAAAGTGGCAAAAATACATGTATAAAAGGGCTTAGGGTTAGGGATTTTTCCATAGGTTGTGATGCAAAAATTGCATCTTGTGGCAATATTGAGCTATAAGGGATTACAGATTGCAATTAGGTTGTAATCACTGGGTCGTAATAATATTGGACTTATTTTTTGGTGGACATGGCCTAGGGTTTGGGTGAACCATGTTAAATATTGGTGTCTTGTGTTCTCTTCTATGTGATCTATTATTTTCTAATATTGTTTATATTTATAGGTAATTTTTATTTTGTTTGAGGTTAATCCTAACAAGTGGTATCAGAGTGAGATTGTTGTTTTTCAGTTATCCTCTACAGGAAAGTCTCACGGTTGAGCGGGAGTCTCACAGTTAGATGGCGGGGATGGCAAATGAGGGTAAGCTAAAGGTTGGCAAGTTTAATGGGAAGAACTTTTAGTTATGGAAGATGTAAATGGAAGATTATCTTTAATAGAAGGATTTATGGAAGTCATTAGAAGGAAAATCCAAGAAACAAGGAACTATGAGAGATAAAGATTGGGAGATTTTAGATAGGAAGGCACTTGGAAGTATTCAATTATGCCTAGTACCATCGGTGACATTTAACATTACAAAAGCGAAGACAACGAAAGAGTTGATGGAAACCCTGGCAAAATTGTATGAAAAGCCCTCCACTTCAAATAAGGTATTTCTCATGAAGTGTTTATTTAATATGAAAATGGCAGAAGGTGGATTTTTTGTAGATCATTTAAATGAGTTTAATACTATTACTGGTTAGTTATCTTTTGTGGGTATTAATTTTGATGAAGAAATTAGAGCTCTCTTGATTTTGTATTCTTGGAATGGCTTGGTAATGGCTATGAGTAATTTTATTTCTTGATCTAATACCCTAAAATATGATGATGTGATCAGTGTTATTTTGAGTGAGAAAACTCGTAGGAAAACCTGAGGTGGATCTACATCAGGAAGTTCTTTGAATGCACAAAGTAGAGGCAGAACGACTAAGAGGAAATTATTTTAGAAATTGTAAGAAATCAAGAGGAAAGTCAAAGGGGAAGATGTCTCAATCTAGAGGACCGAGAGATTGTTGGTATTGTGGGAAACTAGGGCATAAGAAAAAAGATTGTTGGACTCAAAAGAACAATGAAGGAGAAAAATCAAAAGGGAACAAGGAGGTAAATGTGGTAAGTAACAAATCTAAAGAGGATGATTTACTTCTATCTTTAGAAAGTGTTGATGATTCATTGGTTTTAGATTCTAGTGCTTCATTTCATGCTACACCTCATAGAGGTTATTTTATTGATTATGTCTAAGGGGATTTTGGGCTTGTTTATTTGGGGGATAATGAACCCTATTAAATTGTTGGAAAGGGAAAATTTAAGATTAAGTTGTACAATGAGAATCATTGGCTATTACATGAGGTAAGACATGTTCCAAAGATGAGTAGGAATTTAATTTCAGCAGGGCAACTTGGTGATAAGGGTTGTGTAGTTACTTTTAATGATAAAAATTGAAAAGTTTCAAAAGGCTCCCTTATAGTAGCAAAAGGTGTGAAAGTAGGCACCTTATATCTTTGTACAAATCATAATGTTCCTTCTACTTTAATTATTTTAGAAAAAAATAAATGTTCAGAAATAGTTGTTGTAGTTGAGCAAGGAGAACAAATAACTATTGCAGATTCTGATATAGTGTTGTGGCACAACAGACTTGGGCACATGAGTGAGAAAGGTATGAAAGTACTTCATTCAAAGCAAGTTTTTCCAAGTTTAAAATGTGTCAATATGGACTTCTATGAAAGTTGTGTGTGTGGAAAACAAAAGAGAGTGAGTTCTTTGAAGAGTGGGAAGGAAAAAAAACTGAGAGATTAGAGCTTGTGCATACAGATGTATGGGGAGTAGCTCAAGTATCTTCCCTTGGTGGATCTCATTATTATGTTACATTTATTAATGATGCAATTAGAAAATTATGGATTGAATTCCTTAGATAGAAATCTAATGTATTTCAAACTTTTAAGAAACGGAAATGCTTGGTTGAAAATGAGACTGGCAAGAAATTAAAATGTCTCAGATCTGATAATGGCGGTGAGTATTGTAGTCATGAATTTGAAGATTATTTCTCCACTAATGGTATTTGTAGATAGAAAATTGTTCCAAGGACTTCATAGGAAAATGGAGTGGTTGAATGCATGAACATGATTATAATGGAGCATGTAAGGAGCATGAGGTTACATGTTGGGTTTCCCTTAAACATGTGGGAGGAGGTTGTCAATGTTTCTCTATATTTGATTAATAGAGGTCCCTCTACTCCTTTGGGTTGTGATATTCCAGAGGAAGCATGGACTGGTAAGAAGATGAGTTATTCTTTTCTCAAGACCTTCGATTGTGAAGCATTACTCATATAGATTCTGAAAATAGAACCAACCTGGAAGCTGAGTCAAAGAAATGTATATTTGTTGGGTATATGGCTTTGATGATTTTGGTTATAGGCTTTGGGATTTTGAAAACCATAAAATTGTAAGAAGCAAGGATGTCATATTCAATGAGAAAGTGGTGTACAAAGATCTATTGCAATAACAAAAGAAAAAAGAAGATGATTATGCAGTGTTGGATGATACTCCAAAAGATGATGTTCCAACAATTCCTCATGATCTACAACAAAAAATACCACACACACCAGTGAATGTTAGATGATCAACAAGGCTAAGTAGACCTCCAAAAATATTTTCTCCTTCTTTGTACTCTATTTTACTAATAGAATGGTGAACCTAAATGTTATGATGAAGGTGTACATGTGGATACTAAGATTCAATGGGAGTTTGCAATGTTAGATGAAATGGCCTCCTTGCTGACAAATAAGACTTGGGATTTATGCAAGTTGCTTGCAGGTGAACATGCTTTACAAAATAAATGGATTTATAGGTTAAAAGAAGAGGATGGAGATAAGAAAAGATTCAAAGTTAGGTTAGTTGTAAAAGGATTTGCACAGAAAAAGGGCATTAATTTTGATGAGATATTCTCTCTTGTTGTTAAAATGACTTCTATTCATATTGTTTTAAGTATTGTGGCTACTGAAGATTTGCATTTGGAGTAGTTTGATGTTAGAAAAAGCCTTCCTTTATGGTGATTTGGATGAAGAGATATATATGGCACAGCCATAGGGATTTGAAGTCAAAGGTAAGGAAAACTTAGTTTGCAAATTGAAGAAAAGTTTGTATGGCTTGAAGCAAGCACCTCGGCAATGGTATCTGAAATTTGACAATTTTATGCATGAGCATGGATATTGTAGGTGTCATCTAGATCATTGTGTTTATTTTAAGAGGTTGGATGATGACAACTACATTATTTTATGTTTATATGTTGATGATATTCTTGTATCTGGGTCTAACGTGGATCACATTAAGGGCTGAAATGCCAGTTAGCATGCTCATTTTCTATGAAGGATTTGAGGGTAGAAAAATAATCCTTGGTATAAAGATTTACAGAGATAGGAAGAACAAGAAACTGACATTATCTCAGACTGATTATATTGTGAAGGTGTTCCAACGTTTCTCTATGGAGAATGCTAAAGCTATTAGCACACCTTTACCTGGTCATTTAAAGTTGACTAAGGAGATGTATCCAAAGACATAAGAAGAGGATGATAAGATGCCCAAGGTACCCTATGCTTCAGCTATAGGAAGCTTGATGTATGCTATGGTATGTATGAGACTAGATATTACACATGCAGTGGGAGTCGTTAGCAGGTATATGAGTCATCCAAGAATTGAGCATTGGAATGCAGTCAAATGGATTCTCAAATATTTGAGAGGTACATCTAGTAATTTTTTACACTTTGGGGGTTCTACTACTGAGTTACAAAGATATGCTGACTTAGATTTGGTAGGGGATATTAATACTAGATGAAGTACTACAGGTTATGATTTTACTATTGGTGGGGCAGCAATGAGCTGGGTTTCTAGGTTATAGAAGGTGAATGCTTCATCCACTACAGAGGCAGAGTATGTTTCTGTTGTAGAGGCAACCAAGGAGATGATATGGCTTCTATTCTTCTTGGAAGAATTGGGACACCCTCGGAAGGATAACTATTTTTTTACAGATAGTTAGAGTGGCATTCATCTTGCAAAGAATTGTTCCTTGCATTCAAAGACAAAACACACATAGTTGTGGTACCATTTCATTCAATCAGTTTTGGATGATGGAAAGTTAAAATTGGACAAGATACATATAGATGGCAATCCAATAGGTATGTTTACCAAGGTAGTGACAAGGGAGAAGCTAAATTCCTCTCCAACTTCAGTCAGTCTTCTAGACTAAACAAAATAAAAGAACAACAAAGTCTAGGGTGGTTTGATCTAGTGGGAGCCCCATGTGGTAGCGGTATAACTACAAGATCAGTCTCCAAGTGGGAGATTGTTGTCTAGTGTGGAGCCTAATCAGTCCCTAAGTGAGCGATTGTTAGTTTATGGAGATTGATCAGGGAAGTATTGTACATACTTCATAATTAACTATAATCCTAAAGCGAAAAAAAAAATACTTATATAAAAGGGCTTAGGGTTAGAGATTTTTCCATAAGGTGTGATTTGTAAGGGATTACAGATTGTAATCAAGTTATAATCACTGGATCGTAATAATATTGGACTTGTTGTTTGGTGGACATAGCCCAAGGTTTGGGTGAACCATGTTAAAAATTGGTGTCTTGTGATCTCTTATGTGTGATCTATTATTTTATGATATTGTTTATATTTTCATGTAATTGTTATTTATGTATGAGGTTACTCCTAACAGGCAGGCTAGTGATAACATTCACATTTTTCACAGGCCAGGGATTTTCTTTGTGAGGGGTTATTTCATTTTATTGATTATCAAGGTTTTTCATTAGAAAAATCATATTTCCCTTATTGGGTAGTGACTCATACAAGTTTTCCTAACCAATGTTTGGTTTATTTTAATAAAAATGGCTGGCAAGGGAACATCTAGAGGTCCCACTACAAATAGACTTACCACAAGATGAAATAAAGAACTGGAACAAGAAAAAATGTGAGTCTAGTCATACTTGGAAACCTAGGGATAATATTGAAAGTAATCTGCAATATCAACCTATAAAAGAGAGAGAATCCTTGAACTTGAACTCTGAATCAGAGAACACTAGGCTCTTGGGTGAATAGTTCACAACCCCTTTTCAAAAGGAAATAATAAACTAGGATAAGATGATCTCATCTACTGGAGATGTCATTTTCAAGAAGAGTGTTTCCAAAGAGATGGGTCAACACAGGAGGTCAAGGAGCATCCAACCTAGAGGATCTCATCCAGAACATATTCCTTTTACTAAAAGAAACCTTATAGATCTAGAAGATACCATGGAGTTAGAGGATACCACCATTAATCTTGATGATCTTTTTGCCCAATTAGATGATTTAAGAAAGAAAGTTGTCGAAGAAAATATCAAACACTTATGTTTAGAGAAAAGATAACTATGAATTCTCTTGTGGAGAGACAAAACTTGTTAAGAAGGATGACTTTGTTGAAAGAAGAGAACAAGAAGTTGGAAGAAAGATCTACACCTCTACATACACACTTATTTGGTGATGTTGAAATCTTGAAATCTAAGATTCAAGATGAGGAGTGTTCTTTGTAGGAGAAAGAAGGACCTATCATAGTACAAATCCATCCATATAAGCTAGTAGATGAAATTAGGGTGGAAGCAAGTACCATGGAGCCTGCGGTCAAGATCATAGATAAAGGTAAGCAAAAGGTCATGGGTATTAAGATCAATGAGCATGTGGTAACCACAAAAAATACTCTCACCATGTCAAAGATTGATCTGGAGTTGGAAAAGGCTAGAAAGGAACATGCAAATCTTGCTAAGGGATTAAAAAAGGTAAAAAATGAAGCTCAAGCTATTGAAATGAGAAGGAAAATCCAATTCCTCAAATATTATTTCAGCCTTGTTGTTGGACAGGTTACATCTACTCAAGGTATGTCTTCTGGTGTATCTGAGTAAGTGCACAAAGTTGTGGTGCCAAAAGGGGGGTATAAGTGGACACCTTTTTCCTGAAATCTACAAATTTTGAACTTCAACAAGAATTTGAAGATAGTTATGCTCAAAATTTTAAGATATGAAAAAAACAAAAGTCGTAGTCCTTTAAATCTAGTTTCTAAACTACTAATTTTTTTTCAAAATGGTTTAGTTTTAAGTCCTCAAAAAAGGGGGCCACAAAAAGTGGTACTGTTTATTCCAAAAAAACATAACACAATACAAAGTGTGGCCCCCCTAAAATTTTAACTTTTTTTTTGAAATTTTTTAATCACTCTAGTCAAAAGTTACTTAACACTATGTAGTTTATCCCAAATTTTTCAGGTAATTTTATAATGTGTTTTTTTTTTTAATGAATTTTTTTAACGAGACACATCCCAAAAACATGAAATATCTGTGTGCTCCCCCTAGAAATAATTGAAAACTAATCTAAAATCTAAATTTTTTTTTTTCAAAGTGTGTAGAATGGAGTCTAGGTTCTAAAAAACTAAGTTGTTGCAAAATTAGATTAACGAGCTAAAATCTATAGCCCAATTAGTACATGGTGGTTTTTGACAAAAAATGAACATACATTCAAAAGAAAATATAGATGAAAGGTTTGAAATAGTTCAAATTAAAAATAAATTATATGGTTAGATAGCTAACACAGAGACCTATAATGCTATGTAACCTGATCTTATCGATACCCAACCATGAGAAATCTTGAAGGGGAGCACACAAGAAAAACCAATCATTTTTGGTATGTTTGCTGGAAAACACGTCTCAGACCTGTTCATAAACTCCAAACCTTTGGGTTGGATCTCCAAGGAAAAACCAAGCCTTAGGCTTGGGTTTAAATAAGCTTTCAATAGTGCATGCGCCCTATAGCATGCACACGCTATAGTGCACACGCGCTATCTAAAACATAATTTCTCAGTAGCTCGTGCGTGCTATAGGGTGCACACACTATTAAGACCTAAATTGCATAAGAGAACTTGGTTGGGGGGGGATAAGGGAATGGCCATGTGTGTGTGAGGGAGAGATAGAGAGAAAGTAGGGGATGGGAGAGGAGGGAGAGAAAGTGAGAAAGAGTAGGGGTGGCAAAGAGAGTATAGGATGGGAGAGAGAGTAGGGGTGGAAAAGAGAGAGTGCGGAATGCGGGAAAGAGATTGAAAGTAGGGGATGGGAGAGAGAGGAAGTGTGAGAGAGAGTACAGGTTGGGAGAGAGAGATTAAGAGTAGGGGATGGGGGAGAGAGAGAGTAGGCGATGGGAGACAGAGTGGGAGAGGAAGAGTGAGAGAGAGGAGGATGGGAATGCATGTGTGTGAAAGAGAGAGTATGGGATGGGAGAGGGGGAAGACAAAGTAGCTCAAGAGAGAGAGAGAGAGAGAGAGAGAGAGAGAGAGAGAGAGAGAGTAGGGGATGGAAGAGAGAGTAGGCGATGGGAGAGGGAGTGGGAGAGGGAGAGAAAGGGGGGATAGAAATGTGTGTAAGAGAGAAAGAGAGAGAGAGTAGGGGATAGGAGAGAGAGTGAAAATGTAAGAGAGAATAGAGAGAGAGAGAGAGAGAGAGAGAGAGAGAGAGAGAGAGAGAGTAGGCAATGGGAGTAGGGGATAGAAGAGGAGAGAGGGGGGATGGGTGTGTGTGTTTTTCAAAGAGAGGGAGAGTAGAGAATGAGAGAAGGGAGAGAGAGATAGAGAGAGTAGGCAATAGCAGAGGGATGGGAGAGGGAGGGAGAGAGTGAGAGAGAGAGAGAGAGATAGTAGGCAGTGGGAGAGGGAGTGGGAGGGAGAGAGAGGTCGAATGGAAGCGTGTAAGAGAGATAGAGTAGGGGACGGGAGAGTGTAGGTAGTGGGATAGGGACTACGAGAAAGAGAGAGGGGGGGAATGGGAATGTGTACTTATTTATAAGAGAGATAGAGTAAGGGATGGGAGAGAGTGTGAGAGTTTGAGAGAAAGTAGGAGGTGGCAGAGAGAGCTCGTACAAGATGGGGGTGAGAGAGAGAGAGAGAGTAGGGGATGGGAGAGAGTGTGAGAGAGAGTAGGATGGAAGAAAGAGAGTGAGAGTAGGGGATTGGAGAGATAAAGTAGAGAGGGAGAGAGAGTACTTGAGAGAGAGAGAGAGAGATAGTAGGCGGTGCAAGAGGGAGTGGGAGAGGGAGAGAGAGGGGGGATGGGAGTGTGTGACAAATCTAGAGAGTAGGGAATGGGAGAGGAGAGAGGGAGGGAGGATGGGAGTGTGCATGTAAGAGAGATAGAGTAGGGGATGGGAGAGAGTGTGAGAGTGTGAGAGAGAGTAGGTCGTGGCAAAGAGAGCTCGTACAGGATGGGAGAGAGAGAGAGAGAGAGAGATTACAGGATGGGAGAGCATGAGAGAGAGTAGGGGATGGGAGAGAGAGAGTGATAGTAAGGGATGGGAGAGAGAGAGAGAGAGAGAGAGAGAGAGAGATAGATAGTAGGCGGCAGGAGAGGGAGTGGGAGAGGGAGAGGGAGAGAGATAGGGGGGATGGGAGAGAAGAAGAGTGGGGGGGATAAGAGTGTGTGTATCTCTGAAAGAGAAAGAGTAGGGGATGGGAGAGAGTGTGAGAGTAGGGGTTGGCAGAGAGAGTATGACGATGGGGGAGAGAAAGTAGGTGGTGGGAGAGGGAAAGAGAGAGGGGGGATGGGAGTGTGTGTGAGAGAGAGAGAGAGAGACAGAGTAGGGGATGGGAGAGAGTGTGAGTGTGAGAGAGTAGGGGATGGGAGAGGAGAGAGAGAACAGGGGATGGGGGAGAGAAAGTAGTCGGTGGGAGAGGGAGAGAGAGGGGGGATGGGAGTGTGTGTGTGAGAGAGACAGAGTAGGGGATGGAAGAAAGTGTGAGTGTGAGAGAGTAGGGGATGAGAGAGGAGAGAGAGAGAGTAGTGGATGGGGGTGAGAAAGTAGGTGGTGGGAGAGGGAGAGAGAGGGGGAGAATGGGAGTGTGTGTGTAAGAGAGACAAAGTAGGGAATGGGAGAGAGTGTGAGAGTGAGTAGGTGGTGGTAGAGAGAGCTCGTACAAGATGGGAGAGAGAGAGAGAGAGATTAGAGAGGGAGAGAGAGAGATAGTAGGCAGTAGGAGAGGGAGAGGGAGAGGGAGAGAGATAGGGGGAATGGGAATGTGTGTAAGAGAGACAAAGTAGGGGATGGGAGAGGAGAGAGAGAGTAGGAAGTAGGAGAGGGAGAGGGAGAGAGATAGGGGGGATAAGAGTGTGTGTGAGAGATCTAAAGAGTCGGGGATGGGAGAGGATAGAGGGTGAGAGAGTAGGTGGTGGGAGAGGGAGAGTGAGAGAGAGTAGAGAGGATGGGGAGTAGGGAGGATGGGGAGTGATGTGATTTCACATAGTGCGTATGCTCTATAGTGCGTACACACTATCTCAAATCACCTAACAATGGTAAAAAACCAACCTTGGGGCCCATTTCATCCATTTCTTGCTTTTGGTCTATTATGCACTCTGTTATTCCGACAGAAATCACGGGTTTCAACATAGCAAAAACCATTTCAACACTTTTGGAAGTTAGCAAACACCAAATTCAATCATTTGATATGTGATTTGAAGACTTTTTGAATATTCCTTGTATAGAAAATGTTAGTGCAATCCATTTTAAATATTGTTTGTCAATATATAGATACAAATTTGATTATAATTTGACATATTATTTAATATATAATGAATTCATTGAAAATTGTATGTTTGAATGAAATGTTATTTCAGAATGGTTAGAAATTTGACAAGTCGTTTGATATATATTGTGTATTCATTCAAATAATTATAATTTTTATATGTAATTGAATAATTTGTAATTTACACATTTTAAGTAATTCGTATGTTTGAATAATTTGACATGTAGAAATCGTCATCATGCCAAGGAAGAAACCAAAGATTAAAACAAATGAAGATAGGGAGAGAGATTTGGCAATTAAAAGAGATAAAATGAATTTACTACGTGAACAAAGAAAATTACAAAGAAATAATGAAGAATTGACTTTCGAAGAGGATCAAGAACCACTAGTACAAAGAAACAAAGAGGAAGAATTAGAAAGACAAAGAGAATGAATGAGATTGTTACACTCAAGAAGACAATTGAATTGTGAAGCTAGACCATCCTCCAATGTTGGAGTCATATCGTCCGCTACACCATCTTCCAATGTTGAAGGCATATCATCTTCTCATGTAGAAGAGACACTGATTTGTAGATCCGACGATATACACACTCCATCATGCCATGTTGAAAGCACAACATCAACACATCAAGTAGGTGAAATTCCATCTTTTACATCTTATTGCCAAGGTACATCATCTTCGGTTCAAGGTACGCAATACACTCAACCTTATATTGATGTTCAAAATGTTGAGAGAATTGAAGAGATTAGAACACCTTCTAGAATTCATTTTAGAAGACCAAAATATTTGATTGATATTTATACTAACATTTTGAAATCAATGCCTGACAAGATTAGCAAGCGTACTTGTCAAAGAAAAGTTAATAGTATGTGGAGATTATTTTTTGAAGAATTATATATTATAGGTCAATGCCAATTATTTGTTGAAATGATGAGAAATTTGAAATTTAGGCCTATCATGAAGATTCTTGGGCTAAGAACGATGGACGATTCAAATGAAAGAAATATTGTAAAGAATTTAATGAGTGCTTATGACAAAGTGGGTTCTAAATCATGCACCAAAGATAGTAATATCATAAGATGAGTACTCACATCGACAATAGTAAGTAGCCAAATGAAGAAAGCTCAACTCATGAGAAAGACAAGCAAAACATTAAAAATTGGTAGAGGTACCCTAAGGAGAGCCATGCTAAGGTGTGAGAGATTAGAAGATCCAACAAAAAATGAGTTATGGACATTTAGTGGTAGACTACCGCAAAAGGATAAAGAAATTAGTGAAGCCTTGAAATCATTGATCGAAGATTTTTAGAAAAATAATACACGTGTTTCTCCTAATCAAAGAGATGTTGTAAGAAGGAGGATTGGTAGCCGAAATCATGAGCCACATGCAAAAAATCAAGATAATCCCATTTTGCAAGTTTTATATGAGCCCATTAACCTATACCTTGCAACATTTTCATCTTTATGCTCTAATCCACCTCATATGCTCAATTTGTGAAATTACTCTATGTAGGTCATCAAACCCATCTCCTTTTCTTTCAAGTTATTCCTTATCCTCTAATTTTGGATTGTATTATTTGATGGAAGAGGCACATCCTTCACCATTTGGTCATGTTTGTTCCACCCTTACAAAACCTCTTTTCCATTACACTACTCCAACATGTCAATGTTGTCCCTCTTAGCTATTTTTTATATAGCTTTACCTTATTTTACTTCACTTATATCTCCATAATTATAATAGTTCTCTTGGGAATCTATCAACCCCAAAACCTCTTCACTATCTATCTTGCCATGATAGATATGGAAATCAATTATTGTCTTTCTTATACCACATTGAAATATCTTCAACAACCTTATCATCCATCTTTCTTCAAGATCTAAGTCCCCTCCATCCTCTCCATGACGATTCTCAAGTGCTTAAGCATCACTTTCTTGTTCTTCATGCACATCCCTCGTAGGAATCCTTTCCAAAGCTTCCAAGATTTCCAAGATGGTTGCATTTTACTTGCTTACTTGTCTCAGTTCTCTTTACCTTATTGCATCTTAGTCTCTTTGTTTCCTCAACTCTCTATCCATGATTTTAGTAGCTTATATCAGCTCTTGTATCTCCTTCTATATATTTTTTTTGGAGGCATCTTCTCAATATAACAATCTACAACACAAGTAACTAATTTTGCACCCCTCAATAGATCTACTAGATTTGATACCAATGATTTGAGGAGTCAAACTAGATCCCCAAGAAGTAATAAACATTCAAAAAATGACTTTTTTCAAGAATAGATTCAAACCATTAAACTAAATACCTACCCTTCTCCACAAGGGTCCCTCCAAATGTTCAAATTGGATTACAAAATTTATTGGCTTGTCCCAAGTCTTTCTAAGGTCTTCAAATATCTCAATTAGGTTGTTCCAATAGTCTAAATGCATATCTTTAATAGGTTTATTCAAAACCCCTTACTTGGACATTATCTAGGCTTGATCTTAGTATCGCTATGAATGAAGTAATTCCTTATTTTCACCAATTTCTCCCAAACCCCATACAAGTAAATTATAGTTACAAATACTACTATTGGAGTATGAAAACATATAGCAATCTCATTTGTAGTTCCTTTGGACCAACTATTTGATCCAACACTATGGATTCAACAAAATAGGCCTAATTACCCTTCACTTACAAAGATACTCTCAATATTTCTAACCCAAGGCCCTATACGGGCTATGGTAATATTCTATCATGATCTAAAACAACATATTTTCACACCCATCTACCTAGCCATGGGCATTCGATAGGCTAACTACCAAACCCTCAGTCTTATGCCCTCAAAACTAGGGCTTTCTCAAAGTGCCTTCTCGTGCCACTTCCAAATTCACACAAAGGTTACCTAACCTTACATGACATATTATAAAGGAAAATATCACCTACAAACCAAAAATTTCCTTTTTGAAGAAAGAAAGCATTTCCCCTTTATCTCTAGTCATCTTAGTTTCTTGCACCAAAATCACATCCTATTTATGCTACCAAACCACATTCTACAAAATATCCTTCTTATGAGGAGCATTCAATCCTCTAATATTCTATGATATGATATTCCTTTATAAATTTTGTTACAACTCTCCTAGATGGTGAATTGTCTCCCATTTACTATATCAACTTTACTTGCCAATTCTCTTATTTCTTTATTATTCTTCCTACCCAAACAATAAGTCTTACCTTCCACATTAGGTTTGTACTTTCTCTTAGTAACCATGTTAAAAAGGGGCTAGTAGTCGAGAACTTATTCTTCCTACTATTGACTTCTACCCATTGGCTTTGAGCTTTGTTGGTGCAGGAGCACCTAGGAAATATGCCAAGTTTCCTAAATCATTTTTGGCTTGTAGTGGTCTTGGTCAGACCACATGAATAAGGGCTATGTGATAAAGCCCCAAGTGTGTGAGTTGTGTTTGTAAATAGGTTTTTGTTGTGTTTGAGTTCCCAAGTTGCTTCTATGTTGGCAAAATTGCTTAAATTGCTTGTTAGAGCCTAGAATGGTCAAACATTGACCAAGACCCCAGGAGGATGGAAAGATGGAAAAAATGTTAAAAGTTTTAATTACATGGAAATAGGTTCATTTAACCATGTTTGAGGTCATGGAGCCATTAAATGCACAATAGTGCAAAAGTTGCACTTGGCAACTTTGCAAGTTTGCAAAGTTGCTTGACAACATTAACAAAAAGTGCTAAATCTTTATAAGGGCTTCAAGAATCAGTTGGAAACCTATGAGATCTGTTGATTCATATTGGTAAGAGGTATTTAAGACCAATCCAAGTCAGTTTGATGGTTGGCACATGCTTTTGTACAAATTTCGGCATTGGAATGAAGAGCAAACTAAGCATTTTGATGACAGTTTTTTGATTTCACCATTCATCCACACCTTTAATGGATTGATAGGGTTGTTGTTTTCATGTGGTTTGATAGTGTATGGAATGTAGATGCTTTGGTAAAGATTAGGAGTTTTTTTTATCAGTTTCTTTACTAGTTCGAAAAATCTTTTTAAAGTTGCTAGTTCTCTGGTCTATACAAAACAATCAGCAAAGAAACCTCTATAACTTGAATTCCAATGGTGGAACCATGATGGCCTTTTTGAATCAAGTAATAGACTGTATAAACAATGTAAATATCTATTTTGGTCTTTTTTTGCAGAGGTTTGTTTTCTTTTTCCAAGAGGCCCTAGGCGAGTTTGCATACCCAGCTAGGCAATGAAATCAACAAATAAGTGTTTGAAAGGAGCATAGAATATAGCCAAGAATACACTCTTGGAAGCTAGTTGTGAAGAACGATGCAATGAGAGCACTAGGGAGACCCCATGGTGAAATAGAGTTTTGAGTTGATTGGTGAGGATTAGTGTAATAAGGGAATAGAGAGAAGATTCCCTTGGAATAGGGTATAGGAGAAATACCATAAGAGGCTAGGAGAAAGCTTGGAGTGAGTTCTAGTAGTTGAGGCTAGAACCTTATTCAAGGTCATATGTCCTCCAACTCCAAACTATTTCCAATACCAAACTGAAACTGATTTTCTAGAACAATCAAAATTGACAACACCAGAAGGCTAGATTACCATACACCATGCACCTAGTACATACCAACTATTATAAAGACTCAAAACTAGCTATTTCAGTCTACCAACTAGGCCTAGTTTAAGGCCATTTACAAAGCAACTCACAATCCCTTGACTTTTGGAACTCCGATGACCCAAAATAGTCTTAAGAGATGACTCAAATGCAAGGATTCTTTTATTTTTTTGGTCTCATGATCAACTTTACAATTGTTTTTACAAAACCCTCCTTTCTAGCCCCTTTACCCTAGGGCTTTCTAGAAATCTTACTTTGCAACATCTCTAGAATCCCAAAATGGTTCAAACACCTTCACTTTGGTTATATTAGACGACTTCCAATGTAAAATGAAACTCTTGTTTAGAGAAACCACTAAATCCACCTTTGGAGCAATCAATTTTGACTACCCAAACTTGTCTCCCACACGTGGGAATGAGGTTTTAAACTCATTTAGACTCTCAAAACCAAATGAAACCTCCCTTTGGACCCTTTACATGACTTGATTAAGCCCATTTTGGCTTATATTGCCAATGTTCGCAATTTTACAAAATAATGCACTTTTAGTGCCTTTTACATCTTTTAGAGGCTTTGATAGCCTTATTACATTATTTAATACCTTTATAGGTCTTTTCTATCCACCCCTAACCTAGGATCAATCCTGATGCAGAGGATAGGGTGATGGACTCAAGTAACAACCCAAAATGAGCAAATTTGTAACAATGTGCCAAGTGACCCTTCTAGGTCTTGATGGGAAAATCCTACAAACAGTCAACTCTAAGATTTTTTTAGGCTTTAAGAGGTTTTTTCTACCCTATCTATCATGTTCCCATCAACACCTTTCAGTTTCCATACCCTCCAAGCCAAAATGCATAATTCACCCAAATGTTGTCAATGCAAAAATTGCAAAGTTGCATTAGCAACTTTTGCAACAATTTAGCAACTTTTAGGAAATAACCATAAAACTATCTATATTCCTATATTCCCTTGAGGTTTTATTGTTTTTGAACCTTTTCTAAGTCATAGAATTGGAATCAAGTGAAAAATGTAAAAATTGCACTTTTTGTGCAAAGTTGCATTGTTGAAAGTTGTAAAAGTTGTTCAAATTTACAACTTAGTGGAAAAAAGGTCGTGGGATCGAACTGTCTACTCTATTAGCTCCGGGTGACTGGGTAAACCCTATCCTCAACCTCATCATGTCCCCTTCAGCACTCAAACATTCTCGAGCACGCCGAATCAGAATGTCCCCAAGGGTCACTAAATCCCACAGGGCTGTGATCTTTGACGTGGCATATCTCGGAGCTTGTGTGAGGTATGGATGCGATTCTAGTTCCTACAAGACCATTTTGTAGAGACCTACAATAAACTCTCTCTCTTTTTGGATATCACATTCCATTTTCATTTTACAATGCCATCTCAGGTGATGCTGAAACTTGCAGTGTTAGCTAGTACAAAGTTGCCAACTGCCAAATCTCTCTCACCTTTCGTTGTGGGATCGAACTGTTTGCTTCGTTAGCTCCAGGTGGCCAGGTAAACCCTCTCCTCAACCTTGTCATGTCCCCTTCAGTGCTCAAACATTCTCAGGCACACCGAACCAAAATGTCCCCAAGGGTCACTAAATCCCACAAGGCTACGATCTTTGACGAGGCATATCTTGGAGCTCGTGTGAGGTATGGATGCAATTCTAGTTCCTACAGGACTGTGTTATAGAGACCTACAATAACCTCTCTCTCTCTCTTTGGATATTACATTCCATTTTCATTTTACAATGCCATCTCAGGTGATGTTGAAACTTGCAGTGTTGGCTAGTACAAAGTTGCCAACTGCCAAATCTCTCTCACCTTTCATCGTGGGATCAAACTATCTGCTCTGTTAGCTTTGGGTGGCCGAGTAAATCCCCCCCCCTCAACCTTTTCATGTCCCCTTCAGTGCTCGAACATTCTCGAGCACACTGAACTGGAATGTCCCCAAGGGTCACTAAATCCCACAGGGCTGTGATCTTTGACGAGGCATATCTCGGAGCTCGTGTGAGGTATGGATGTGATTCTAGTTCCTACAAGACCATGTTGTAGACACCTACAATAACCTCTCTCACTTTTTGGGGATCGCATTCCATTTTCATTTTACAATGCCATCTCAGGTGATGTTGAAACTTGTAGTGTTGGCTAGTACAAAGTTGCCAACTGCCAAATCTCTCTCACCTTTCGTCGTGGGATCAAACTGTCTACTCTGTTAGCTTTGAGTGGCCATGTAAACCCTATCCTCAACCTATTAAACAAATATTTGTAGACCACTATTAATTCTATCTCTCTAATGACTTGTCGAATGTCTTTTGTTGCATGAAAATGATCACCAATTGAACCATTGATAATTACAAAAAAATTTGCACCCTCTAAAAAAGACATATTCCATTTACATCATTTCTTAACAAAACCAAATTTTATCATAACTTTGTGCAAGAAATCCCTTTGAAGCCTATCATAAGCTTTCATCATATTCAGGTTAATGACACATGAGGAAAGGGAGTTTTTTTTAATTGAATGCAATACTTCATGAAAAACTAATGCACCATATGTAGTTTCCCTTCCAAAAATAAACCCCCTTCTATTTAGAAACAATCAAAGGGGGAATATACCTTCAATTTTCTCATCCCGAGATAGAATGCCATTGAAATCCCCAGGCACAATAAATTTATCATCTTCAATGCTGGAAATAGCCTAAGAATAGGAATCCAAAAGTTCTGTCTTATCATCACATGTAGAAGTAGGGCCATATATATTGAGCACTGTGAATGACATACCAAAATTAGTAACAACTACTTGCCACTAGTTAGGAAAAGACTGAATATATAGCAGTGCAAGATTTATGGTTCCAAAGAATACATGAACCACCCGAAGCACGTGCAACATGAACATGAAATGAGTTCCACTTAGTCAACTTTGCAATAATAGAAGAATATGATTATTGAGACAATTTTGTTTTTTGAAGCAAAATTACATCAGCACCACCCGCATCAAGTTAGATTAGGGAGCAGATCTTTTGTCTGGCATTTCACGAAAGGTCCCTCATTCTTCTAAGGAGTGTCTTTTGCACTCCTTTTCCTTTTGCTATCTATCAAATTTTTATCCAGAATAGCTTGAATACCAAGGTCAATTTTCTCCTTAATATTTTAAGCATTAGGTTTGCTTTGTTGTCTCTTACAAGTAGACACTTGAATTGAATTAGGCATGGGAGTTTGATGTTGAGAATAGCTTTGCAAAGGATCAAAATTCTTCTTAGAGTCCTTATTCGCAAAATATGACTTACGAATAGGCACCTTATGCACAACCAAGTCAGAATTAGTTAAATCCTTATAGAAATTATCAACTATTATAGGACTGTAATGAATAAAAGAAAACATTATTGGGGTTACATGGATTAGTAACTATCACTATTCCCTTAAATAATAATGAACACTGTTGTATACGCATAGCCAAAACTAAACAAAATTGTTGTTTCAAATGTTGTTATAGGGACACTAGTTAAATAGCCTAATATTTGCGCAACAAAAAGTGGGTAAAGTAAGACAAACCTTTAATTGATGAGAAAAATAAGAAATCTAAGGAGGAGATGGCTTTAGCACAACCAATTATATCACCAAGTACAAGATCAATCACATTACAAGACAAGAAAAAGATGAAAAAGAGTAGAAGAGATCAGGTAATATTAGATGAAGCTATCATACTTTCAATCTATGATCATACAAAATTGGATTCTGATGCTATGATAAATTATGGAGAATTGAGAAGGGGAAAGATGCAAAAGATAAAGATAGGAAGTGAAGTACAAACAAGTATTATAAGATGTAAAGGACATCTTATTACAAATTGTTCTAGATGCACTAGCCAATGACAAACCTCCAATGATTGATCAATTAAGTTTACTTGTAAAATAGGTAAATGCACCTGATGTTGATGTTAATGAAAATTTGATACAATTAGAAGAGAAAAGAATAGAGAAGAAGATTATGGAGAAACTAAATGAGTCTATTACTACTCAACAAGTTGAACTTGGTGGTATTACAACCGAGCTAGAAAATATTCTTAAGGAGATAATCCACCTACTCCAATAGTTATGTGATGTACCACATTTGACACAATATATTTTAAATAAAGTTGAAAAATATTGATGAGGATTTAAAGAATAGTGTTTCTAAGTTAACTGAGGTACCTTAGTTAATCCAAGTTGATTTAAGTAAAGACATGGACAAGATGAGAAGACAAAGTCTTGAATTTCAAGCACTCTTGATACCTTACTTGGAACTCATACAAAAGAATGTTAATAAGGTTAGATAACTTATTCTTACTCCTAAAATGTCTATTATTTAACATGTGATTGAACTTTGAATGAAGATACATCCACAACACTTGGCATTGGATGGCCACTTGGTAAATATTAAGTCTATCTCTCTAATATTTGTAGACCACTCTTTTGTTGGATAGAGTAATTTCAAACTACTGATTTCTTTAATGGAGTTCATAATAAATCTCAAGGTTCTCATTTAGGTGACCAATTGCCAAGAGGTCCACTAATATTGCCTGATAAAGTCTATTGCCAATCAATATTGTATCAAAAATTCAAACTAATTAGGTATTGAATTAAAATTGATAAACAAATGATAGAGAAGGAAAACTTTAAACATGAACAAGATCATAAATCATATGACGATGACATATTGCAAATGATTAACTTATGCTTAAACAATGATAAAGTTTATTGTTAATCAATATTCTATCAAAGTTTTTAATAGATTAGGTATTGAATTTAATTTCATGCATGCACATATCTAATTTAATGTCATACACGAACATATCTAATTTAATGTCGTACATGAACAAACATATCATATCATATGTCGTATATGAACAAACATATCATATATTAACCAATAATGTCATAAGTCGAATGTCATACATCAAATATAGAATGTCATATACATCAAATGTGTATCGAATATGTCCAGTGATGCCCATATATACATGTCTAGATCAACTACATCTTTTCCTTCCCACAAGGGGAAGGAAACAAGTCTCTCGACGTCCTTTGTCATCGTGTGGAGGGAGACAGTGGAGATGACGGGGCCCTCCTGACACGCTCACTCGACCTCTTGTTGAGGCTCTTCTCCAGCTCCAACTGATACAAAGAAAGTAGATATGAATCAATATTTATTATACGTTGAAATCAAATATATGTACACACAAAATCAATTATTTTCTTACCGCCAACAAATAGTCACTCTGTAAGTTCACCTCAAATGCTCATGGACGATCAGGCGTGACGAGACCCTAAAACAATTCAATAAATATAATCACTTATAAATACACATATCACCAAAAAAAATATTGTACCCAAGTAAGTATCACCAAAGTCATCTTATACCCACTAATTCCAACCCAAGTTTTGATTGTGGGTCCAAGATATTTAGAGCGTGTGAAATTTGATCTAACAACTTATTTTTGGGTTTAGAGAGAAAATACATGTCATAAATGGTAAGATAAGGTCCAATAAATGAAAGGAATTATTTGATTGAAGTTGAAATAGAAAACCACACTTATAGATAAGGGTAACCTTGAGTTTTTAAAGAAAATGAATCAATATAGGACTTAAATAATAATTTGAAGGTCCAATGAGTGTTAGGAGAGTGTGAAATCAATATAGGAACCCATAATGCATATTAAAATGGGGCTAAAATTAATACCAAATAAGTGTTCTTACTTTTTCAAATGATACATGTAGTCCCCACTTTATTGGAAGCATGTGTCCACCTCATGCACAGAATAAAGTAGAAGAAAAAAAGAGAAAGAGGTAAAGATTTTGGGAAAACTACAAGGAGATTAAATACCACCAAGCTGAAGGACAAAAGCTCCCAAACCAAGAATATTAACTATTACATTCATTTGCAAGGATACATAAAAGAACAACAAAATCCTAAAGCTTACTAAGATTCCAAGTCAACTAGTTGAAGAGACCTCACTCAAGAAAATGTCTCAATCTCAAGCATCGTGTTGAAAAAGCTATAGCAAAAGCTCAAGTGGTCAATTGAGAAAAGAAAGAGCAAAAATAAAAGATAAGAAAATACTCAATGATTTATCCCACTAGCATAGCTATAAGAGTATAAAAAGAAGAGAGAATGGCCATGAATCCAAAAGTCTAGTAAGTTATCTTATCCAAGTTTATTTTGTATGAGAGGAGGAGGAGGAGGAGAATGAAAGAATGTAGAATTTTGTTATGCTAGTTCCATTCATCCCAAAGAAATAGTGAAGGAGAGTTGATGGTGTTGATTCCAAAAACTATAGTTTCTTTGAATCCTAAGGATATGCCTAGTTCTATTATCAAGTTCAACATTTTACTTTGGCCTATGAATAATATTAGTTTAAAACACAAATTCTCCTGCACTTATGACTCTACTAGATCAAGGTGAGTATATCTAATCACCAATTATATCTTTAAACTTGACTATTATTTATAGAAAACATATAACTTCCATCTTGTAGGTCCTACTCCTAGTTGAAATCAACTTGGAATACAACTAATCTTCTATTCCTATCTTTACTTTTAATTTCATGATCTCCTACTCTTAGTCCTCATACCTTTATTTGATTTTCCTACTTCTTCTCTACTTCTAACTTCAATATGTGCTCCTAGCTCTTCTTTGTCTAATTCTTTCACTGCCACTTCTACCTTCACTCCTAGTTTTTGAATTAAAAGTAGCCAAAACTAGGGGACTGACCCTTTAACAAAAAACTGACCTACTATTAGTAGATAACCATTAAACAAAACTACCCCTTACCACTTAGTAAAATAAAAACAAGGTTTTAATCCATAATTAAAAGAGTATCAGTAGGCCTAACATACATACTGCTTGTGTAAAAACCATAAAAGCTATAGTAATATATAAACAAAGGTTAACATTAGAAATTTTGAGATTAACTATTATAAACAACAACTAAAACAAAGAAAATTCTTTCATACCTCCATCAGTGGCTGTGAGCTAGCCACAGTTGCGGCCACTCCACTATCAACAGACTATCACAGATGAGGAGGTGTGTCCGACATCATGAGCTGCATGTCATACAATACACGTTACATCTAACATGAAACATAAAATAAATATAATCAAATGAATTAAATTAACATGAAACAACTGTACCTGTGTGAAGCTCGTATGATGTCTATGCTTCGAGTCTGTGGTAAAGGTTGAGGGTCCTATGGAGAACTGATGCACATGCATAATTTTTTTTGTCAATCCTTAATATGATTACGTAATAAATATATGTATTAATTAAAATGATTAAATCGATACATACCTCAGGACTTGTGGAAGGGACAAAAAATGGGTCTGGAGAATCGCTGCTAGGCCCAGCAACACTCTGACCCTGAATTTTAAACAATGTCAATAGATGCTAATTAATTAATCATTCACTATACATATGAAATGTGATCAAAATAGTAAATTATAATTGTACTTTACTTGTGTGTCAATGCCAAATGTGTCATTCAGGAACTGATCGGTGATAAGCCCATCATCTGCACCATCTCCAGCATGAGTGCCAAATGTGCATAGGGATTCGCATGAAGTGCACATATGACCATGACACACAGAAGGCTCCCCCTCAACTAATGGGCTCGTGGAATGGATGAGGGTCTGCGTCAAAGCATTAATGGTCCCTAGAGTGTTGGCATCTACATTTTCCTTCACAACTGAAGGAATAGTCACATGCTCATGATGTGGCTTGACCACAGGTGCCCTAACTACATTAGGGTCACGACGTGCTCTCGGCCTCTCAAATGATGACCCCCCATCTCTACCCTGGGAGTCTAATATATCAAAATAATTGGGGATCTCCCCAAGGACAAACTCACAATCTAATTTCTTCAAAAAATACATGGGGACCTCGTGATTGTTGCAAGGAGGGGCATCAAAAACCATCCACCATCTATCCCAAAAATTATTTCTAATAGCATCGTGTATGCACCAATGGATGGGGAATCATTTAGTACCCTCTCTAACAGTATTTTGCTCACAGGGTTTTCTAAATAATGCACATATACTACCTTTTGGTATTTCTTTTTTTTTAATATCTTCATATGACAATTTATTTGCATAAAATCTTTTTTGTGCATCCCTCTTAACCTGCCAAATATATAACTGACCACTAACTGAGGCTATCTGGGTGTTAATGGATTCGAGGGATGATGCCAATTGAGCCCTTATTGGATTGGTTTGTTTGGATTCTTTCAACCGAGCAATGAGTCTTTCTAATTCAATTTTGCCTCTCACTATTTCATTTATTATATTTTCTTGTGTGCCTGGCAGAGGTCTTGCAATTGGTTCGGGTTGTGGAATTTGTTGTTCTTCTTGAGGAGGGTTTTGGTTTTGAGGTTCTTAAGGGGTTTGACGTTCTTGTGAATTTTTCGGTTGATTATGGACATTTCCTAATAAAAAATCAATTTAAATCCAAATAAATAAATAAATCTAAATGAAATTTGTAAAAACCCTACAAAACAATATAAAAAACCTACAAAATAATATGAAAAACATATCAAACAATGCAAAGTTAGGTTTGTATCACTTACGGCGTCATCATGGGTGCACTTGTGGTCTTGGATTTTGATGACGAGGAGGCATTTTGGAAAATGGTGGTGAAAATGCTATGTTTCCAACTCGCGTACGCGTTGCTCGTTGTAAGAGTAGAAAAAAATACTGATGAAAATGATGGGCTATGGGTCTGCATCCCATCATATACACTTTTTTTGTTTTGGTAATAGCGCGTACGCGCTATAGCGTGTGCACGCTATTTAAAATAGGGAAAAAAAAAAACTACTTGTCACCTTTTTGGCACCACAAGTTGGTGCATTGACCCATATTGTGGTCTTTTAACAAGTAATATAGGTTTTTCCCAAGTTGGTCCTATGATGTCTTCTATTTCAATAGGCCAAAGTGTGTCTAGACAACAAGAAAATACTAATGTAGGGATGGTATCCAATCTTGTTGGACCAAGTGCTAGTGGTAGTCAAGGTTTTGAAAGGAGATATGTATACTTAGAAAGATATAGAAAAATAATATTTGTACAGATGCCAAGACATCCTAACCTTGTTCCTAATGAATTAAGAGGCAAGGTCACAAAATTTCCTTGGAACAATGCCATTAGTGGAGAGGAACATCTTAGGAACTTCATTGATATGTTGAATGACTATGAAGTGGAACATGAAGATGTGGTTATGAAATTGTTTGTTCATCCCTTTAGTGAAGATTTTCGGGATTGGTTCAAAAGACTCCCTGATGATAGTGTTAACTCCTAGGAGGACCTAGAGGAATGCTTTAAGGAACAATATGGGGATAACACTAATGTTTCTTTTGTGTTAAATGAATTTAATAACATCAAGAAGAATCATTATGACTCTAATTTTATTTTAATGTTAGGTTCCAAAAGGGAATGTATGAACTGTTTCAAGTCATGAGGCTAGATGAGAATGTATGTTTGACAACTTATTTCAATACATTTGACAATAAAATGGCATACATACTTAGAGATAAGGATCCCAAGATATTAAGAAATGTTTTTAGGATAGCAATAAATATTGAGAATAATAGGAGGGCTTCAGGTAAACTGGGGAGATGAGATGACCCTAAACTTTTTAATTCCAAAGGTAATAAAAAGGAAAGTGGCAAGCCTGTGGAAAACAAAAAGCCTGAAGAAGATGAGATGGATAAGGTCTTAAGCATGTTAAAATATATGAAGCTTGTCATGGGTAATGTCAACAAGGGGGTTGTAAGTCATAGACTAGAGTTTGAAAATAATTTCAATAGGCAAAATATATTGCAAAAATTTCCCTATAATACTCAATGGAAAGATGACAAGCCCATAAACAATACTGCAAAGGGTAATAATGAGAAGGCTATACCAGATCCATTGCAGATAAATTCTACAAATTTTGTAGAAGAAGTCCCTTGGTGCATAGCTTGTCAATACCCTCATTCCCTAGAATATTGTGCAATTACCCCATCCATTCATGCTTTCCAAAAATTTGAACCAGAAGAAGTTGTAGAAGAATAAAATCCAGATAATGTAGCTTAGAATTTAGTAGGATTGTATCATGAGTATGATGAAAATTCTAACCAAGGGGAGCCTAATTGGGATGTAGATTTGTAGAGGTACAATTATGGGAGTTTCCACCATCAAATTTTCTCTGATAATGATGAGGAAGTGGATAACAAAGCATGTAATGTGGTATATGATGTGAACCAAATAAATTTGAGAAAATAATCAAAAGAGGAAATTGATAGGATAACTACAAATATGGTTTCTCAAGTTCAAAGCACTTATAATATGTGGAATAGGGTTGTAAACAATGATGTGGGTAAATCATCTAGAATTTTCATCAAGGACATCACTCATAAGAACTCTCATCTAAATAAAAGAAAAGATCTTTTGGTTGTGAAGGTAAAGGATGTCAAGGGAAAAAGATTGGAACTTGGGAAGGGTGTCTACACTCAAAGTACTAACAAGAAGAAAGAGCCTCATGAAGAAAAATTATCCAAGATAAAGTCCAGTAAATAAGCTGAGACGTCCATTGTTCAATTGCATGATGATAAAGGTATGCTAATTGAGATTCCTCCATATACCCTTGTAGATATGTTATCCATGTTGTCACAAATTATTGTAAAAATTCCTTTGTCTGAAATTTTAGAATACAGGAGCATAAAAATAAAGCCCTAGCATGGCTAGGGGGTGTTGGAAAGGGTAGTATTATTGAAAATGAGAAGCCAAGTTATGGGAAAAGATACAAACTTCACCCAAAGAAAAGGAGGATGAAGGAATAGTGTCTCAAATTCCCCCATGTATCTTGATAATTCTGCAGTAGTTTATATTAAAAGCATTGACCCTTCCTTCTTGAGTCTAATTATAAATGGTAAAACAATAAAAAAAATTGTATGATTGATACTAGTGCCTCAAACATTGTTATTCCATTTAAGATGATGGAGTCTCTTGGCCTAAAAGTAGACACTAAACAAGGAAGCTGTTGTGCTTTAGATTCCAAAGAAGCTCCTGATGTAGGAACCATTTGTGCACTTCCTTATAAATTAGTTGCATACCTAGACAATGACTTTATTATGATTCTATTGGTAGTGGATATCCCACCTCAATATGGTATGTTGTTATCTAGAAAATGAAGTGCTGCCATGGGTGGTAACTTACGATGTGATTTTTTTTTTCCACATTTCATATAGGTGACAAAGCTGTAAAAATAAAAAGAGAACAAAGGATCATTCATATGATTGAGAAAAATGTAGACAATGATGTGACTTGTTTTTTGGACAAAAATATTAATGCTTTTAGGACAGAATCAATTGTATTAGAGAAAGAAAAGATACTTGCACCAATAACACAAGAAGTAAAAAATAATTTTGAAAAGGGAGAACTATGGATCATGTATTTTGATGGTGCAAGTTCAAAAGAGGGAGTTGGTGCTAGAGTGGTACTTATTTCACTAGAGAATAAACTTTCATATATTTGTTCACTTTAGATTTTACATCCACAAACAATATTGTAGAGTATGAAGCACTCCTCCTAGGTTTAAGATTAGCTACTAAACATGGTATAAAATTCTTGTATGTAATTGGTGATTTTGAGCTAGTAGTATCATAGGTTAGGAAATCATTTGCATCAAAGAATAAGAGGCTTAAGCAGTGCATGAATGTTGTGTGGGATGAAATTGAAGCCTTTGATGCCTTTGGAATAACATGGATGGACAAAACAAATAATAAGATGGCAGATCTACTAGCAAATCTAGCCATTAAGCATGATAAGATAACTTTTGTAGGACTATTCAAAGTTGAAGTGAAAACTAGACCTTCAATTCCTGATAATGTTGAAAGATGGAAAGTATTTGAAGACAATTCAGATATTTTTAATTTTCTTAATTCTAAAGGTAAGTATCATGGAGATGAGTTGGACTACAGTGCTTTTGTAGAAACCATAGATAGCAAAGACATTATGTTTGGAAATGAGGTACTCCAACTCAAAATTAACAAAGTGCACAAAGGTTTAGTTGTCCTAGAAAGTGTCCTTGATAATTAGGATAGGGTAACATCGAATGTCAAAAATAAGAAACTAGAGGAGATTGAGGAAATAAATTTAGGGATGACTAAATCTCCAAAGAAAGTGTATATAAGTAAGGAATTATCTCTTGTTGTAAGGAAATCTCTAATTGAGTTACTGAGGAAATACATACATGTCTTTGCATGGTCATATAATGACCTAAAGGCCTACAAGAAAGATCTAGTTAAACATTTTATCCCTCACAAGGAAAATGCTAAACTATTTAGGCAAAAACAAAGATCAATCAATCCTATCTTGGCCCCTAAGATGGAAGAAGAACTAATGAAACTTAAAGATGGGGGTATTATAAAACCAATCAGACATTCTACATGGGTCTCAAACTTGGTGCCTATCCAAAAGAAGAACAGAGACATTAGGTTGTGTGTTGATTTCATGAATCTAAAAATTTCCTCTTTAAATGATAATTATGGGTTACCAAACATGGAAGTCATGTTGTAAAGAGTGACATTTTATGAATTGATGTCTTTGATGGATGGTTTATTTAGCTATAATCAAGTGTTGGTAGATGAAGTTGAACAATATAAGACTTCTTTCACCATACCATGGGGGACATATGTGTATGTGAGAATTCCTTTTGGGCTCACCAACACTAGAGAAACTTTTTAAAGGGCCATGGATGTAGCCTTTACTCATTTTATAGATAACTACATGGTGGTGTACCAGGATGACCTTACTGCATACTCTAAAAAAGCATAAGACCATTGTCAACATCTTGAAAAGATTTTTGTAATAGCCTTGGAATATAGTGTCTCTCTTAATCCAAAGAAATGCATATTTGGGGTGACTAAGGGTAAGCTTTGAGGTCATATAGTATCCAAGGAGGGGGTTAGGATAGACCTAGAGAGGGTAGCTGTCATAGATAAGGTTCCAAGACCTAAAAATATGAAGGGTATTCAATCATTTTTCGGACAAGTAAACTTCTCAAGGATATTTATAACAAACTTTGTAGAGCTCAGTAGGCCTATTCTAAATATGTTCTAGAAAGGGGAAAAGATTAAATGGGATGGAGAACCTTTAATTGAATTCCAAGATATTAAAGAAGCAATTAAGAATTCACCAGTACTAAGGACACCTAATTATGATAAACCTATACATATTTTCTCTTTTGCCACATTTCATACAGTTGCACCAATGCTACTTCAAAAGAATGGAGAAGTTTTTGAACAACCTATATCTTCTTTTAGTAAGTCACTTCAGGAAGTAGAGCTAAAATACGATATAAATGAGAAACAAGCTTATGGATTGGTGAAAGCAATTGAAGCATTTAGGTGTTATCTGATGTGGGAAATAGTAATGGCCTTTGTCCCTAGTGTTGTTGTTAAATATATTTCTCTCAACAAAAGTTGTCAGGAAGAAGATGTAGGTGGATCAACCAAATCCAAGAATTCAATCTTGATATTCAAATTACCAAACTTGCTAGAGGTTAGGGATTGGTAAAGTTAATGGCACTAGTCTAACTTGGATGCAAACTAGGTAAATCAAGTAGATGATGACCTTAGGCCATACATATGTGACATGGACTCTTGTGGCTGTTATAGAGATGTTATTCATTATCTGTAATATTTGTATGCTCCACTTAAAATGAATGAAAATGAGAAATGAACACTAAAACTTCAAGTCATCAAATACATAATTGTTAATAGTAAGCTATGGTGGAGAAGTACAGGTGTTCTCTTGAAGTGTGTAGACTACAATGATTCAGTTAAAATTTTAATTGAGATGCACAATGGTGTATGTGGAGGTCACTACATGGAAAAGACCACAACTTAGAATGTGATAAGGGCTGGATTTTGGTGGCTTACTTTGTTTAGAGATGCTCATGTATTGGTAAAGAAATGTGATCCTTGTCAAAGGTTTGCAGGAAATTTGAAGTTATCTATAAATTTAAAAGCACGTTTCCAAAAATGGGGTTTGGATTTTATAGATTAGATAGCTAACAAGTCTAGTGGTGGTCATTCTTGGATTTTGGTGGCTAAAGACTATTTCACAAAGTGGGTGGAAGCTATCCCCACCAAAAAGTAAACTAGAAAAGTGGTAAATGATTTCATTTTTAAAAATATCAATACTAGATTTGGATGCTTTGAGAAAATTGTCGCTAACAATGCCATGTGTTTCAGATCAAATGAATATATTCAGTTTTGTGACAAATATGGAATAACCAAGTCCACCTCTTCTCCATATCATCCCCAAGGGAATGGACAAGTAGAATATAGTAATAAAAGCATCTTAAAGATCATTAAAAGGATTCTGGATGAGAACAAAAAGGCTTGGGGTTCCAAGTTGCCTTTGACAGCATGGGTAGACTGGGTAATACTGAAGAAAGCAATTGATTATGCACCTTTTGACCTAGTGTATGGGATTCATACAAAGTTGCCACAAAATAATGTAATTGTGATGTACAAGTTCATTCATAAATATGAGGATGACACCGGTGATGATATGCAAGATAGACTCAATGATATCATTGAGTTGGATGAAATTAAGAGAGAAGCCTCAACCAAAAATGCCAAGCTACAACTATAGATGAAACACTTATACGATAAAAAGTACACAAACAAAAAGTTTAAACTAGATGATTTGGTATTTGCTTTGGAATACAAGATTAGATGACAAAGGAAAACATGGAAATTTTGATCCTATTGGTTGGGTCAATATTTGATTCACGGTAAATAGGGAGAGGACTCATATAACATTATGGAACTTTTTGGTGATCTTCTTGAACTGCCAAGTCATGGATAGTTCTTGAAGAAGTATTTCTACTAAGAGATATTGTTTATCCAAAAATAGTATATTAGTTTTGTACATATTGTAGATTTTGTGCATAGGTGTGTTTTCCCTTCCTATTGTGTGTTTCCTTGTATATAGTCTTGTTTATCCTTTTGCTCTATATTGTATGTTGTTTTGTCTTGTGCTCTCCAAATGTTATTGAGTGTTTGGTTTGATCTCCCATTGATTCTAGATCCTTGCATGGACATAAATTGTCCATCATCTTGGGAAAAAGCCATTGTTGGTAGTATTTTCTGCATAATCACAAAATCCATGCATTGGCAAAAGTTTTCATTTGTGCTTGTTCTAAACTAAGGTTTGTCTATGTTTATCCATGTGAAAGTTGTCCTAAAGTGAAAACCCTAAAAAATATTTGTGGGAGCCCTTAAATTGTTCTATCTTGAAGTTACTTCTTTAAGTAACTTAAATGAAGGTTATTGTATTGTGAAGCAACGCCCCTTTTTCCTAAGTGTTTATAACATTAAGTTGCAACCCCATGAAAATCACTTTTATAATATATGTTTAAGAAAGGGTCGGCATACCATGTAGTTGGCCCCCTTTTATTTGCCTAGCTTCTCACAACTTTTCTTTAAGTCATCTAACCGTGGTCCATGTCTTTTTCAATGTTAAAACCTTAGTGCATAACCGATTTACCTTTGTATGCTTGCAAGAGAGTTGGGACCACGATCCAATGGTTAGCGCATCTTTGTGAGACTTGATAGATATCATAGTGAAAAAGAGAGACACAAGCACCTGTTTGATGGCGGGCTAAAGCACTCAAATTTCATCACATCATTGGTTGCGAGATTGAAATCTCTTACTTGCAAACTTCTCTCTCCTGCCCTACAAAATAGTGAGATCACACTGCATGGCAGGGATCCAAGCTTAGATAGATGTCCAAACAGAAGATTTATTATCACTTTCATTGGTCCACATAATTTCATAATGGATCAGGCATGGTGGGTCTGAAAGCACAATAATTAAGGGAAGGCATCTAATGGTACCACATGGACTTAAGGATGATCAAACACACTCTATAGATAGACCCACTATCTTAATTAGACGATTCTTGCATCTTCGTGTCCCTGGCAAAGATGATTGTGAAAAAGAGAGATTTCGCCATGCATCCAGGATTGGCGAAATAAATGCTTAGTGACACCTAAGGATTCAAGTGGGGCTAGATGTATTATTGGTCCACATGGATGATGTTAGTGGGGCCAAACAAAGCTGTGTACCCAGTAGTTAAAAGGAAAGAGATCGACGACTCGTGTTTCTTTGTAGCTTTCTCTCTTCTCGATAGCGAGAAAGTGAGATGCTTCCATGTGTCTAATTGGCGCTTAAGAGGATTCAAGAGACTTAATGATAAGATTATGCATGAGCTTAAAATCAACGTAATCTCATGATGAAGGAGATTCATCTTAAAAGAAGATCAATGGTTCGTGTGTTCTCACGAAGTCTTCCATTTGTCTTGCAAAAAAGTGAGATGCGAACAGGTGGATCTTTCTCACAAGAGCATGGAATTTTTAAAGAGGCTTACGAGGCATAGTTTCTTGATTCCTATTGCTTGAGCGGTGGGTCCTAGATGATGATGATGAGGATGAACAAAGTATGTCAAATAAAATGCCAGTTGTTTGATGTGAAACAAAAGGATAATCAATGGTGGAAATTTAAATCTGGTATAGTAACAAGAGATAAGGTTTTTCCACTCGCAACTAAAGTTAGTCCACACAGATTAATGGTTTTAATGCTACTTTGAAGGAGTTAAAGGATGTTATTTCACCCCATAGTGCCAACACAATGCATTCAAGATTCAGAATTGCGACAATCAAGATCATCTATCTCTAGGAGAATTCAAAGGAAAGTTTAGAGTGGTTTTTCAGCCAAAAGAAAACAGAAAGTGAGAAACAGAGTGCCACCTTTGAACCCTAAATGATATTTCTGTAAACTTGAAGTTATGGGTTTTCTTGGTGTATTTAATTGTTCTAAAATCCCTAATTTTTTATTGGAAAACCATCATTGAATACTAGCTAGATTAATAACCCAAAATTGTAAAGATGACACCAAATAAGTACTATGGTAAACTAAATTATGAGGATAGGTGCCTACAAGATGATTTCATCAACTGATTACCCATGTCAAAAGAAGGTAAGAAAGCAACAAAGGAATGGAAAACCCTAAAAAATGAAGTTTGCATAGGGTTAAAAGACAAATATGAAAATATCCATGATTCGCACATGCCAGTTAAGGGTTTAGATGCCTTTAGGAGGTGGTACGGTCAAGATAATGTTGGAAGCCCTTTATACGATGTGCAACAGTATGACATAGGAAAATTAGTAGTTCTCATTGTCTTTTTGGATATTGACCTATTGTTGGAATTAGCAATGAAACATGACCCTATCGCAGAGAAACTTACAGATTTAGATGGAGAAGTTTTACTAAGAATAGATGTTGAGTCCATTAGGAAGGCTTTTCATCTTCATCCACCCTTAGATGTGACTGATGAAATTGACTTCAAAATGTTTGAAGATGCCTTAAACTATGTTGGACCAGATATGTAACAAAGCCTAACCGCTCCTTTTTTAAAAGAGGTGGATGAAATTCAACTGACACCTGCATCTATCGTATGCATTGTAGGTAATGAAGAGCACTATGATGATACATTAGTGAATACACACACTTCTTTATACCATGTGTTGGGGTTAGAAAAAAGGGTAAATTGTAGTAAGTCAACTATGTGGATGTGCCTAGGAATTCAGAAGTGTGGTGTTGTAATTATTCATGACATTCCTCAATATCTAGAAGCAAGAATGAGCGAAGGGTTGGCAACTTTTCATAGAGGAGAATCAATAGATTTCAGATGGTCTTCATTGCTCGTGCATATGATCCTTTTTCACAATAGAGACTATTTTTTTGAACGTGTGTGTGTGTGTGTGTGTGCACGCGTGTGCACGTGTGTGTACATACATGTTCAAAAAGCTAATCTCTATTGTTTGAAAGAGATGATGAGACACTATCAGTGCAATTATAGTCAACTATCCTGTCAGTTGATTGGGATCAACCCAATTTTACTTTGTTTAAGAATCAGTTTGGAAATGCTCTCAGAAGGAAAATATTGCCTTTTATCAAAAAAATTCCTTTTATCCTAAAGGCATTCTTAACACCACTTGATTATAGTGTTAAAACCAAATTTATCCCACAAATGGGAGATATTTATTTCTACCCTCACACAACTGTTGTCAAAGTTTATGGTTTCCCAAGTAGACCTCTTGTAATGCCTAGGTATGTTCCTTTGAGGATTGGATTTCTAGTAGTCATAAGGAAGATTGGTATGCTCCAGGATACTAACTTCCCAACAAAGTCATGTAAGGGGACTTTCTTCCCAGATCTCATAGTTTTAAATCATTTTGTAATGGTAAGAGGAGGGAAGAAAGAGTTGTTTCATTTACTCGGAACTTACTTCATGGATGTTAGTTTCATTCGATTGAATGATATAGATTTTTTTTATCAAATGCTAATGTAGAAGATAAAAATAACACCAAGGGGTAAGCATGAATTTGATTTCCTAGAGGACATCATAAAAAATGATGATGAAATTGATTCTTGGAAGAAAAAGAAGAGAATATGGCCTACTTTGAAGGAATTGTTAGACCTTATTCATAAAGAAGACCCAACATGTGATCCTTTACTAGATGCCAAAACATGGGCTAAGAAACTAAGGATAATACCAGAGAATATTTTAGAGGTGTATGATACAATGAATGCAAAACTTGACACAGTCAAAGCATCAAAAGTCACACTAATAGAGGATTTTGAATGATTAGATATGTTGTTAAAAGCCTCTGACATGATGCCCTAAGAAGGAAGAGGGGAGAAAAGATTGAGAGAAGAGTCAGAGCCTCAAGAAGATGAGAGGGAGGTTTGAGGGTATATCACAGGGAAAAGCCTGTTAGGAGGCTAGTGGCACCAATGATTCTAGAAGGTCAAGAGGCAGAGGGCCTAGCTAGAAAGACTCCTCCATAGTCACCCAAACCACCTAGTCCACCCTCACCACCATTAAGGCACCATGATTTTGTGTTTGAAGAAAAGGAAGCCCTTAGTAGCATAGTAGCTACTCAATATGTCAAACAACAAGGGGAAGTGAATATCCCTGAGCAAGAAGAAGAGGAGGATGGTTACCTTTATATATGAGAAGAATTGTTAAATGAAGGACCCCTCCAAGTACTAAGGGTGCCTATGTCTAACATCACTACTCAAGAGATCAAGGGAATTTTCCCTAAGGATGTCAAAATAGAGGCTTGTGGGGCTTTTGTTGAGGATGATGAATTTGTTAAATCAATACCCTTCAAGAAGTTGTTATGGAAACACTATAGTTAGAATGCTACCAAAAATAGAAGAAAAAAAGGTACAAAGGCCTGATGTTGATTCAGAGGATCTCATTGAAGAAATTGAGGAATAAATGATCAATAGGTTTGAGACTAGTACCCCAAAAGAGGGAAGAAATCTTGTTGAGAAATTAGGAGTTTTATTGTTACCAAATGTTGATATAGTAGATGTTGCGGCATTTGATTCCATTATGAAAGACATGAGATTGAAAAGGCCTAATATTAAGGAATCAAATAGACCTAGAACATGCTTGTACTACAGTGAGGAGATAATTGCCTTAGCAACTTGGTCCTTCTCATCCTCTACTTCTAGGAAGAAAATTGTTGATGAAACTCAAATAAGGGGAAACATATTCCTTCAGAGAGTGGAAGATGCCAAGCTCTCTAAATCAACTAGAGACCTGGAAGAACATGTTTCCTGCATGCATGATGTAGCAAAGGAAAAGGAGAAGTATGAAGAGTTGCAAGAGAGTTATAAACATATTTTTATTGCCTATGAGAATTAGTCCAAGCTAACCACTAGTTTGAAAACCAAAGTAAGTTTGTTAGAACAGAAAGTGGTTGAGCTAGAAGCAGTGAAGTCACCCAGCATAGACAGACCATCAAGTGCAGATAGAGAAAGCTCTTCAAGACAATTGAGTATTGTGTCATTTATGCCAGTAGTTGCCATAGTGCCAATCCAAAAAATTCCACCCAATGAAGGAAAATATGTTAATGCTCTGATCAAAGAGGTGGTTGATCTGCAGTTAAAAATTGAAAATGAAAAAAACAGTTTTGGTTTTGATAAGGAGAGCATATTTTGAACTACATTAAGCAACTTGCATGAGAAAATTAACTCCAAAATGTTTAGACTCCACCAAGTGTTTGATTTATTATATTTGGCCATTAGAAAATTGGAGGATGATAGAACTTTGGTAAAACCAACTTATCAGAAGTGGGTTGGAAGAATTAAGAAAATGAAGAAAATTGAATTATGTGTGAGAGTGGACCCTAGTGCTTTTTCGAATGCCATGCCCACGTTTAAAATTGTAAAATCACTATAAAAAAAATTAGTTTTACCTAATTATATTGTAAATAACATGATGGAGCTATAAGACAAATTGGAGAGTTTCCAAGACACATTAGTGCCAACAATTTTGAAAGAGGACAAAAGTGTGAAGGAATTCGCTGAGTGGGGGAGTGTGGCTATTACCAAGGTGAGTGACATGGTAAAATCCATAGCTCAAGATATGAATATGGCACTTTTTCAAGAGTGTATTTCAAAATTAGTAAATTCCCAAGTATTTTTTGAAAATTTTGACAAAGAAGTCACACAAGCCATAGTAAAATACAATCCATATAGACAAGTGGCAAATTAGATCCTCAAGCATAAATGGCCAACAAATGATGAATTTGAAGAGTGGGTAAAATGGCATATTCCAGTTGATGATTCTAACAATGAGGCTCCACTAGAACAAAAATGATTTGAAGAGTTATTCCCTTTTGATGGTGACAGGTGGTTTAGAGGAAAAAGTATAGAGTCATTGTGCCAAGGAGTGTCACATCAAGCTAGTGAAGGATTAACTGCACGCATTCTTATCAAGTGAGTCACATGTTTAGTTGTAACTGGAATATTTTTCCAAATAAGGAGTTGACATGCATCTTTTCCCTGCAAGTCTGAAGCTTGTTGCAACACAAATCTATACACAAGTTCTCTAGACTTGAAAGGAGGGTCTGATAATTTTAATCTGAAAGGAGATTTTTCATTTAGACTCGATCCATATTTTTCTATGTTATCTAAGTGTGCTCTTGTTTATGAATGAAAGGTACAAAAATAACAATAGTCTAAGTCTTTTTGGCTTTCTGAGTTGTAAATCTGATATTAATGTATAATTTTCAAGTAAAATTATTATAATTGGATAGATCAATGGAGTTATATAATATGATTCTTGTCTCTTCTTGTTTCATTCTTTTATTTTCAAGATTCGATGTCAAGTATATATGAATCCCTATTGAAATTCATTTTGAATTATATCTCATCTCATGATTTGTTGATAATCTAATGGATTATGTAATAGCTTTCCATGGTTTGAGAGAATCACAGGGTTATACAAAGAGATTCCAATAAGTATGGGATGTTGATAGTATAGAGATTATCCTTACAAAGTAGAGGAATAGATCATAAATTGTAGTGTTGGATAAAGCATTGATCATGTTGTTATTCTAAATAGATATATAGGGTTGCATTGAAGTAAAAAACTTTAATCAAAATCTTTTATGTTTCATGTTATATTGTAGATTTGAAAGAATATGCATACACTTGACTTAGAGAGCTTTGGGATATGAAGGGTTAGTTGTCTTGCATTCCTTTTGTTGTCTCTAAGTTAGAATATTTTAAGGCTATTGTCTTCTTTAATGGGGATTAATATTGAAAATCGTTACAAAGTGAGTGGTGATTATCCCCAAGGTATACTCGCCTGAATCATGTAGAATTCAAAGGGAAGAAGACTGTAATGTCTTATCAGTTGGTCCTATTGGTTTGGTTGGGGATACCTTTCATGGTTTGTAGCTAACTCCTATGTATTTTCACATCCCAAGAGGTAATTAAAATCCTATCAAATCAAGAGCCAACACAAGGATAAAGCACAAGAAGATATTTTGGATGTTGTTCCTAGCTTCTTCTTCTTTTTTGCAGATGATATCCAGGTGTTAATAGAACCTGTGAATATCAAAGAGTTCAAGGTTTTTGTCTTTAGCATGGGTGGAGACAAGACCCATGGGTCAAATGGTTTTCAAGCATTTTTTTAATGACAAATTTTGGAACTTGTTGAAAAATGAACTTCTTTTGTAGTAGAGGAATCTAGGAAGTCTAGTTTCATTTTCAAAGACTTTAATAACACTTCAGCAGTCATCACTCCAAATATGGAAAAACCTTCTTCCAGTGATGATTGCTAGTTGATCTCCCTATGCAATACAATTTACAAGATCACCTCAATGGTGGGAACAAATAGAATGAAGGTCAATCTCAACAAGTTGATTTCCCTTGAACAAAGCAGGTTTACTCCGTATAGGAACATTTGTAGATGGAATTATTGTGACCCATGAAGGGATTCATTCAACAAAAGTTGACAACCAACGGTACATGATGCTAAAATTGGATCTCTGTGAAAAAAAATCAAGTGGATAGGGGCTATCAAGTTGTTGAAGAAATTCGGCTTTGGAAATGAATGGACAAAGTGGATAGGTGGTATGACATTAGTATACAAAGATTTGATTCTTATTAATGGTAACCCTCTGGGGTTTTTTGAAACTTCTCAAGGTATACGAAAAGGAGACCTTGTTTCCCCCTTTTTATTCATCTTGTTAGTTGAAGTGTTAGGCAAAATTGTCTCAAGGAAAAGGGTCAATGGTTAGTGGAAAGGAATATGCATTGCGAGGGGAATTGAAGCCAAATCCCATTCCCAGTTCGCTGATGACACCCGCTTCTTTGGTGTTGCTTTAATGACTAGGGCAAGAATTATGAATAGAGTCCTAGAGTGCTACAATTTGACCTCAAGGAAGTGTGTAAACTGGATCAAATCTAAGGCTTTCTTTTTTAACACAGAAGTAGGATCCCATAGAGAGATAGTTAGGTTATTTGGTGTTCATAGTGGCAAATTGCCTAGTAAGTTTATGGGATTGTCTTTGTTTGAAGGCATCAAAAGTGTTAAACATTGGAAAGAATCAATTGACGGGTGTTTCTCTCAATTAGAAGGATCAAAGAGAAAATGGTTAATGCCAGCATGTTGCTTACTCGTGTTAAAGACAATCATTTCTACGATGCCAATATTCTCAATGTCATGTTTTAGGATTCCCCAGAAGGTGATTGGGGTTATTCAATAGAGGATGCATAGATTTTTGTGGAATAGTTCTTAGGAGCAAGACAAATTTTCCTTCATGGCCTAGGATAAGATATGTCAACCCAAAGGAGGGGGTGGAGTGAGATTGAGAGACTGGAAACTTCTAAACATAGAAATGGGAGCCAAAGTGATTTGGCAGATGTATACACATGTGGATCATAGATTGGTGAATTTTTAAGGGTAAAGTATTTGGACAGCCCAGAGAATGAGAGGATCTTGATTCTTGCCAATCGCCCAAGGGGTTCAACCCTGTGGATTGTCCTCATCAGTTGTAGAAGTCTGATAATGGACCACATCACTTGGCAAGTTGGGAATGATCAGCGTCCCAACTTCTAGTATGACTTGTGGGACGTTCATGGAATCCTAGTTGACAAAATTTCACAAGATATAATTGACTCTACCAAGAGACTGTGGGGTGTAAAGGTGGTCAATTTTTTTGACCTAGTATCCTTTGTGCGAGGAAGGGTGTTGAAATGGAAAGATCCTACTCTCTTGGGCCTCTCCCTACCAAATCAAACTATGTTAAAATACATTTTAGATAAAATGACGATCATAGATTCTAAGGAGTGTGATGTTCTAAAATAGTGTGGCTCGAAGAGTGGGAACTATCCAATAAAGATTGGGTATTCACTATTGGAGAATGTTCACAAGAAAGTAAATGGGAACAAAGCTCATGTTGGCATGGTACTTGCCTTCCTAAGGAAGGAGTTTTCATGTGGTTGGATGGAAATGGTCATTATCTTATTGGGGGCAGGTTGATACAGTAAGGATTTGTTGGGATGTTTAGGTGTGTTTTGCGTAATTAGGAAAAAGAGTCTCTGAACCACTTTTTTCTGAATTGTGAATTCACATAGAAGGCATGTCTTCATCCTTCAAAGATTGAATTGGTAGGGGCCCATGCCAACCAAGCTGAATGATTGGTTAGAGTCTTGGTCTATCTCGAACTAGTCTTCCACATTTGGGACAATTTGGCACATTGTTCCATCCAATACTTTTTGGGAAATTTGGAAAGAACGAAACAAGAGGGTGTTCCAAAGCAGGGTGGAAGCAACAATTAGAATCGTAGCGAGACTAGAACGGGTTATCTCATAACTAGTTTCAAATATGGCATCGAGAAGTAACCTAGGTAGGGTGCCTTTTTATAACAGGGATGCTCATATTTAGCGGTGTTGGCCCTTGGTGAAATCCAGGTCCGTTAATGGGCCTAAGAGGGATAATCCTTTGTCTGAAGAAAATGTGGTTGTTACGGTCAGATAGAGGCCTCTTGATCCAAGATGGATCAAAATCAATTTTGGTGGCACTTCAAAGGTGAACCCCAACCCATCAAGAGTTGAAGTAGGGGCTAGAAATGGAAACATTAGTATCCTAGTCATTGGAGCTCAGAAAGTTGGTGATGGAACCAATAATCAGGTTGAATGCTTACTGAAAGTTGAGGCAATCTTGTTAGAAATTAAGTTGGGTACCCGAAGCCTTACCTCGTAGGTAATTCATAGATCGTGGTTAATGGGATTGTGAAAGGGGAGTTGGATACATGGTATTTGAACAAATACATTCAGAAAATTTTAGCTTTGTTGGCCGATGTGGATGATTTTTGGGTTACCCATATTTCGAGGGAAGCCAATTCCTTAGCTTACAAATTATCAAAAGTGGGTTCAGTAGGGTCACTACTTTGAACTTTGTGAATATTTTAGTTCTATTGATCCCAAGGACTTAGATTTCATTTTGCAAAATTGAATGGATTGGTCATGCGTTGTGTTTCATCCAAAATGACAGCGATACTTTTTATTTTTTGGCAAGTGTATAGTATCGTTTGTAAGGGGCTGGCATGTGCGAGTGCTCTAGTTGTTTTTGACATGATGGCACATTCATTACTGCATAACTTATCCTGGAGGCTTTGCCAGTGACTTTTATTGATTCCCACAACCCTATTTTTGCTAATGCTTGGTGAAAATTGAACACGGCGGTAATTGGAGAGGTGTTTGTTAAATTTATAGAATGGAAGCCAATTTTTCCTTGTGGACTTCGGGTCATACTCTCCATTTATAGGGGTAATCATAGTCAAGATGCTTGGCAATGCGTTCAAAATTGATGGGGAGGACTTTTGGAAGGCTATGTTTCTGATACTTGGGGAAGATTATTCGAAGCATGACTGGCATCCTCATTCCAATATGGACATCTCATCCCTCTTTCTCGCATTAGCATTAATAGTTGGAGGGGAGAAACTGGAGGTGTAGTGTGTGACTAGGGCATGTTTAGAACTTATTTGAGAAGAGGGGTTGAAGGATATTGTGCCTAGAGTTGAAATTGGTTTAGGATTGCATATAGGTCTTGGTTTGTGTAGGTTGATTGTCGATGGTGATGGTAAGCTTCAACCCTTATTGGTATGGTCGTCGGCATGTCCTATGGAGGTACATTTTCCTGGGAAGAGAAGTGGTTGCGTCAGCTGGTGGAGGTTCTGCACTCCTATGAGCGTGCAAGGGTGGTTGGTTTGAATCACTGTCGATGGAGGAAGGAAACACCACTCAGGTTGATAACTCCAATTGGCAAGGATGATCGCCCATTGGTTCATTGATAGACTTATGTGGCTCAGTAAAGAGATTGTGGCAAGAGTGGTATGGGTGCTTCATCTGGTGGGCAGGTTGAGTAATGGCGGGAGTAGATGTATCATTGCTTGAAGGTCGTGGTGGTGTTGTAGAGGAGAGGAGTGGTGCTTTGGTGTGGCGGGGGATGACATTTCCAATTTCACCCGTGAGCAGGTTGCGGATTGCTTTCGTTGAACTTGAGGTTAGTTGGTCATGGGCCTTGATCTTGCATGGGTTTTGGGTGTATAGTTTTTTGTGATCATTTTTATGTGTAAAGGAAGTGTGTAATGTTTGGGTAGCGTTGGGTAGGTGGTTAAATTGCAGAGTCCCTTTTTGGTCACAATGTGACAATCTCTATAGATATATGTACTTTCTTTTCAATATAAAATATTTAACTACCGATTAAAAAATATTAATTTTATTAAATATTATAATAATATTATACTATTTAATAATAGTAATATGAAATAATAATATAATACTAATGCTAATATTGTACTAATATTAATATATCATCATATTAATATTATAACAAAACTTGAAAACCAAAATTGAAAATTTTCAAATTTCAAATTTGACAAAATTAATCAGATATCCAATATATTATTGGATATTCAATTATCCGATTAGGTTTGGTATTTGTCTCAAGTTTTGGCTTTGGAATAAGAAACTTGGATAGTTAACCCAAAAAATGTGTTAATTTGTAAGGGTGGCTCCCCCGACCGAGCACCTAATCGACGTCTAGGATGCTCATTCATAATTTAGTTTGTATTACCGAGTCCCACCTCTGCATGCATATTTCCTTTGATCTCCAAATTTTGACGGTATAACTGATGACCTTTTCTACACTTGAAATAAATGGAAAGAAAAGGGTTTCTTGAAGAGATCATCAACTTTCCATTAATATAAATGGTGTCAAATTTTGAGTTCAATAAATAATTATTACTTATTTTATAATTGAGTTGCCTCTAAAGTTCTAATTGACAAACTGGTTGAAGAATAACTATAACTTTCAAATAGTTTAACCTTTTTGAAAGCCGAAACATGTGTCAAATTCTCTGTTTCGCCTACTCTAAAGGAAAAAAAGTTTTCAATTTTGTAAGTTTCAAAATTAGTTAAGGTGGTCAAACACAGGGGTTTGTTAATTCTAAAAACGTTGCAGCAGATAATTCAAAAATAATTTTTTAGTTGGAAAAACTTGCACAAAAATATGTCACCTTTGGGTATGAGTCTAATACTTATATATAGAATCTTGTGAAAAATATCATCATTTAATTATGATTAAAGTGGTCAGACATATACACACTTTTTATCTTTTTGTTGAAGGTACTCCTGCATTCAAATCTAAAAAAATCAACTATTATTTTTTTGTTTAAAAACAAGGGCTAGTAGTTTAGAAACTACATTCAATTTCTTACAAATTTTCTTCTTACTATTTTTTGACATAAGCTTGATAAGATGTTTAACTTTTTACATCAAGTTGAATAACCTTGATTTTCTACTTTTTTTATTGTTACTTAAGGTCATAGCTTGGTATACCACATCCTACACATCAAAAAAAGGGAGAAGGATATAATGAAAGAAAAATGTGGTGATGCACCAAACTGAATCTTGGTTACTCTATCTACCTATAATACATGTAATATGAAAAAAGAAATACTAAATACTAAATACTAAATATGCAGATGTTAACTCTATTTCACCCTCCATAACACATATGTAGGCTAGAACTAATGAGATGATGCAAAGGATAAAAAGTTTTCTTGGTACAACATTCATGAGAGCACTAACATGACATACAAACAAGGAAAACTGAAAAGAAACAATCAATCCAATGCAATAATATGCACAAAATATCAAACTGGTGAGATAAGGAAAAACAAGGATTCTTCTTGATATATGTTCAAATAAGAAATTATAATTGCAAAGAAAATTATCGTTGTAAGTGAAACATAGAAGAACATTAGTAAGTTTGCCTTTTAAAGAGCTACCAAAACTATTATTGCTCGTGAAGTCTAAACCCCAATTAGATTGGAGTTAGATTACGAATTCATAAAAATAAATATTAGTTCAAAATCTAATCTTTGTTACAATTTGATCCATGAAGTGATGCAAAGGGCCAAAACATAATGCATCAACAATAAAAAGGGAGAAAATATACCTCCAAGTAGTGAACATGCATGGAGTGTAGTGGCATCGTATTACAAAGCCAAAAGAATTTGGTCGGCATTGAACAATTGGCCCTGGTGTTGTGGTGTGGCCGCAAAGAGTAAAATCATGATGCTTGCTAGAAATCGTCCAAATGGGATAATACATGTTAATCCACTTGTAGTATTGACCCATTCACTTATCCATTCAGTAAGGACCTCAAACAAGCTATTGTGAAAACATGAAAGAAACTAGGATCATGGATCAACATGAAGATGCATGACATAAAATTTGATAAATCATGGCAATAGTACTAGCCCACATCACCTGATGGTTGAACAAAATGAATCCACATGGCAAAACCTTACTAGCTTCACCATTTTGCAAGAAGCAAAAAGGAATATTGTAAAACCGTGAAGCGAGGATAACACAACATGTTATCCCACCCTGAGACAGTGGCAAACCATGAAACGTGTTTTGCTAACATCTTGTATATGCATTTTGGTAAAACATGTCATATGTTTCACCAACATTTTCCCATCATGGTAACATGGCCTATTGGAGAGCCAAGTTTTCCCTCTTCTGATATCCTGATGAACTAATATCGACGAGACCCAAGAGATGTCTTGTCAATGTCTTGCATCTAAATTGAATCTTTAGGCTCCTACACATTGAAGAAACACTCACTAGCATTGGTCTCATGGGGAGGAAGGAAAACACAGGTTAGTCGCAGATAACATGACATGTTAACCCATTGTCATAGAGTTCAATCCATTGCAAAGATATCCCAAGTCGATTATCTATGATGGGCTAGTGGTAGAAGAAATAGCCCACATTCCCCTTTGAAGATTTCAGATGGAATATTGACGATCTTTCACATGGAAATGGATGTGAGTTTATTGTGGACTTGTAGAGGATTTTTTTCTTGGAGAGATTCATGATTTCTTGGAGACTCATGGTCTATTTCAAGGTGGATTTTATAAGTCTAGTATGCATTGATAGGTCAATCTTTTAGTGTAACGGCAACCACAATCGTAACATAAACAAGGTCAACTAGTTGAATCTACATCAATATTATAGAAACCTATGGATGGAAATGGTCAACATTAAAGTTGTCCTATTGCAACTAAATATGTGACCATTAACTATACAATTCAAAAAAGATAATAAAAAAGATAACATGTAGATCTCAACCTCTAAAAACTAAATCCATTATAGATTTGTTTTTTCAAACTAATCCAAAACTAAGTAGCCACAGTCAAAGAGCAAAAAGACATCTACGATATAAGAAGAACTTCTCATTGAACCACAAAATTGCATGCCAACCATATACATGATTATATTGTGCCAATGCTCAAATACACATGAGCATCTATGATACTATAATCCTCACCATTGTTGTATTTTTTCTAGTTGAATTAATTCTGATAGACTCAAATACATATCAACAATTTTCTTAAACCAAAGATCTTGTGCATTTTTTTTCAATCCAGGACTAAACTTTTATAACACATCGAAACCTATAACATGAAGCACAAAATATATTTAATCAACTTTATCATCATGCATATTTCACACAAGCATCCACTTCAATAATATTTTTTCTTCCAAATTATATAGATGTTCACAAAATCATACACTAGATTTTAGACTTCTACAAGTGACGAAATAGGTATAACCATTTCTACACAAAAATGCTTTTGTATGCAAACATGCTTTTCTATAATCTTTTGTTCTCAAAATTGCTTTTGTATACAAACATGATATATGCGAAACATCCAAATAAAACACTTTGTGGTGAACACCTAGAGAACGCCCCTTTTTCAACTCCTTTTTTAAGCCCAAGATATATCAACCTATGCAACATATCTTGGATGTTGAAAGGTTGAAATCTCTCTAGCATTGTCATGACTTCAACTTTGTTGCAAATCTTATCATTAAAACATTAAACAAATGATGATATCCCCTCACATAACCACAATCATGGCTTTGACACTACTTAGAATAATTATATAGGTTAGCATGTTTAACAATATTTTCATAGATCAATGTGCTAAAATAGAAAGTTAGTATGTTTTTAAATGAAATTGTGAATGTTCTTCATTACAAGATAACACACAAACATGTGTTAGGTCAACTCACTATGATTAGTGAAAAGAGGATAAAGTTTAATTTTGAAGTTTTGAGTTTTAAAAGTTCAAGTTATATATCCACACACAAAAACGACTCAAAACAATTCTACACATATAAACCTAAGTTAGGATGGTTAATAGGATATATAAGGGTCAAAAGCTGATGCAGAGCAACCACAATAATGACAATAAAATAATGGTAATACAAAACTGACTGTTCTTAACTTGGAACCCGAACCAAATTGTTATAACATTATTTCTATCAATGAACCAATGAACTGTAACCGAATGCTTCAGAGTACAGAAGATTGATATAGGGAAGACTGAAACATTATTAAAACTAAAACACACTTCCATTATATACTAATGACAAATTACAAACGTATGGCTCTCTGGTGGCTGTCGCCAGAGAGCCATGACAGTTTCTTCTCAATTTACTCTCTTCTTCAAACCTATTGCCTTTTCCCCTCTTATTGATTCTCTTCTCTATATCCTTCCATTACATTATGAGACGTCTTTTAAAGACTATCTGAACGGTTTACAAACTGTTTACAACTACCCTAAAATCATTCATTTGATTCTCATTCAATTAAAAAATATTGTAAAATCCTTTTATTTGAGGATTCTTTATAAGATACATTACCCATTGAATTAAACTTGTGCATCAACTTAAATAATAATGATAAGATATTAATTCTCCCGGGATCCTTCACCCATGTCACATTTCTTGCTTACATTTGTGCATAATATTAAACCATAATGATGGTAAATTAATTCTTTCATGGGTGCCACTGCACCATACTACCAGACTTCAAATGTTTCCATGTCCCATGGAAATTAGGTCATTGCATCAATGCCTCCACTGATTCCTTTTTCACTATCAACCAACTCCCATCTATGGAGTTATGTTGGTTGCCTCCATGGTGCTTCCCATTCCTCAGTCCACTCCTCCACGCTACATCACAATCTTTGTCCCTCACCTGGGAGTCCATCATGCCTCTCTCCCCAGTCTATTGGCAACACACAAGACCATCTTCTATGGCCTTTGGTAGACCGTCATGTCCACCCCCCTGCAGCTAAGTGAACTGGCACCAAACTACAACCACAAACTTCATACCAAGAATCCAAACCAACCACAATACTCCCTGGTGTAGATCACCTTCCATCTACACGCTTAGAATCTTCTGAGCTCTGATACCAATTTGATGCAGAGCAACCACAATAATGACAATAAAATAATGGTAAGACAAAACTGACTGTTCTTAACTTGGAACCCAAACCAAATTGTTATAACATTATTTCTATCAATGAACCAATGAATTGTAACCGAATGCTTCAGAGTACAAAAGATTGATATAGAGAAGACTGAAACATTATTAAAACTAAAACACACTTCCATTATATACTAATGACATATTACAAACGTATGGCTCTTTGGTGGCTGCCGCCAGAGAGCCATGACAGTTTCTTCTCAATTTACTCTGTTCTTCAAACCTATTGTCTTTTCCCCTCTTATTGATTCTCTTCTCTATATCCTTCCATTACATTATGAGACATCTTTTAAAGACTATCTGAACGGTTTACAAACTGTTTACAACTACCCTAAAATCATTCATTCGATTCTCATTCAGTTAAAAAATAGTGTAAAATCCTTTTGTTTGAGGATTCTTTATAAGATACATTACCCATTGAATTAAACTTGTGCATCAACTTAAATAATAATGATAAGATATTAATTCTCCCGGGATCCTTCACCCATGTCACATTTCTTGCTTACATTTGTGCATAATATTAAACCATAATGATGATAAATTAATTCTTTCATGGGTGCCACTGCACCAAAAGCTAATTCTTAAGGATAAATGATTTGTGTTTAAATTAAGAATATATCATTAGCTACACTAATGCAAGAATGTAGCACTTATAGATTTATTATTGCTTTAAAAATACTATAATCAAAATAAAACTAAAAAAATCAAAAAAAGGCCATGCACATACCATTCTTACCATTGCAAATATCCAAAGAAAAAAATCTATAAATTCACAAGTCATAAAAAATTATAAATTCACAATTCATAGATATATTTACTCCACAAAGACAAATGAATATAAATCAACATTAAATATCTTCAACCATAAAACAAAATCCCCACAAACATATAAATTTGAAACATGAAACTCCAGAGACAAGTAGAATATTTCAATTAATCCCAAAAATATAAAAATAAAATCTATACAAATGACAAAGGTTGGAGGGAAGAACTATTAAAAGATCTCCGATCATTTCCAAGATAACTGCAAGCCCTTCTCCCACATTGGACATTAATATATATATATACAGTGATGTAACTCTTGTCTGCCATTTGTTATCAGTGTATATATACAGGGATGCACATTGTAATGTCCATCTGATTTTATGAAAGCCAATAACATGATCTATAATTGCAAACTTATGTTTACACATTGCTTCGCTTAGCATCACCAGTAATCTAAACAAGAACATTGCCCTTGTTTGAAATGATGGAACCGAGTTGCATCTCTCACTATGATTTGTCTAGACACAATCTTCAAGATAAACTTAGTTGCAGTGTGACAATCAACACATACTCGAAGGTTTTTGACAACTCTAATGGTTGTTCGAGAAGGTGTTTTTAACAATCCAAAGGCAATTGCCAACTTCTTTCTATGGTGACCGATAATAGTTCCTTGTCCTCCTTGTCCACATCATTCAGTGCATGTCTTGAATATGGTAAATACCCTGCTGCCTTCATTTCCCAAGACAACTTCTCCAGTCTTTCACAAATCTCCTTAGTCTGTGGATGAGATCTATCACCCACATAGAAAGCATGCATTGTTATATGGACTTGATCCAGCTGCATCCAGGTGTCTTTTTAATCCCTCTATCTTTCATTAGTCTCCTTACCTTTTAAACTCCAAATCGTTTGCCCACTTTGCATAGATGTTTGAGAAAAGAACATAAGTTGTAGCCTTTCTAGGATCCAGCTCAAGAAGGAGAGCTGCTGTAAATTGTCCTACAGACAGCTACAGACTGACTTTTGGATATTTACAGATTGTGAACAGTTGCAGCTATTAGGTTTTTAATTTTTTTTAATACATGTCAATCCTAAAGGCCAGATTCATGATGGTATTGTATGAAGGTTTAGGTACCTTCAAGGATTTTGGGTGGGACTAGATATTTTCTTTAAGAGTACATATCAAGCATTCGTACCCTAGAATGCTTAATGAAGCAACCATATTTTGGGAAGTTAAAGAAGTTACGTATCTGAAATGAATTCCAGCTTCAAGGCATGATTGGTGATGGATTTCTTCATTGTTTAGGGGCAGTATATATCTGAAGTTTGGGAGGATCCAGATGTCTTCAAGCTCTCAGGTTGCACTAGATTATATTTATGAGACAGTTCTGCAAAACTAAATGTTTTATAAATGCTGAATCTAATCTATTCAACAATCTTCTTGGACTTGAAACAACAAAAAGCCACATTGAACCTGACCCAAGTTCATGATTCAAGAAGAATAAATCTAGGCATTCTAAGTTTGATCATTGTCTAAAAATGTCTTTAAAGCCCTCATTTTAAAAGGCCTTGGGTGCTTCCAATCATTTGGATCAATCGAGGTGTTCAGTTTTAGAGTAACAAGTATTTAGGCTGCCCTAGAATGCATTTTTAGCATATTGTGTTTTCAAAGCTAAAATCAGAAACCGGTGTCATGGGTTCAGTCCATGATGCATACAAACATGAAGCCCTGGGAATGGTTGGTATTGAGCATTTGGGTATTTACTAACTGAGCTCTTTGATAATCATAATGCTTTTAGGCTTAATGAGATTCATTTACACGAGAATTGTTAGTCTCTCTTGAATGGATCCAGATATAAGCTGCTTATGTTCTTCTTCAATGGCAGCAGCATTGGACTGCTGGAGCAGCAGACATAGCATGGACAAGGAAGGGCTCAAGCAAGTGTTGATGAGGAGCTATGTTCATACAGATGAAGATTTAGATTGTGAATCAGTATTAATCTTTTTCCATTTTAGATTAACAAGCAGTGTTTTAATGCTATTTAGAATGCTCAAATGCAATAAAATTAAACTTTCACGGCTATAAGACCTAGCTATTCATTTGACAGAAACTACATGATAATTGTGTCCTTTTAACTTGATATATATTCCTATTAAATCAACCCTGCTCTACCTGCACTTGGCAGGAACTATGCTGCCCTGCAGCTCTTGTTGTTTTAGGGAAGGGTAAATGCTTTTTGACGGAGAACAATGAACCAAACATCTCCTCACACTTGGGGAAAAGCACTTGCTAGAAACTGAATTAAGAACTGAACTCTTCATGTCAGACCATAAGTGCAAACCTATGTTTAAAGATGGCTTCACTTGGCATCACCAATAATCTAAACAAGAACATTGCCCTTGTTGGAAATGATGGAACCGGGTTGCATCTCTCACTATAATTTGTCTAGAAACAATCTTCGAGATAAACTTAGTTGCAGTGTGACAATCAACACATACTCGAAGGTTTTTAACAACTCTAATGGTTGTTCCAGGGGGTGTTTTTAACAATCCAAAGGCAATTGCCAACTTCTCACTATGGTGGCCGATGAATAAATCCTTGTCCTCCTCAACCACATCATTCAACGCATGTCTAGAATCTGGAAAATACCCTGCCGCCTTCATTTCCCAGGACAACTCCTCCAGTTTTTCACAAATTTCCTTAGTATGTGGATGAGATCTGTCACCCACACAGAATGCATGCATTGTTCTATGGATTTCAATCCAACTGCATCCAGGTGTCTTTTTAATCCCTTTATCTTTCATTAGTCTCCTTACCTTTTGGACTTCAAATTGCTTGCCCACTTCTGCATAGATATTTGAGAGAAGAACATAAGTCGTAGCCTTTCTCGGATCCAGCTCAAGAAGAAGAGCTGCTGTAAATAGTCCTAATCCTACGTTTTTTTGTGATCTACAGATACCAAGCAAACATGTCCACATAACAACCCCGGGTTTTATTGGCATTTTGATGATAAAGTTCAAGGTTTCCTCAAGATAGCTAGCACGGCCAAGAAGGTCGACCACGCACATATAATGATCAATTGTGGGTGGAATGCCACAAGAATAGGTCATTGCATGGAAGTATTTACAGCCATCATCCAGTAAACCTGCATGGCTGCATGCAAATAGAATACAAGCAAAACTTACATGATCCGGGCATGTTCCAGAGTGTTGCATTAGTTCAAAGAGTCTGAGAGCATCCTTCCAAAAGCCATTTTGTGCATATCCTGTTGTCATGGTATTCCACGAGACCAGATCTCGTTGTGACATTTTGTCAAATAGTATACGTGCCTTCCGTATACTTCCACATTTTGCATACATGTCTATTAGTGCATTTACAACTACTACATCTGGTGTAAACCCACTTTCAATCATGCTTTGGTGAATGTCCATACCTTGTTCCAAAGCTCCAATCTTGGCACAGGCTGGGAGGACGCTGGCAAAGGTTGTGCAGTTTGGCTCTACACCTGCCACTTTCATCTGTTTAAACATTTGTAAAGCCTCTTCAAAGAACCCGTTTTGTGCATATCCTGCCACCATCGCCGTCCATGAGACCACATTTCGTTGAGGCATTTCATTAAAAAGGTTTAAAGCCTTGTCAAGAATACCATTTAGTGCATATCCTGCAGTCATTGAATTCCATGAAACCAGATCTCGTTGAGCCATTGTTTCAAATAGTGCACTTGCCTTCTCTATTCTTCCAAATTTCGCATACATGTCTATCAGGGCATTTACAACCATAACATCTCTCGAAAATCCACTTTCAATTATTTTTCGATGGATGTCCATAGCCTGCTTCCAAGCTCCCCTTTTGGAACAGGCTGGGAGGATACAAGCAAACGTTGTAGTATTTGGTTTTACACCTGCCGATTGCATTTGCTTAAAAGTTTGTAACGCCTCTTCAAGTAGCCCATTTTGTGCATATCCTGCAATCATTGCAGTCCATGAAACCACATCTCGTTGAGGGATTTTTTCAAACAGTTCGCGTGCATGTTCTACATTTCCACATTTTACATACATGTCTACCAGGGCACTTGCAACAATAACATCGCACAAACACCCACCTTCAATGATACTCTGATGGATGTCCATACCCTGTTTCAAAGCCTTCATTTTGGTGCAAGCCGGGAGGACACTCGCAAAGGTTGTGGAGTTTGGCTTTACGCCTTCCAACTCCATTTGCTTAAAAGCTCCCAGGGCTTCTTCATCAAACCCCTTCTGTGCATACCCTGCAATCATTGCGTTCCATGAGGCCACATTTTTCTCGGGCATTTGTTCGAAAAGCTTTAAAGCTTCATCATGAAAGCCATGTTGTGCATATCCTGAAACCATCGCATTCCAGGAGATTGCATTTCGTTGAGGCATTTTGTCAAACAACTCGCGCGCTTTGTGTACACTTCCGCATTTTGCATACATATCTACCAAGGCACTTCCAACTACAACATGCGACTGCAAACCCCTCTCCACTATGCTTTGATGGATGTCTATACCCTGTTCCAAAGATCGTATTTTTGCACAAGCTTGAAGTATGCTGGAAAAGGTGAACTCATCAGGTTGAATCCCCGTTAGTTGCATTTGCTGAAGCAGTGTCAATGCCTCTTGCGGAAACCCATGCTTTCCGTAACCTGCAATTATGACATTCCATGAGAAGCTGTCTCGTTCTTTCATGTTATTAAAAACTTGACAAGCATCCACCAAACTTCCGCATTTGGCATACATGTTGATAAGATTATTCTGAAAAAATGTGGGTGCAGCAAATGTAAATCCCCTGTAAGTGATGAGAGTCTGGATATGTTTAACTTCTGATAGCACATTTTTGGCAGCGCGGTTATGCAATAACTGATGATACGAAGAGTGGCCTAAAACGGCTTTATATACCTGCCTCAACTGACCCTTTATATAGAATACATGGAGCAGGAGATTGAGATGCCCAGGAGATGGCATTGCTACTGTACCGTCTGATTATAATCAACGCGCGGGTATGCATTCTTGTGTGGTTCAAATATTCGAAAAAATGGCACATCCGCATTCTTATAAAATCATTTGTGGCCTGGGCAGTCAGATACATTTAAAAACTGGTTGTCTTGAAAAGTTTATCACGACTGAATCGGAGACGGAGAACGTTTTTCTGAGACGCAGCGCGTGTGGGTTTATTACAGGGCGGCTGCTTTCTGCTAATGAAGATTAAAGCAAACGGAGATGAGTGAAGGTACACAGGAGTTCAGGGGAAGGCAGATGGGAGAAACGGTCGACACAATGAGAAAAAACTAGAGAACTTACACATGCAGCTGACGCGGTTGTTTGCATTGCTGAATATCAGAATACATCTATAATAAATGGATTAAAACTAATTGGGGAGGATGTGTATTGAAGGCTAGAGAGGGCTCGGGAAAGGTTATGTGTCGTATTTTCAAGCCCAGTGAATATGTCCAAGTTGTGCTTAATATGGCACTTGGATTATATGTGGATAAGTTTGTTATTCGCAGGCATGAATACTTGACTTTCATTTTGAAGGTCCATTCAAATCTAGGTGTAATATATGAATAGAGTTGTCTTTTCTAAACACTGTTTTCCTTTATTTACAAGAGATTGTGTTGAGTAGAGTACTATAGTATAAAACTAGATCTGGTCTAATGGTGCACCTAGGGTGCACTATGGAAATGGAGCTTATCAATACGGTCCCAACAACATTAAACTAATTGATTGAGGGTTTAAATTCAATCAACTACTTGTATTTGAACAAGTCTAATGCATGTTTATTATGTTGACAAGATGGTCATCTTATTAGAGATTGCCTAATAAGAAAGAACATGTAGTCTCAAGCCCAAATGTATGTTACACCAAGTTTGCATAATATGCAAAAGCTTGGCCAACCGCAAGTTATGCCTTCTGTAACTCCAAAAGGGTTCAAAATTTATTGATAACTTGGCCTTTCATAAAAATGTTGTCATGACTCATAGTTGGAGAATGGGTAGGGAAACGAATGACCCTCAAAGATCTTCTAATTCTAGAAAATATCATACTCATGTTTAGAAGCCTTCCCCAACCTTATCTCAACAAGGTGTTTCTCATTATGAGTGTGATTCTCCCCTCCTATTGACTAGAGATAGATCTCCTTCTCCATCAAGTTATCGGGATGCCTCATCTCCTGGGAGACAAATATCAAGGTCTCCTACTCCTTCAATTAAAGCCCTCGGTTATTTTGATCATGATATTGCAACATCTAAGTTTTGTCTCATCACAAAGTTGTGTCTGCATTTTGTCTTTTATCAATGGGCAACCTATTGGCTTTTGTTATGTTTATGTTTCTAACATTGCTATAGAAAATGTGAATTGTGAAAACGGATGATTAAATCAACTTGCCTCAAGTTGATTAGATTATTGGAGGAGATTTCAAGATGGTTGACCTTTATTCAGATTGTAATCAGTTGAATAGTGGGATGTTGAGAAATAAATAATTTGAAAAATAGATATTTTGTAGAAGTTTTTTAGGGTTGTTGACTCCATTTGTAAAAATGCTTCCAGCTATAATACAAATTGGATCACTTGGTCTAATTGTAGATTGGGAGTTGATACGAAGCTACTTTTATTTGATAAATTTTATATTTCTCCTAACCTACAATTAGCTCAAGATGCTAATGGTTCCTATGTCAAAGTAGATTACTCTAATTTCCAATCACTTTCCTATATTATGCATCTTGGTTGAGGATATTGAGGATGTCTAACGTAACTTGCCCTTCAAAATTAATAATTCACTACTGAAAATTCCCTCTTGTGTTGATGTCTTGGTTGGTGTTTGGAATTATATTCCTAAGCAGGAAGGAGGAGAGTCTTACATGGTTTGGTGGAAAAAGACACTATCATAATGTATTTATTTTTTTACAATCTTTTGGTAGAAGAATGATGTGGCAACAAAAATGTAAGGATAAAACCCTTAAAGGAAAACTTGAATTCAATAGGAAATTGCTGAATTAATATCCAAATAATCTTAATGTTCAAACTACAATAAACTTGGTATGTACAAAGGACAAGGGGCAAAAAATATAGCTAAATTGCATTGGATTAAGGAAGGGAACAAAGGTACTAAGTACATTAAGTATTCAAACTATAAGAATAAAAGAGAGTATGTTGATTTTATTAAGGATAATATGGGGTAGGTGTTCACCAAACAAAATGACATTAAAGCAGCGTTTTACAATTTCTATAAAAATATTTTCAAAGAGGATCCTCATTGGCTTGATGTCAATTGACAATGGAAGACATTATCGAGGATATAATTCCAAGGAAGGTTGATGTTGATTACAATAAATATCTCGATCAAGATATTTCTACAAAAGATTTGGAATGTGTTATGTTTTATATGCTGCCTAATAAAAGTCTTAGAATTGATGGATTTTCTATTGATTTCTATCAAACTATGTGGCAACACATTAAGGATCAATTCTACCTTGTTTATTTGGAAGCTCTTGTGCTAGGTTCTTTGGGATTTGACATTAATAGAGACTTAATTAAGCTTCTTCCTAAAGTAAAAAATGAGGGTTCCTTATCGAGATTGAGTCCTATAAGATTACTTAATGTCTCCTATAAAATCACTGCTAATGTTTCGGCTTCATGAATCAAGCTAGTGGCCAAGAGATTTTTAGAAGAAAACAAATCGGGTTTCTAGGGGTGGTTTCATTCTTGATAATCCTTGTTTGGGAGACTTGTGAGCAGGTGCAACAATCAACACATAATACTTCACCTATAAATCTTGATTTTGATAAGGCTTGTGATAGAACAAGGTGGAGGTTTATTATTTAATGTTATAGTGGTTGAGGTTCAGTCCCAAAATCTGAAAACATGCTATCATGTTATTCCAAGATGCTAATTATTTGTTAGTTAATAATAATTCTCTTCCCAATTCATCCCCTTACAAAAATCTATCAAGATACCATGTCCTTTATCGCCATTCTTATGTGTGCTTGCTATTGATGCACTTGGTAAATCTTCTACAAAATTATAATCAAATGAACCTTTCAGATGCATACATATTCCTAAAAATGTAGTGGTGATTAATTTTTATTTTGTTGATGATAGCTTGTTGTGTATTTAGAATTTGAAATCTAAAAATAAAAATCTAATGGAAGTTTTAGACCTATATTTCTTATTGTTAGGCTCCAAAATAGCTCATCACAAAACAAAATTCCTTACGATCAAATTCCCGATCCATGCCTCCTTGGATTCCCAAAGATTGGAAACAAATTAGACATGAAGATTGTGAGATATTTGGGTATTCCCTTTGGTTTAGGCATCTCTCTTGCTAATATGTAGAATTGGTTCTTAATTAAATTAAAAATAAAATATATAAATGTGGAAACAAATAAGTTCATTTGTTGGGAAATTTCAGGTAGTGAATAGAGTTTTTTGGTGTCTCATGTGTACTATTCCTCTTGTTGGATGCCTTGTGAAAAGGGATACAATTATCTTAACAATATTGTTCGACAATTTTTTGTGGGCTAATTAGAAAGGAAAATTGGGCTTTAAACCCTCATGTTGATTGCATTAGACACAACTTTAAAGTAAGGGTGGGTTGGGGTTGTTGGATCCTAAAACTTAAGAAGGTTATGGATCATAAGAGTTGATATTGGTGATGAGACTTGGAAAACTTTGGTTTGCGATTGTATTTCTCTTATTTCTATGACTAATAAGTGCAAAAGTGTAGGGTGGTTTGATAAGATTTTGATGGCTTCCTTCTTTCCTTTAGGGTACATTTGGCTAAGGGAATATAAAAATGGGAATAGGAATACTTATTCTCAAATAGAAAATGGGGTTACGTATTCCTATTCTTGTTTGATTCACCCAAAAATTGATGTGGAATTCATGGACTCAAAAATTTATGTTTTCTAAAATAAAAATATTGGAATATGAATATGTATTCCTATTTCACCTACTTAGGTGGAATAGCAAATCCTCATTTTTGGACCAAAATTGGAATACGTATTCCAATTTTATTCCTTTTCTAATTTCGATTTGGTGCATCCAAACAGAGAATTCAAAATTTTAAGAATATACCTATGCCTATTCCACTTGTATTCCTATTGCCAAACGGGCCCTTAAGAGCTTCATTTCCATTGAATCCATTTGGAAGGTGTATCAACAAGTTGACAATTTTTTGAAATGGAGAGAATCTCTTCAACATGGGTTCAATATTGTGTGTTCCTCTATTTGGTGAACAAGCTTGTTCAATGTCACGGTCAACCACTATGTCACGGTCAACCACTAGCAATTTTGTTTCTTAAACAAGCTAACAATTAATTTAGAAAAGTTGTACAACCATTGAGTACTATTTGGAATATTAATTCTCTTCATTTGGTGGAGTGGTGAGATACTAAATAATCCCCCTTGGGTTAAATAACGGATTGAAAGATTTTCTCACATTCATAAAATTATTAGTGGATATAGATCTTTACTCCTCTTCAATGTAGCATTTTTAAAAGATTGATAATGGTTTGGAAAACCAATTTTTTTCTCTCTCTATTTGAAGAAAAAATATTTAAATCTTCTTCCAAAATTGAAATTGAATCTAGGGCTTAATGTCAAATGGGGTTAATGTAAGTTTAGGCCTCGTTTGGTTGCTGGCATAGGAATAGAAAATTAGAATAGAAAAATGGAATGGGAATGGAAATGGGGAATGGGAATAGAAAAGGGAAATTCCAATCGTGTTTTGTGCACTTGGAATTCGACTGGGAATATGTTAATCCATTGTTTGGTTGTACAAAAATGGAATAGGAATAAGGTTAAGTTTTGTATTTTAAAAAATATTTCCCCTAATTTTTTTTTAAATTTATTATTTTTTTGGTTAATTCATTTTCATTTTTTTAAACAAATAGATATAATTTTAAAAAATGTTATAAAAAAAATTCAATAAAAAATTCAAAAAAAAAAATTTAAAATCAAAATTCAAAAAAAAAAAAAATGTAATGGAAAATCAGAATGGGAATGGAAATGGCCTATTCCAATAACTGATTTTTTTGACATAGACATATGCTCATTTTAGGGGCAAAATTGGAATATGTCTTCCTATTCCCAATTTCGATTGAGCTTACCAAACAACGAATATAAAACATATTATAATTTCCTTTTCCTATTCCACTCATATTCAAGCAACCAAATGGGGCCTTAAAGAAGAGAAATGGGGGGATTTAAGTCTTCAAATTTGGAGGTCTAGGGCTTAAGCTAATCCTTAAGTCTTGAGCTAGAAAATAATTTATTATAAGTTACCTATTGGGGACACATTAAAATTTCTTAAGATTCTTCACCGAAGTGTCATTTTTGCTAGCATTTTGAAACTATTAAGCATACTTTCTACGCTTTCTCTTGGTCTAAGAAAAAATGGAATGTAATTTTTATTTACTTTCTAGCTATTTTTTTTATCATCTTGCATAGGAAAGAATTTATTTTAGGGATTGGATTGTATAAGAACGTGATTGTTGATTCTATAAGATATACTATTTTGATGAATATTTGAAAAAACATATGTTCAACTACTCTTTCTAATCACATTGTTCATCAGGGAGTGGAAATGCAATATTTTATGATGACATTTTGTTACAATTTGCTTCTTTGTACTAGCGGTGAAAGGAGGTGTCATGCTACAAAAATTTCGAAGAGATTAAATGTCAAATTTTGCAATTGCATGATGGAGATATCAAGGTTTCTAGATAGCATTGTAAGCTCTTAAAATTTCATGTTTAAGCTCAGCCTCAGGTACTCTTGTATAGTTTTGATGTTGAGCTTTTTAGCTCTATGTTTAAGTTCAATATCATGTACTCTTTTAGCCTCTTCTACATGTTTAGTGGTGAGTTTTCAAGTTACATGTATATCTTGTGTCTAGTTGAATCTTGGGCTATCTTTTATTATACTCAACATGGTTTAGTGAAAACAAAATATCTTTCATCCATAAGAATTTGATATTGGTTAGTAGACTTGGTCTATGTAACTTATATATTTGTAAAGAGAAATAAGCTTTTTAGAGTTTAATTATGATCAATCTAATAAGATGGATACAAATAAGTATATCTTAGTTTGAGTTAATAGTAAAAATATAAGCATATATAACTGTGAAGTATTAAATGTAGGAAAATAAGTGTCAAGACAAATAATTAATGTTACCTTTAATCTTAAAGAAGAAGAATTTTGTTGTTGGGTTTCAAAAATAGTATACCACTTTAATTTCTATCCATTACTATTTTTTGTTTGGATCAAATTTGTTCATATAGATTGTATGCACCCTAAAATGGTCGCCTAGACTATGGGCCCCCATTATTCAATTTATCAAATTTCTTGAATCAATAGTTTGCAATATTTTATTAAATCAATTCAAATCAATTTCCTTGATCAAGTTCGATTATTTATTTTTCTAAGGTTGATCATTTTATCCTAAGTCTTATTTAATTAAAAGAAAATCTCCTCTTTTAATTAAATAAAATAAGTCCTCATTTAATTAAAAGAAAACCTCTCTTTTAATTAAATAAAACATCCACATTTAATTAATTAAGAGAAAAACCTCTCTTTTAATTAAATAAAATAAGTCTTTTAATTAAATAATTCATCCACTTTAAATTAATTAAGAGAAAAACACTCTTTTAATTTAATTAAATATCTCCTATTTAATTAAAAGAACTTGCTCCTTTTTAATTAAATGAAAATCCCACTTAAATATCTCTTTTTGATGAAAAAGGAAATAAAATAAATTTTTTAATTTAATTTCTCTACACTTAAATGCACATATTTCTAAGTGGGACTTATCTTTTCACTTTCTTTTCAACCACTCCTCTTTTCTCATTGGTGGATCCTCATTTCACATGGATCATTATTTCTCCACCCTTGATTAAATCTTTTTTCCTCTCAATTTAGATCATCCAATCTTCTTTATAAGGGAGAGCCCTCTCCTCATTTTGGATACCCATGATTATGCTATTATTATGTTGCAAGATTGGAGAGAAAATTTTGAAGGAGTTTTGAATGCTAAAGCTTTTGTGGAGAACTTCTATCTTCTTCTCTCATTCTCTCTTGCACCCATGGCTTTCATCATGGGCTTTTATCATTGCATTTGCATATTAGTTTAGAGTCATATTTGGTTTCATAGATTAGATCTTGCTTTGTTTTGCATTGTTATCATTTAGATTAGCTTGCATCTTCATTTTCATAAATATTTGATGATCATGGAGACTAGCACTCTTGTTTTTCCTCTTTGAATCTCTCATTTCATGGTGTACTTGCATGGGCATGAACTAGGTCAAACTGAGGGTCTCCATTGCAAACCCTTGCATTCCATGAATAGAGAGCTATGAGTCGCCATTCGAGACCTCACTTTTGAGAAATCTTGGATATAATGACTCATAGTAGTGTGCCCACATTTTAGGCATACATTTTTGGTGCCCACCATGGGGCAACCCACCTTTGCTTGCTGGTTTTTATGCAGATCTGTTTGTAGACTCAAAGAAACCCTAGATTTGAAAGATTTGATCATATCTTTCAAACGGCTAGGTATTTTGATCTAAAATATTTTTTGCAAGGTGGTGATATATCTAAAAAGCTTTGGTCCAATTTTTAGATTTTTTTGAAACATTTTCGATTTTTTATGATTTTTCCTTGATTTTTCATAAAAAATCATTTTCTGGAGTAAATCAGCACATTTTATGGAAAAAATTACAGTTTTGAAAAGAAATCTAAATTTTAAACAGAGTTGGTTCTTTGTGTTTTGATTTTAGAGGTCCTATTAGGGGTCAATAATTCGATTTATAAAAACTGGTCTATTTTGATAAAATGACTCCCTAGGGCACAAATTAAATTTTTTTTTCAAAATTCTTGCATTTTTGAAAATCCCTCTGATTTTTTATAGGGGTTACTTTTCTATATTTTGAGTTTTGGATCTGAATTCATATCATGTAGATCCAATCTTTATGACTAGGTCAAAAATCAATTTAAAAAAAAGGCATTTAATGAATTTAGTTTGCATTTCATTTTTACAATGAATCAATGCATGATGTGGGCTTTCATTTGGGTTACTTACTAATTATTATCAGTCTCAAATTTCAAATTTTTAGAGCTAACCCTAGTTTTGCATGAGTTGGACATATATTGTATATCTTGTGTTTGCTTGTTTTGTTTGTGGCTTTGTTCGTTGCGAGCGAGCATTCAAGTGTAAACAAAAGATACAACAAAGAAAAGACATGTTGCAAGGATTACTAGGTATTTTATTTGAACTCTAAAACATTTAGATTTGGAACTAAAATAAACATCTCATGTGTTTGGCTTGAGTGTTTTTACATGCTTTTATAGATTCACACTTCAATTGGGGCTTTAAAATTGAATCTAGATTTTCTTTCACGCATTTGTGTTTCACATAGTAATTAGGCCCTATGAACACTATTTGAGAGATCTTGAGAGACTGAGCTTCATTCGCTTGCTTTACATGCGAAGCTCCTCTTGACGACGGATCCTCTTGTAGGTAGGGAAGGATATTTGTTATTATCTTATTATTTGGATTGGATTTGTCCTCAACGTCTATTAGTCTTCTTTCTTTTGAGATTGGTGGTGTTTGTTGTTGGATTTTTTAAAAAAATTGGTGCGGTAATTTTAAATTAGCGTGTCAAAAAATCTTATTTACTATGTTTGGGTAAAGTGAAGAGGCTAGAGGAGTATGCTCTGTTCCTTTTTGAGCACATCAGAAACTTGGAACCTTTGAATCCAAACCAAGTCCCCATGTGGTACAACTTTGTGAGTCTACCTTGATTAGAGAGGGTTAAACTAGAGTGGACATTTCCTTTATTGGGTCAACCACATTGATGGTACCTCAAGCGGTAATGGCCATTTTTGACGTGGTAGTAGCAATCGCTATTTAAATGTCCTTGTGGGAGAAATCCTCACAGGTGTAGTCTTTTGTTGGGCTGTCAGATCTCCTCAGTATCTCTGATTGATTAAATTCTTGGAATATGTCAAAACCTTGGTGCACCGGGATTGGATTTCGCCCATTCTAGATTGCAAAAGCTGCAAAGTTGAACATGACTAGGAACCATAGTGCTACCAAATTTTCTTTTCTAAGACTATGTGCATGACTGAAAATTATTTTGAGAACATACACGATAGTGATTTTAGGGATTAGATTGATATTACGACACTATTTTGATTCATGTGGAAGGTTGTTTTGTCCCTTGCTCATTGTTTGAAGACATTTGTTTGAAATCTCTTATTGCTATCTTGCATGCTTGGTTCATGATTAAGAATCTATCGATACATCTAGTTGGACATTTAAAATAAACAAAATCTAAGTTCTTGAGTTGAGACTTTATGATCAAATAACTTTGTTATCCCATTATTTCTAGTCTCCCTAGGTTGATTCTATTTGGATTAGGCTACTTTCCCCATTGTTAGAAGCCTTTTTGCACCTTAGGTTATTGTTCTTTGGCCTCTTGAATTAGTAGTCATTGATTTCACAAGAGACCTTGTTTGGAGTTGGTGAATTAGAAACCGTCCTTGTTGAGAAAGATATACACTTGGATCCTTTGATATTACACTTGAAGAATCTTAGTAGTCTCTTGTCCATTCACTTTCATAAAAAATCAATTTTAATTATTTATAATTTGGGTAAATCATCCTCTGGTCCATATGTGTTAGGGCATTCACCCAAAGTTGTGAGCACCTCTGTGGCAGTGTTGGTTTATGCTTATTGCAAATATTCTATCTTATCACATCTCGTTTGGACAAGTTAGTGCTTTTACTATCCTAGTTTGGTACCAATGTTTCTTAGGGTTATCCTATCAACTAGTACCTTTTCTTTCATGTTGATTACTAGTGCTATTACATGTTGCTCAACATTCAAATGATCTCAAATAGTATCAAATTTTTCAAAATGACTCTTGGTCTTCTTTCTTCTTCATCTTCCATGTCTTTCTAATCTCCCATTTCCATTCTTCCTCTTCTTCATGTCTTCTTGATTCTTTTCCTCTTATTATCATATAGTCTACCTTCTTCTATTCATTCTTTCTCTTCTTTCATGCTTGATTCTTCTTCTTCTAGAACCATGGATCTTGGATATCTTTTTAGGGATCCTCATTTGAGCTCAAATGAAATCCACTTCCTTCTTGAATTTGAAAATTGTTGTCGCTCCAATAGATACATGGATGCTAACATTGCGACAAAAATGATTAAAATAATGGATAAATCAGACACCTTTGCTAGGATCATGTGCAAGATCAAATCACAATATCCTTCTTCCAAATATTCCTTATCTTCCAAGTCTCACTATGATTCTTCTAAATATCGTTCAAATTCTTCATCTTCTAAGTCTTATCGCGATTCTTCTAAATATCCTTCACATTCTTCATCTTCTAAGTCTTATCATGATTCTTCTAAATATTGGTCAGATTCTTCATCTTCTAAGTCTTATCATGATTCCTCTAAATATCATTCACATTCTTCATCTTCTAAGTCTTATCATGATTCTTCTAAATATCATTCTCATTCTTCATATTCCAAGTCTTATGATGATTCTTCTAAATATCATTCATGTAGGTCTTCACCTATCTCTTCTTCACGATATCATTCTTCTTCTACTTCTACCAAGAGTCGTATTCCTCTTATTGAGACATATGATAATGAACAACATGAAAAGTTTTGTGATATGCCTATCTATAATGCCTATAGTGACAATGATTATGATGACGATGACTATTATATTCCTACGCATCCTAAAAGTCCTCCTAGTCCTATGCTTGTGCTTAAAGGGGATGAGTCACATATAGATATTGATGGTAATCCATATGACTCAAATATTGAAAACAACATTGATAAATTTTGTGAACAATACCTAAATGATAAATTTGCATTTTTTGAGGAAGAGAAGCATTTTTTTCAGCTGAAATAAAACATCAATGCAACAAGAGTTTCTCTCCTCAAAATCTTCATGTTGAAAATAAAGATTACACTCTTGAGCAAGATCATGTTAATGTTGAACCTTTGTCTCATGATGGTTCTCTTCCATCTTCTACTTCCTCCACTATTCATACATCCCCTAAAGATTCTAAGTCTCTCAAATCTTCTACAAATCCTTCATCCAACAAAGATCCTAATGCTTTTCATGCAGTTCCCTATAGTTATCCTCAAAGTCTACCTCTTAAAGAAACTCAAGCTAACCTTCACTTGGCTACAAATACTTCCAATAATGTTAAACCTAAAGAGCCTAAGCCTTCATGCACTATAATGCCTACTTCAGCTAGTCCTTCACAATCTCCTCCAAAGTCTTCCATACAATTCCAACATGCTTCCTTCTCCTTAGTAGTGGCTTCATGTCAAGAGGTCTCTAAAAATGATAAAGAAAAGAATATAAAGAAAGATCAAAATCAAGAACCCTCAATGTCATCCTATTATTTTCATGATGTCTCTGATACGTTTCATGGTTCTTTTGATCCCTTATGCCCTTTCTCATTCATTCCACCATGTCTTAAGTCTTCTCCTAAGCAAGATCAAGATACTGCTTGCACCACTGAGCTTATTGACAATCAAAATGACCTTAGTACACTTGCTCCTTCCAAAGATGATACTTCCATTAAGGTTATTAAAAATGATGTTGTTACTTCCAATGTTGAGCCTATTGAAAATGAAGAGAACAATTCTATGCTTATGTTATCCAAAGATCCTTGTCAATATCAAAGTCTTCCATCTTCTTGCTCTACCACTCAATGTTCCCTTCCACTTTCTACTCTTCCTAAGTTTCCTCAAGCTTCAAGTACTCCTATCAAAGAAGTTACTCTCATTCAAGATGTTCATGATCCTATTGAAAATACTAATGCTCACTCTAAAGATGCTAATGTCCTTGATTGTCATATAGATGTCGATGAACTTATTGATTACCCTTTTGCATCTTCCACATCCATCCTTGGACCTCCCTCACCGATACTAAATGCTTCACGTCTTCCTTCCATCTTGGGTCCTTATGTCCCTTCACTTTCCCCTCCCAACTCTCCTAATTCATCATCCATCTTGGGTCCTTATGTCCCTTCCTCTCCTATCTTTCCTCAAGATCAATGTAGATGCATATCTTTGAATCCTTTTCATCCACCCACTCACCTAAACCAGTCATATCATCCTTCTTCTTCCACAAGTTCCAGGTCTTTTGGAAGTAACATGAATTTTCAATACAAGAAAAAGAAGCAATTCAAAAATCCATATAAAAAAGAAGATCACCATGTCTCCTCTAATCGACATGGGGGCATAAAGTCAAAAGAGATATCTAAGAAGAAAATTACAAGACAAGTATGGGTTCCAAAATCCATCATTGAAGATACTATCTCTAAATCATCAAAAAGAAATGAAAAGAAGCTTATAGCTATATGGATTCCAAAGTCTCTCTTGAGAAAGTCTAATGTTGAACAACAATTGAAATTGACATTCAAGCTTCCAAAGAATTCCACTTCATCTTCTTTAAAAAGAATTCTTCCATTCCATGCGCCTAAACCACAACCTCTTCTATCCACTCACCATATTCCTTCATGCATGTTTTCTCTATCCTCTCGCCACCCTTCAAGGTGTGTGTTGATGTTGATCTTGCCTTCATTTCCATCTTCCAATTTCACCTGCTTTGCATAAAGCTATATCCTCCATGTTTGTCTTCCATCTTCCTTTCCCTATTAGCATCTTTGAGCATATCATTTCAACTCCTTTGTATGTCATGGTTTAAACTTTCAAGGAGCATTGCCTAAAAAGCTTGACTTCTTCCAAAATACTTCAAAAAATTGAAAATTTTTGAAAAATTCTAAAAAATTGAAAAAAAATTGAGAAAAAAAAAAAATTAAAAATAAAAATAAAAAAATAGAAAATGTGCCTTGGTGAAAACCTGGTAAATAGGCACCTTGGTAGCAAAAGAAAAGAGAAATAAATTCGTCCTATGGTGAAAACCACTCCCTTGTGGCACCTTGGATAAGTACTATGATGAAAACTTAACAATCGGGCATCATGGGTAGTTCTTCTACATCTTTCATTCATTCCATCTTCTCTCTTTGATCTTGACAATGTTGACCTATATACAAACATTTGGCTATCTTGTGAGCTATCTTATGATGATCTTGTTTTCATTCCTTTCATGTTCAGTCTTCATATCTATTTTCCTCCATTCATTATAGTCTTTTGCTATCCTTTACCCCTTTGGTCTTGATCTAATAAAAAAAAGCATAAAATTCAATGTTATGAAGTCTTTTGACATGTCTACTCCTTTGGATTGCATCTTTCCCACTTTTACATTATGCTTTCTTAAATTATCCTATACTGGCCTTTCATTTCTTGTCCAAATGTTCTTTACATGACAATTTTTCCCTAGCTTGGGTACTCTTGAGGAGTCAATCCTTGAAGATCACTTCCAATTGCTTCATACACTCCTTCCTTATCCATCATATTTATCAGCGTGTTGCTCCATCATGTCCTCTACCTTGCTAAACATTGGGACTGCATGATGTGATCATGCTTGAGAGTTTGCTCCTTGTTTTTGTTTGGGGGCATTGTATATTATTTGTACATATTAATTGATCCTGAAAAAATACAAAAAAATGATAATTCCAAAAATCCAAAAAAATGATATATTGTGAAAAATCTAAAAATTGAAAAATGTCCTAAAAAAATGATCATCTTAGTGACAACCTAGCAATAGGCGCTTTGATGTATCTCCAAATATATATATATATATTCCAAAAATACAAAAATTCCAAAGTTCAAAAAAAAAAAAAAAAAAAAAAAAAAGAAGTGCCTTGGTGAAAACCTGGAAACAGGCGCCTTGGTAGTAAAAAATACAAAAAAAATATAAAAAGTCTTGAAAAAAATAAAATAAAAAATCCAAGTGGTGAAAACCTGGAAGTGGGTGCTACTTGAGGCCTTTGCACCCCTATTTCTTAGCGCATGTCCTCAACACTTAGCCTTTCTTCATCATGCCTTGTCCTTGTTGCCTTGGTTTGGAATTGGTCTTTGTCTAGGGGGCATAACTATGCTAGCTTTGGTCTCTTGGATGTGTTAGTCTTTAGGACACCTCGCAAATGGTGTTTTTCAACACTACCCCAACTATATTGTTTGATACAACCATTGACATCGAGTGTCTTTCAACACTTGTTGGTTTGGTCTTACCCAGTATCATCATGTGATCTTCCCTTCCTGCAAGCATTTGATCCTTATCCTCGGAACTCAGTATCAATCAACATACTTAAATTTTAAATGTAACACTTAATGCTTGACTTATGTCATGATTTTTTCTTTGTGTGCTGACTATTATTGATTTGTGTTGAGTGTCCTTGTCTGATAAGTCTCTCTAGGATGCATAGCTAGAGGACTTGGTGCATGGGGCATGTTTTTATTTATTTTCTGTTTGTAGATGTGGTCTTGAAACTCTTGAGTGTCTCTTGTTGTCCCCTTGAAACACTTAGGAGATTTGAGGCATCATTCTTGATTGTTTTTGCACAACCGTTCTTATGGTCATCTTGGCATTTATGCCTTGATGCGAGCATGGTTTTGCTACATTAAATTGGGTAAGCTAACATCGAAGTCATCTTGGCCTTTATATTTTTGATGCTTATGTTATAATCTTTCCACATTCCAATCCGATATAAATTACATTCATATCTTCATAGTCGCACTTGTGACTAGTGATGATTGTGTGATTTTTCGATGTCCGTTAATAATGGCCCAATGATGAAAATAAGTTCTTTTACATTCTCTAATGAATGATGAACACAAAATCCTATGTTACAGTTGCTCTTTTGCGAGTACACCATTGCATTTTCATGTAGCTTGCATTTTTAGGCTTCACTTTAGTTTGCATTTTTAGGCTGCATTATGAGTTTGAGAGGGTTCTCTCTTCATCTTTCTTGTGGACTTTTAATCAACTATGGTCACATTTTGATCTTCATTTCCTTATCTTCTTTCGTGATCTTAATTAAAATTTCTATCTTGAATAGTTGATTGATTTTGGAGCATTCTCTTTCTTATGGAACATTTTCTTATTTTCTTTATGTTTCTTTCCATACCCTCCAAACTTCTATCATCCATTTGCTTTTACCCCACTTTTTTTCTTCTAAATCACCTTTGGGGCATCATATTTTATGCTTGATGATCTCCCTTCATTTTGTGATTCTTATATCTTTCATCTTACATCAAGAACTTTATCTTTTGTTCGATTTGATCAATTTTTTGTTTCTCCTCTATCTCATTTCAATTTCCATCACGAGGGTGCAATAATTATCAAATTCAATCTTTGATTCAATTTTATCCTTGACTTTTGCAAGTCAAAATTTATTTGTATTCTTTGTCCTGATGTGTTCCCGATTCGACCACACATCTGGGTTGTTTTGTGATCCCAAATCGACCTCACACTTCAATTTTTTTCTTTGACTACATGTGTTCCCAAATCGATCACACATTAGTCAAAGGAGGGAAAATGTATGCACCCTAAAATGGTCTCCCAGACTATGGGCCCCCATTATTCAATTTATCAATTTATCAAATTTTCTGAATCAATGGTTGACAATATTTTATTAAATCAATTCAAATCAATTTCCTTGATCAAGTTCGATTATTTATTTTTCTAAGGTTGATCATTTTATCCTAAGTCTTATTTAATTAAAAGAAAATCTCTTCTTTTAATTAAATAAAATAAGTCCCCATTTAATTAAAAGAAAACCTCTTTTTTAATTAAATAATTCATCCACATTTAATTAATTAAGAGAAAAACCCCTCTTTTAATTTAATTAAATATCTTCTATTTAATTAAAAGAACTTGCTCCCTTTTAATTAAATGAAAATCCCACTTAAATATCTCTTTTTGATGGAAAAAAATAAAAAATAAATTCTTTTATTTAATTTCTCTACACTTAAATGCACATATTTCTAAGTGGGACTTATCTTTCCACTTTCTTCTCAACCATTCTTTTTTTCTCATTGGTGAATCCTTATTTCACATGGATCATTATTTCTCCACCCTTGATTAAATCTTTTTTTCTCTCAATCTAGATCATCCAATCTTCTTTATAAGAGAAAACCTTCTCCTCATTTTGGATACCCATGATTATGCTATTGTTATGCTGCAGGATTGGAGAGCAAATTTTGAAGGAGTTTTGAATGCTAAAGCTTTTGTGGAGAACTTTTATCTTCTTGTCTCATTCTCTCTTGCACCCATGGCTTTCATCATGGGCTTTTATCATTGCATTTGCATATTAGTTTAGAGTCATATTTGCTTTCATAGATTAGATCTTGCTTTTTTTTGCATTGTTATCATTTAGATTAGCTTGCCTCTTCATTTTCATAAATATTTGATGATCATGGAGACTAGCACTCTTGTTTTTCCTCTTTGAATCTCTCATTTCATGGTGTACTTGCATGGGCATGAACTAGGTCAAATTGAGGGTCTCCATTGCAAACCCTTGCACTCCATGAATAGAGAGCTATGAGTCGCCATTCGAGACCTCACTTTTGAAAATTTTTGGATATAATGACCCATAGTAGTGTGCCCACATTTTAGGCATACATAGATAACTATTATATCTAAGGACGTGTCTTCTAATACAAATATCTAATTCTTGTATATGTGTAGGTACACATCTTGATTAGATGGGTTTCTTGTTTCCTTTCTTTGGACCAACCCTCAAAGAATGATAGCTTTGTAGTGATAGCTATAATTAATAGATATCAATGGTCTCTCTCTCTCTCTCTCTCTCTCTCTCTCTATAAGATTGCCAAACAAAAATGTTCTCTTATTCATTAATTCTCCCAAATATTTGGACAGGAGAATGTGCATTGACATATACTGAAATCTAGACATTTAAACATGTGTTTGGTCAACTAAAACCAACAAATGAAATGGGTAAGAATTGACCAAATTTAATCTTTAAAATTAAAAAGTTGGGATTAAGATTGGTGAATATGGTATCAATCCCACAACCATGGAAATGATCCAACACAATTGAACAATAAATGACATACGTAGAATGAATATATAATCATGATAGGTGCAATAAATATAATTTGCATGATGAAATGTGTACAAATGGATTGAATATGAAAATATGTACGAGAATGTGTGTAGTTAGTTAAGGGTTGGGGGATGAGACCAAATTTAATCTTTAAAATTAAAAAGTTGGGATTAAGATTGATGAATATGGTATCAATCCCACAACCATGGAAATGATCCAACACAATTGAACAATAAATGACATGCATAGAATGAATATATAATCATGATAGGTGCAATAAATATAATTTGCATGATGAAATGTGTACAAATGGATCGAAAATGTGTACAAATGGATTGAATATGAAAATATGTATGAGAATGTGTGTAGTTAGTTAAGGGTTGGGGGATGAGACTATATTTAATCTTTAAAATTAAAAAGTTGGGATTAAGATTGATGAATATGGTATCAATCCCACAACCATGGAAATGATCCAACACAATTGAACAATAAATGACTTACATAGAATGAATATATAATCATGATAGGTGCAATAAATATAAATTGCATGATGAAATGTGTACAAATGGATTGAATATGAAAATATGTATGAGAATGTGTGTAGTTAGTTAAGGGTTGGGGGATGAGACCAAATTTAATCTTTAAAATTAAAAAGTTGGGATTAAGATTGATGAATATGGTATCAATCCCACAACCATGGAAATGATCCAACACAATTGAACAATAAATGACATACATAGAATGAATATATAATCATGATAGGTGCTATAAATATAATTTGCATGATGAAATGTGTACAAATGGATTGAATATGAAAATATGTATGAGAATGTGTGCAGTTAGTTAAGGGTTTGGGGATGAGTCTAAGTAAGTAAGTCAGTCAGTAAGTGCATGAGTGCATGTGTGCAAATCTATCAATAAATCAAGTGGGTGGATGAGGGGTTTCTGTATAGGCAAAGAAAAGAGCATGTTAAATGACAAAAGTTTGAATACGATGATCTATCAAAAGAATAGGTGCATGTGTGTGTGTGTGCCCATGCAAGGTTGTGTGCTAATAGCTTAAATGAAGATGATGGTTGATATGATGATATCCAAATCATAATAGTGCAAAATCCTTGTCAAAATACCAATATTCAGAAAGAAAGAAAAAACAAATAAGAAAAAAATATGTTACACGCATAATAATTTCAAAAACCAAGTACAATGTTTAATAATAAGATATTTAAACTAGATAATTTGAGTAAATTAACATATGACTTAATAGAAAGAGACAAACATATCAATTATTAGAAATCAAAATAACCAAGTCTCTAGTGAGTGCTTATTGATTGATTTTATGTTCAAACAAACAACTTAGAAACATCTACACTAGTCAAGAAGATCAAGGCTATTAAATTTTATTCAATAATTGAAAACATGGTAGACACAAAAGTGTGTATATATATATATATATATATATATATATAATGATGGTACTTACAAACCAACTTGTCCTTTCAACTTTATTGTGTTCAACATATCCTCTCATGAGACTTTATTTTATCATTACCAAATACAAACTCACTAAAGATGAAAAGAACTAGTATAGCGGCAATGCCTATTAATCACAGTTGCCAATTAAATATTAATACAATACATTAAATAAAGTAATCTTATGAGAACGATTCTAGATACAACTTTGTGTATGTTTTTTTACCATCAATGTTTTGGATCATATTACGTGATCCATTATCATTTGCATCTTCCAATTCTCACATTCTTATTATGATCATGGAATATGATTCCAAACATTTATGGTAAAAAATCATACACACAATTCTATTGAGAAATATTCTAATAAGATTATAATGAATTGTGAAAATCTATTATTGTTAATTAAATTAAATAAAAGCTATTGGATTACCACAATCCACGTAAATGTGTTTTTTTGCGTTTGAGTTTGATTGTGTAAGTTTTTTTGGCATCACGCTTTAGATCATACTACATAATCCATCCTTGGGATGCAAGAGAGTCAAGGAGAACAAGAATCATGTAGTACGATGATGGATCATGTAGTATGACCTGAAACGTTATGCCAAAAAAACTTACACAATCAATCCCAAAAGCACAAAGATACATTTAAATTAAATAGTGAAACAATTCAATCAGATATAGCTTTCCTTGTAGTCAAGTCTCAATTATTTCAAACAATACTTTAAAGAAAAACAAAAAAAATTAACAATTGATAAGCATTACAAAAATTGGGACTACCTAAAATTTAAGAACATTTGAAATTTCCTATATTTGACTCTTGATCAAACATATCATTGAAAGCTTGGCTTTGACTCCATGAATAAAGTATCCAAATTGATCACACACCTCACATTGTGAAAGTCTTTTATGAAGGTTTATCATCGGTTCATGGGCTCCTCATCCCCTCAAGTTTCTAGTGTTTCAAATGTATAGTAATTCCAAATACTCTTTCCCCTCTTTGATCAAATCGAAGCTGCAAACCATGTGCTTCTCTTTGTTGTCCACAGATCGATAAGGCTAACTAGGAAAGACCATTGCATGTATAACTCTCTCCAAGTAACCTTCCAACCCTCCTCTCCTAATATCAATTTGATGTTAATTACGGTTTTAATTATACATGTACAGATTTTATTCTCTAACATCAACCTACAAACTTCAATATGCAAGTTCTTAAGCACCGTATATATAAGGCCAATTCCTCATGTGAAAGCACACTAGAAATTCCTGACCAGTAAATCCACATTAACTTACGTAAGTTTTCGTGCATGATTGGTGTGTAAAATTTATCTCCAATGGTAGACCTGATAATATAGGCTGATCCAGACAAAAGGAAAAAGGTTTGAGTAAAAATCTATCAAAATACTATCTTCGCATCATCTCCAAGCATTGGATTGGCCATGTAAGCTGTTTTCTCAAATTTCGAGCTGGCCTTTCTATTTCCTTCAAGCATTCTTCTTCTTTTGCCTTTGTCTCAGTCTCCACCTGCTCCTCCACCTTGTAATTGCAAAAATGTACAGGCCTCCTGAATAAGACAGTTCAGTGTCTTGAGAGTTCAATTGTATTATACAATAAGGCTTTAACAAACACCCTACTGGTATAGTTGGACCATGTTGGACATGCCATACTATGGATATGATTTAGATCTCTGAACACAGGATAACGATTTTAGAAATGGAAAATAAAGCTGATCCCAACATATCTCTTCTTTTTCTGACATGCATGGGTCAGTGAATTTGATTTGAAAATTACACAGTTGAGTTGAATCCAGATAGCAATATCATAATGGTACAACTTGTTTGTTATAGTGCAATTTTATGTTTACAAATTGCTTCACTTAGGATCACCAATAATCTCCACAAGAACACTGCCCTTGTATGAAGTGATGGAACCGGTTCGCATCTCTCACAATAATTTGTCTTGTAACCATCTTGGAGATAAACTTGGTTGCAGTGTGGCAATCAACACACACACGAAGGTTTTTGACAATTCTAATAGTTGTTCCAGGGGGTGTGTTTAACAATCCAAATGCAATTGCCAACTTCTCACTATGATGCCGAATGAATGATTCCTTTTCCTCTTTATCAACATCATTCAATACATGTCTTATGTCTGGAGAATACCCTGCTGCCTTCATTCCGCAAGATAATTCCTCCAATTTTTCATAGATCTTCTTTGTTTGCGGGTGTGATCTGTCTCCTACACAAAAAGCGTGTACTGCTTTATGGACTTCAATCCAACTACATCCAGGTATCTTTTTAACTCCTTTATCTTTCATCAGTTTCCTGACCTTATGAACCTCATTCCACCTGCCCACTTGTGCATACATATTTGACAGGAGAACATAAGAAGCAGCATTTTTAGGATCCAGCTCAAAAAGGAGAGTAGCAGTAAATAAGCCTAGAGGCATATTCTTTTCTGATCTACAGGCACCAAGCAAGCACATCCACACAATCATAACAGGTTTCATTGGCATTTTGATGATAAATTCTAGAGCTTCCTCAAGATATCCAGCACGGCTGAGTAAGTCAACCATGCAAACATAATGATCAATTGTAGGTGTAATGCAATATGAGTCGCTAATGCCATTGAAGTATTTACAGCCCTCGTCCACTAAACCTGCATGACAACATGAATATAAAACACAAGAGAAACTTATATGATCCGGACATGTTCCAGAGAGCTTCATTAGCTCAAAGAGTTTGATAGCTTCCTTGCAAAGTCCATTTTGTGCATATCCTCCAGTCATTGCATTCCATGATATTACATTTCGTTGGGATATTTTGTCAAAAATTGCACTTGCCTTCTTTACGCTACCGCATTTGGCATACATATCGATTAACGCATTTGCAACGACAACATCTGACAAAAACCCACTTTCAATTATGCTTCGATGAATATCCATACCCTGTTCCAAAGCTCCCATTTTCCCACAAGCTGGGAGAATGCTTACAAAAGTAGTAGAGTTTGGTTTTACAACTGTCAACTGCATTTTCTTAAAAGTTTCCAATGCCTTCTCAACAAATCCATTCTGTGCATATCCTGCAATCATCAGAGTCCATGAAACCACATTTCGTTGAGGCATTTCTTTGAAAAGTTGTAAAGCTTGGTCAAGAATACCATTTTTAACATATCCTGAAGTCATTGCATTCCATGAGACCATATCTCGTGTAGGCATTTTATTGAACACTTGGCGTGCCTTCTGTACGTTTCGACATTTTGCATACATGTCTATGAGTGCATTTGATTCTATAGTATCTGGCATAAATCCGCGTTCAATTATGCTTCGATGGGTTTCCATTCCATATTCTAAGGCGCCCATTTTGGCACAGGCTGTGAGGACGCTTGCAAAGGTTGTAGAGTTCGGTTCTACACCTGCCAATTGCATTTGCCTAAAAGTTTGCAAGGCCTCTCTAACAAACCCGTTCTGTTCACATCCTGCGATTATCGTTGTCCATGAGATCACATTTTTTGTAGGCATTTCGTTGAAAATCTCTAAAGCCTTATCAAGACTACCGCTTTGTATGTATCCTGCAGTCAATATATTCCATGAAACCACGCCTGGTTGAGGCAAATGATTAAAAAGTTCGCATGCCTTCTGAATCCATCCACATTTTGCATACATGTCAATGAGGGCATTCGTAACTTCTACATCCAACCTAAATCCTCCTTCGACTATGCTTTGGTGGATATACAAACCCTGTTCCAGAGCACCCATTTTGGCGCAGGCAGGGAGGATGCTCACAAAGGTTGTAGAGTTTGGCATTACGCCTGCCAACTGCATTGCTTTAAAACTTTCTAATGCCTCTTCCACAAACCCATTTTGTGCATAGGCAGCAATCATAGCAGTCCATGAAACCACATTTCTTTGAGGCATGTCTTCGAAAAGTCTCAAACCCTCGACGAGAAAACCATTCTGTGCATACCCTGCAATCATGGTATTCCATGAGATTTCATTTCTTTGAGGCATTTTGTCAAACACTTGACGCGCCTTGTATATGCTTCCACATTTTGCATACATGTCTAACAGGGCACTTCCAACTACAACATCTGTTAAGAGACCATATTCCATCATGCTTTGATGGATTTCCATGCCCTGTTCCAAAGCTCTAGTTTTTGCACAGGCTTGGAGAATGCTAGGAAAAGTGAACTGATTGGGTTGCACACCTGTTCGTTGCATTGCCTGAAACAGTGTTAATGCCTCTTCTGGATGCCCATCTCTTCGGTAAGTTGCAAGCATTGCATTCCATGAGAAGCAATCTCGTTCTTTCATGTTGGCGAAAACTTGACGAGCATCCACCAAACTCCCGCATTTGACATACATGTCGATAAGCTTGTTTTCGATAAATGCATGTGCAGAAAATGCAAATCCCCTGTAAGTGATGAAAAAATGGATTTGTTTCCCATGTGAAACAGACTTCTTGCCAATGCATGTCTGCAATATTTGACGATACACACAAGAGACCTCTCGAGGGTTATGTGTTCTTAACAGAATTTGCTGTAAGCGGTAGAATGGAAACATTTAATCATTTCTGTCGAATAAACGATATTTTTGTTGTTGTTTATAAAAATTCACCCATCTTTAGTACCTCAGAAGTACAATTCTATTTACTGAACCTTATATTGAAGATATGGAACTCGTTCTTCAATTGAAATTTATCAAACATTGTGGCCATCAGAATCTGCTGACCTTTCTTAACGTCTACGTTGTGTTCTTCTTTGAATATTCGATCCTGACTTTAACAAAATGTGGGTGGTTTGGGATTTAACAAAGTAGTTTTATTGCTTTCCTTTAATCCAACTTTTATTTTGAGTCTAAGGATTTTACAGGCTGTTTATATAGACTAAAGTTTTAATATTAGAACTTATTTAAAAAATTTAAATAATAACATTTATCTGCAATGGTATTGGCTGCTAGCTAAAAAGGCAATGAAAAAAATCATATTTTAAAACTTAAATTCAATGAAAATTAGAATGTGACATCTTCGACAAGTTATTTAGTTCATTAGTGGTAGGTTCATTAAATGAAATTAAATTCTTACGATTTTGCTAGATTTCTCCAGCTCATGCATTTATGATCATTAAAAACTTTGTTTCGCTATGTCCAATATTCATGTGCATTTGTCCATTTTGCATATGAATTCTCAGGGGTTCTAATACTTTCTGCCATATTTCTTCGTGTTTGTGCCGTTTTGGATTGGGGGCTATTAGCACGTTGATACTGTTTTAGATTTTCCTTCATGTTTTGTAGGTTGAGTAAAGCTTTCATGGATTCATTTCATTTGCATTCATAGGTTTTTTTGGGTAGTGGCTGATTTTATTTGTGGTAGAACTTGAAATCCATTTTTTGAAGGCCCTCTTTCCACTCAAGTTAGCATTCATCAAGGGATGACTTATACCAGTGGTTAGGTATAAGTGTGAAACTGAAGGTAAGGCGGTTCAACCATGCATACAATAGCTTACTAACTGCCACTTCTTATACAACATACATGTGTCAATTGTTTTTGATGATTTCATAGAATTTTTGGACTGTCTTTAGAGGCACAATAGTGACTAGATGAAGTTGGGTTTTTTTCTAATCAAACTTATCTTTGGTTGAAGGATTATTAAAAAAATGTCAGGATAGGCTTGCTTTAATTAAGAAGTTCTACAAATGGTTGAAGCCAACAAGCAGGTTGATCATCATTGATTACAACAAAACATGTGGAACAACTTCTACAAAATTTCAGGAGTATATTAAATAACGTGCCTATGATTTGCATGATGTCGAAGCATATGGCCATGTATGATATATAAGATCTTTGTCAAGTCATTTTGAAAACCTTTGGAGATTCCCATTGAGTGTTGAATGAGCATAACCTCTTTAATCTCCCTTTTAGAGGGTGAAACTTTTGGCTCAACCTGACTAATTAGGCTTATATTTTAGTGAGTCCCTTACAAAATGTAGTCTGCTAGATTCTATTATATGCTTTTTACCATGAACTTGGATTTTAATTTAAGGGAAAAAAAAGTTCAGATATTTTCATTTATTGAATAAATGATTGGATCTGCAGTTCATTGATGTGTTGCAAAAGAGCTTCGTTCAATTAAGAAAGAGAGGATTCTTTTGTCCATGATTTCTCAAAGGTAGGGTCGCCTATCTTTCTTCTCAATTCACATGAATAGTATTTTATTTTTCCCTGATGATAGGAAGAAAATTGTAAAGTATTATAGTCTTATAAATATGAAGGATTCGAGACTAGTTTGAATCTTATGGTTTTGACAGAGGATTTGTAGTAAGACTATGTCTCTATTGTTGATGGATGGAAAGCAAAATTGATGAGGACCTCATGTAGAGAACAAATTTGGGGGCTTTTCTTCGTCAAGAAGCTCAAATCTCTCTTCATATTTGTATATCTTACCACAAAAAGTACTACTATGTTTTTTGAGATTTTGAAGTGTCCCATTTTTACAGTGATTACAATATCTAATTATTATTAGTTGTCTTCAGTCAAATTATATATAACACCAAATACGACAAACTAACAAATAGGTTATGTCATAGAGATTTAATAATAATAAGCACCTCAATTTACATGACAAAATTTATTTTAATTCCATATATTCTTCTAATTTTCTATGAAATTAATAGATAATCTAAATCTCAAATTATAATATATGTAATGCTCATATTTAATTTAGAAATATAACAAAATAATTGGATTAGAAATCAATCTTAAAATTTGGTTGTCTTTCCTTATTTTTATAAAGTTTGATTTAGATTATTCAAGCTTGATGACACTCTTGTTTACTGTACTCTAGATATTGTTCAAATTTCAAATTTTATTCTTTTCTCAACTCAAAAGAAAACATGAATCTTGTGACTTGGTTTATAACTTTGTTATAATACCATTAACATTTCAAGCCTCTATGAGTTTGTAGGACCCTAAATTTTTGTTTAGAGTTCACTCACAAAACTAATTTTTGGTAGGGCCCACATAAATGTTAATATTAATCCTACAGTCACTCTCCTAGCCCCAATTGGGCCCACAAAAATGTTGATATTAATCCCACTATCACTCTCCTAGCCCCAGTTAAAGCTTCTATTATTCTAGAAGATAAAGAAACCTAAATTTGATTTCAAATTTGAAAGCTCTAATAAAAAAAAAAGTACCATATCTCAATTAAACAGATAGTACACAGAAACATGGTTAATTCAGAGTGTGGGCTTTCTCACTTACACACAAATTTCAGTCTCTTTTTTTTATAAAGAAATATATACATGATTTTATAAATTATTAAATAAACATAAGAAATGGTTACATGTTCAACCAAACTTAGCTTTAAGCCTATGTGACCACAATTCAATTCTTATTTGAATATATTGCAACAATAGATCAAACATTTATTGGAATCGCTGCAACTAATGATCAAGGTTCCACAAAGATTTTTTAACTGGACTGGAATTTGATAGTGGACTGGGAAGGGAAAATCCTTATATTTCACTATCTTGTTGTTGCATTCAACAGGGAGCATTTAGGCCTCAATCTTGCTCTAACTTGACTATTACTTTTACTGGTCTTGCCTAAAGATTTTGCACTTAAATACGAACCTCTAGACAATTTCCTTTTCCTTTATTGAAAGAAATGTACAATTTTCACACTAACCAAAAGTGGCAATATTCATCTGCCTAGATTTCAATAGGCAATTCTAACAAGAGGTTGAATTGTTGATCCCACAGTCAAGGCATCTAACTAAGTAGACCCGTACGAATTTCAACAACTTTGTTCATTCATCCCAATTTGAAACAATTTTTTATCTCTACCCAGTCTACCAATCTAGATTATTAATTTTTGAAAGAAAGTGAAAAAATGGTACATTGCATAAGGCAAGAATGGACAAGCATTATTAACCATTACAACATTGTTTATAATGATCCATAAAATTAGGCATTCAATTTTAGCTTCTAATATTTGAAAGTTGAATGTGTTCTATGTCACTAATCAATTAAGTATTATCCTTCCATTGTTTGACCTATTTAAAGACCTTTATCTCAACCACACCATCAAAGGTAGGAACTCTGGCGCTTGCGCCCCTTCTTGCACTTGTTCTAGTTCTAGGCTATTACTAATTCACTTTGGCACTTTTAGTGAATTAGTTTATAATCTATTCAATGATTTTTAAAAAGCAGGGGGATAATTAAAAATATATAGATAACTGTGAGATGGATTAATAGAGAGATGAGGAGGTATGGAGATATAGAGAGGAGGAGGGAGGTAGAAATAATTAGATAGATAGAGAGATCTCATATATAGATAAGTACATATATACAAATAAATATGAAGATTGAGAGATAAAAACACGGGAGATGGATGAAGGGAGGGAGAAATAGATAGAGACAAAAAATTATGTGAAGAGAAAGATAAAGATAAATGACCACTAAAATGGGGAGATATATTAGGGATAGAAAGAGATGAAGAGATAACAAAATAGATATACATATATAGGGAGATATAGTGCAAGAAAAATAAATATGTAGAGATTTAAAGGTCTATGAAAGGGGGTGATGGGAAGAGATGGATGGATGGATAGAGAGGGAAATTTGTTTAGATATAGAGAGGAGAGAGGAAGATATAGAAAGAGATCAACATATAGAAATAAGATGGGAGAAAAGATGATACATAGTCAAAGATAAATAGAGATATAGAGATAGAAATAGATCTAGAGGGATATTGAGGGATACATAAAGAGGGAAAGATAGAGAGGATACAATAGAAAGAGATATAAATGCTGAGATTGATTAGTAAAGAGATGAGAATATCTAGAGAGGGTGAGAGGGAGGAACCAACAAAGGGAGAAATATGCTAACCTTCCATACATCTACAACATACACATTGCACACTAAGGTGTGATTGCTAGAATAATTTATTATTATAACTATTTCTTCAACGATGATTAGTTCATTTAATTTGTTCTTATATAACCCTTTTTTGCGGAGGCCTCTCCATATTCATTTATTTTCGGCTATATTTTAGGCTAGTTATTATGTTTTATTAGTATTTAATATTTTAAATTTTTATAAATATGTTGTTAATTACTTTTTATCTATTACTATATAGTTAACTACAAATCCAATGCTATTTTTTTTTTAATATGATAATAATTTTTATAAAATATATATTTATAATTTTAGTGCAATTTTAATGTTTGAAAATATTTACACTTTCAATGTTCTTTTCACGTTATCAAAATATTTATGAATTAAATTAAACCTATTCCATAGTAGATCTACAAATTTTACCCAAAAAATTATTTTTAGGTATCTAAGTTTCACTTAAGTACTTAATCAATCAAATTCTAAAATTTATATAAAAGACATATTGAAACAATAGTACAATATTTTTATCCATTGTACTAAGCTCTTATATTTCTATTATAATTATATAAAATATTACAAACCAATATCTCAATAATGACTATCTTACAACTTGATCAGCTAACATATATAAATGTTGCATGTTTAATTACATTTTTAATCATAACATACTATATTAAAATTTACATCTTATCTTTTTTTTTAACTAGTGTTATTTTTAATTTACATTTTATCTACTTATTTTTCACTATAATGTTACTTTTAATTTACATCTTACCTGCTTATTTTTCACTATGATGTTAGTTATAATATAAATTGATTTGAATGGCCAATTCAATTACAACAAATTACAATGGCAAGTACATGTCACTATGTGACACTTGTTTTACCTACCAACTTTTGTTCAACAATTTTAGCTGCAATTTTGGGGGGAGCTCATGGTCCTATGATTATTTCTTAATAGACATTCAATCTAGAATGTTTAAATATAAAAATAGGAAATAATAAGAAAGAGATCCATGTATTATTTTTCTTCTATACTCCCTTCCCTGACTTTAATTTAAAATTTTAAGCAGATGATGTGCTACAAAAATAAGAATAGATTCTAAATTATCATTTTCCTCATGATTAAAAAATGACACAAGAATATTACAAACTAGGGTTGTCATTGCACCAAAATATCTACATGTCAATGTATGATACTATCACTAAACTTATAGAACCATAGAAGGCAATTAATCCATGCCACAAATCCAAAAGAGGAATGTTGGTGATTAGTCCAACAATCCTCCCTTAATGTTACCCAAGAAGGTTTGAACTTGTGACTATGTAATGCCTACCCTTAGTTTACTTTTCAGATTATATTGTTGAATTCTTTTAGGCCAGTTTGATGGCTATGTTTTACCAAATTTGATTAAATGTTCTTTCATACTCAATTGATTTATTTAATGAGTTACTTAGTTATTTCATGTGTTCATGATGATACATGTATGTTCATATAGTGATACAATTATTTCATTATTTTAGTTAGATGAATGATTTATATGCAGTTCTATGGTTACTTACCCTATACTTGCATGTGTATGGTGTACGTGTATGTTTTATTTTATGATTGATGTTTTTGATGTGGTTGAGGGAGGGAGTCATAGTCACCTACTAGTTGGGATCTACACGATGCACCACTCCCTGTCATTGTCTATTTAGTTTAGATTATATGTGCATGTACATGCACAGATTTTATGCAAATTGCGTATCGGGCATCAACTTTCCTGAATTGCTAGGATGAGCATGCCCTATCGCAATATCTTAATGGTATAAGTGGAGAGATTATTCTTGAGTCCAAATCCTAACCTTAAGCCAATTGTCCTAGAAAGTAGGACAAGTGTATGAGTTGTTTACCTTTCAAATTCGTCAAGTGACGTGAATTCATGATTTTGATCTTGGAGTTTGATTATGTTCTTTGTCTTCAATTGAGTTGTATTTAGTTTTGTGGGTCTGGTGTGATTTTCATTTGTAATTAAATCATATTAAAAGATAATTTAATGATTTAATTTAATGAAAATTTTATTAAAAAAATTAATTTTTAAATTAAATTTAATTAATTAAGAAATTAATTAAATAGAAGAATTAAATTTAAAGAATTATTTAAAGTTCTAATTTTGGCATAATCATATTTATTTAATTTAATAATATATATATTTAGGAGTTTCATTTTTATAATAAACTCTAAATATTAATATTATTTAAGTTAATAAATATTTTATTAAAAATGCCTCATGATTTAATAAAAGAGAAAAAACATTAATTTAATAAAGTTTATTTTAATTAAATTGCATAAAGTTTGTGCATGAAATTAAAATATAATAAAGTGACTAAGGAAAAGGGGTTTCACGTGATTGCACAATCGAAGACCTAATTTGAGGAAAATCTCTTTATTAGGAAATAAGAGCCCATTTCTCCACACACGGGTTTGTCAGGAAGAGGGTTTTCAAAAGGAAAGGAAAATTCTTGTGTTTTGTGCATTCGTTGTTTAGCATCAGACCCAAATAGGATCTCGTGAGTTTTGTATAGTAGTTCATTTAGTGAAATTATATGTCTTCTCTGTGTCTGATTAAAATGGTTTTCAGAATTCAATTGGGTTGAAACCCTTGTTTGTGAGTTTACAGTTCTTCGTTTGAGAAACATCTGGAATTGGATTGAAAATTTGAAACCCTCGTCTTGTAAAGTTTAAAGATCTATGTTTTTAATTGATTTCAAATTGAGTAGGTTTGGAAAAGAAATTGATATTTAAAATGCAAAATTCAGTTTAGTTATTTGGTTTTCCCTATCAGATCTATTTTGTGATTTTATAGGAAAAAAATAAAAAACAAAATATGTTAATAAAAATTACCACAGTAATGGAATAGAAATGGCCTAGGAGCGAGAGCGGGAGTGCTTTGAATGATGGAAGCAAAGACTACTTGCAAATGGCAGGGAAAATCATGGATGGAAAGCAAATGCTCGATTAGGTTTTCATCAACATGCAAGCTAGTCTTATGGGCAGCGAATCAACAATAGATGGCCTCTGAATAGATATAATAAAACAAGTTTTTAGAGACCGATGCCCTACCCCCAAAGAAATGACCATTTCAATCCACCACAAAGGAGACAAAATAGGGGGAATGAGAGGAAATGGGGAAACCGGGTGCATGGACAAAAGCTTATCTATAGGAAGTTTGATAGATTTGACTATACAAAGATTGCACACAAGTTCTACAGACCCAAACAACGACAACAAGCTCTGGCAAAGGTGAAAGAGGCAGTCAAAGACCCTTCCCAAAACTTAGAAGAGCATATCACCTATGAGGTAATGTCTACTATTCACATAGATAATGCAAAATGGCAAGAAACTATATGTGAATTAAAGGAAAAAGCTTTCTTTTTCAAATGGCTAGGCCCATGGCATTCTGTAAGAACAATAAGGTTAGGATGTAAAGCTTTATGGGGAAAGGAATGTAGGTTGAAAACCCTAACAAATGACTTTTACATGGGGTTAGCACCGAGAAAAATAGACAAATGGGATATCTTAAACAATGGCCCTTACCTTTTAGAAGGTAGAGGTATATTAATGAAGGATTGGAAGCCAAATTTTGACCCAAGAAAATAAAAGCTACACATGTTTCCTATATGGATTAATCTTTACAACTTACTAGCAAAATATTGGGGGGAAGAGGTTCTAGCACAGATTGGGAACACGATTGGCACTTTTGTTAGAACAAAGGAAGTTTTGAACATTAAAGATTCTTCCTCTCACTCAAGGATTCTAATCAATATGAAGGAAGGAAACCCTTACCCAAACTTCATCACTCTAAGCACGAAAAATGGAGTATGGAAATAGCCTATTGAGATATGGGAAGGGGAAGAAAATCCAATCTCGGAAGAGGCATTACAGAGTAGCAGATTTATGAAAGGGAAAGGGCTAGAGGCTGACAAACTTTTAGAGGAATTGGAATTGAGGGAATGCCAGTTGGAGAAAGAAAAAAGCTTAAATAATCATATTCATTTAAAAGATCTCAGCGAGAATTAGGAGATTTCAACTTCAATGAAGTCAGCTACGGTGGAGAATTTTTTTTTGGAAAAAGATGCGAGGGAGCATGAGGATAAATAGATCTCAACTCAACTGGTGATAGAAACCCCTATGGAACAATGGCAAGAAAATAGGGGAAAGGACTTCCAAATGGGCAATCTGGAGAAGGAAACAGAGATGCATGAAAAGGTAAATGATACTCCCTATCATATATTGATGTCAGATAAGAATAGAGAAATTATCCAACCTGAAAATCTAGACCCCAAAGAATTTTAAGGAAATTTTATGGAAACATCCTTGAAAATGCAAGATCAAAGTGGGAGAACTATACTAGGAGAGGAAAATGAAGTCTTTAAGGATATAGAAGTACTCCCAAGCCAAAACCTATGTGAATCTTTTGAAGAAACAATGGATAGTAGTAGCACAAAGGAAGGAGGATAATCATCTTAGGAGGCTCTAGAAGAGGAAGATAACCTAAATGACTTAGGTCTATTCGAATATCTAGGCATTCAGGATGAAAGATCCATAGAGAAAATAAGCTCTAAAAAGAAGAAACCAAATGTAGGGAGCAAGAAGAAAAGAGGCCCCAAATCTATCAAATTAAAACTAGAATTGGCAGGCAATGCAACAAGCCAATCAAAAATATTGAGATCGGGGAAAGGTTTAGCCTTTTCTTAGGAGCCATTAAAACACTATAGTGGAATGTCAGGGGTTGCAATGCCCTTGACAAAATTCGATTGATCAAAATGTGTCTTGATCAAGCAAAGCCTGATTTGATGCTTCTACAAGAAACAAAGATTAAGGAGGAGGATTTTACCAATTTCAAAAGCAAATTTAGAAGATGGGAATGTTTGTTGACAGGGGCTCAGGGAGCCTCAGGAGGTATGGCTATTTTATGGAGATCAAATACTTTAGAAATGACTGAAACCCATCTAGACACTAACTGGCAATGGATCAAAGTATATGTAAAACAATTACACTGTTCTTTCTCGGTGATAAATGTATATGGTCCAAACAATAATGCTCAAAAAAGGATTTTATGGAAAACCATATCTACAAAAGTGCAAGATTTAGATAATGATGTGGCAATTATAGGTGGGGATTTTAATGCAATTTTGAACCTAGAAGACAAAAAGGGTCGGAACGGCTGGAGTTCAAAAAGCCAAAAAGATTTTAGTAATTTTGTTAATGATAGTGGATTAGTGGAAATCCATTTCAAAAAAGGGGATTTCACATGGACAAATAGAAGAGAAGGTTTTGTGCACATAGTAGAAAAGTTGGACAGATTTCTTGTGGTAGGCAATTAGGTAGAGACAAATTGGTCATGCTCTGCTGAAATTCTCTCTTATCAAGGTTCCGATCGCTTCCCTATTTTCTTGAGGATTCAAGAAAAAAAAAAAACTCTAGATAGGTGTCCTTTTAAATTTGAGGCCATGTGGATGAAAATTGAAGGCTTTGCAAACCTGATTGCAGAATGGTGGAATAACGCTCCAACAAGGAACGTTAACAAAGCCTTCATTTTCTTCAAAAAATTACAATTCCTCAAGGAATAGTTGAAGATTTGGAATAGAGAACATTTTGGCAACATTTTTTATTAAAAAAAAGGAACTAGAGGAGAAATTAAAATTTTTAAGCCTTAACGTCATTGAAAATTGTATGTTTGAGGAGGACTTTAAGGAGGAGAAAATTCTCAGAAAGGAATTAGAAGCATGTCTAAATAAAGAAGAAACTTATTGGAGGCAGAAATCAAGAGAAGTATGGTTAAAGGAGGGGGGCAGGAATACTCATTTTTTCATAATTTAGTAAAAATTAGAAGGGCGACTAATAAAATCTATGAGATTCAATATTTTGAAGGGGTTCTCATCCAAGATAAAGAGGAAATCAATTTAGAAGCAATTAATTTTTTCTCTCATAGGGGACAACAGATTGCAAAGAATCAAAATGATGTGGATGAAGTGTTGAATGTTATCTCGACACTGATAATAGCATCTCAAAACAAAGCACTAATGGATCTCATCAAAGAGAGTGAAGTTACTGAAGCTTTAAAAGGTTTAGGAGGGGATAAAGCCCCGGGCCCAAATGGTTTCCTACAATGTTTCAGTAATTGAGTTTTATCTTTCAAAAGGATTTGTGGGAAGTAGTTGAGGAATCTAGACAAGTAGGATTCATCCTTAAATATTTCAACAACACCTTTATAGCTTTAGTGCCAAAAAAAGAAACACAAATAACCTTTGAAGATTTTAGGCCAATTTCTTTATGCAATACAATTTACAAGATTATTTCGAAGGTTATGGCAAACAGACTCAAACAAGTTCTAAGCTCAATCATTTCGATAGAATAGAGTGGCTTCTTACCAAGAAGATCCATATTTGAGGGGATGGTGGTAGCACATGAGGCAGTCCACACTATTCAAACTTCAAAAACACAAAACATGATGGTTAAATTAGATATAAAATGGGCTTATGATGAGGTTGACAAAGGTTTCTTATTTACACCACATTTCTCAGCACTAATAAATGGAAGCCTTCAAGGCTTTTTTGAACAAGAAAAAGGCATTAGAAAAGGGGACCCCCTATCCCCCTATCTCTTTATCATAATGGCGAAGGTGTTAGGAAGGCTAATACATAGGCAATGGGAGCAAGGATTGTGGAGAGGAATCAAAATTACAGAGATAGTTGAAGCCCTTACTCACAATTTGTAGATGATACTTTTTTAGCAGGAGCAACAAGTATAGAGGAAGCAAAGGCTATGAAGCATACTCTAGAACTCTATGGAAGAATTTCATAGCAGTTAATAAATTAGAATAAATTAGTGATCTTTTTCTTCAACACCCCACAAAATGTCAAATTGAGAATATGCCAGATTATGGATATGAAAATAGGGCTAATGCCAAATAAGTATTTAGGGATACCCTTTTTTTTAGGCAGAAACAAAGCGGAGCTATGGGATAAATTGATAGAAAAATGTTAGAAAAAGATGGAAGGTTGGAGAGGAAAATGGTTATCTTTGGTAGGCTGAATCCTTATGCTCCAAATAGTAATCTCAGCCATGCTTGTTTTTGCAATGATGTGTCTAGATATACCTAAAAATATTGTCTGCATTCTAGAATAGAAGATGATAAATTTTTTTTGGAATGGGTCTAATGAAGGTGACAAAATCCCCCTACTAGCATGGGAAAAGATATGTCGACCCAAGGAAGAAGGGGAAGTTGGAATAAGGAATTGGCAACTTATAAATAAAGCACTGGGAGCCAAATTAATATGGGTAATGTATGAGAATCCATAGCTCTATTGGGTGAGAATTTTGAAAGGTAAATATTTAGACTCAGATGAAGTTCAAAGGATCTTAATGATTTGAGACCCACCAAAAGGTTCAACCATATGGAACTTCATGCTCTCTTGCAGACATATTATAGTGAAGCACATCTCTTGGAGTATTAGGGATGGGAAGGAAGCTAAATTCTGGGAGGACTCTTGGAATGGACATAAAATTTTGGAGGAGGATGATGGTAACTTGGAATTAAAAACATACTCCAAAGAAAAGTGGGGAAATTTAGTGGCTAACTATATGGTAGAAAAGGATGGTTTAATAGGGAAAGAATGGTGTTGGAAATATGTTTCAAGAGAGGAGCTGACAGATGTACAGAAGCAGCAAATGCAGAGCATATTCAAAGAAAGAAATATGTTGGTGAGTCTCAAGAAGGATAAAATAATTTGGTGTGGCTCCTTATCAAGTAATTACTCAGTTAAATTAGGATATAATATTTTGGCTGAAACAAATAGGGAGGTATTCACTTCAAAAGATCTCTGCTAGAATAAGGACATTTTACCCAAGGCAAGGGGCTTTTGCATGGTTAGCTTATAATGGAAGAATTTTAATGACAGAAAGACTGAGGAAAATGGGCATAATAGGTCCATCAAGATGCCCTTTGTGTGAGAAGCATGAGGAAATAGTAGATCACCTTTTAATTCAATGTTAGTATGCAAGGAAATGTTGGGATTTGGTTCAATTCAAATTAAGGTGGCAAGGCCCAAGAGCCCAAAGTGTCAAGGAAGTTTTTGATGGATGGCCAAGAGAGAAAAGAAAATCAACCCTCTCAAGCATATGGTTAGTTACCCCATTTTTGATTATTTGGGAACTATGGAAGGAATGTAATAGAAGGATTTTTAAAGGAGAAACGGAAAATTTGAGAAGATGTTTAAATAGAATTATAAATGCAATAGAGGAGACAGTAAGTTTCTTGGCCACAAAAATAAAAGCAATGCAGATTCCTTACACAAAAGATGATAGTGTGTTACTATCTTCATGGCCACGAATAAGGTTCAAATTTCCCTCTAGGGCATTGGTAACCAAAAATAAAAAGATTAGGCCATAAAAGATAGAGTGGAAAGCTCCACGGGAAGGATGGGTAAGGGAAAATTTTAATGGAGCTGCAAGTGGTAATCCAGGGATCTCAGGGATTGGGGTCGTGTTGAGGGATAGTGAAGGATGTATTTCTTTGAAAGAAGAAAAAAAACTACCCACATGCACTAATAATATAGCAGAATGTCAAGCAACATTGCTAGCAATAAGGTTGGCAAGAAAGGAGGGGATCAAGAAGTTGCACTTAGAAGGTGACTCTCTTATAGTAGTGCAGGCAATATAAAAAATGCAAATCAGTGCTTGGCATCTTCAAATATAATTAATTTAATTGTGGAAGAATTAATTAAATTTAAAGATTTTAAAATCATGCACATCAAATAGGAAGGAAACACGGAAGCAGACACTTTGTTAAAATGGGCACTGTCATTAAATGATGAAACAGTTAGAGTCAAGCATTGAAATTGTGAAAAAGATATAAATTATAGTTCAAATGATGAAGGAATGTAAGAAACTCTAAAACAACCTATGAAAGGACGGGGAAGTCAGAAAGGAGGATTTAGTAAGATTTCTTAAAGATTATAAATCTTTGTGAAGCGTGTGTGTTAATTAAAATGTGCGGCAATAGGACTAATTAAAAAAGGGGAATATCTTGGCTATGCCAATGCAATAGAAATTACATCAGCAAAAGCGTGTAAAGGTCTTTAAAAAAAGGAGGAGAGTAGCTCTTCAAAGCAAAAGTTTGAATTAAGAAAGTAATTTTGTGCAGGTTTCATGGAGCTGACCTTCACTTTCAAAATGATGAAGCAATAGAAGGCTTTGTTCGGGCGTGTGGCAAATCATCATCTAAGGAAAATAATGAAATGCCCCTCTAATACAGTGATTCAAGCAATGCAAGAGACTTTGGGCCCTCTCTTTCATGAAGCTGACCACCGTTGGAAGGTTCAGGTGGATATAGCAATAATGGTAATGGCATGGGGTCTGCATATTGGAGAACATGAACAAATTGTGGCATGGGTTATGAGGGCACTCTTTGAAGAGGCCTTAATTCTGAATTTGGAGGCATTACTGGAATGTGCACATCTTGGATGGGCCTTTGACTTTAGTGAAGGCTACAAAGATGAGGAAGAAGGGATAGAAAAAGGGGTTTTTCCCTTTGTAATTGGCCATGCAGGAAAATTGACAGAGAAACCTACACAAATGAGCGACACCATGCATGGAATAGTCTTAAGTCTGAAATCTTGTCCTACCATGACCAAAAGAAGGGGGCCACTTTCTCAATGGATTTCCCAAAGAGAAAGAGGTCGGCAAGAAATTTTTGTAGAGTTTAAAGTGAATGAGGGTAGTGATGAATTTTGATGCAGCCAATGAAAATCCCTTTTTGAAGGCTAATGGAGTGGGATGGTAGTTTTTTTTATGGTAGGGAATGCATGAAGATAGAAGAACAATGTCATTTTTTGTTTGAGCAAGAAAGCCATTTTTTTTACAAGTAGGAAGATCTGCAAGAATGGGAGGCAGCACAAAGAAGGATGTTTGGCTTTGCAAATGGAAGAATTCGATTTGAACGTGCGACTTCAAAATATGGATTTTTTGGAGGATCGACACAGTGAAAGCTTTTTGGCAGTGTCGAGGTCATAATGACCATAGGTATAGGTTTCAAGTTTTTTAAGAAAAGGAAGGAAATGCTTTGTAAGTAAATCATCCTAATGAAGAGGCCTTTTGTGTTTCAGATGTAAAGGAGAAACATATCATATTGTAAATGATAGCCATCTAGATATAATTAAGGACCTTATTATCTTGATGTAAATATTATTATAATATTAATAAAAACAAACTTATTATCGACCAAAAAAAGAATTACCATAGTAAATATTTTACTGTGATAATTTTTATCACATATAATATTTTATTGAAAATCGTGAATTTTGCATTGTAACCGAGGGGCTTTTTTTAAAAAAAATTTAAAAAATATATATATATATATTATATGGTGGGTGAGGGCCACCACCCCTGCACACCCTTCTCCTTCTCTTTTTCAGCATGCGGCCTATCACTGTAGTAGGTCACACTGCATACAACAGTCGTGAGCACTACAAGTAGTGGCTCACATTGTTGTAGCAACATTGAGCGTTGCCTTGCTACTTCACACTGTTGTGTGAAGCTGAGAGGCTATAAATCTTTTGAAAAATGATTTTTTAAATATTTAATTATTATTATAATTTTTTTTTATTATATACTAAAATTTATTAATAAAGTTTTTTTTTTTGCTCAGTAAACATCCGAAGCCTTGATTAATTTTATTAATTAAAAGGAAATACAAATAGTTCCCTTGTTATGATGGGCACAAGTAGGAAATAACGGGGAAAGAAAACCTCCTATCTTGCCCGAGACCACAGTCCTGTATTATACATTAGTAAAAGGGGCATAACCTAGTGATTACATCAAATTGATGTTCAGAGCAATATGATTATCTTCCAAAGAGGTTCCAAGTTGGAGAAAAGATAATCCACATCTGTCTAAATTCACAACCATCAACAAATGTTAAGGGTTAATGAAAAACTAAAACAATAAAATTTAATATGGAGCTAGGGGAACCATCTCAAAATGATATATTGAGTCATGAAGGAGTTAATACAGTAGGTTAATTAACTGATTTTATTATAATTTAATTAATTTTTATAATTATTAATTGATCTATTTTAACTTAATTATATTGATTTGTAGTTAAATTAATTATCTTAGTATTTGTGAAATCAATAATTAAAGTACAGATGGGGAACAAAGTTCACTTATCTTAACATGATTAATTTTCATGCTCAATTAAAAGAAGATTATATCAAAATTAAATTAATAAGTTGAATCCTAGGGGAGAGCAAGCCGAAAACACATTGATAGTGCCTTTAGAGATACTCCAAATTTCATATTGAAAACACTGATGCATGAATTAAGATCCGGATTAAAACCAATTAGCATAAAGCTTTGACTAGGAGGAGGATTTCTATCAAAATTTATACTGAAATTTGATCAACAGAGTCGAAATGTAAACACCATAACCACATAAAGGAGGCTAAATAATAGCTTAAAACATTTTTTATTAATATATGTTTATATGTACAGTAACAACCATATCCTGACTTATATTGAAAAAGACACTGAAGTAGAAGGTGTTTAGTAATCGATTTGTTCGATGTTATAGTAGGAGCGACTTATCTACAGAGGTACCCTAACTTAAAACAGAGCACTACAAGCCAAAATTTGGGTCTGGTTAATATACAAAATGACCCAAGAGATGATTTAGTCATACTTTTTGAAAACCATTATGATTTCTTACGCTTCATGTAGATAACTTGCCTTTGATCCTAGGGGGAATTCATAGTTTGACCTACCCCTACTGGTTTTGTCATAGTTTGGAAGACAAAATTCCACATCCTACATGTTGTTGAAATTCACATCCGAATGGATATAGGCATCATACACCCTTAGGTAATCAGTTAACCAATCCCTTCCTAGATCTTTGATAATGCCCCTCCATCTCAACAGAAAGTTGATACTCTTCTCCATACGAGGCCACTCATTGAAAAATTGGATATTATCCCTAATTACCATGCAAGGGTGTCTCAGTCTCCTTCCCATTTCCTGACTATTAACTTCGAATTCGATGTATGCCTCTGGAAGAGGAATGCAAAGCCAAGCATCAATGTTTGCAACAACAATTTCCAATCCCACTAACCAACAAGGATCGAAAATGTTGTAGGTAATCCTAATAATGTCCCATTTTTCAATCCCTTCCTAAGCCAAGCAACCTACCCAAAGCCCTACTATGTCACTATTAGTCCTCCATGAGTAATCATAATTGAAAATTCCTTCTAAAGCCCGACTGACTGCTATATAGCTCATATCATCTATGGGCCTCAAGATCCTATTCCATCTCTCTTGAGTAATCGGCCCACAGAAAGCCATGGTGCGATTTTCATAAGCATGAAACAAACTAATGTTGGAGTCCATATTACCCGGCCTATATCATTAATTATTTTGCTGCTAAAACCACACTCTGCAAGAATGTATTGTAAAATAGCCCCAAAATTACTAATAAATAGGAGTCAAAATTTCTAGATGCCTAATAATGGAGAAGACATGCGAATGATTAATGTAGCTCCTCACAAAATCATCATATTGAAAGGATTTCAAGGCTAAGGTGAGGGATTTCCCATAAAAGGTACTCTGTCCAATACGTGTGAGATCACACTACTACATCGAAGTTAGAAAGATAATGATTAATCTGATTTTGTTGTGAGGTTCTAATAATAATTGAATGTTAAAGAATTAATACCATTGGTACCAAGATTGGCTAATGAATCAGCCTCTTTGTTGCCTTCTCTAAAAATGTGAGCATATCTTATATCTTCAAATACTGAAAGAGAATTTATAATTGCTTCTAGTTTAGAGTTTAACACCCAATTTGGTGTAACTCCTTTCCGTAGAGCATTAATTATGATTTGGGAATCCCATTCTATTATAAGTTTTTTAATATTTAATTTAATGCATAGGTTAATTCCTTCTTCTACAGCTTCAAGTTCAGCAATATTATTGGATGTCGTATCTAATGATTTCGATCTTTTAACAATCCAGTCACCTGATTCATCTCTTATGATACATCCTATTCCTACTTTGCTAGGATTAATAATGGTCATTGCTTTTTAATTTCTGCATCCCAATTAGAGAAGGATCCCTCTTCCCTAGGTCTCTTTTGAGATCGTTGTTCATTACTTCCAAAATTGCTACTTCTATTTTCAAAAATAGGGTTGTTACTGAAAGATATTGGTCTGAAAAGATTTGGTGATTGCGTTCTTTCCAAATTTCCCAAAGGGATATAGCCAGAGATATGTTCAAAAGTTTACCATATATTTTCTTTGGATCCTCTTTGGGCCATCCCATCAAATAATCTTTCCAATTACCTGCTAATGGGGAGGACTAGTTCAGTTTCCTTTGAAGCCATCTCCAACATTCCTGAGAGAATTTGCATGAGAATAAGAGGTGTTTTGCATTTTCTTCTTCCTCTTTACAAAGGGAACATCTAGATGGCCCTTCAAATCCCATTTTTCGGATCCTATCTTCCATTAATATTTTCTTATACATAGCTTTCCAGAGGAACATTCCTACTTTAGGAAGACCTACTGGATCCCAAAATAGGCTGCTCAAAGGAAGGGTACTGATTTCCCATTGCTGAGAGTTTGTAATCATCTTATAACCTTCTCTGACTTTATAGGCTTTGTCCTTTGATGCAGCCTAGATAAGTTTATCCTCCCTACCTTTAAATGCAATAGTCCAAGATTTTAGTAACAATTCCAATTTATCCCTATCCTCTAGATTGATGTCATATTCAGAGATTGATTTCCATTTCCATGCCTTACCCAAATCTGATTTAGATTCCTCTAGATAATCTTTTACTTTTGTTCCCCATAAAGTTTTTAGTTGTGTTATAGTTTTCGGAGATAAATTTTAATTAATTAAAGGAGGGTTTCCATTCCAGGAGTCTTCCCAGAACAAAGCCTCCTCTCCATTCCCTATATCCCAAGTAAGATATTTGGAAATCAAGCTGTGATTATTCAGAATAAAGTTCTAGCTAATAGATCCTTTAGGGGGAGAATTAATTCTAAATAACAAAGTTTTATCTAAAGGATTAAGATATTTATTGTATAGAATTTTTGCCCATTTCCTGTCTCTTTCTTGGTAAAGTCTCCACACTTGTTTAGCTCCTAATGCTTCATTCTGCCATTCAAGGTTCTTGATACCTAATCCTCCATATACTTTCGGTTTACAAACTTTACTCCAACTAATTAACGTTGCTTTTTTCTTGTCCTCCAGTCCTTTCCAGAAGAAATTTCATAATTTACTTTCCAATTTAGAGTTTATGTGTTTTGGAAGATAAGAACATGACATTTGGTAGGAAGGGATAGCTGCCAATATTGCTTTAATCTTTGTTGCTCTTCCTGCCTTAGTTAACCATCTACCTTTCCAAGATTTAGTTTGGTTGTCAATTTTCCTAAGAATATGCTCCCAACTAGAATTAGTGTGCTTGTTCTTATCAAGATAAATCCCTAAGTATCTGAATGAGAATTTGCCTTTTTTGAATCCTAATTTTTGATAGATTAGATTTTCAACTTCAATGTCAGTGTTTAAAAAGGTTTCTTTTGATTTTTCAACATTTATCATTTGTCCATATGCATTTGTGTATGTGTTTAAAATGTGCTTCATGTAATCAGCCTCTTCCATAGTACTCATTCCAACAAGTATTGTGTCATCAGCGAATTGTTGGTAGGTGGTATTTTCAACTCCATTAGTGACTTTCACCCCAATAATTTTCCTCTCTTCTTGCACTGCATTGATAGCCCTTACAAATGCTTCTGCCATAATGATAAATAGGAAAGGAGATATTGGGTCTCCTTGTCTAATGCCCCTTGAGATATTAAAGAAACCTTTCAGGGTACTATTGATAAGAATCAAGATTTTAGGGGTTGAAATACATCGAAAAATAATGTTAATCCATTGTTCGGAGAAGCCAAAGGCCTCTAAATTTTTACAAAGAAATCTCCAGTCTACCTTGTCGTATGCCTTATGAATATCAAGTTTAAGTAGTATACAAGCTTCTTTATTTTTTAATGCTGAATGGATAGTTTCCTGTATGATTGAGATACCGTCTAGAATAGATCTGCTAGGGACAAATCGTGTTTGTTCTTTCGAGATAAGTTTAGGAAAAAAAAATTGAGACGATTAGCTAGAATTTTTGAGAACACTTTGTAGACAGTATTGCATAATGCAATAGGCCTAAAATCTCTAGGTGCTACACTTTCATGCTTTTTAGGAATGAGAGTTAAAAAAGTATAATTGATTTCAGTTAAAATGGATCTACCTTTACGAGTTGCTTCTAATGCTTTCCATAAATCCTCTCCTAAAATATCCCAACATTTTTGAAAGAAAAAGGCTTGGAAGCCATCAGGACCTGGAGATTTATCTGGGTTCATACTAAAGAGTGCAGTCTTAACCTCAATAAGAGAAATAGGTTTGTTAAGGAATTTGTTATCCTCTTCTAAGATCAGCTTGGGAATATGTTTCAACATTTCCTCTTGGGCAGATTTGTTTGAAGAGCAAAAGTTATTAAGCATGTTATAAAAGAATTCTATAAAAATTTATGCAATTTCTAGTGGGTTTTTGATTTGCTCCCCCTCTATGTTTCTAATTTTGGTTATATTAATATAATTTCTATTGTTAATGGTGTTGTTGTGGAAAATTTTTGTATTATGATATCCTTCTAGGAGCCATTTTTCTCTGGATTTCTACCTCCAGAACATTTCTTCTTTTGCTAGGATTTCTTCATGTTTTAAGAGGTATTCTTTCTCTAATAGATATGATTTGTTAATCATTCCTTTCATTATAATTTCCTTATTTAATTTGCTCATTTTATCTTCTATGTCTAATTTTTCTTTGAAAATATTTTTAAAATGTTACTTGTTCCAATTTAGAATCTTATGTTTTAAATTTTTTAGTTTGGAGACTAGGCAAAACATTTTTGACCCTTCAAACTGATCCTCCTGCCACCAATCTTTGATCTCATCCATAAAGCTTTTGTCCATAAACCACATTTTCTCACATTTAAAAGGATTTCTACTAGGTTTACTCTGTTCTTTGATTTCCATTTTCACTGGGAAATGGTTAGATCCTGCCATAGGTAATATTTTTGCTATGATTAGATAATCCATATTTAATTCACCCTTTAGAAGAAATCTGTCTAATCTTTCAGCTATGTAATAGAATCCCTTCCTACGATTATTCCATGTATAGATCCCATTCTTGGTTTTGATGTCCAGGAGAGAGTCCCTCTGAATCCAATTTTTAAATCCTTCCTTAGCTTTAATAGCTTGACTAATCCCTCCTTGTTTTTCTTCCATGCTTGAGACCGCATTGAAATCTCCACCTATGATAGATATTTCCTGTGGCATTGAATTAAGGAAAAACCTGATCTCATTCTAAATTGTCTACTTATCTTCTATAAAAGTCGGTCCATATACATTGATTATTATTATTTACAGGTTTGATTTTGTGCTAATAACTCTCATTCCCATCCAATTTACTTGAAGGGAGTGTAATTCAATATTGATTTGTCAGGGATTCCAAATCATCCCTAATCCTCCTGAAGCTCCCTGTGACTGTTGAAATTATGATTTCCATTTTCCCAATTTTTGACTTAGTTTTAATCCTTCTTCTTTGCTAAGTTTGGTTTCTAATAATAAGATGTCTAGGTCAAAAAGGGTGAGGTTGCGCTTTAGCAAGCATTTTTTGCTAGGGGCATTAAGACCCCTAGCATTCTAGGTTGTTATCCTCATTGTTCCTTGGGAAGGAACTTCCCCTTCCCATTGTTCAGTATATCAGAGATCTTTGTCTGGTCCTTAACCTGCCCTGTTGCCTCTTTAAGTTCTTTAAGTGATTTCCTTCCACATTTTTTCTTAGATTTTCCACAATTTGGAGTTTTCAATCCTTCTTGATTCATAGCAATGCCTATTTTGTCAAGGTTTTGCTCATCTAATACCTTCTCTGCTATAGAAGAGACCTCCCCCTCCTGTAAATCCTTTGATATTATTTTTGTGATTAACATATTGCTAATTTGTTGATTCTCACCTAGTCCTGTTTGGGCGCACTTTAATGGCTCATTCTCTTTATGACCTTCTATGGTGGTGTGACCGTTCAATTTTTTGTAACCCATAATGGATTCTATACCTTCTGAATTTGGAGTTACTTTTGAGACTAATCCATTATCCTCTCTATCTGATGCAAACATTTTTTTCCCATTACTAGGACTTGTAACTTTTTTTCTTTCCTTTCTTTCTGATAGTTATATTGCTCCATTGTGCTAAATCTACTGGTGGAATAATAGCTTCTTGCTTAGTATCATTATTTGGGTTAGCCATTTCTTGCAGTGTTTATGAAACTTGTTCTAATTTTCTTTTTTTCTTTTGGTCCTTTAGTCTAAGTTCAATAGATCCAATGTGAATCAATTCTTCCTCCAACTTTGTTTCCTGAACCTGATTTGCACTTGTTCCTAATGTGCCTTATGATTTGGAAGCTTGAATCTCTTTCCCTTTATGTTCCTTATGTGACTTTTCTACTAATATACTCTGATCTATTAAGTCATTCTGTATCAACAGAATTTCATGGTGAAGCTAATTTAATCTAATTATATTTAATTCTATTTATTTAATGACCTCTCTTTATATGTGATAGTCTTTGCAATTCTTGAATTTACTAAGTGAATGCTGACAATTGATCTTCTCTTCTTCTTCTATTTCCCTTGATATATCCACATTTTCTTCATTTGTTATTGGTGTGATTCTGCTATCTAGGGATCTTTTCTCAAATGATTTTCTTACTTCTTGTAGGAATGGAGTTTTTGCATATCCATTTCCTTTCTCCTTGTCATCTTGCCTGTATTCTTTTTGGTTTTTAAATGATCTTTGATGTTATTAATGATCTGAGATTTAGCAAAGTTAGCATCTAATAGTTTGTATATTTCTCCTAAATATTCTTCAAAAGTTAATTTATATATAGATTGATTTGTAATGATCTTCCTATTTATTGGTTCATTTTGATTAGATTTAACCAAAACCCTAATCCTATTAGCTTTATTTAGGTTATCTTCAAATCCAATTACATTTCCTAGTGAGTTACCAATTTTTTTAATGGTGTTTTCTTCCATTAATTCTGATGGGATTTCTTTGCTTTCCATCCATTTGATCGTTACCATACTTTCAATATGGTTTTTGTTGAAATTAGGTTGCCATTTAAAAAATTTAATATGGTGTCCTTTGTAAAATAGTGTATCAAATTTCAAAATTTCTTCCTTGTCCTGAATATTTCTACATAAAATGAACTAGAATTTATCTACAAAGGAGTTTAGGGTACTTACCTTGTCGCCCCAAATCATGGAAATGATGCGTACCAACCTAGATCTCTTCCTTGGCAGACCATTCCAATACATATAGATGCCCTTGTCTTCACAATCCTTCCATCTTTTTTCATTATAAGGGTTGCTTATGATTATTTCTTCACCTGGGGAATGCTAACCGGTGAAGATTGTTTTAGATCCAGCTTTGATCCTTCCTTTGTGCATTGGTTGATCTATCTTTCGATGTGGAGGTATGTATATTGATTTTCTACTATCAATATTGTTAATTCACCGATTATTCTCATAGGGTTGCTTCGGTGGGGCCTTTGAGTTTATGAGAAAATTTTCTGACTACTTTCCAAGAGGGATTGCATTTACTTCTAATATCCATTGGGGCTTGTTAGGGTGCTCCTTCTGATAGAAATTCTCCTTTAACTTAGAGCTAGGGTTAGGCTCACATTTTGTCACTGAATTAGATTGGCAATAGAAGGATTTTTGCTTTGAATTTTTTTCTTTCATGACGTCTAATTTTTGCCGAAATCGAGGCCAATTTTCCTTCTCCACACTGGTTGCCAGCCATCTTTATTCCTGTGAGATTGATTTCCGTGATTTGATTGGTGTGTTGTTGAACAAATGATTCAAAGCTATTGTTATTTGCTTTACCAGTATCTCCTTTCCTTGATTTTGACTGCGCAAGAACTTTGAATTTATTTTTGGTCGCCAAAGGAGCTTGGGGAGTAGTCTTTTGCTGGTACATGACAAATTTCGTGTAGGGGCAACTAAACTTGAAATATGATTTCACTTTTTTCGTCATTTTTGTTAGAGCAGAGCAAATTTATTAATAAATTTATTTTATATTAATAATATTAATATAATTATTATTATTTTATTAATATTTTATTAATATTATTAAATTTTTAATTTGGTAATTGTTATTATTAATAAATAATATATAATATATTATTTTATTATTAAGTCAATAATTATTAGTATTAATAATTTAATAATAGTTAATACAATTTTTTTAATAATAATATTTAATTATGAGGTTGTTGTAAATATCTTTGGATATTAATTTTGAAAATGATAATTGGGAAAAAATGATAATTTTACTAAACTTGAGTTATTTATTGACTATTCAATTATATATGAAAATATTTTCTAGTATTAGGAGAAATTTATTATATCTTTTGATAATTCAAAAACCTTAGTAGTTATCATACTTTGTAAAGATGGAAATTGAAACCCTACTTGTATATCGAATCTTGTGCTTGAAAACAAAATGGAAACTTGAAAACCTTTAGTAAAAATTGAACTTTAGTGTTTTCAAAACCAAATGAGTTATGAAAGTTGTATTGTTTTGTGCCTTAAATGATGTGTGATTTACTGTTGTGGGTTTCAGGTTTGACTTAGTACTTTGACCAAATTAGGATGCTTACCAAAGGCTTGGTGGTTATTTTCAGTGATAATCTTTTATACTTGACCATGGTAATGTGTCACGTGTTGTCTATGACGAGTTTTGATCATTGTTAGTTAATGTTTTCCAGTTGCTTGTATAGAATTGAGGTGTATGGTGTGTTTTCCTGATGTAACCTTGAGTCTTCAATCAATTATATTTTGATGATTTCTAGTTTCTTGTAAAGAACTGAGGTGAATGGTGTGACTTTTCTGGTGTAACCTTTGAGTCTTCAATCAATTCTTTTTGGATGATTGTATTAGTGAAATTTGTGAATTTTGATTAGTGATATTTCAGTGCTTTCTAGTTGCTTGTTTAAAAACTGATGTGTATTTTATAATCTTATGAGATTTTATGCTTTTAGTGAGCTTAGGGTAGATTATCTTTATGTCATGTTGGGAAGTGGCTTACAATGGAGGTTGGAGCCCTAAAGAGGCTTCTTGGGTAACCCATTGTAGGTTGTTTTAATAAGTGATAACATTTCATTAGATGAGTTTTAAAACTTATCTTTATGTCATGTTGGGAAGTGGCTTACAATGGAGGCTGGAGCCCTAAGGAGGCTTCTTGGGTAACCCATTGTAGTTTGTTTTAATAAGTGATAACATTTCATTAAATGAGTTTTAAAATGAATTAATAAGAGTCATTGTTTTTCCTCACCCATGCTTCAAGTGCTAGTATAGGCTAGGATGGGAGTAGAGAGGATGCTTGGTTATGACCTTTCTTCGTTAGTATGCCTGGTATATACGAAAGGATACTAATGCTGCATAGACACACAGGGGGTTGGAGTCCAGAGAAGCTACCATGGTAACCTTAGAGTTGGCTCATGCGATGACACTTGCCCCACTTACGTAGTAGATTTCCTACATGTCTTTGTTGCCTCTAGGTTTAGATGTTACTTGTGTCTTGGTACCTTTGAGATAGTTTTCTTTTAGGTGTTTCCTTGACCTATATGTTGGTTATGACTTGTGGTTTGATATTCATATGTGACTTGAGTTTATCTCCACAACACAGTGGGAGTGGGCCATTTAGGTTCCATGAGGTCTAGTGGTAGTGTATTTTTCTTATACCATTGAGATCTGACCATTGGATGTCATTGCTAGATGTAACTATGTAGTTGATCCTTTCTATCTAATCTTATATTTTTGTTGTATGGTTATATTCTATTGCATTATATTTGTTTATTAGAGATCTCCTTGAGATGTGTATTATCCATGGTGTTTATTCTTTGAGCTTTTCATACTCTATGACTTGTATAGTGGATGATTATGCATTTTGTTTATGCCAAGTGGCATCCTTTAATTGTATATTATTTAAATGGATTTGTACTTATGAATATTCTTTGATGTGGATTTATTATGTATCGATTTTAGTATTAATTAAACTTAAATGTGATTCAACATCATGGGACCCTTAAGGGATGTAATCTATAATGTGTTGCTTATGTATATGTGAATGTTATTGCTTCTATTATATTATATCTATTGTTGTTTATTATCTTTCAAAAAAAATATTTGACAAACTTAGTGAAACTTTAGGTTAATTTCTTTTGGGTTCCTTGGTGGGGCATTACAAAGCAAGCTCTAATACCACTTGTTATAACCTAGGATGGTTGTTGCACCAAAAGATTGGCATGAAAATGCCTAATACAACCACTAGACTTATAGAACCATGTGAGGGAGTTAAGTCATTTTTCTAATCCTAAAAAGGAATGTTGGTAGTTAGTCCAACAAGGAACACTCTAACTACTTAAATATAAGCACAAATTGCACTTCAGTAGTTGCATGGGGGGATGGGGTTAGGAAGGCTTTTTGAATGGGTTCAAAGAATTTTCTAGGGGTTTTTTATATAGTGGTAAGCTGTACATTTGAGGTTTTGAGGAAGAGTTTTTTTTTCATCTCTTGGGAGAATTTAAAAGAGGTTTGGAAAGGTTATCATTTTTGTTAAACATCTTTGTTGGATGTCTATGATAAGAGTGCATTAGATTTAGGTTGCAATCTTTTAAAAAAATATTCTATTTTTTTTTGAAACTCAATCTTTGCAAACAATATTTTTAACAACTTAAGGCACTGAGTGTAGGACATACATATCATAGTTTTTGCATATATATTTTAATGCTTTCTTTTTGGTCATGCGTACTCGTGATGATTACCATTTCTTCTTTAGATTAGTTTACATGTAAATGTGTGATATTTGTTCAACCCATGTGTTAGTGAGCATTACACTTAAAAAATATTAACACAATTTGACTCACAATGTCTAGATGAAAGTACAAATGCTACTAACACTTGGAGAAGTTATCATTAGTTGATAACTTTTCTCTGAATTGAGATGTACAACTCCCTCTTAACATATATATAATGAATAAAAATACTAAGCATGATTTTCACCAGAAAGAAGTCAAGGTCATTAACTCCTACACATAATCATGCAAGTAGATAGAAAAGGATTGAATCATTAAATAAAGAGAATGCAAGAAAATGACACAACTCCCACTTCTTGCACACTTACAGTTGGTAACTAATTAGATGAAGAATACATATTATTTCCAAAAGATGACTTAATCTGAGAATAAAGTTCCAAAATCAAACACATGCATAACTAAAATGACAAAATATATTTTAATGAGACACACATCTCAATAAAATCTTACGGAAATGATAATGAATTTGAAGACCCATAAATGCTTCCTCCATTATGTCATATAAAAAATGAGTTCACAAACTTAGATATTTGTACATCCCAACTACACAAAAAGAAAATATGTCCCTTCCTTCCAATAAAAAATAAGAAAAGAAGCATCCTTCATTGTAGCCAAAAAACCGTTGGATAAAGAAGAAACCCTTGACTCTTGCCAAAATTCTCCTTTTTAAAGAATTATATTTCATTTTTCATAATTTCTTCTTGAAAAGATAATTAATTAATATCTTTCCACTTTTATCTCATCCCCGATGGATTTATCCTTTCGATATCATTTTATAAAGAGAACAATTTCTCTTTAATTGATTTCGTGAAAATGATATATAACATTTTTAAATAATATTTTATATCACTACACACAAATGAATGAAAAAACCTTCAATTTACCATGCAACCACTCTTTAACTAATTCACCATAGGTTAATCGTGCATCCTAGGGTGATGAAATTATGTGAGTAGTTGTGATATTTAAAATTGCAAGTATATTTTTAACGAAATCTAAACAAATAATTAATTGAGGGTACTTCTCTTGTAAATTTGCAATGCCAATCATATTGTTGCATTGAGAAAATATCAAAATAATTCATCATATGAGCTTGATTTTGGGCTTGTATAGTACTGTCAGGAGATCAACCACTTTTGAAGGTTGTGAAGTCGAAGACTTTTGAAATCGCCAAGTTAATGATATTTGAAAGTAGGGAAGTCAGAGACTTTTGAAGATTGCTTAGTCAGAGACTTTTGAAAGTTGGGAAGTCAGAGACTTTTGAAAATCACTAAGTCAGAGACTTTTGAAAGTTTCAACTAAATTTTTAAAATTTGGTCAAGGTAAAAAATTGTGGCTAAATCTATACATGGGTCTTGTCTATGCTTCCACATCTTGTACTCGCTTGTCAACATGGCATAAGGCTTCCATACAAGTGCATTCTCCATTGAAGGTATTGAATTTGTAGTTAAAAAATTGTGGTCATGATAATGCTAATGTGAATCGAATCAAGTAAACATTGGAATGGATTATACATTTTGCATACATGCATACCAAGCTAGTTGCATGCACCATTCTTACTCTCCCTTCTTTTCCATAAATCTTAAGAATTGATGAAAGAACACAAAGACAACATCTTATTTTTTGTTGTTTTAAGAAAATGATTACTTGTTTGTTGAATCTAAAGCTAACTTAAAAAAATTATAATATGATCTTTCAAACAAAGATTTTCATAGAAACACTAAATTTTCCCACTCAATTTGCACATGGGATTGATAAGGAAACTGGTATATTGTGATAAAAGTCTTGTCAAGACATAGTATTCTCCACTTGTGTTGGGTGATTATCACTTGATCATTATGTTGAATATTAGAATAAGACAGATATACTCTGTCATTATTTTTGGAGTAATGGTTTACATTTGTAAGCTATTATATGAGCCTTTTCATCTTTTGATTGGAACAAATCCATCTTTTTGTTCTTATGTAAATCTTCCCAAAAAATTGCTCATGCTTCAAATTGTCAACTACCAATTACCTTTTGTGTTAGAGGTGGGATAAATAGAACATTTACTTCATCTTTATTAAAAAATTAGGTTCCTTAATACTTTGAAAGGAAAAAGTTTAACTGAGAATGATAAAAAAAACCATCAGCATAGCGTCTTTGCATGCATTTCATGATAAAATAAATAAATGACAAGAACAATCATGGTGCCATAAAAGATAGTAGTACAACCAAAAACTAAGAAACATTGCTAATGAAAAAAGAACCATTTTGATTTCACTTAAGATCAATCAAGAACAAAAGGCTTGTATTGCTTAATGCCAATAAGTAATTTCACACCATTTCCCTTGTCACTAGAAAGCTAGGCCTGCTAAAGATAGAAAATTAATAAAAGGAAATAAAAATGTTGGGCATTTTTAAGACTAAAAAAGAGTTGAAATCTACTTGGGGCATTTTATTAGGGTTAAAAAAATCATCTTTTTGAAGGATCCAAATATTTTTACCATAAGGATCCAAATATTTTTACAAATCAGGTGTGACACCAGATATAAATAGTGAAAATATATGAACTGGGAGAAAAATGGAGAAACTAATAAATGGTAGAAATCCAAAAGAGGGATGCAAAAAATAGGGGATTTATTCAGATCAACTAGCCTCTTAAACCCAAAAGCATCTTGTTGTTCCAAGATACTTCCCCTACCTTGTTAAAACAAGTATAATTTAATATATTGGCTAGAGGATAGGTGGGAGTTTTCTAAACCAAAAATTTAGGTGGATAAACTTATTTTAGAATTGAAGACATCTTTGACTAAACAATGTCAAGGTTATCTAGTTTCTAGAAGGCTCTTTTCATCATAAGATTATTGGAAGTTTAATTGGGAAACTAAGATATTGAGAGGGGGGTTGGAGGGGCGAGGGGGAGGTGGGGGGCTGAATTAGGATCTATAAAACTTTTATCCTTCAAAACAACTTTACTGCATTCACCATATTGACCTTCTCAAGTCTAGTTTATACTTAACATAACTTGTAAATTAAATGTTGTAATAAGTAGATCTAACTATCAATCACATCGATGAAATGTAAGCACACAACACAAAATATTTGGTTACCCAGAAACCCTCCAAGGTGAAGGAAAAACTAAGGTGGGGATGACACCCACAAATCTTCACTACTGAAGTAACAAAGTTAACTTGTTAGGGTTACAATTTTGATCACTTATGATGATCTACCCTATGAGGGGTCTTCCCTACTCAAGGCGTTTAAGATTGTTAGGTCTTATCTTGTTAAACAATTTTACACTTACAATCAAGTAAGGACTCTATTAGGAGATTTAAAAAGGGTTGTTAAAACCACTATATTAAGAGATTTGCCTTGATTCAATCTGTTAAAACTGACTTAGTACCCTATCATTCAGTTTGCACTATAATTGTTGATTACAAATCTCCTCCTTTCAATCTCTGATCTAATCTCCAACCTGATATAGCTTTGGTTAGTCCTTCACTACTTCATAAGGTTGTTATACTCTGTTCTTCACAACTTTCTCTTGTATGCAACATCAAAAACTTAACTATTTCACTTTCTTCGCACACTTCTCAATCCCTTATGTGATATCTCACTTCGTTCTCTCTTGAAAGTCGAGTTTGGATCTGCCTATTTAAAGACTTCTAGACCCTTCCCCTTTTGCCTCTTCATCTGATTGGTTGTTCATTCCTCATAGGGATCGGTGATCCATGTTAAAATGTGTAACACCTTCTATAACAAACCCTACGATCAATAAATGTTGTGTCCATGTTGGCTTGAAATGGTTTACCTCAAAGTTTATATCATACCAAACTTTTATATTCACTTTGTGTTACTCGACGCATACTGTTTCTGATGCTCGACCTTAATTGTATTCAGATCCTTCTATATAACTTGACATCTATGTGCTTTGTCTGCTTGACATTCCCTAGGATTAGCTTGTACTCAAAATACTTGGTGACCAAAGACTTGCTTGGCTCCTATAGAGCCCAACATATACATAATTATTTACAAGTCTTTACATGACTCAACCTATATAGAGTAGCTTAGTTGCAATGATGACCATTTAACTCTACCTTAAATATGACTAAGTGTTTGGCACTAATAGACAACAAGACTTAGAGATATCAACAAAAAATTGTAAGGAGCATTCTGTTAGTAGTTAAATGAGTGTTATCCCTCAAATTTTTTACTAATACCATAAAGTATGTTTATTCCTTTAATGTATGGAAATAATGTAGGTTGTTGAGTATGTTGTTATTTTCTATGAAATGTTTTGTGTCAGATTTTGATGTACTAATCCAAGGAAGATTGCACATTTTATGACTAGATGTATATCGAAGTTGTACACATCAACACAAAAGGAGCACTGTAATTCACAAATGCAACTCATGAGGTTAGTGTTACAGACGAGCCACAAGTTCAAAATGCCTTGCAAGTAGCATTCATAATATTAGGCATGGAGTGCTCTACCTATGCATGTTCTATAGAGATGGTTGTGAGACAAATTTCAAGAGTTGTTAATTTTACAATTTTTAAATTCTCAAAAACAAATCATTTGTTCTTTATTAGCCTACATATTAGAGTGTGAGTTGTTTGAAAAGGCTACACAATTTAGATTCTTTAGGGGGTTTGCAAGTAGTATAAAACTATAATATTTGAGTTTTCTTATAGAATTGAAGTACAATCTTTGTGTTTCATTTTGACCAGATAAATATATCTTTCCAAAAAGGCATAGAGGGTTCAAATAGATCAACATTGCATAATCAAACATCTATGTTTCTTGTACATTTTAAGTGTATGGGTAAACATTATAGGTGGACATACATCTGAGATATTATGTTGTTTATATCGTGATGATCTGGTGCAACCTAGATTTGTCTTCTAACTTTGAATGTTGTGGTTTAAATATTTGTTCTTATAACAAAATTGAGGGTTAACACTCATTTAACTATTTACAAAGTGTTTTCTTTCCTACAAACTTGAAGATGAATAAAGCCTTCTAGAAGCTACATAACCTTGACATTGTAAAACATTATGAGTTTAAGATCAATTGTCATTATAAAGATTAGAATAGTGAACAAAAATCAAAAGTTCTCACATGTACTTGAAAAATTTATCAAATGTTTCATGACATGAGGTAGAGAGCAATCTTATAGAATGAGGAATCAAGAAAAGATACTTGACTTAACTGTCGTAACCTCTGTATAGCTCAATGATTAATAGTCTTGATCCAAATTTCTATTACATTATAATTTGTTTCTACTACATTATAAGTTCTTGTTGTTACATCAAAGTTTTTGACAACTTTCTCGAAGCAAGAAAACAACTTTCCACAAAGACCAAGAAACTTCTACATTTTCTTCATTGTAATAATTGTTTATAGATTTAGTTTTATATTTTTCCTCTCAAAATTTATTTTTCTACTTACACCAATAATAAATGAGAAAAATCGTATTTTAGAATTATTAAAAATAAAAGTAAGTATTAACGATAATGTTTATGTTTAATAAAATGTAATACTTCAATTTTATTGATTAGTTGAATAGTCAAATTAAAAAATCTACCCTAACAAAGTCAAACACAAAAATTATCAAACAAAAAATAAAGTTGAACTTTATATTTTATTCAGATGAAATATAGTGATTTTTTTCCCAATTTTTTTGCTGTTTTAGGCTACAAACTATGCAGATTATGAAAATCAAATGATGAAATTTTCAAAAAAATCTAACTAGTAAACTAGTCAACTTGGGAGGATAGCCGCCTCCCATTATTCCCTGTTTCTTGTTTTTAGTAGATTCGCTTGTTTTTAACCAGTTCAATTCTCGACTGTGCCGTACATGTACTAGCAAATCCAGTCTCAATAGCATTATCGAGAGTGCACATCTCGCGTACTTCAATTATACTTGTACAAAAGCCAATGCTATCCACAGCCCATCTCAATCTTAATCTTACGACATTCTGTAGAAAGAGTCGATTGAATGAGGCGATACATGGTCTCCTTACAACACACAACACCTGCAGATCATTGTTTATATCTTCGAAAATTGCAAACCCGCATTACCAAGAATGCGCTTTTACAAGGTAAACAAGACCACTCTGTCATCAGTCAGAGGGGATTTGCATTTGTTACACTAGCATTTTTTCAGAATAAGCTTATCGACATGTATGCCAAATGTGGGAGTTTGGTTGATGCTTGTCAAGTTTTCGACGACACAAAAGAAGAAGATTGCTTCTCATGGAACGCCATGATTGCAGCTTATCGAAGGCATGGGTATCCAGAAGAGGCATTGCAACTGTTTCACCAAATGCAACGAGTAGGTGTCCAACCTGACAGGTACATCTTTTCCAGCGTAATCCAAACCTGTGCAACTATAGGAGGTCTCGAGCAGGGTATAGGCATTCATCAAAGTATAGCAGAAAGGCGGTTGTTATCAGATGTCGTTGTTGGAAGTGCCCTTGTAGACATGTATGCAAAATGTGGTAGCATAAACAAGGCACGTGAAGTGTTTGACAAAATGCCTCAAAGAAATGTTATTTCGTGGAACGCTATGATTTCAGGATATGCACAAAATGGCATTCTTAATGAGGCTTCAAGGCTTTTCAAACATATGCCTCAGAAAAATGTCGCCTCATGGAATGCAATGATTGCGGGATACGCACGAAAGGGTTTTGATGAAGAAGCCTTGGAAACCTTTGAACAGATGAAGTTGGCGGGCTTAGAACCAAATTCGACAACCTTTGGCAGCATCCTTCCAGTCTGCGCTAAACTGGGAGCTTTGGAACAGGGTATAGACATCCATAAAAGCGTAATTGAAAGTGGATTATTTTCGAATGTTGTTGTTGGAAGCGCCCTGCTAAACATGTATTCAAAATGTGGAGACATAGACAAGGCACGGGAAGTGTTTGAGACAATGCCTCAGAGAAATGTGATCTCATGGACTTCAATGCTTGCAGGATATACTCAAATTGGTGATCTCGACAGGGCTTTAAAGATTTTTAAAGAAATGCCTCAAAGAAATGTGGTCTCGTGGACTACCATGATGGCAGGGTATGTACAAAAAGGGTTTAATGAAAAGGCTTTGGAAACTTTCTTTCAAATGCAAATGGCTGGTGTAAAGCCAAACTCCACAACATTTGCCAGCATCCTTCCAGCCTGCACTAATATGGGGGCTTTGGAACAGGGTATGGGCATCCATGCTACAATAGTCAAAAGCAGATTTTTGTCTGATATAGTAGTTGTGAGTTCCCTAATCGACATGTATGGAAAATGCGGTAGCATACAGAAGGCAAGTGAACTTTTTGATAAAATGTCACAGCGTAATGTGGTTTCGTGGACTGCAATGATCCTGGGATATGCACAAAACGGTTTATTTGAAGAAGCCTTAGAAACTTTTAAACAAATGCTTTTGGCAAGTGTGAAGCCAAACCCCACAACCTTTGCCAGCACCCTCCCCGCTTGTGCTAAATTGGGAGCTTTGGAACAAGGCAGGAGTATTCATCGGAATATGGTTGAAAGTGGTTTTTTGTCAGAAATAACAGTTGTTAATGCACTGATAGATATGTATGCAAAATGTGGAAGGATACAGGAGGCTTGTAAACTGTTTGATAGAATGTCTCAACGAGATGCAGTCTCATGGAATGTGATGCTTGCAGGGTATACCCAAAATGGTATTCTTGCCAAAGCATTAAAGATTTTCGAAGAAATGCCTCAAAGAAATGTAATCTCATGGACTGTGATGATTGCAGGATATGTGCAAAACAGTCTTATCGAGGAGGCCTTGGAAACTTTTGAGCAAATGCAATTGGCTGGTGTAAAGCCCAACTCCACGACATTTGCTAGCATCCTCCCAGGATGTGCAAAAATTGGAGCTTTGGAACAGGGTATAGATATCCATCAAAGCATGATTGGAAGTGAATTTTGTTCAGATGTCATAGTTGTGAATGCCCTGATAGACATGTATGCAAAATGTGGAAGTATACAAAAGGCACGTGAGCTCTTTGACAAAATGTCACATCGAGATGTGATCTCATGGAATACAATGATCACAGGATATGCTCAAAATGGCTTTTGCAAGGACGCACTTGAACTCTTTGAACTAATGAAGCACAGTGGAAATTCTCCCAACCATATAAGCTTTGCTTGTGTTTTATTTGCATGCAGTCATGCAGGTTTAGTGGACGAGGGCTGCAAATACTTGAAAGAGATGAGCGACTCTTATTGCATTACACCTACAAATGATCATTATGTGTGTATTGTTGACCTTTTTTGCCGTGCTGCTTATCTTGAGGAAACTCTAAACCTTATCATCAAAATGCCAGTTAAGCCCGTGGTGTTTGTGTGGATGTGTTTGCTTAGTGCCTGCAGAACACACAAGAATATAGGGTTAGGAGTGTTTGCATCAACTATCCTCCTTGAACTGGATCCTAAAAAGTCCGCAACTTATGTACTTCTGTCAAACATGCATGCAGAAGGGGGAAGGTGGGGTGAGGTTCAAAAGGTAAGGAGATTGATGAAAGATAGGGGAATTGAAAAGCCACCTGGAAGCACTTGGATTGAATTAAATAAAACAGTACATGCTTTTTGTGTAGGAGATAGATATCATCCATGGACACAGGACATTGCTGCAGATTCAGACGAACACTCTTTGGAAATGAAGGAGCAAGAGAATTTTTCTGATTGTTGAACTTTTTAGAATAATATTGACAAGGAGCAAAATAAGTTATCCCAATCCCAACACAGTGAGATGTTGACAATCACATCTGGACTGTAATACACACATTCTGGAACAACTATTATATTTGTCGAGAATCTTTTATCATCTGTTGACTTCCAGACTGCAACCAAGGTTATTTTCATGACTGCTACAAGATATGTGAACTGGTTTCATCAATTTAAGCAATGAAAATGTCCTTGCCGAGATTAAAGGCGATGCTAGATGAAACAATCTGTATAAAGAGTCTTGCACTAAAACAAAGTGCATTATTTCAGTCCTGCTCTTATAAGCAGGGATCGGTTTTCATTGTCAGTTTCTACGAACTGCTTTTGGAGCTCTAGATCAGCCTGCTGACTTTAAAAATCAGTTGGAACATGCAACATGCATTATTGTGTGATTATACTGATTGGATATCTGTTTAAACCTTGTTTTATAATACCATGAAGGTGTTGTGACGTTGATTTGTATTCAACCTTGAAGGGAAGTCTAGAAGGAGTGGAAAATAGAAAAGGAGAGGAACATTTGACAGAAATTCAAAGATGCTTGGCCAGCACCAATTTGGGGTAAGGGCTTACAATCAATTCAATGCTTGGGGATAATGGGGAGAACATTTCCTGATAGCATCTTACTCCAACTTTCCCCCCGTTTATCTGGAATTATTAAGGCCAATGGGTATTGCGATATGCATCATAGGCTTATAACTTGGCAGGAGTGTTCATGAATTTTTCAGAGTGTGAGTAACTTGCTCATGAATGGTGAGCTAAAATTGAGATGTTTTCATTGAGATTCACCGAAAGAGTCAGCTAATGCAAAAGTAGAATTTCAAAATAAAAATAAAAATCCTGAAACATATTGACTTTGATTGTCATTTTGTCTTCATAAATGTGAGTCTGAGCTGCATGAACTGCTTGTTGCACGATTGGAGGTTTTATTGATGGTCAGAGTGTAATTTTGCTTGGATGGTATTGATCATATCTGGATTAATTTTCCGGAGATCTGAATAATATGTTCACTGACAAGGATCCCGCTAAACTGGAGAGAGGATCGGCGGCATCAGCAGAATTAGAAGCATCAGGAGATGATATACTTGATGAGTCCTCCTTTTATAAGGAAGAGGATTTGTATTTACCTTCTGTTTTGAGGATAAATACTACTAGGAGGGAAAAGAAAAAGTCGGAGACTGTAGTCAACAAATTTGAAGTTTTGTTTTGTGAGCCTTTTAGGCTTTTGACTCGATTAATCTACAATTTATGTAGTTTAGTTTATAAGCTGAGTTTTTAATGGGAGACCACGTCCAAGTCAGATATTTGGGCTGCTGACTTTTAGCCGAGTCCAAGTTTCTGAATAGGATACGCATTTTCTTCTTGGTGTGATTATGTGATCACCGTCTTCACTATTGTTTCCAGCTAGACTAGATGGAGCATTTTTGCTAAGTAAACATCTTGTAGTTTTTTATGTAACTTAAATAGGGTCCCATACTGCTGTCTATGTTTTCAAGAAGCATTTGGGCATTGTCAAGGAGAAGAAACCAAAAAGATGTGTTCAACTGCGGTTATGTTAATCTGTCCAGGAGGCAAATCAATCATTTTAGTGACTATTCTTCTACAGCCACTCTGGATCAGTTCTTATGATTGTGTTTCTCATGTGCTCATTAGGATGCACATTTTCATTCTATTTATTTTAATTTGCAGAGCATAACATCATTTAAGTGAAGAATGGCAACTGTTGTTACTAATAGAAGGGCTCACAACGACGTGGTTTACCTCAATCGTTACCTGCAATCGGAGATATCTGCAACTCTGGATCAGTTTTTATGATTGTGTTTCTCATGCGCTCATTGGGATGCACATTTTGATTCTATTTATTTTAATTTACAGAGCATAGCATCATTTAAGTGAAGAATGGCAACTGTTGTTACTAATAGAAGGGCATGCAACACCATGGTTTACCACCTTCGTTATCTACAATTGGAGATATCTGCAAGGGCAAAAACCAACAGTGGCCACCATATTCAGTTGCATTTGAAACAAGAAACATCCATTGTCTCAATGTTGAGTCAGTTAAACACAATGGTTGCCTTGCGTTTTCCCTTCATTTTTAATGTCTCTTCAGCTGATCATCTTTGATATATATCTATTGCAAGCATTGAACTTTTGATCATTAATATGATTCCTCTGCTCACTGTGTGGACATAGCCACAAGTTGTGATGAGTCATGATTAAAGTAATATTGTATTTAGCTCTTGTTAAAGCTTGAGCGGGTTGGGTAGTTAGGAGGTGAGGGAATGCGTTGGTTGATTTTCCCAACCAATCGACCCCTTTATAAGCACTTGAAATATTGTCAATGAACTCATGATACTTTGGTATGAATAAAGTAAATCATTTCCTTGCCAATTTGGTATTGTGGTATTACGGTACCTTCAATGTTTTGCTATGTATACATATCTCTATTACTCTGTGAATTTGAGTAGTATTTCCTTTCTACATTTTTGGCACTGTTGCCTAACTCCGAACTTGGAGGTCATTGACAAGACAGGATGGAGTAATGAGAAAACCCTTCCTACCATGTATACAAGTAACAAATAGTGATGGAGAAGGGGAAGAAATAACTAGGGAAAATCAGTTAACAAGCGATCTAGCCTAAGAAGTTGCGATAGATCAGTACATACAAAGGGAAGTCTGTGAGAGAACAGTTCTTGAAGGTACAATATGCGATGCACTTTCGGTGCCACCAATGGTGTATGATCTATTGGGACAGATTCCTCGTCTGCTGGCATGCAACTTGTTACGTGTTGAGGAAGAAAGAGCCGAGACAGAAAGGGATTGGAGGAGGCAATAAGTACTCCAATAGTTTGCTAAAAGGAGGACAACGGAACACAACTTGGAGGAACATAATAATCCTAAGAAGGGAAACATACACTAAGTCAATTCATGCCCCTAATTTCAAACAAATATCTGAGGCGGGTACTAGCGGAAGAAACTAAAAAGGAACTCGCCTTAAGGACACTACATCTCTAGCAATAGGAGGAGAGACGTCGTAACTTAAGGGGAGGACAACGGGATCCCACCAGAATCCAAGAAGGGTTAATTGAGCATACAATTGAAGGAATAACCAATTTGGCTATCTCAGAGACACTAGGAAGGAAGTTAGGGTGCAAAAACCCAGACTCCTACATAGAGAGAACTTCAACAGGAGCAAAACCCCAGAGAAGAAGATATTTGTGGGTCGAGTAATCAAGAATCAAGTTTGCCGAGAGGAAATTTCCAGTCAGGAGAAAGTGTTCCATCTAGAGGAAGGGCACCATTGGGAAGGAGTATTCCATTAGTAGGAAGTGTTCCTTCGGGAGGAAGTATTGTGTCAAGAGGGACTGTTATTAGGAAAAACATGCTTGGAAGAAAACCACCAGGATGGAAACGCTAGGAGGCGGTATTCCACTAGGAGTAAAAAAGGCCAACATAATGACAATAGACCAACAAAAATTGCCTAGGTTTACGGGGGACGGTTCATAGGATCCCATGCCCCACTGTAAAACATGCATGACCATATGACAAGCTAACAGAGAGAACAATGTAGACGAGTGGCTAAAAGATTTCCTTGCCACACTAAGAGGTATAGCCATTGACTGGTATACAAATTTGGAGCTAGGGAAGAACACATGGAATAATATTCGTAGAGCCTTTAAGGAAGAATTCAGACTCCTGAGGGATGATGGTGAAATAGTGACGAAGTTTTATAACACAAGGCAAGGAAAGAGTGAATCTGTTAAAGCCTACAACAGAAGGCTAAAAGAGCTGATAGGAAAACTTGAGAACAAGCCTGTAGATGGACTAAAGAAAAGGTCGTTCATTGAAGGACTGACATTGTCCCTTAGAAAAAAAGATGAAATTAGTCCCACCATCAACCTTTGTAGACGCATGTACTCGCACAATGGACATAGAAAGTGAGAGCAAAACTTCCAAGGCAAGAAGGCATGGAAGCGTGAGTGAAAGTTCAGAAGAAAGTGAAGATGAATCGAAAACCATCCAAGCCTTGAGAAAAGACCTGAGGCAATTAATGAAGGAGGTAACATGGAGTAAGGAAGAGGAAAAGAAGGGAGGGAGCTATGGTGTACCGATTGTGAAAAAGAAGGCCATACAAAATGGGCATGTCCAAAGAAAGCATTTTGCGAGATTTGTCAAGTGTTGGGACACACAATCAAAGAATGTCCCTACAATCTAAAAACAAGGAACACTCAATTATTTTTCACACAAGGAGAGCAATCTACACCACCCTCCACCCCTCCAAAGGACACAAATACAGAAGCCTTACCGGGGGGATATAGAAACAATAGAAGAGGAGGTAATAATATAGCAACAACAACAACAATAACATCATACTCCAATGAGCAATCTAGTATGATTCGAAGGGAAGACCTATGATCCAGTGTAGGAGGTGTATTGAATGGGGACATTTTGCATGAGATTGTTAGAATGGAGGACACAATGGAGGAATGTTATGTAAATGGTGTGGACCAGGCAATCATGAAGATGCAAATTGCCCAAGACAAAAGGGGGTGAATATGTTAGACATTGAAGAACCAAAAAGTGAATTCCTTGCCATCACAATGATGCAAACTAGGAAACGGGCCTACCCGGATGCTACTACAAAGAAGTAATGATTTTAGGAAGCAAAGAAAGACATTCAAGATGACATGGGAGAGGAAGAGAAGGCAAGGCCAGGTAAATTTGCTACGGACAAGGGTGTACCAAAGATTGTGAGGCAACTACTAGAGAGCACGATCCTGGTGAAAATTATTGATTTATTGGAAACATTACCTTAGCTATAGGTAGCATTAACACAAGGGAAAGCCTGAGAAAGATACCCTCCAAGGAACAAATGGGAGGAGAAGCATATGTCTAGACATAAAACAACACCCTGTTCACTATAGGAACATGGAGAACACCAGCAGTAGTTGAAATGGAAATATTAGGGTACAAACTTTCAAATTCTATTGTTAATGGAGGTTTTGACATAAATGTCTTATCTGAAGAAACATGGAAGGCAATAGGGAAACCCACACTTTGGCCACCTACATTTCGACTGGTGGGAGAAGACCAACACAAAATCAAGTTGATAGGAACCCTGATGGGACAAAAAGTCATAATCGGTACAGAACAATTTTTCCTTGATTTAGTGGTTTTTACTTTAGAGAAAAAAGGGTATGATGCTTTATTGGGAAGAGGATGTTTGGTTACAGCAAAAGCCACCCATAATTGGAAATGAAACACTCTATCCATTGAATTAGAAGGAAAAAAGTACATCATAGACCTAAAAAACTAGTCGGTAAGCCAAGACATGGCATTAGATTAAGAAGGAGAAGACCATGAAGGGATGGAACTAGACGAGGAAGGAGTACTCGGACTTGGGGAACGCTCAGAAGACGAAATGAGTTCTTTTAATGGATTATTTCACTAAAAGATGAGAGACTATGAAGTTTCCTAGGCATAATGTAATATGTTGCAAATCCAAGAATCAGAGTCAGAGGAAATTAAGATTCTTGGAAGGGTATATTGAGTATAGAGAAGGTGTGACAACCCTTAGCAGGACACCAACACACATCATCAAGAAAGAGGTGGAATACAAGGAGGCCAAACTCTAGACTTTAAATCTTGGAGAAGAGGATCAACCCAAGGAGATATTGATAGGGGATGATTGGGACCCAGTGTTAAAGGGTATAACTTTTAGAATCTTTTTGGAGTACAAGGATGTCTTTGCTTGGACTTACATGGACTTGAAAGGGGTGCCCCTGGAGCTGTGTGTCCATCAGATTCCCTTGATACATGGAGCAAGAAAAGTATGAAAATGACCTTACAAAGTGAATAAAAACTATGTAGCAAGGGTCCACAAAGAAATCACGAAGATGTTGGAAGTAGTGATAATATTCAAAGCACAAACAAGCGAATGGGTATCCCCTATAGTCATATCATAAAAGAAAGATGGCAACCAAATTTAGATATGTGTGGAATTCAGATGTTTGAATGCAATGACTAAAAAGAATCCATTCCCCATCCCTTTTACTGACAACATTTTAGAGGAGTTGGCCGACCATGAAATATATTCTTTCATGGACGGATTTTCAAGATATAATTAGATTAGCATTGCGGAGGAAGATAAGCTAAAGACTGCATTTTTTGTTGAAGATGGGGTATATGCCTATTATTGGATACCGTTTGGGATATGCAATGCACCAACCACATTCCAAAGAATCATACTACATATCTTCGACGATATGTCAGTAGGGAATTGTAAAGCCTTTCTAGATGACTAGTTGGTTTACAGTGAGGAGGAGCATGACCTAAACGTTATTGGTGAATTCATGGACAAATGTCGAAGAGCAAGGTTGGCCCTGAATCTGAAAAAATGTAGATTTATGTTTCCACAAGGAAAACTTCTTGGCCATATCATATGTAGGTAAGGATTAAAGACAAACCATGACAAAATCAGGGTCATTTTGGATATGGAGGCTTCATTAGATGTAACGAGTGTCAAATCTTTCTTGGGACATGTAGGGTATTGTAGGAGGTTTATAAAAGGATTCGTGTAAGTCTCTCTATCCCTGGAAAAGCTAACAAGAAAAGTAGAACAGTTTTGTTGGGGGAAGGAGTAGGAGGAGGCTTTCCAAGAACTAAAAAATAGGCTGGTAGGAGCCCCTATCCTCGTATACCCTGATTGGAATAAAGAATTTTATGTCCATATAGATGCATCCAACTATGCAATAGGCACCACTCTCGCACAAATTGGAAAGGAAGGGTTGAATCACCATGTATATTTTGCAAGCAGGTTACTATCAAAAGTAGAGGGCAACTATAGTACCACTGAAAGGGAAGCTCTAGGTATGGTCTACACCATACAAAAATTTAGACATTACTTATTAGCTACACCTTTTACATTTTTTGTTGACCACCAAGCACTTATGTACCTGGTAAACAAGCTAGTCATTCAAGGAAGAGTGAATAGATGGTTAATTCTGTTGTAAGAATTTAACTTTAAAATCATAAGCCGACTTGGAAAAATGCATGTATTCATGAATCGTTTATCAAGAATAAAATTAGGAGAAGCCTCTAGTAGTGGAGTAAATGAAGATTTTCCAGATGCACACCTATTCCAAATCACTGTGTTACTTCAGTGATATGAAAAGATCGAACAATACTTGTCAACAACTACCTTTCTAAGAGAGATGTTGACAATAGAGAGGAGAAAGATTGCCCTCAAAAGCAGCACATTCTAGTTGATCAAAGAATTGTTGTACAAATTGGGACCGGATGGGGTATTAAGGAGATGTGTCATGGAGGAAGAAATTCTAGGGGTACTAAAGGAATCTCATGAAGGATTGGCAGGAGGTCACATGGGACCTGATACAACTGCAAGGAAGGTGTTATTGGTGAGACTCTGGTGGCCCACATTGTATGTAGATGCTAGGGAATGAGTGTTGAGTTGTGAAATTTGTTAGATGACAAACCCCTAAAAAGAGATTTCATGTCACTATTCCCAACTCAACCATAAGAGTTATTTGAACATTGGGGACTAGACTTTGTGAGTCCCTTATTGATAAGCAATACCCATCGGTGTAAGTACATAGTGGTGGCAACAAAGTACTTGACAAAATGGGCCAAAAAACAAGCTCTACCAAAAAACACAAATCTCAATATGACCAGATTTTAGTATGAACAAATAGTAACCAGATTTGGAATCCCACTCCTATTGACGAGCGATAGGGGGTGCATTTTGTAAATCACACTATCAGGGTAATGAAAAGTGTGTACAAATTTTTTCATTCCTTTTCTAGTTCCTATTACCCAAGGGCAAATGGCCAAGCATAATCTACTAATAAAATGCCAGTAACAATCTTGTACCAGAACTATGGAGTCAAAGGACAAGATTGGGAAGAATGGATTGCCGTGATGATATGGACATACAAAGCTACTTAGAAGGCTACTATTGGATACACCCTGTTTCATCTAATGTATGGGCAGGAAGCAGTAATGATGGTGGAACATATAATACCAAGTCTACGAGTAGTAGTTCAAAATAGGTTGGGAAATGAGGAGAGTAAAAAAGGAAAGACTCCACACTCTGCTAAAATTAGATGAAAGGAGGACACTTGCTCAATGGGCTACAAAAGTAGCCCAATAAAGGTGAAAATTTTGGCATGAAAAGCACTTAAAAAAGATGAATTTCAAACCAGGCCAATTGATACTCAAGTATAATGGAAAGATTGAGATAAAGTAGGGAAGATTTAAAATCTGGTGGTTGGGACCATATAGAATAGTAAAAGTTAAAGAAAATGAGGCAATAAAGTTGTCAACTCTGGGTAATAAACTAGTAAAGGACTTAGCCAATAGGTCAAAATTAAATTCATATCAAGAAAGAGGGGAATGCATACGCACTTATTATATCAATACAAATGACACTTCCAAACTAAAAGAAGATATAATATTACAGGGAGAGAGAAAGTCAGAAGACTTAAGCCAAACAAAGGAGGCATATAAAGTACACATAGGAGCTAACACATTATTTTGCAATTGTGGGAATGAGAAAGCCAGAGGAAGAAGGAGACAAAAGATACCCAGTACAGACAGAGCTGTATGACCATAGGAGGGAGAAGGAAGAAGTTCCAAGGAGGCCATGTTTGGCATACGTACGGGGGGCAATGAGAATGTGTGAATGAGAAGTCTGTACGAGCAAGGTCATACGAACAAGAAGGTCGACATGTAACTGTACAAACAACTGTACGCAGGACATGTTGTACGGGTAGGTAGAGGAGGCCGTACGAGTAGGCAGAGATGAGGTTGTACAGGTAGGCAAGGCGGAAGCCATATAGAGCAAGGTTGTATAGAGAAGGATGGTATGGAGTAGGGTTGTGCATTTGAAGGTCGTACGAAGCAGGGCCACACATATCAAGGCTGTACAAAACATAGGAGTACAGAGCAACGATGTACAAATTAGTCAGATCACTACTACATTTGGGCCCGAATTGTGATGATAGGTCATCGCCCAACCGACATCAAGAGGAATTTGCTCCTGTCAAATGGGTGTCAGACTTTTGTTGTCGCAATTTGCGATGGCAAGGGCTAGCATCACAATTATGATGGACATTGTTGTTGTAAATTGAGCTAAGTTAGTGGAAAAGATTTCATTTCCGCCATCCCAATTGTGATAGAAAGCTATCAAAGACATCATTGCAATTGTGATGTGTTTGCGAGAAAAATGCTATGGGTTCCATGACAAGCTATGGGAAATGGCCGTCGCAATAGAGGCTGTCATGTGGTAGGAATGTTGTGGGACCGATGGCTAGCCATTGAAAGGTCATCGCAATTGTGACGACATGCTGTATTAATATTAAAAAAAATTGGCAGTAAATGTTGAATAACTATGATGCTCTCATAGCTCACAGTAGATTCACATGGTTAGTTGTCATCCAATCATAGGTTAATATTGAGCTTCACTTGGTTTCGAGAATAGTTTAATATTCTCTACTAATCAGGGCCAACCACATGAAGGTGGAAGCTCATTTGCCCCCCACCCCACCATCTAAATTCCCCATTAACATCTAAAATCTTTAAGAAAGGATCAATATTTTAAGTACAAAAAAAGGTTCTAGACCTGCAAAAGTGACATCATTTTCCCATCTTCTGGTGCATGTCATTTTTCTATCACATCCAAAATAAGATTTTACCATTGTGAATCAAGAATGCATGTGCAATTGTGTTCAAATGCATGGACAATAGGCAAAGCCAATAAAACACAACACGATTACATTTATTTAATAGGTCTATTGATTTTTTAAAATTATAAACCATCATAAACAATGTTCGTGATGGTCTATAACTTAAAATACCTAATTAAAGACCTCTAACAAAAATGCAAACCTCATGTGTTTTTCAACTCTGCCTAATGTCGTATGCATATGAATTGACATTGCATATTGAACTATGACATCTTTTGCATTGCCTGAAAATAAAATTTTCACAAAATTAGTTGTCATACAATCATAGGTAATCAATAACTAGACCAATGAATCATAGTGACAAAGGCATAAAATCTGTGACTGAAGTCCCTAAGAAAAGAGATTCAGACAATGAATCATTCGAGAGGGTACTGGAAAAAAGGGAAAAAAGGAGAAGATATGATCATGACCACGATAGTGAAAATAAAAACTATAGACATACTGGAATGAATTTAGAGAAATATAATAGAAAGTCTACGAAAGGTTCTGATAAGAGGAATGAGATTTATGGAGGTACTAAACACAATGATATTATATATGATGCAGAGGGAAACTACAAGAACATAGATATGGAAATTTATTTTTCAAATTGTAGAACTAGTAAGCATCATACCTTTGTAAAAATTCAAGATGATACAGAGCCTAGAAGGGTTGATACAATGGGAGAAAGAGGTAATTGGGGTAGAGATGTTGAGGGTGATAGATAAAAAAAATGAGGAAGACAATAATAAGCAAATTCTGCTAGCTGGGAACAATTGATTGTTCGTTTTATTGTACCTATCTGATGACAGTTCTATAGGAATTTATAATCAACCCATCTAATCAGCAACTTGGTCAATGAACTACAGTGACAAAGGCATAAAATTAGTGACTGAAGTCCCTAAGAAAAGAGATTCAAACAATGAATCATTTGAGAGGGTACCCAAAAAAAGGGAGAAAAGGAGAAGATATGATCATGACCACGATAGAGAAAATAAAAACTATGGAAAAGATATGGAATTTTTTTTTTTCTGATCATAGAACTGGTAAGCATCATACCTTTGTAAAAAGTCAAGGTGAAGTCCATCTTCATTACTTGCAAGAAATTCATCACACAAGTACATCCGGGAATGTCCTCATCGCCTCCTACATAAAATGAATCCAATATTACAAAATGCCCCCTAAGAAATAATAGTTCAAGTGAAATAAACTCATGAAAAATGAGAGAAAAAGAGGAATCTACTCACCAATAGACATTGCCATTGCATTTGTGGCCATGCTACCTTTTGAGTGAGTTTTTTTATTTTTCTGTTATGCCAAGATATCTCTGTTTATATACATACGTACATACATACATTTACACATATAGAGATCATAAGGGCACGACAATGAGATGCAAAGATCACAAGGGCATGGCAATGGAATGCAACAATCACAAGGGCATGACAATGAAATCCTAGATCTCCAAAATCCACAAGATCTCTCTCTATATATGCATACATACATACATACATACATACATACATCGACACACACACATGTGTGTATATATACACACACATATATATACATATACATATGTATATACATACATACATATATATACATACATACATACATTTGCATATGCAATTTTATCACCTTGGAAAACTGTATTTGATCCTGCTAGTTGGGAACAACTAATTGTTCATTTTATTGTACCTAATCTGATGATAGTTCTACAAGAATTTTTAATCAACCCAACTAATCAACAACTAGACCAAATTAACAACATCAGTAGATACTTGGGATCCTCGTAGGGAGAGCATGCCAATACATGCATGGTTACATCCTTGGCTTCCATTGTTGGGCCAGCATATGGAGCCTTTATATCCAACCATTCGTTATAAATTGGGGAATGTGCTTCATGCCTGACACTCAAGTGATGCATTTGCATATGCAATTTTATCACCTTGGAAAATTGTATTTGATCTTGCTAGTTGGAAACAACTGATTGTTCATTTTATTGTACCTAATCTGATGACAATTCTACAAGGATTTGTAATCAACCCAGCTAATCAACAATTAGACCAATTTAACTAGGGTATTGCTCGAGCATGTGCTATTCCCATTTATCATATGGTTGCAATGTTAGAGGCAACAATTTTTATTTGTGTAGGATATGGAGGAAGAGCAGTGGTGTTCGCAAACATGAAAATTTAATAATGTGAAGTCACCTTGAGAAACTTGTGTATGCTCTTGGCAAACATGTAATTGAAAATGTTCATCATGACCTTTTTTGCTGCTACATGTTTTTGCATGGAGCCTTCACACACCTATTGGTCACAAATGTCTACTTAAGAATGTATGTGAACCTGCAATGTACTACTATGTGGTGAAATATGTAGAAAATCTTACAATCCTTCATCACACAAGGTCTTTCTCTTGGTGTGCTCATTCATTAAGTTAAGCACCCAAGTTTTCATTTGAAATCATGATTTATCTATTTTGGGCTTAAGAATTGGTACAATAGCCTAGAACATTCATCCTTTAACATTCATTAATAGTAGCACATAAACACATAACATTCAATAACATGTGAAATAAGGTATTTAAACATGCCTCAACCAATTATGATTTAATTTTGGATCACCTACCTAATTAGTTTGGAATTTTGTTCTCACCAAAAATTATAAAATGTAAGAACAACTATGCCAAAAAGAGTGTAAAAAGATGATTATTGTACACCAATCATGTTTTTTAGCTCTTTTGGCACAATCGTTCTTACAATTTTTTGGTTCAATCTCCAACTGGTTAGTATGTGTTTTGAAAAATTATTGTTGGACCATAAGTCAGGAAAAAGAGAAATATCAAACTTGCAAAAGATGTATATAAATACAATTAATTTTTAAACTTCAATTTTATAAACTTACAAAGAGAACTATAGAATTATAAGAAACTATTGTGGTTTGTACTATTTGAAAATTATAGTTACAAGTGATAAAGTTATATACCTTCGATTCAGAGAGCACAAATAATGGAAATGAAGTATTCTAGAAGGTGAAAGCTCAACTACCCCGCCTCCCAATGTGGATGGCACTGTTAAGTAGAGAATAGTTACATCCATACATACATACATACACACATACATACATACATGGTTAAGTGCTACCTAACTATGTCCAAGGCATCTGTATAATGGAAGCATAATTCTTCCTACTAGGCTACCTACATATTCGTATCCATAGGATCAAGACCCTTGAACTGCTCATTCTAAAGAATATGTAATTTTGGTTTCTAATTGTTTTGATGTAGTTTTATTCCTATAACCACTGGTGAGATTTACTCACCTAATACAACTCTTCACCATCATACACCCACCCAGGTGAATCAGATAATTTTCTATAATTACAATACTGTAATACCATGTTGTAACCTTTGTGTTGTAGTTTACAGTTAATGTAAGGTTAACCTATATATACATCCTAACTCACTCCTTATATAGTTATGTTTAAAATCTTGTGACAATAATCAATGGGTCTAAATAGGTTAGTCAAGTTAATGCTGAAACACAAAGTTTAGCCTTCTATTTTTAAAAGGCGGGTACACTAGGTACATCTAGGAATCTCCTCATCGCATCTTGCATAAAATGTGTTCAATATTATAAAATGCCCCATAAGAAATAATAGTTCAAGTGAAATAAACACATGAAAAATAAGAGAGAAAAAAGAGGAATATACTTACCAATAGGTGTTGCCATCGCATCTATGGCCATGCTACATGTTGAGTGAGTTTTATTGTTTTTATGTTGTGCCAAGATCTCTTTGTTTATATACATACAAATGGGGCATGATTAATGTTGTGTTTTCTTTTCCTTTTTTGTTTATAATCCACAATCTGCAATCCACAAGATCTCTCTGTATACATACATATATACATACATACATATACATACATATATATATATATATATATATACATATACATACATATACATACATACATACATATATATACACATACATACATACATACATACATACATCTACATATGTAATTTTATCACCTTCAAAAATTGTATTTGATCATGCTAGCTGGGAACAACTGATTGTAATAAACCCAACTAATAAAAAATGAGACCAATTGAACTAGGTTATGGCTTGTCACTTAGCACGGGTTGAGTGAGTTTTATTATTTTATTATTTGAATTCTGGAATATGCATGCAGTTGAAAATTTTGTTGTTGTTGTGCTAATATGTAATAAGAACCTTAAAAAAGATTTCTCTCTCTATATATAAAGACTACAATTTGTACAATTTGTTATGTATTGCATCTGCATTTGCATTTCCATTTCTTAAGTTATAAGAGTGTTTTAAGGTTGGGAACCACTTCAACATCCTTTGCATGGCTTAGAGGTAATGTCATTGTGGCAGTGAAAATAACTTCAGTGAAGAGTTGAGTGTAAGGAGTTACTACCCTGAACCTATGCTACAAATTCCTAGGAGCCAAGGGACACTAAACCTATGCTACATTTTCTAGAGACATTAGAGAAGTTACTACTGGCTTCAGTACTCCATAACATTTTGGATCATATAGTAATTGAACTAGAGGAAATCATTGATAAAACAAACATATAATGAACTTAGAACACAATGTGAAGTTAGAACTTGAAAACTTGAATACTGAAATGAAAGATGAGTTAGAACACAATGTGAAGTTGATTTTAGATATAAAAACAAAAAAGAAAACACGACATAAATCATTGCCAATTTTATGTTCACAACTCAATTGCTCCTCCATTGCTTGAGCTAAAACCCTCATTACTGCATCCAAAATTAAGGAATTCAAGAAATGCATTTTTTTTGGATTTCACTTAGTACTATGTCAATAAATTCAAGAAATTCTACTACCATGCAAATTAACTTACATTGATTCCAAAGCCTAGGCCTTAACAATAGTCGAAAGGTAAATTGTTTTGAAAGAATGTGCTAAAAACAAGAAAGAGTACATATTTTAGAATGAGCATAGATATTGACAACAATGAAGAAACATATAATCCTCTTATACATAATCAGAATTATGTCAGAGATGAACTCAAGAAATTGAGAAATATAGGAGGTGCTCAGCCAGATATTCTAGCCATCTTGGGTGATTTGGTGAGATGCTTCTACAAAGGGAATGAGCCTCGTGAGTTAACATATAATGTCTTAAATAGTTAAGTGCTAACTAACTATGTCCAAGGCGTTTGCACATTGGAGGCATACTCCACCTACCAGGCTTCCTACATACACGTATTCATGGGATCAAGGCCCTTGAACTTCTCACTGTAATGAATACGTAGTTCTAGTTTCTAATTGTTTTGATGTAGCTATATTCCTATAACGATTGGTGAGATTTACTCACCTAATACAACTCTTCACCATTGTAATGCCCAGCCAAGGGAGCCAAAGAATTTCACTAAGTTTGCCAAACAATTTTATTTTAAAACATGAAAGATTAACCATTCACAACACTTGCGGAAGAAATAGCAACAAATCAAGTAAACATAATATACATAACATATTACATTCTTTAAAGATCCCTTAACATTGAATCACATCTAATCATAACTTATTCATCTAACATCACATCTTAATGAAATAACAATGATACGTCCAATCTTCTTAAACAATATACAAGTGTCTTTTTTTATAATTACATTTTAGATTGCTCAATCATCCACTGTACATGCTACAAGGTATGAAAAAGCTTAAAAGAATAAACATCTATGTATATATAGTACATCATCATCCAATATTAATCCATGAGGCAATAACATAATGAAACCATAAACCATACATGATACATCATCATAGAAGATATAAACATCCATCGTAAAAGATAACCATATATCACAAACATAAATAACTAAGTGCACGGTTCCTCCCAACCATAAATAACATCATTAGACCATCGTGGATCCTAGCCATCCCTCCGTGCGTAACATTCCAAAGCACCGAAGAGATCATCGGTATTAACATAATAGGAATGTCACTCTTAAAACATCCTACTAACATGCAAAGTAAAGCATAGGATACCATCATCTAACATATGCAAATCATCAATATAAGAAACATACCAATAAATACATCCATCATAAGGTATATCATCTATCATAATACTCCAAGAATATAATGAAGATAAATACCAACCAAGAAAGCATCAGCCACAGTGTCCTAGACAGATCTCAAATGATAAGAGTGGAAAATACACTACCACTTGACCACGTGGAACCTAAGTGGTCCACTCCCACCGTGCTGAGGAGATAATCTCAAGTCCCAAACGGGCTATCCAAAACACATAGCACAAAACTCTATAAGTCCAAGAATCCTAAAAGTATACTAACTCAAAGGTTCCATCTCACCAAACTGACATCTAATTCCCAGAGGCACACAAAGACATATAGGAAACCTACTCTGCAAGCGGGAAAGTCATCGCATTTATCACGTACAAGTTACCCTGGCAGTTAGCTAAACTCCACGGGTCCATACTGATCTCATGCGGCCACTAGTATCCTCTCATACTGACGAAGCATACTACGGAATGCAAGGTCGCAACCATGCGTTCTCACTACTCCCATCCTAGCCTGTACAAGCACTCAAGGCATGGGCGAAGACATCAATTTTTTTTAATCTTTTTAGGTTCATTTAATCCCCATTTAGTGTGTAAATGTTATCACTTATTAACCAAACTTACAATGAATTACCATAGTAGCCACTTAGGGCCCTGGCCCCCATTGCAAGCCACTTCCCGACACTACAAGTAGATAACCTACCCTAAGCTCATGGAATCATAAAATCACCACAGTCCTATACAAGCGACTATAAAGAAAATTCAAAAGATAATCCAATAAAAAGAATCATCAAATATCCATGATAAAAGCATCAAATATCCACAATAAGAATCATCAAATCTCCAAGATAAGAATCATCAAATCTCCATGAGCATCTAGAAAGCATCCATAGAAAATCATGACCACAACAGTTCTCTATTGGCAACTGATGGCATCACTGATAATCATAAATATCCATTGGTTCTCAATAACCAAAATATATCTCAAAATAAATCACCATATCCATTGGTTCTCAACAAGCAACCGAGAATATCTCAAAATCATACTGATCAAAGACTCCAAAATGGTTGAGTCAAACATGTCACAACATGATATCATCAAGAAATAAATCCACATTTCAGTCCCATCATGGCGACTAGAAAATAATCCAAGGATAACTGATCGATGATTCAAAAATGATTAGCTCAAGTATCTCATACACATACATCTCAGCTTCACACATGAAGACTGATGAACAATAACAATCAGTAAATACAAATATTTCATAGAGCATACAATCACATTACCATGGTTGGATTTATAAAGATCGAGACCAAATAAAATCAACATTCCATCACATCTCATAACTCCCGAGCCTCTGGTAACATCCTAAGACTGGTCAACACTAGTCGACCCAAAACCCAAAACAAGAAGCATATAGAATACACGATGCAAACGCATGTTTTGGTTTACTAAATTCACATAGTTGAATAATGTGTAGGGGTTTCTAGTTTTCTGTTTGCCAGTATACTTTTAAGTGTCTTAAGTTTCATCATTTGACCTACAAGTCAACCCATTTGTTCCCCGATATCATTATTCTTTCCATTATAATATTCTAAGAATAAATCAAGGATAAATACTCACTAAACTGTTCATCATTGACCTTTAATTAAATTGTCCTCTATATTTAACCATGATCCGTATTCTAATTGATTAACTCTTCTTTAATGTTACATCAACTTTTGAACATAATCAGAGGATCATTATTCGTTATAATACAAGAAAGCCAATTATCAATCTTCAAATAAGAAGATTATAACTTATTAAAATGATCAATTAAATTTCTCAATTAGCATAGGTACACCATCCATGACCTATTAACATTCTAATAGTTCTCAATTTAAAACTTAATTAAGTATTATTAAAATTTGAGCCTTTTAATTTAATCGTTATCATCGTTGACAACCATATAATATCTAAAATCTTTATTCAAGTCATAAGACTTATCAACTTCAATATAGCTAATCTACAATCTCATTTAAAGAATTATATCAATTAAATATCTTTTACATAACTTAATTATTAATTAAATCTAATTAACTCTCATTGATTTAATTAATAATTGCATAACCATAGCAACGTTCCAATTAATATCAGTTGACTAATAGCTAACTATAACTTGAACGTTAAAAGTTAACTATAACTCAAATCTCTAATATTCATATTAATAGTTCAATAATAACAACTTGTTAATATTTAATAACAAGATGTAATAAATCCCCAATACCAAATATTATCATTTCAAATAAATTTCTCCCATGGTACGCTAATTATAATTTAATTAACTATTTAAGCCATTAATACCATTATTTATTAATAGTTTGTTAGACCTAACAAACATTAATAAATAACAAACTCATCTATAGATAATCGATCTAGAGAATCCTTCTGTAAACTTCATTAGTTAATATTTTGCTAACTCTAAACACCATTAAGGTATATCCATTAATAATACATCATAGCAAGGTTATTAAATATTATAACAATGACTATGACCCTTTAATCCAATACTATCTAAGTCTTCTTAATAATCATCATTAAACATTTTTATATATTTCAACCTCTTAACTATTTAATATACCTTAAATAATTAATATTAAAAGTTCACTACATAAACTATATTAATATCTTTTCTCTATTAATAATAATTGACAAATTATTATTAATCATTTATCATTCTCAAATTGGTCGATTAAGAACCCCAACATAACAAATCACTTAAATATTAAGGTTCATTCTAACTATATCACTAATACTCATACAGATAGTCCAATGACAATTTACATTATCTAACACCTACATAAATCTTACGTCTCACATCTTCTGAGATTAAACCAATTATTAATTAACCATAGTTTCCATAACCTAAATTAACAACTCAATTAACACTTGAATTAAAGCTCAATGATAACTTGCTAATTACAAGTTATATATATATAAATCTATGATAATAGATTCTTTATCATTTTATTGAATATCTCTATTCAATTATTATTTAACAAATACATATTCAACATTGTTAATAACTATTAACAATTTATATATTAAATAAAAAATAGATTAACAATTATTAATATCAACTAATATTTTAAATAATATTTAATAATATAAATATATTACTTAAAATGACATTTAATAAAATTTAAACTAAAATAAACTATCAGCAATTTTAAATCGCTACTGCTGGCGCGTGCGACCTACTTATGCAGGTACCTTGCGATACGCAGAGTTGTACCACCACTGGGGTTAATGAGGATGGGGGTGCGGTCGGGGTAAAGCTTGCCCACCCCAGTATATATATATTTTTAAAAAACGGTTTCAAACAACGTTTTCATCAAACATTTTGCCATATGTGAATTCGGATTGGTAAATAAAATTTCTCATTTCAATTTACAATATGTACATATATGTGTATATGTATATATATATATATATGTGCATATGTATGTGTATATATATATATATACATAATTTGTTATCAATTATCACTGCATCTAATATATATATATATATATATATATATATATATATATATATATATATATATATGCAGATTTACAAAAGAGAATATATACTTAGATTTAAAGGGCATTTCTAAACAAGAATTTTTCCATTAAAATAATTGTTTTCTAAACATATCCATTAATCCATCCAATAGGTTTAACTATAAATTTGGAATCATCATTCTTAATTTGATTCTAATTCGGACCCAAACCCGTTTAGATCTAATTTTTTCCTTAATTGGATCTAGGGTTTTTCTATTTTTTTCTTCTCAACCAATAAAATATCTAGATTCTAATATAATTGTAGATTCAATCACAAAGAGAAGATTCAGACACATAATAGACACGATGAAGACAGGAAGAGAAAGAGTGCAAGAAGAATATGCAAATATCATGAGTGCACCTAGACATTGATGCTAATTTTTCCATGCCTCAGAAGTCCATAGAAAATCCCTTCCTTCTCTATTATTCACAATTCTTACAAGATCCAAGCCAACCGAAAACCTCCAAGTGACTAGAAGTGCTAGAAGAAGCATAGAAGCATGCAGAAACATATGAGCATATGAGCTTCTCCAATGAATTTAAGCTTTGAAGCTTCCATTTTAGCTTGAAGCTTGTAGCTTCCATTAAGCTTTTAACTTGTAGCTTCCATTAAGTTTGTAGCTTGTACAAACACACTAGGAGAGCCTCTATTTAAAGGCCTCTAAGATGCATCTAGAGTGTCTCTAGAAACAACTAGAAGATAAGCATGACAACCAAGCATGGGTCTTCTCCAACCTTCTAGATGAGTCTTAAGGTTGTAGACACCATGTGCTCAAATAAAATGCTAACTTCTAAGTGTTGACAACTTGTGCATTTCTTAGAGTGCAAACTCCTGTGTTGTCTACATGACAACTCTCGAGAATTTGCCAACTCCTATGTGAGCAAATATTAAAATAATGCACTTTAATTAATTTAATATTTACTTTTACTCTTTCTAATTTAATTAATTAATTTATTAAATCTCATGCACTAACTTTAATATCTCCACTTTTCAATCTTAATATATTTATATTTTAAGCACATGAAATCTAGAATCTTTTAATAAATTTTAAATATATTTCCCACTTTTAGATTTCATTTTCCAAAACTTAATTGCTAAAATATTTATTAGCTTTAATAATAATATTATTTAGTCATTTATTTAAAAATGAACTTCAAATATATTATTATTAAAATAAATATTGTCACATTCCAAATTTAAACTTATAACTTTTATTTTCAAATTTAATTATTTTATTTAATTAATTTTCTAATTAATTAAATAAAATAAATATTAAAATACCATATTAATTTTTCATTAAATTAAACCATTAATTAAATCTTTTAATTAAGCTTAATTAATAGAAAATACGTCAAAGACTCATAAGGTAAAAATATGAAAACCCATCATAGCCAAAATACATACAAAATCAAACCAATGGTTAACATCATGAATTACGTCATCTAACGCATTCAGAGGGTACTCAACTCGGATATTTGTCCTAATTTTCCAATTAGGACAAATGGCTTAAAGGGTTGAGATTTGGACTTGAGAATTTATCTCCCCTCTCTTATCATTGAGATAATGTGATAGGGTACGCTCATCCTGGCAATTCAGGGAAGTCAATACCCGGTACCTACAACCTACATAAAAATCATGCATGTACAAACACAATATATACTAAACTAAACAGGCAATGGTAGGAAGTGGTGCATCGTGTAAATCCCAACTAGCAGGTGACTGCGATTCCCTTCCTTAACCACATCAGATATGCCATACAAAAGCAAACACACACACACCATACACATGCAAGTATAGGGTAAGTATCCATAATAAAACACATATGATAATAAATCATCTTACTAATCATCATGAATAACTGCAAACACTGAAAATAATCATCATGCATACATGAAATGTAAAGTCTAAGTAATCTCATCATGTATTAACTGAATCCATAACACAATATCTGATAGTCCCCAAAACAATGCTGCTAACCATCAACATAAAACCAACTCTAAAAGAGTTTAGCAATGATAACAAAATGCGAACCAGGGGCAGGCACTACATCCATTCCCCCTGGGATTAGGCTTACTCCTAGAAGCCTACACGAATGAAAAAATTAAGATACTCACTATGCAGGTCCCATAGAACCTTTTCCTTTATAGGGAAATATGATTCCACTGAGGATACTACAACACACTTAGAGTAATATGATTCTGGTTTAATGATAAATCAAAAACTATATCTATCCAACATTCACTCTTTTAAGAACTACTAAAATAGATCCCTTAATACATTCTAAACAAGAGCAACTTAATGCTCACAAAGATAAACAAAGGTTTACTACCTTACAACATAGATAAAAGATACATGTTTTGCAACTAGAATGAGTTTCAATTTTTAGTTTTGCCTTCGTTTAGGTTTTCGGTAGAATTTTCAGTTTTGAAAGCTAAGTGTTGAAGCATGAAAAATATACAAGTAACAATTTTAAGTTCTATTTCAGTTCACCTAGTTTTCAAGTTTTTAGTTTGAAAGAGATACACATGATAGTTCAAAGTTTTCGTTTTGTTCAACTAGTTAACACCAATGACATTCCAATATACCTAGAGCTCCCAATGTTGAAACTTGGGCTCTGATACCAAATGTAATGCCCTGCCAAGGGATCCAAAGAATTTCACTAAGTTTGCCAAACAATTTTTTTTTAAAAACATGAAAGATTAACCATTCACGACACTCATGGAAGCAATAACAACAAATCAGTAAACATAATATACATAACATATTACATTCTTTAAAGATCCCTTAACGTTGAATCACATCTAATCATAACTTATTCATCTAACATCACATCCTAATGAAATAACAATGATACGTCCAATGTTCTTAAACAATATACAAGTGTCTTTTTTTATAATTACATTTTAGATTGCTCAATCATCCACTGTACATGCTACAAGGTATGAAAAAGCTTAAAAGAATAAACATCCATGTGTATACAATACATCATCATCCAATATTAATCCATGATGCAATAACATAATGAAACCATAAACCATACATGATACATCATCATAGAAGATATAAACATCTGTCGTAAAAGATAACCATATATCATAAACATAAATAACTAAGTGCACGGTTCCTTCCAATTGTAAATAGCATCATTAGACCATCGTGGATCCTAGCCATCCCTCTGTGCGTAACATTCCAAAGCACTGAAGAGATCATCGGTATTAACATAGTAGTAATGTCACTCCTAAAATATCTTACTAACATGCAAAGTAAAGCATAGGATACCATCATCTAACATATGCAAATCATCAATATAAGAAACATACCAATAAATACATCCATCATAAGGTATATCATCTATCATAATGCTCCAAGAACAGAATGAAGATAAATACCAACCAAGAAAGCATCAACCACGGTGTCCCAGATGGATCTCAAATGATAAGAGTGAAAAATACACTACCACCCGACCGCGTGGAACCTAAGTGGTCCACTCCCACCGTGCTGAGGAGATAATCTCAAGTCCCAAACGGGCTATCCAAAACACATAGCACAAAGCTCTATAAGTCCAAAAATTTTAAAAGTATACTAACTCAAAGGTTCCATCACACAAAACTGACATCTAATTCTCAGAGGAACACAAAGACATGTAGGAAACCTACTCTGCAAGCGGGAAAGTCTCATCGCATTTATCACGTACAAGTTACCCTGGCAGTTAGCTAAACTCCATGGGTCCATACTGATCTCATGTGGCCACTAGTATCCTCTCATACTGACGAGGCATACTACGAAATGCAAGGTCACAACTATGCGTTCTCACTACTCCCATCCTAGCCTATACAAGCACTCAAGGCATGGGCGAGAACATTAAAAAATTATCTTTTTAGGTTCATTTAATCCCCATTTAGTGTGTAAATGTTATCACTTATTAACCAAACTTATAATGAGTTACCCTGATAGCCACTTAGGGCCCCGACCCCCATTGCAAGCCACTTCCCGACACTACAAGTAGATAACCTACCCTAAGCTCATGGAATCATAAAATCACCACAGTCCTATACAAGCGACTGTAAAGAAAATTCAAAAGATAATCCAATAAAAAAAATCATCAAATATCTATGATAAAAGCATCAAATATCCACAATAAGAATCATCAAATCTCCAAGATAAGAATCATCAAATCTCCATGAGCATCTAGAAAGCATCCATAGAAAAGCATGACCAAAAAAATTCTCTATTGGAAACTAAAGGCATAACTGATAATCATAAGTATCCATTAGTTCTCAATAACCAAAATATATCTCAAAATAAATCACCATATCCATTGGTTCTCAACAAGCAACCAAGAATATCTCAAAATCATACTGATCGAAGACTCCAAAATGGTTGAGTCAAACATGTCACAACATGACATCATCAAGAAATAAATCCACATTTCAGTCCCATCATGGCGACTAGAAAATAATCCAAGGATAACTGATCGATGATTCAAAAATGATTAGCTCAAGTATCTCATACACATACATCTCAGCTTCACACATGAAGACTGATGAACAATAACAATCAATAAATACAAACATTTCATAGAGCATACAATCACATTACCATGGTTGGATTTATAAAGATCGAGACCAAATAAAATCAACATGCCATCACATCTCATAACTCCCGAGCCTCTGGTAACATCCTAAGACTGGTCAACACTAGTCGACCCAAAACCCAAAACAAGAAGCATATAGAATACACGATTCAAACACATGTTTTGGTTTACTAAATTCACATAGTTGAATAATGTGTAAGGGTTTTCAGTTTTTTGTTTGCAAGTATACTTTCAAGTGTCTTAAGTTTCATCATTTGACCTATAAGTCAACTCATTTGTTCCCCGATAGCATTATTCTTTCCATTATAATATTCTAAGAATAAATCAAGGATAAATACTCACTAAAGTATTCATCATTGACCTTTAATTAAATTGTCCTCTATATTTAACCATGCTCCGTATTCTAATTGATTAACTCTTCTTTAATGTTACATCAACTTTTGAACATAATCAGAGGATCATTATTCGTTATAATACAAGAAAGCCAATTATCAATCTTCGAATAAGAAGATTATAACTTATTAAAATGATCAATTAAATCAATCAATTAGCATAGGTACACCATCCATGACCTATTAACATTCTAATAGTTCTCAATTTAAAACTTAATTAAGTATTATTAAAATTTGAGCCTTTTAATTTAATTGTTATCATCGTTGACAACCATATAATATCTAAAATCTTTATTCAAGTCATAAGACTTATCAACTTCAATATAAATAATCTACAATCTCATTTAAAGAATTATATCAATTAAATCTCTTTTACGTAACTTAATTATTAATTAAATCTAATTAACTCTCATTGATTTAATTAATAATTGCATAACCATAGCAACATTCCAATTAATATCAGTTGACTAATAGCTAACTATAACTTGAACGTTAAAAGTCAACTATAACTCAAATCTCTAATATTCATATTAATAGTTCAATAATAACAACTTGTTAATATTTAATAACAAGATGTAATAAATCCCCAATACCAAATATTATCATTTCAAATAAATTTCTCCCATGGTACGCTAATTATAATTTAATTAACTATTTAAGCCATTAATACCATTATTTATTAATAGTTTGTTAGACCTAACAAACATTAATAAATAACAAACTCATCTATAGATAATCGATCTAGAGAATCCTTCTGTAAACTTCATTAGTTAATATTTTGCTAACTCTAAACACCATTAAGGTATATCCATTAATAATACATCATAGCAAGGTTATTAAATATTATAACAATGACTATGACCCTTTAATCCAATACTATCTAAGTCTTCTTAATAATCATCATTAAACATTTTTATATATTTCAACCTCTTAACTATTTAATATACCTTAAATAATTAATATTAAAAGTTCACTACATAAACTATATTAATATCTTTTCTCTATTAATAATAATTGACAGATTATTATTAATCATTTATCATTCTCAAATTGGTTGATTAAGAACCCCAACATAACAAATCACTTAAATATTAAGGTTCATTCTAACTATATCACTAATACTCATACAAATAGTCCAATGACAATTTAAATTGTCTAACACCTACTTAAATCTTACGTCTCACATCTCCTGAGATTAAACCAATTATTAATTAACCATAGTTTCCATAACCTAAATTAACAACTCAATTAACACTTGAATTAAAGTTCAATGATAACTTGCTAATTACAAGTTATATATATAAATCTATGATAATAGATTCTTTATCATTTTATTGAATATCTCTATTCAATTATTATTTAACAAATACATATTCAACATTGTTAATAACTATTAACAATTTATATATTAAATAAAAAATAGATTAACAATTATTAATATCAACTAATATTTTAAATAATATTTAATAATATAAATATATTACTTAAAATGATATTTAATAAAATTTAAACTAAAATAAACTATCAGCGATTTTAAATCGCTACCGTTGGCGCGTGCAACCTGCTTACGCAGGTACCCTGCGATACGCAGAGTTGTACCGCCGCCGAGGTTAATGAGGATGGGGGTGTGGTTGGGGTAAAGCCCGCCCACCCCATATATATATAATGGTTTCAAACAACATTTTCATTAAACGTTTTGCCATATGCGAATTTGGATTGGTAAATAAAGTTTCTAATTTCAATTTACAATATGTACATATATGTGTGTGTGTATATATATATATATATATATATATATATATATATATATATATATATATATATATATATATATATATATATATATATATATATATATATATATATATATATATATATGCAGATTTACAAAAGAGAATATATACTTAGATTTAAAGGGCTTTTCTAAACAAGAATTTTTCCATTAAAATAATTGTTTTCTAAACATATCCATTAATCCATCCAATAGGTTTAACTATAAATTTGGAATCATCATTCTCAATTTGATTCTAATTCAGACCCAAACCCGTTTAGATCTAATTTCTTCCTTAATTGGATCTAGGGTTTTTCTATTTTTTTCTTCTCAACTAATAAAATATCTAGATTCCAATATAATTGTAGATTCAATCACAAAGAGAAGATTCAGACACATATAACAGACACAATGAAGACAGGAAGAGAAAATGTGCAAGAAGAATATGCGAATATCACGAGTGCACCTGGACACTGATGCTAATTTTTTCATGCCTCAGAAGTCCATAGAAAATCCCTTCCTTCTCCATCATTCACAATTCCTCCAAGATCCAAGCCAACCGAAAACCTCCAAGTGACTAGAAGTGCTAGAAGAAGCATAGAAGCATGTAGAAACATATGAGCATATGAGCTTCTCCAATGCATTTAAGCTTTGAAGCTTCTATTTTAGCTTGAAGCTTGTAGCTTCCATTAAGCTTGTAACTTGTAGCTTACATTAAGCTTGTAGCTTGTACAAACACACTAGGAGAGCCTCTATTTAAAGGCCTCTAAGATGCATCTAGAGTGTCTCTAGAAACAACTAGAAGATAAGCATGACAACCAAGCATGGGTCTTCTCCAACCTTCTAGATGAGTCTTAAGGTTGTAGACACCATGTGCTCAAATAAAATGCTAACTTCTAAGTGTTGACAACTTGTGCATTTCTTAGAGTGCAAACTCCTGTGTTGTCTACATGACAACTCTCGAGAATTTGCCAACTCCTATGTGAGAAAATATTAAAATAATGCACTTTAATTAATTTAATATTTACTTTTACTCTTTCCAATTTAATTAATTTATTTATTAAATCTCATGCACTAACTTTAATATCTCCACTTTTCAATCTTAATATATTTATATTTTAAGCACATGAAATCTAGAATCTTTTAATAATTTTTAAATATATTTTCCACTTTTAGATTTCATTTTCCAAAACTTAATTGCTAAAATATTTATTAGCTTTAATAATAATATTATTTAGTCATTTATTTAAAAATGAACTCCAAATATATTATTATTAAAATAAATATTGTCACATTCCAAATTTAAATTTATAACTTTTATTTTCAAATTTAATTATTTTATTTAATTAATTTTCTAATTAATTAAATAAAATAAATATTAAAATACCATATTAATTTTTCATTAAATTAAACCATTAATTAAATCTTTTAATTAGGCTTAATTAATAGAAAATACATCAAAGACACATAAGGTAAAAATATGAAAACCCATCATAGCCAAAATACATACAAAATCAAACCAAGGGTTAATATCACGAATTACCTCATCTAACGTATTCGGAGGGTACTCAACTCAGATACTTGTCCTAATTTTCCAATTAGGACAAATGGCTTAAAGGGTTGGGATTTGGACTTGAGAATTTATCTCCCCTCTCTTATCATTGAGATAATGTGATAGGGTACGCTCATCCTGGCAATTCAGGGAAGTCGATACCCGGTACCTACAACTTGCATAAAAACCATCCATGTACAAACACAATATATACTAAACTAAATAGGCAATGGCAGGAAGTGGTGCATCGTGTAGATCCCGACTAGCAGGTGACTACGACTCCCTTCCTTAACCACATCAGACACACCATACAAAAGCAAACACACAAAGCAAACATGCACACCATACACATGCAAGTATGGGGTAAGTATCTATAATAAAATACATGTGATAATAAATCATTTTACTAATCATCATTAATAACTGCAAACATTGAAAATAATCATCATGCATACATGAAATGTAAAGTCTAAGTAATCTCATCATGTATTAACTGAATCCATAGCACAATATCTGATAGTCCCCAAAACAATGCTGCTAACCATCAACATAAAATCAACTTTAAAAGAGTTCAACAATGATAACAAAATGCGAACCAGGGGCAGGCACTACATCCATCATACACCCACTTGGGCGAATCAAATAGTTTTCTATAATTACAATACTATAATACCCTTGTGCAAGTTTTGTGTTCTAGTTTATAGTTAATGTAAGGTTAACCTATATACATCCTAACTCACTCCTTATATCATTATATTTCAAAGCTTGTGAGAATACCCATGCCCATGCTACTTGTTGAGTGAGTTTTATTGTTTTTCTATTGTGCCAAGATCTCTCTTTTTATATACATACATACATATATATACACATATATACATATACATATGTATATAAATTCATACACATACATACATACATACATATATAAAGATCACAAGGGCACAACAATGAGATGTAGAGATCACAAGGGCATGACAACAAAATGTAGTGATCACAAAGGTATGACAACGAAATCCTAGATCTCCACCAATCTCCACAATCCACAAGATCTCTCTATATACATACATACATACACATATACATACATACATACATATATACACGTACATACATACATACATACATCTGCATATGCAATTTTATCACCTTGGAAAATTGTATTTGATCCTGCTAGTTGGGAACGATTGATTGCTTGTTTTATTGTACCTAATCTAATGACAATTCTACAAGAATTTGTAATCAACCCAACTAATCAAAAACTAGACCAATATAACTAGGTTATGGCTTATTTCTTTCTAAAAATATCTTCTATGATATGTTTTTCTAAAATTTCGTGCGAACTCTGCCCATTTTTCCTAGTCTACATTATTTTTGTGTAGCATCTTAAGCTAAGTCACTTAGCATGGGTTGAGTAAGTTTTATTATTATTTTATTTGGATTTTGGAATATGGGCTTTGTTTTATCATTGGTTATGTTCAAGTCTTGATTTTAATAAAGCAACAAAGTTGTTTTTAGGGTGGAAAGGACCATATAATGAAGAGAAAACTTGAAAAATTGAATGATGAAATGCTAAATGATCGCTATCGAGGATCAAACACCTATGATAGAGTTACAACACAATGTGAAGTTTATTTTAGATATAAAGAAAAAAAAGAAAACACAACATAAATCATTCCCCATTTTTTTGGATTGCTGAAAGCTATGTGCGAAAGAGGGTGGAGAGCTTTGAACATTGGTGGAGATTTCATTTTCGTGCCTTTGTGATTGCTGTATTTTATTTTCATGCCCTTATGATCTCTGCATTTCATTTCCATGACCTTGGTGGAGATCGGTGGAGATCAGTGGAGATCTAGGATTTCGTTGCCATGCCCTTGTGATCTCTGCATTTCATTGTCATGCCCTTGCTTTGTGATTTTGTTCTCATATCGTGCCCTTGTGATCTTGTGCCCTTTGCAACACAATAACATTTGAAGTCAAATTGTGACGGTAATTTGTGATGGTGATGTAATTTGTGGTTTTCGGGCCTAAATGTAGTAGTGCTTGCTCTGCAATTTTCTTCAAGGGGAGAAGAGGTACTTATGTAAATGTTCTTTTCTTTTCCTTATAAACATGTATCTCTTTATATTTCTCCTAGCAGGTGATTAGAGAAGCTTCTCTTTATGTATATGTATGTGTATATATACATACACACACATATGTGTCTATCTATGTATGTATGTATATATATATAGAGAAGCTTGTCTTTATGTATATATATGTGTATTTATGTATGTATGTATATATACAACAATCTCTTTGTTTATATACATACATACATTCATAGACACATATGTGTGTGTATGTATGTATAGATACACATACACACATATATATACATATACATATGGATATATGTATATACATACATACAAACATACATATGCAGTGATCACAAGGACAGGACAATGCGATGCATAGATACATAGATACATAGATCTGCATATGAACTTTTATCACCTTGGAAAATTATATTTGAACTTTACTCAATCACTAAGAGATAATATAATTTGTAAGTATAGATTCTTCATACTTAGTTTGGTATGAATAGTTTCAATTGAATTCATCTAAAGAGAGTGAGTCTACTCATGATGATAATGGCTCCATGTATTGGGTCTTTAGAGGAGAGAGACTTACAAAAAGATTAGATTTTTTTTATGGATATGGGATGATTTGTTTGTGATACCAATATATCCTCCTCCATATTGAATTTCTATATCATCAATTTTTTAGATACAAATCACTGGACTTGGTCTTTTGAAATGGTGGGACTAAGATATAAACCTCAAATAAGGGTTGTGTGCTATGGTGGGGTAGGAGGGAGATGGTAGTGTAAATGGTTGATCGAGCAAGTTGTAGAAAATTAAGGTGTCAGTTGCAAGTAGTTCCATTAATTTGATAAGGGAATCAACTTTCAAAGTGGGATGATCAAAATTGACATGTCCATCCTTATGATAGATGTCTCTATCTCATAAAAGAAAATTACCTCAAATGACAAGTGACACATTATTAAATATATGGAAAATTAGAAGAACATTCATCTATAATATTTTTGAAGGACAAAAATAAAATTTGTTGGAAAAATCCATGAGCTATGTGGTTCCACATTATGGCTATTCCACTATCTATTAGTCGAAACTCTTCACATTAAATATGAAGATCTTGAAATTAAAAAAGATAACTATCAGAGATCTATATTTGTGTTTTAGTGATAAAAAATATACAGTCTAATTTTAAGAAAAATAATAGTCTTAAATGTATATGATAAAATAAAATAAATAAGAGTACTAGTTGTACCTATATAATTCTAGTATTACTGATTATGTTTAAAAAAATGTTCAATAAAACAAGTATGAAGTAACATAAATGGATCATCTACTCAATCCTATTATGACTTAATGTGAATGCGTCCGATCATTACCTGGATGATATTATGCACAAGATCTTTGCTCAATCACCAAGAGATAATATAACCTATAAGTATAGATTTCTGCATACTCAATTTGGTATGAATAAATTTGATTGATTGCAAGGATAATTGCTTGTGTGAATTCAAGACATGAACGATTAATTTAATTTAGCACAAGTACTATTCAAGTGTAAATTATGCATGTAAAGCAGTTCACATAGTGAACTGATTTACATACATACATATACATATGCATACCATCATCATAATTGAATCTGACCAAAGCTATTATATATGAACAAGATATACATGTTTAGAAGGAAAAGAGAATTTTTTTTACATAGGTACCTCTTCTCCCCTTGAAGAAAATCATAGAGAAAAGGCACGAAGATCACAAGGGAACAACAAAAAAATCCTAGATCTCCATTGATCTGCACCAACGTTCAGAGCTCTCCACCCTCATTCAAAGCTTTCCACCCTCTTTCATGCACAACTCTCCATAATCAATCAAAACAAAGGGAAATAATTAATGTCGTGTTTTTTTTTTTTTTTAATAATCCATAATCTGCAATCCACAAGATCAAAACATACATACATACATAAATACATGAAAATTACAATGCACTTTTTAAGAGTTTACAATTATTCAACAAAATTAATGTTTTACAAGAAAATGTATTTGAAGAACTGTTAGCTTAGAAGCAAGAACATGGTGTTGAAACAGTACAAAAAGTGCTTGACATGAGAGGTCCGCAAGTGAGGTTGTTGAACAATCTTGAAAAATTGAATGCTAAAATGAAAGCTATCAATGATCAAACACCCATGCTAGAGTTACAACACATTGTGAAGTTGATTTTAGATAAAGTAGATGTAGATATTCAAAAGTTTGATAATCAAAATTTAAGGGATGAGAGTAAAGGAGAAGGAGCAACTCTAGAAAGAGAAGGAGAAGGAGCAGCTTTAGAAAGAGACTGCACGATAGAAACAACAAGTAGACAACATAAAGGATATTGTGGAAGCACTAGATAGAATCCAAGAAAGTGTTGTGGTAGGTCTTATGACATTGGAATCACTTGCAAGTTTCTTTGAGAATTTACAATCCAAATATCAAATGCTTATAAGAGTGTTTCAAGTATTGGCATAGTCTCCCTGCAATGATCCCAAGTACCAAATGCTTATAAAAGTGTTTCAAGGTTGGGAACCACTTCAACATCCTTTACATGGTTTAGAGGTAATTTCATTGTGATAGATGCTTCTGCAAGAAAATGATTCTCATGATTATGGCATTTACACAGAAGCATAACTAGCTTTTTCAACTCTTCGTTGAAGTTATTCTTCAATTCCTTGCATATGCAATTTTATCACTTTGGAAAACTATGTTTGATCCTACTGGCTAGGAACAAGTTATTTTTCATTTTATTGTACGTAATTTGATGATAGTTCTATAGAAATTTGTAATCAATCTAGCTAATCAACAACTAGATCCATTTAACTAGTTATGGATAGTTTCTTTCTAAAAAATCTGAAATGATATGTTTTTGTAAAATTTCTTGCGGGCTCTACCCATTTTTCCTAGTTTGCATTATTTTAATGGAGGATCTTGAGGTAACTCACTTAGCATGGGTTGAGTGAGTTTTATTTTTTAATTATTTGGATTCTAGAATATGTATGCAACTAGATCAATTTTTTTGTTGTGCTAAGATGTAATAAGCACCTTTAAAAAAATCTCTAAATATACATGTTTAGCAAGAGATATAAAGAGATAATTGTTTAGAAGGAAAAGAAACCAAAATTTACATACCTTTGAAGAAAAATGCAAAGCTAGAACATGGCAATGAAATCACAGAGCAAGGGCACAACATAACAAAAAAATTGCAGAGTAAGGGCAGAACATGGCCGAAAATTTTTAGAGCAAGGGCACGACACCAAAATCATAGAGAAAGGGAATAACAACAAAGCACATAGATGACAAAGGCATGAGAAAAAATCATAGAGAAAAATCATAGAGAAAGGGCACGCCAACAAAGCACAAAGATCACAAGGGCATGTCAACCAAATTGCAGAGAAAAGACATGACAACAAAATGCAGAGATCACAACAACGAAATCACAGAGCAAGGGCACGAAAGCAAAATTTAGAGATATATCATAGGAACAAAATGCACCAAGCACAAGGGCACAATGATGTATAGAGCTCTCCACCCTCATCTGGAGCTCTCCACCTTTTTTTGCGCATAGCTCTCCATAAAAAAAAATGGGGAATGATTTACATCATGTTTTTTTAAATTTTTGTTTACACTTATGTGGGTGTTGCAATTATGATGCTTACATCGGTATTGTGATGACGTCAAGGAGAACTACAAAAAGAAACATGAAAATCACCATAAAGTATACTATTGTTGCAAATTGTCATTGTAATTTGACCCCAAATATTATAGTGGATTGGTCAGAGGATGAAAAAAGAAAAAGTTGTAAAATACTTCTCTAGTACAAAGGAAAAAGAAAGCTATGAGGAAGGGGTTGTACCAAAAGAAACCACCCACATTATAGAGGAACCAAACACAAAGATTGAGGTAGGCCACATCTAAAATAAATGTTAGAGTTAGAACCAACTTAAAGTAACTAAAATTTCTCCTAAATACTAAAAAATGGTTAAGCTAAGCCTCAAAAATTTGAGTAAGGGAAAGATCATTGATTCCAAAAAGAAGAAGTCTATCTTGCTCATAATGATGAAGAAGGTACAAAAACCTATAGGAAAGGGGGGAAAAGGGAAGATCATAGAATAGATCATGACTACCCCTATTACTTTTAATAGTGTCATGGGAAACAAATGCTACACTTGGTGGGAGCATACAGAGGAAGATCACCCTCTCAAAGAGGCATTGGGGAAGGTCGAGGTAGACAAAATCATTTTCATGCCCATATTCAATTTAAAGGAGTTTGAACTCATATTGAAGAATATAGTGACATGCTATGATAAATCATGCCATTAATATGTGGTCCAATATTTCTAGCATTTGGTGACAATTTCTTACTTAGCCAGTGAAATAAATAAAGTTTTTGGAATACCTAATAGAGGACATGAACTAGAAAAATCTCTAATGTCAGTTGAAGAAAAGAAGAAATGATTGAGGTTAATGTTGTTGGAAATATATATGTGTGTGGGGGGGGGGGGGGGGGGGGTGAATTAGTTACCAAAAAAACAAATCCATAGATCCCTTAGATATCTTATAAAACTAGTTATTGCTGTCACTCAATAACCATAGAGAAAATGCTGTAACTCAATAGATGCAGTGTACGTTATCTTTAATAGAACTTAAAAATTCACAATTATTAACATGCATGCATAAAAGAAATAACATGAACACAAGAGATGTCAGATTTAATGTGGAAACCCAATATGGGAAAAACCACCAAGTAACTAGTTATTGATTTTCACTCTTCTAAAGTGAGCCCTATTAGGAGCCAACCCTATTAAAGGTTACAAAACACACTATTAGGTGTGTCCTTGTTAGATGATTTAATCACCCTATTAGGAGTGGCTTTGCTAGAGGACTTTAGAACAATTCAATAGAACTGCCACCTTGTTAAAGGATTTACAAATGGCTGTTAAACCAACTCTATTAAGAGATTTAGGAATCACTGCTACAATGGTGAGAAAGTAATAATGACTTGACCTAAATGAGATGCAACTGAATTGTTGATACATATCTCTTGTTCTGCTCCATTAGATCCTCTCTGATTGAATAAATCTTTATTGCTCCTCAAGGATATCTGACCATCCTTCAAAGTTTGCTAACACTTTCCTCTTCGCACAATCAACACACTTGCATGCTCGCTCATTCTTACTTTAGAATTCACAACTTGACCTTTTATTTATACCTTACAAATTGTCAAGTTGGCTCATTTACAAGTTACAATTACCAATAATCATTACCTTAGTTGGCTACAATTATTACATAAAAAAATTAAACTTTATTTCCCAAAACAATAAAATCCTTCATTGGCTGACCCTGCTCAGTAAACACTGTTCTAGAACTGATTTCCAGTGCTAGCCAACTAAAGCTCGGTTAACACTATGAACTCTACAAAATCCTTTGGAGACTAAGTGAGCTCGGTAAACACTAACTTTCCTTTGCTAACCTTGTGAGCTTGGTTACCACTAACTTCTGCCACAAAATCCTTCAACACTTGAATGAGCTCAGTAGAAACTATTTCCACAGAGTAATTTTCAGGAACACTCGATAGAATTTGAAATTTTCTTTGCTAACCCATTGAGCTCGGTAGATACTATCTACCAACTAATATGACATTTGTGTAACAACAAAGACAACACACAATTGGACAATTGTATCCAACAAATGTGCAAGAAGGACCTCACAAATTAGGAATGGGAAGGAATTTTGTAAATAGTAGGGGTCTCAAGAAAATCTTCATCATCAATGATGAATGGAGATGCATTGTGGATTTGGTGAAAAGTAAACTCACAGTCAGAAGCTGCACCTTCAAAATTTTCTTTTGGATATTGCTAGTGGCTGACAAATTGTATAAAGGGTAGGTGTATAATTGGGCACAATTCCTTTTAGAGAGACTTCAAGAATTCATGGAGTTAAAGCACAAGCCATTTTACATGCCCCATCATGCCATGGCCTTATTTCTAGAAGCAGTATAGACCCAGGTGGGCAATGAGTGTAGAGAGACATTGATAGTAGCCAATAGGGTGGAACCCTACGAGCCCACTATGACATATTGGCTCCACATGGACACTATGGGCATAGGATCTCACAACAAAAAACCTCAAAAAAAGAAACCAAAAGAGGCGGTTGTGGTTGAAGAGAAGAAACAAGAGGCAATGGTTGGTAGTCATGAAAAGGACAAGGATAAGGGAGAGAGTTTTGAAGAGGACATCGACATAGATTCATGTTTCTCAGACTCTCACAAGCTGGAGATCCACCTAAGTCACCTGCATAGAACTCTGAGGGAAGTTTCCTTCCTACCACTAGTGTAGGGGCCACTTCCCACAAGGATACCAAAATCTATGGAGATTTACCATGATAATATGGATCCCCATTATGAGAGTACAACTCTTGGCTTTGAGGGAGTGGCTCTTAGTGTAGGGGAGGTAACCCAGGGCTTGACAGTGAGGCATATGGATGTCACTAAGAAGAATCATGAGAGAGGGATGGTAGACAAGGATTGCAGTATAGACTAAAAACAATGGGGGGCTTCTAAATTGTCCTTACCAAGGGTGGTACAACTAACCCCTCCATATCAGTACACCTGCACTAAGGTGATATAATTGAGATGCCAGAAAAAGTGTGTACATATGGTGAGGTTGCAAACACCTTTAGGCTTGGAAGTAGTTCACCTAGTTGCTCTAGTAGTTTAGTCGATAGGGAAAAGGGACACCCAACAAGGAGATATCCACACTAAGGAGGATATGGAAGATATAGTCCTTGAAGAGGCTAGTAGATTACTTGAGTAAGAAGGGATGGTATCTTCCCCTTTAGTAGCAGCTAATGAGGAGCCGGTAAAGATATAGAGTGAGAGAGTAGAACCTTCTAATGCATTCTCATTTATAGCAAAGGTAGAATTATTTCTCATAGAGTTGCAAACCATGGAGCATTCCACTAGGGAGATCATGCAATAGGCTAGGTTTCAAAATATAGAAGCTATTTGGACCGCAATAGAATATTTGGCCACATTATGCAGAAGGGCTGCCATATGGACTAGGAACTATTCTAGTAGTAGGGATATACTTAGGAGGACTTGGTAACTACATGGGTAACAGGGTACACTATTCCTTCCACTCTGGATCAATCACCTCTTACGAAGAACCTTGTAGATATGGAAGTTTCTTTTCATCGGATATATTTGGAACTCTAGAAAGGAAATAGTTTGGCTAAAGAATGGGAAATAGAAAGAACTACACTTGAATAAAAGTGGAAGGTTGAGAAAGATTCCATGGAGGTGACTTGGAGAATGGAAAAAAATAAATTGGAAAATAGAGTCACCATAGTAGAGGCAAATAAGATGGATGCCATGCGAGTTCTACAAGGAGTTCAAGAAAAATAGAAGACAAATGAATGCGACCTACAACCACTTCAGTGAGGCCCAAGTATAGGGATGTCTTCCCAACCTTCTTCTTAAAGTCAAATTTTTCTATTTTAGTGTGTTCAACAGTCATCTAGAAGATGACTTCTTTTTTTGGGGGGATAGATGTAGTAGAGAATAAAGTAATATTGTATTTAGCCCTTGTTAAAGCTTGAGTGGATTGGGTAGTTAGGAGGTGAGGGAATGCATCGGTTGGTTTTCCCAACCAACCGACCCCTTTATAAGAACTTGTAATATTGTCAATGGACTCATGATGTTTTGGTGTGAATAAAGTAAATTATTTTCTTACCAATTTGGTATTGTTATATTAAGGTACATTCTATGTTTTTCTCTGTATACATATCTTTATTATTCTCTAAACTTGAGTAATATTTCCTTTCTACACACAATAAATCATTGTCTCTCTCTATTCTTGTTTTCTATTCTTTAGCTTCATCTCTATTTTTATTTTTACATTTACAATTGGTAGTAGAGTAGGTTAGAACTACTACTTGGAACTTGGTAATTAAATCGCTTGGAGATGGAAGCTAAGATAGAGAAGTTTGTAGGGAAGTATTTTGGTATTTAGAAGGTGTAGATGGAAGCCTTGTTGAGTAAGTAAGATATATTCTTTGCATTAGAAGGCAAAGTGAAGAAGCCAACTGAAATGATAGATGAAGATTGGGAAAAGAATGATAGGATGGAAAAATCATCCATCATTCTCTCACTATCCAACAACATCTTGTTTAATGTTTAGTCTGAAAAAACTTTAAAAGAATTATGGGAGAAATTGTTTTCCATGTATGAAATGGTCTCGACATTCAACAAGGTTTTTCTCATGAAAAGATTGTATAATCTAAAAATGAGAGAAGATGGAATTGTTTCAAACCAGCTAAAGAATTTCAACACCATTGGTACTCAATTAATTTTAGTGGGCATCCTATTGAATGACAAAATAAAGGCCATTCTTTTGTTGCATTTTTTACCAAACATCTAGGATGAATTGTGATTGTGGTAAGCATGTTAGTAGCATTGAAAACAAAGTTCAAGTTTAATGATGTAGAAACAACTCTTCTTAACAAAGATATGAGAAGGAGAAAACAAGAGCCTTCATCTAGTGATGCTCTAATGATGGTTAGCACCAGAAGTAGAGGAAGAATTCACCATAGAGGCAACAATAATAACAACCGTAGATCACTATCAACTAGAAGATCATAGTCTTAGGGTAGATAAGGTAGTTGGTTTTTTGGAAAAGTCGGTTACCTCAAAGACTGTGGAAAATACAAGAAGGCAGAAGAACATGTTTAGGAAAGTGAAACAAACATCATTCATGATAAGGATGATGGTATTTTTATTCTTTCAACAAGTGACACAACGACAAGTTTGTGGGTAATTGATTTCAAGGCCTCTTTTCATGCTTCTTCTTACACAGGAGCCCTCACAAATTATCAAGAAGGTAAGTTTGGGATTGTATATTTAGGTGAGAACAAAGCTTGTGAGATTATTGGGAAAGGTGATATTTTATTTTGAAATGTCCCTAAATTGAAAAGGAATATTATTCCTGTAAGTTGGTTGTACGCCCAAGGCTTTCTTATAGGATGTGGAAATAAATTTGGTGGTCTATGTATTTTAGAAACTAATAATGAGGCGGGAGCTACCATGATTGTCGTAGGTAGTGAGGTGGCTCTTTGGCATCAAAGGTTAGACCACATGGGAAAAAGGGGCTAGAGGTTATCCTCAACTAAGATTAACTTCAGGGTCTTCAATCAACAAATTTTGAATTTTGTGAACATTGTCTTCATGGGAAACAAAAATGGGTCAGCTTTTTGAAAACTAACCATGACAAGAAGACAACACTATTAAAGTTAGTGCACTCAGATGTCTTTGGTCCTACAAAGGTAACCTTTTATGAAGAAGAAAAATAGTTTTTTACTTTCCTTGATGATTATGCTAGGAAAGTTTGGATTTATACAATTTCTAGAAAATTTAAAGTTTTCTCAAAATTTAAAGTTTTCATGGCTCTTGCTATAAATCAGTGTGGTTACAAATTCAAATGTTTAAAATGGATAATGGAGGTGATTTTTTTTGTTCAAGTTTGATAAAATTTTTGTAGACTATGGTATTTGGCACATGAAAATTGTTCCATTCACCCCTTAAGAAAATGAGGCTTTGAAAAGGCTCAATCAAACCATTCTTGGGAAAGTGTGGTGCATGCTTTCTAACACTATTTTAGGCAAAGAATTCTAGCTAGATGCATGTACTACAATAATATATTTAATTAATTGTAGTCTTTCATCTCATTTGGACTTCAAAATTCCAAAAGTGGAATGACTGGGAAAAAGGATTTCCTACTCATATCTTCACGTTTTTGGCTGTCAAGCCTTTGTACATATTCCTAAAGGGAATAGGGATAAACTCAATCCCAAATCATAATAGTTTATCTTTATGGGCTATGGTGAAGATCAGTTTGGTTTTTGACTATGGGATCCCACTACAAAGAAAATAGTGAGGAGTTGAGATGTGGTCTTTAATGAGATGAAGTTTCCAACTTTTTCAGATGAAACATCTACCAAAGAATTCATTCCTTTATCAATTTTTTTCCAATAATGAAAATGGTTCATCAAGACATAGTTGCAAATCCTTACCCTCAACCTATATTTGTTACTCCTACCTCTGTCTTAGTGCAAAATCTTGCTTTGTCATCATCCTTTGGTTCTAATAGCATGGACTATGATCATGCTGATTGACCCTATAATACACCTCCTTTTTTCCATAGAGTTTCTATCTAAAGGAAAAATTAAATTCTTTGTTTCACACACAAATTTCTATATTTTCTGATTATAGACACAAGAAATTCTCAAAGACTTTCCATTGTGGACCCAAACGATGACTTGACAAATGCCAAGTCTTCATTTCAAAAAACATATATATACTTCCGTGTCACCAAAGAAACGATACAATTTTGGTAACTTGGATCATGTACAAGATCAAAGTATTGGGAAATTTCTTCCCTTGATGGTAGCAAATGATGCTCATATCAAGCTCAACTATAAGGCAATTACAGGTTTGAGAAACGTGGATTACATCCCCCCTTCCTTCCTAATGAAACATTTCACTTGACATCTTCTTCCAACTTGGAGAATGCTCGATTCAAAAAAAGGATGACTGGGACACATCCTAAACAAAGCACAACATAACCCTTTAAGCCTACGAATCACTTGGATGACATACAAAACTAGGATCAGTTATAGAACTATGATATTAAGGACCATAAAATTGATGAATGGGGTTTACAACACAATGAAATTTTGGGTCAACAGACTATTTCAGATACTTCATTATATGCCTTTGTCTATCAAGTTCAATAGAAAGCTTGCAAAAATTCACAATGGAGTGATAATGAATTGCTAAGAATAAATTCTGAGAAGGAGAAACATATTCAAGAGTTAAGGCAATCTAAAAGGCGTGCAGAGAAGAATGCCTATGTAGTACCTCTCCCAATTGATTTCTATAAGTCATCCCGATGGATGCAATCTTGATGATCTTTCATTGTGAAGAGATTGTGATTGGGACCATGAGTGGTCTACACCCTTGAGGTGATTGGATTTATGTTATTGTATCAGTTGCTTTGATTATGCTTATGGTTGATTTATGAGATAGATTATGATGTATTATATGGTTTCATTGAGGTTTGTGCTAGTTATTACTAGGATCGATGTGGTATCATGATGTTGTTCCATGATTACCCTGAGATGTGTGTAGAGATTGTACTATGTATTATTATCTTACTACACTGGACTAGGTTCCTGTAGTAGTGGTTAGCAGTGATTAGTCATGTATATGACTGTATTCACTTATGTGTTTTGAGTTTCTTTTCATATTGTTTAAAAAACTATTATTAAATGCTTAAATAATTAGAAATAGATTGTCCATATTGGATTCATTGGTTATGTGTTGTAGATATTTACCTTGTTATACTTTGATTTCAGTATCATAGATGTTAGACTACCATGTTGTTCAATTGATTATATTTGTATGATGATGCCATTTTGAGATGACAACATGTTTTATGATGATATTTGGTTATCTAGTATTTGGACATATCTTTGATTATGTTATGTGATGGATTTAATGCTATGGTTATTTACTCCATTCTTGCTTCATTATGCTATATGCAAACATGAGTGATGTGAATAGATTATTTCAATATAATTGAATAAATGGTTAAATTAGGTGATTTAATACATTTATTTATTTGGCTAAGTTATTATATGAAATTGCACTTGATCACATATTTTAGTGTGCAGGATTTATATCCCTGGTAGTGGCACATGGAGTTAGTGATTCAACTATTCATATTTACCAATGTCATCCCTATATGGTCAACACATCTTATTTAAATGTTTAAATTAAACCCTTCGATGATTTGATTAAAATTGGACTCATTTGCATTATGTGATTAGACCTATGAACATGTCTGTGCATTTAGAGGTTTGCATTTTCACGAAGGTGGTTAAGGAAATTTTGTGATTTTGGGTTTTTAGGCTTTAATTGATTTGATTTTTAATTTTTGGCAACTTTTCTATAGATGAATTCCAGTTACTTGGAATAGCCTATTTTTTCATTTGGAATGATTCAAGATTTAACTATTTTTCTTGGTTATTTTCCCTAATCCATTATTCACTCGAAAAGTGAATAAGTCTCCAAAAAGGAATTTAATTCCTCACTTCTCACTTTTGAATTAGAAAGTTTGAGAGTAAAACTCAAAATCCTCTTCATTAGGATTTTTTTTTTTGTTGTAGTGGGACCTATGGGCATGGGATCGTCATGAGATTGGTCTCGTTGGATCCATCTTGGGGAGACCTTGAATTGCCAAGATTTTTGACTACTTCTGTGTGATTTTTATTTTATGGTTCAGATTCCCATTTTTTCCTTTTGGCTACAAGGTAGAGCTCTCCCATTTTATTGTTTAGCTCCATTTCTACTTCTATTTTTAGTAGTCATTTGTTAAGGGGCTAAGAACTAGTGTTCCCCTCCATTTCTTTATGCTAGCTCTACCTAGTTGGGTGTGTATGAACATTTTCTTGTTTTCTAGGATGAGGGTTTGGGGTTTTGCACTGTTATGTTGTACATTTTTGTATACAAACTCAAAACCCATATTTTATTGGATTTTTTTGGCTTTTGTACCCTAAGACCAATTGGTTTTTTATTTTTAAAGTTTTCAAGTTTTAGGGTTTTTACCTCGATGTGTGTTGCCCAGTTTTCTCAAGTTTTCTTGGTATGGTATTGATCGTGGACTTGGATTATCCATAGGATGTCAGTCATACCATTGTTGCACTTTTATTTTTGCATTGGTATGTGTGCCACATCTATACTCCCAACATTCTGTTTGGTGGAGGGATTGTATACATGGTGTTATTGTTCTTTTGAACCTTTGTTGTTATTTCATGGACACTAGGATTCTTGTAGAATCCATACTCCTAGATTGAGGTCAGTTGAGTGAGTTCATGATGTTTGGTTTTGTTGCATTAGTAGGATTATCATATAATCCATACTCCTAGATTGAGGCTAGTTGAGTGAGCTCATGATGTTGGGTTTTATTGTTCTTGGGAGTCATGTAGAATCCGTCCTCCTGAGTCTATTTTTGGTTGAGTGTTATTTTGCATTGTGTTCTCATCCAACCCTTGTTTTATGATCTTCATGATGGTATTGCATCACACATGAGCATGCACATGTGTGCACTCATCATGTGATGAGCATGGGTATGTAGGGTAGGTAGTGGAGGGGCTTCTCTCACAACCTTGGTGACCATTTCATAGAGGGTTGGCATGAAGGAGTTTCTAAACAAGTGATAACTAATTAAATTATTGGATGATAAAATTAAGATAATAAAAATTATTTTCCTGCTATTTAACTCCGAGGATACTGTGCATTGGCCTTCAAGGGAGTCCCTTGAGTGAGTGTTTGCATTAGTGTGATGGTGTCCAAGGGAGTCCCTTGAGAATTTTTCCACATTTGATTTATCTTGGGAGTACCAAATGCATTAATCTCCACTATAGCCCCTACATAGTTACCCATAGAGTGTCTGACTAGGACTTATAGTACTATCATTGTCTCATGTTCTTGGTTTCAGTCATCGTTACTATCTAGCGTGAGTGTTAGCCATGGGCATTTTCTTTATGTGTGTTTGTGGTTGGATCATTATTTCCATCAGCATTGTGGAAGTGGACCTATAGGTTCCACATGGTTGGGAGGTGTAGCTACCTTCACCACTACTAGGGACTGATGTATAGAGATGATCTATTGTCTTAGTGCGATTGTTGCTGGATGTTTTTCACTTGGTACTTCAGGTTTTGAAGTATGTTTTCTTATGATTTATGTTTTCATTGGAATTCTTGGTTATCATGTTTAGATGAAGTTAGTATTGATGCATTTCCTTATTATGATGTTTAACATATGATGTGATGATGTTATCTGCTTAGTTGGAGTAGCTATTGCTTTTGGTTTAACATGTTAGAATTCTTGTTCTTATGATGTCCTTATAAGACAAGTTTGACTATCTAGTTGGTAGTTTGGAATGTTACGTGTGGGGGATGGCTAGGGCCTTCAAGGTCTCATGATGCTATTATGGTGGGAGGAACTCAACATGAGTTTTGTTATTCTTGTACATTGCAATGCTGCTTTTGTACACTACAATGTTCCTTTCAGTACATTCTTTCACTGCTATGTTTTAGATGGTTAAATGTAGTTTCCATCTTGCAGTTATAGTGTTCGAGTTTCTATGCCTCGATTTGTGGATAGGGTACTCCTTGGTGTAGAGAATCTTGATTTCTTAGCTTTTTAACTTTACATTTTTGGGCTTTCTATTTTGGATCCTTGCATGAGAGTGAAAAATTTCCCGTGGTGAGCTGGGTTTTCTTGTGCAGTTCTTGGTACTTCTTCGTATGAAAGCGCATACCGGTTATGGGTGTTTTGGCTATTGGGCCAAGTACTTCTAGGCACGAAAGGTAGTTTCTTGCATGGAATGTTGTACTTCCTCATGCGAGAATTCTATCTATTGTTGTCATCACATGAAAAGCAGGGGGCATCTCCACTGGTTTTTGGGGAACACAAATTAGTTTTTTAAGTACCCTTTGAGTTTGCTTAATTTTCCATGCTTTGATAGATTTGAGATTCTTTGTTTTGTTATTATTTTAGGTTTTTGTTTCTTTGTTTGAGTGTGTCAATTTGGTTGTGGCATTTGGAGATTCATTGGTTGTCGGGATTATTGGTGAAGTCTTCTATTGTCATCTTTGTGATCCCTATATGATGTTTTCATGCAAATTCATACTTGAAAAAAAAAATTGGATTGTATTGAATCCTTGTTCCAAGGATCTCTAGGTGGGGTATTATAGCCTGCCAAGTATTCAAATTATGAATTACTTTTTTCTAAGGAGTCAATGCTTGAGATTTTAATCTTTGATCAAATAGAACTGATCAATTTCAAAGAAACTTGTATAAGTGTTGATAAGAATTAGTGGATTATTATAATGGAGGAAGAGATGACTTCTCCTAAAACAAATGAAAATAGGGATTTGGTGTTGTTTCTACCCAATCACAGAGCTCTTAAAAACTATTGGGGGTACAAATTGACAAAAGAATATGGAGGTAGGAATAAATATTGTGCTCTCTTGGTTGTCAAAGGATACAATCAACATAAGGGAATTTATTTTTCTAAAACTTTCTCACTAGTTGTGTGAATAACTACAATTTGGGTAGTTTTGGGTTTAGTAGCCATTTGGGATCTTGAATTAGAGAAGCTTGATGTCAAGATGACTTTTACATGGTAACATCAATGAATAATTATACATGGAACAACCTGAAGGTGTTTTTGAAGGGAAAGGAACATCTCTATTTTTGGCTGAAGGGTAGCTTGTATGGGCTTAAGAAAGCCCCAACATAGTGGTACACATGTCTAAACATAATGTTACTTGATGTGAATCAAAAGCATGCATCTACTATAAGAAGCTTCCCGATAGTGAGTTTTCTATTTGTCTACTTTATGTTGATGAAATGTTGGTTGTTGGTTCCTCTCCATGAATTGTTGACAAGTTGAAAGAAATGATTTCTTGGTTTGCCATGAAAGATTTAGGGGCTTCTAAGAAGATTCTTGGAATGACTATCACTAGAGATAGACAAAAAAGGTGTTTATGTTATCACAAAAATCATACATTAAAAAATTTGTAGAGAGGTTTGGTATGTCTGATGCAAAACTTGTCTCTACTCCTCTCGCCATTCATTTCCATTTATCTTATGCTTTGTGTCCACAAACATAGGAGGATAAGGACTTTATGAAGATATTTCATATAGATCTGCAGTTGGTAGCATTATGTATGCTATGGTCTCTACTCATCCTAACATTGCTCATGCTGTGTGAGTTGTGAGTAGGTTTATGAGAAATCTTGTCTCATCAGGAAAAATTCAAATAAATATTATGATACCTCATGGGTACTTTTGATTATGCACTATTTTTTGGTGCTAATCATGATCAACTGCAAGGTTTCACTAATTTTGATCTTGCTAGAGATCTAGATAAATAAAATTATACTATTGGCTATGTTTTCATGTTTGGTAGGGCTTCCATTAGTTAGGCCTAAAGGTTGTAGGATTCTATTTCTCTTTCTTCTACTGAAGTTAAGTACTTGGCTCTTTTCAAAGGTGCTAGGGAGATGATTTGGCTACAACACTTGTTTAGCAATTTACATTGTCAACGAAATGATTGTCTTATTCTATGATAGTTGTAGCACTATTTTTATGGCTATCAGCCATTCCTCTCAGAAGCAGTCTAAAGATATTGACAAACATGCTCATTATGTTCATCATGTGCTACAAGAAGACAAATTAAGAGTTTCCAAAATCAACATAAAGATCAATCCAACAGACATGTTGACGAAGGTTGTTCCTAAGGAGGAGTTTGAATCTTCTAGGACTTCTCTTGGGCTTGTTAAAAAGAAATAAGTTAGCATTTAGAGAAGGGGAGTGGGGTATTAGTTGAAGCATTCATTATCTTCAGGTGGGAGATTGTTGAGTCGGTGAAGCCCAATGGTTGTCTTGGGTTTTTCCTCCATTTTTTATGTATTTTCAGCTGATTATCTTTGATATATATGTTTTTTTTTATATTGTAAACATTGAACTTTTGGTCATTAATATAATTCCCCTGCTCATATTGTGGATGTAGCTACAAGTTGTGGTGAACCACAATAACTCTCTCTCTCTCTCTCTCTCTCTCTCTCTCTCTCTCTCTCTCTCTCTCTCTTCTCTCTCTCTCTCTCTCTCTCTCTCTCTCTCTCTCTCTCTCTCTCTCTCTCTCTCTCTCTCTCTCTCCTTGTTTGTTGTTCTTTAGCTTCATCTTTATTTTCTCTTTTTACATTTACACTCAAAAGAGCCAATATTAGTACTATATTTTCTTGTAGCTTATTTTAGAGGGATTTACATCATCAATTATTTAAGCCCATTCATGCATTTCCTTAAACCTCAAAGGAGTTATGATCTTTAAGACCTTTTATTAATATTTTTATTAATGAGCCCACACAATCTATTTATTTAAACTATGGCTTGACATTGTAATGAAACAACTTGCAGATATAGTGGGATTTTGTTTTTGCAATACTTGATAATATATGCCATATCAAGTGGGGAAACCTTTTAAACCAATGGAAAGGGTTTTCTCCAACAGTGATAGCTAATCTCAATCTTAGATATATTCTATATTTATATGTTGGATGTCATTTAGAATAACTTGAGCATCCATTTAGGAATATGTTAATGATTATGTAACTATATTATGAGTCAAGGTAGTCACAAGCCTACTACTCATAACTCTATGCACATTATAGGATTAAGGTGTAGTATGTAGTGCCTACCCCTAGTTTTCTTTTATGTTATATTACTAAATTCTTTTAAGCCAACCTTCATGGTTATGTGATGTGATTTAGTGGTACTTGGTTACCTAATTTGGTTGATACTATTTACATAGTTGGATTATATATTTGATGAGATACATTATACTTAGATATTTGATGTGTTCATGGTTATTCTTTTGATGATGATGATTTTCATACTTCATATAGTGATTTCAGTTACTTTCATAATGAAAATTATATGGATGATTTATATGTGGTTTTATGGTTACTTACCCCATATTTGCATGTGTATGGTGTACATGTATATGATGCTTTATGTTTGATGGAGGGAGTCATAGTCACCTCCTAGTCGGGATCTACATGATGTACCACTCCCTGCCATTGCCTATTTAGTTTAGATGTATATGCATATGTACATGTTTGACTTTTATGTAGATTGTAAGTACCGGGTATCGACTTCCTTGAATTTCTAGGATGAGCATGCCCTATCACAATATCTTAATGGGGAAAGAGGGGAGATAGTTCTCAAGTCCAAATCCTAAACCCGAGCCAATTGTCCTAAAATATAGGACAAGTAACTGATTTATTTACCTTTCCAAATTTGTCAAAGTGACATGAATTCAAGATTTTTAACCTTTTAGTTTGATTCATACTTTGTCTTTTAGGCAAGTTTTCTTTTTTGAGTTTGTGGGTTTGTTATGATTTTTGGATATAATTACATAAAAAAAAGAGATTATTATATGATTTAATTAAATAAAAATTTTATAAAGAAAAAAACAATTTTTATTATATTTAATTAATTGAGAAACTAATTAAATGGGAGAAATAAATTTAAAGATTTAAGTAAAAGACTAAATTTGACACAATTATATTTATTTAATTTAATAATAATAATTTTAGAAGTTGCATTAAAATAACGGACTTTAAATATTATTATTAGTTAAAATACTAAATATGTTTTGTAAAAACATATTTTTTTATTAAAACAACGAAGTGGGAATAATTTAAATAAAGTTTATTCTAATTAAAGGCAAAAGACGCGCACAAGTGAATTAAATAAATTAAAATAATAAATGTTTATTTTAAGGAGAGACCTTTACATGTTCAAAAATTGGAAACCCTAGGTAGGGTAAACTCTTTATTAAGAGATTCAAGCTCATCTTTACACACAGGTTGGAGGAGCAATGTTTAGAGATTGAAAGAGGAGATATTTTTGAAGGATTTGGGAGACAAGAATTTTTGCAATTGTTGAGCTTTTGTCAAATTGTAGGATTAGATCGATGTAGGAATCTTGTAGAATTCATTCTAGTAAATCTTTTGAAAAACCTCTATCTTGTTTGTGCCTGTTATATAATTTTTTGTGTATGAAAAAATGTATCTTTATTTGAAACCCTTACTAGTAAATTGATTGTTATTCATTGCTTATACATTTGTGAAAACAAAATTGAAATCCTCATTATAAAACTTGAATTTAAGGAAGAAATTCATGGGTAGGGTTTGAAAATCGAGAAAAGATTATTGTTTTGTAAAATTCGTATGTTTGTAAATAATTTCCCTATTAGATCTATGGTGGAAAAAAAAATTTAAAAAAATATATATATATATATATATATTACCAAAGTAATAAATATTGCTATGGTAATATTGTTCTAGTCAATAGTCTAAATGAGAATTTTTTTTGTCATTTATTATGATTATTTAAAATAAATAAATATAAACATAAATATATTTATGGTGGGTGGGGCTCACTACCCCCCACCCCCATTTCTTTTTTCTCTCAGTTCATGGATCGAGGTTGCACAAGAGCAGTAGTAGTTGCCTTGGTAGCTATGACTACCTTGAACAAGCCATCGAATAGGGGATGTCATGCTTGAATAACACATGCATAATTTGTGGTGGTTTACAATGTTTATCAACTTGTCAACATATGTATAGTACATTTACAATTGGAAATGAAGTAGTATATTTTTGAAAATAGAAGACTGTGACATATGCTCTAAGATGAAAAATAGGGTAAAAGATGTTATTTAGTGATTGCAAAGATTCAAGTGTACGAGTTCATGAAATTTTTTACATGAAAAAATTATTTACAAGTATGTAAGACATACACATAGGAATGGATGGATGGGTTTGCAATTCAAGTTGTACAAGGACACATTTCCAATGGACATCACTATTTTAGTTGTGGAATTCATAGAGAATAACACACTACAACCACAAAATGAGGTGTAAGAAAAGTATTATACTTCTCAAAAGGTTTCCATATTTGTTAATATAAAATTTGTGTATTCACCTGATAGTATAGAGGATGATAGGAAGGTATTGAGGAAGTATCATTTTTACATTAGTGATGATCACTCACATTCTAAAGACTTTGTTCTTGGTTGCTTTCAACCATTTTATGGAAATTTGGCTAGCATGGTCATACCATATCATGAACACATCATTAGTCAAATAATTGTGCATCAGAATTCAAGAATGCACATATGTTTGCTTGTTTGAGAAGGATTCTTAAGATTATTGGTATTTAGTATATGTTGAGTTTTATAGAGGTTGCTCATGGAAAGGGAGATCATGATGGTGTAGGCACATGTTTCAAAAAAGCTTTATCTCATGAAGCATTGAAGTATAAAGACATAACAACATTGCTAAATGCAAAATGTATCATCCAGTGGTGTAACACTACAATGGGTCTAGGTAAGGAAGACGAGTCTATGGTTTGTGGATTATTTTTGGTTGATAGATAATATAAATATTGCACCATATGAGGGTTTTTGTACATTGACAAGATTGAGTGAGCTACACTTTTTAGAAGCTTTGATGTAGGTTCATGGTGTATCCACACATGAAAAATTACATTCTTTTGTCCATCATGTGTAGAGGAATATTGGGATGGATATGAGTCAATTGAATGGGTGGACAAATTAAATTTATGGGTTTTGATCCCAGTTGACACCTATCACCCCCCATAAGCACTAAAAATGGTATATATAGAATCATCCATTGACTTTCATTGCTTGTTTGATCTAGTGCAACCAGGTAATACACATTAATGTCAAATTAATTTATAATTTTTCACTTTGAGCTAACTATTTGGTAAATTAATAGAAATATTATGTTTGTATCAATGCATGCAGTGTTTTTTTCTCTTATTGCCCCTAAAGAAAATGAAGAAGGGACATATTACTATTTGTGTTGTTATGTCTAGGGAAAAAATAAATTGGATCACTTAGTTATAGACGGTGAAGGTTTAGAATATCCTATAGGTGTAGTTATTGTAACTGGTACATGACTTAGACGATATTGTATGAAGAACCCTAACTTGTGTTTATTGAGGATTGGTAGACACATAGAATTTTTTTTCATTATTCCAACCTTTTTGTTGCATCAAATGTCCACTTGATCAAATATAGTAGAAAATCACATAGTAAGACTCTTTGGAAGGTTCTACTTGAGACAATAAAGGGTAGAGAAGATCCAACTGGTTCACTGGATTGAATGTAATTACAAAAGGGTTTGATGTAACATTTAAATTTCATATATGTTTTTGGGCAAGACTGAAGGTTTTCTCTCCTTACATCTTTCCCATTGGTGTATTTTAGAGCTAATTTGTAAATAGAATTAATATAAAGATATGAATATTAGTATCTAATTTTATAATTTGTTGATTTGTACTAAATTAAACTCAAGATTAATTGTGTACTTATAGATTCAAATTAAAAAAACTATACATATACTTCTAGATTCAGAAGAAAGTTGATTCACTATCCATTCATCATAGCACCATTTATGTAAATTTTTTGCCTTGATCATTGTGGGACCAATCTATAAGCTCCATTAGCTCTGATTGGCTAGGTAAACACTACTGGGGATCTTGTTTCATTTAGTCAACATCGAGAATGCTCTGGTGCATGCTAGACCTAAGTGTTCCTAAGGTGCACTAAGTAGAATTGGGAAGTAGTTTTAAGATGGTGATATCTCAGAGCTCATGACAGGTATTAGAGATCTTTTAAGTGCATAAGGACAATGTTGAGAAGGCCTAAGTGCATATATCTCATTTGAGGGATACTACACTTGGTCTCATTTTGGCGATCACATTTTAGTTGGTGAAAGTTTTACATTCTTGATCAATTGAAAGTTTCTAAATGGTGCATCTTCTAAACCATTCATTGTGGGAACAATCTATTAGCTCCATTAGCTTTGATTATCTAGGAAAATTCTAATAGAGATGTTGTTTCATTTATTTAGCACCAAGATAAGTTTGATGCATTCTGAATGTAAGTGTTCCCAAGGTGAACTAAATGGAATTGGAAAATGAGTTTTAGATAGTGATATATCATACTTAGTGATAGGTATCGAATATTTTTAAAGTGCACAAGGATGGTGTCAAAAAGGCCTAAGTGAACATAGCTCAAATTTTGGATATGATACTTGGTCTCATTTTGGTGAGCACATTTCAATTGGTACAAAAAGTTGCATTCTTGATTAGTTGAAAGTTGCTAAATGGTACATATTTGAAACCATTCCTCATGGGACCAATCCATTAGTTCCATTAGATCTAGTTGGAGGGGTAAATTCTACTAGAGTCCTTGTTTCATTTATATAGTATCAAGAATGCTTTGACACATGCTAAACCTAAGTGTTCTTAAGGTGCACTATGTAGAATCAAACAAAAAGTTTTGGATGACAATATCCTAGACCTCATGATAGACATTGGAGATCCATGAAGTACACAAGGACAATGTCAGGAAGGCCTAAGTGTGCATTTCTTAGTTTTGGGATACCACACTTGGTCTTGTTGTGGTGAGCACATTGCATTCTTGATTAGTTAAAAGTTGCTAAATGACACTTCTTCCAAATCATTCATTGTCGGACCAATCTATAAGCTCTATTAGCTTTTTTTGGACATAGTTTCTAGTGAATACTTTGTTTTATTCATTTAGCATTGAGAACACTCCCACATATGCTAGACCTAAGTGTGCACAAAATGCACTAAGTGGAATTAGGAAACAATTTTTGGATGAAGATATCTTGGACCTCGTGACATGTATTAAATATTGATGCAGTAAATAATGATGTTTTCAAGAAGTCCTAGGTTGATGTATCTCAATTTTGGGATAATACACTTTGTCTCATTTTGGTGAGCATGTTTTAGTTGGTTCAAAAAGTTGCATTCTTGATCAGTTGAAAGTTGCTAAATGCTACATCTTCCAAAAATTTCATCACAAGAGTAATATGTCAACTCTGTTAGTTTGGTTGGCCACATAAATTTTAATTAAGAACTCATTTAACTCATTTAGCATTGAGAATGCTTTGGTACATGCCAGACCTAAGTATTCCCAAGGTGCAGTAAGTGGAATACGGTAGCAATTTTCTAGATGATGATATCTCAGCCCTTGTGATAGGTATTAGAGATCCATGAAGTGCATAAGGAAAATTTTAGGAATTCCTAATTGCATTTAGCTCAATTTTGAGATAATAAACTTGGTCTCATTTTGGAAAGAATGTTTTTGTTGGTGCAAAAAGTTACATTCTTGATCACTTAAAAGTTGGTAAATGGTGCATCTTCCAAACCATTGATTGTAGGACCAATACATCATATTTTTTAGCTTTAATTGGTTGGTTAGATACTAGTGGAGACCTTATTTCATTCATTTAGCATTGAGGAAGTTCTTGCACATATTGGACCTAAGTGATCCCAAAGTGTACTAAGTGAATCAGGTAACAATTTTTGGATAGCGATATCTTTGACCTCATTATAGGTATTGGAGATTTGTGAAGTGCACAATGACTATGTTGGGAAGGCCTACGTGTATGTAGCTCAATTTTGGGATACTAGACTTGGTCTCATTTTGTCTAGCTTGTTTCAATTGGTGTAAAAAGTTGCATTCTTGACCAGTTAAAATATGCTAAATGGTGCATCTTCTAAATTATTTGTTGTGGGACTAGTTTGACAACTTCATTAGCACTGTCTAGCCAAGTAAATTCTATTTCATTTAGAATTAATACCACTGGTGCATGTGAGACCTAAGTGTCCCCAAGGTGCATTAAGTGAAATTAGGCAACAATTGTTGGATGATGATAACTCAGACCTCGTGACTAGTATTGAAGTTTTGTGAAGTCATTATATTTGAGTTTTTAGGTGAGTTTCATGACTATAATAATTCAAACCTCATGATATAATTTTCTTACAAATCCTTAATGGGTGAGGGTTTTAAGGAACACTACGAAAATAAATTTATCCCAACAAAATGATATTTGATCCAGTCCCTACCTTGCCTAGGAACACCAAAATATCTCCAATTGATGGGAAGGCTTCAAATATACCTTATACCAACTATTTCAACATTTTTTTGAACCAAATGACCATTGGACCTTAACAAATGATTAATTTTTTAAAAGTTGTCCAAGTTTCTCTTTAACAACTTTACAACATTTTAACAACATGTACATTTTTGGAGCCAACTGTACAACTTTGTCTTCAAAACCACTCAAAACATCAAGATATGAAACAAAAAATTATTCTAATACTCTAGAAAACTCCTAGACATAGTTTGACCATAGTTGACCAACATTGCCCAATTAGGCCTAATGAGACCATTATAATACTTGAGGTCACAATCATGTTACATAGTGATGGCAAAAGCCTTATTACAATGCAAGAGAGACAGAATGGGTTGATCGTTGATCAACCGTAATGAGAGGGTGTGCTCTTGTACTAGAAATGATTTTTCAAGCGATCATAGAGCAATACATGACATACATTTGACTTTTTTAACATTCTAACATAGAGAAATAAATGAAGTTACAAGTAATCATAGAGCAATAAATGAAATACATAGAGAAGTAATAGAGAAATATTGGCATTTTTTAACATCATAATATATTTTGAACACAAATTTCATTCAAATGACATACATAAAACACTTAAGACATAAACAAGATAAAAAAAACTTGTATTTCAAAATTTTGGATACAAATTGCCTTGAAATGTGAATTTTTTTTTGAACATAAACAAGATAAATATTTGATATCCAACAATATCACACATTGATAATATAATACATCAACTATATGTGTAATGTCATTATACATGAAATCTATCATACATTGAATATTAGATACAAAAACCAGATCGAATATACATCATTTGTATGTCCAATATTTGTTGAATATTGTTGGAATTCTTTAGAATAATTGAGGGGTGGGGGGGCGGGGGCATGGTGAATCAGTTATCCAAGGTCCAAATGTATAAATAAAACTTTTCACAACTTAGTGAACCCATAAAACATTTATCATCATGCATGTATCCTTAAGATTATGCAATCACTTAAAACGTGTAGGTTACTATCAAATCAATTTGCAAAAATTTAAACATGAAACATAACAAACTCAACAACACACTTGACACAATGATTACATGGAAACCCAATTTAGGAAAAATCACTAGTAACATGCTACTCTTTTTCACCCTTTTGAAGTGATGCCTTATGAAAGGCCAACCTTGTTAAAGGTTACAATACACACTGTTAAATGTGACCCTATTAAAGGATTTCAATCACCTTGTTAGGAGTGAGCCTTGTTAGAGGACATTAGACCATTCACTTGAAATGTCACCCGGTTAAAGGATTTACAAATGATTGTTAGGTCAACCTTAATCCAAAGGATTTACCATAGACTGATACAATTATTAAAGAGTAATAGTAAGGATTGATTTGATAACAACCTACAACTCCATTTAAAGATTATAGATTTTTATTTTAGTCCTCCATTCTGCTTGGCTTTCACACACTTCAACTTTGATAGCTTGTTCATCCTTCAAGTATCCATTCCCTTAAGCCTTATTGCTTAACTTTCCAATGTAGATTCTTCACTTAGGTCACTGAATGAAGCAATACCCTAGACTCCTTGTCTTCCTTAGGTTCTCACACATGACAACCCTTGCTTCTGACCAACCATCCCTATAAATAGAGAATTAAGATATTTTTCCATTCATTCTCCATTGTCCAATTTAGGGTTAGGAAAGATTAGGTAGGATTCAATGAATCTACCCCTCATTCCATTTTATTTCTAGAAACTTCTCCTTCAATCCTCTTTGAATTTTCCTCAAAATGGTTTACCATAAATTTTGTGCCACCAACTCATCAATCTTATCTTTCACTTGGTTCACACAATCTAGGAAAAAAGACTTTCTGGCTTAGATCCATTGAATTCATGATCTTTCTCATAATGCTAGCACTCAACATTAACTTGCTTCTGATGCTCGACACAAACTATGTTGCTTGACATCCTTTTTAAAATCAATCGGCATGAACTAAAGTTTACTGGTGCTCGACATTAAATAAAATTAACTCGACATCAACTGTTTTGCTCAGCATACACTAGAATAGGCTTTTACTCAGCTCAAACTAATTTTCTATTCGTCTTGCACTAACTTTTCTCACCACCTACTATCTATTCGATCAAGCTTCGCAGAAAAAATTTGTTTAACTTGTTCTTCTAAACTTGCTTAGTGTAACCAACCTTTGCAACCTTAAGTAGATTATCAATGCACTATGATATCACTATCTTAGCTAATTCTTGTACTCCTTTTTCATATCATAAGTCAACCTTTCCTCTAGGTGCTATTGTTACATCTTGTGATCAAATCCTCTTCATCAATCAAATAAGTGATAGTACTTAAATCATATAAGAAGTTGTCTTACCAGCAAAATAATAGGTTTGACATCAGCGACAAAACAATGATTGAAACATATTTACCATACTTGTATCAATCTATTTTCAATAATATCCTTCTTTCAACAAAATATATCATACGTCAAATATAATTTACAAAAAATATGTCCACTAATGACATATAAGTATACAATTTACATCCCTAATCCACTCCTTCCTGTTAGAGGAAGAAAAGAACTCCCTAGCTACCTTTGATTTCCATTTGGAGGGACATGTTGTGGATGAGGGGGTCTTTCAAATATGCTTACTAGCTCATTGGTCTAGACTCTTCTGTAACTTGAGAAGATAAAATCAAATGTATATGTGAATAAATAACTATCATAGATCAAAAGTAGAGATACTTCTACAAACCATTACATCCAAGGGATTCCATTGATTATGAGGCTTGGAAAGAGGCTTATATCTTCCTATCTATGACATGCAAGAATATAAATAGTATGATGATGGATCTCAAATTAACCTAAATATGGAGACCCTTGCAAGGTGCACCATAGAATGGAAGATTCAAGGAGTAATAGAAAGAATTCTAATATCCAAGAACTTCAAATGGTTATGCAGTGCAAGCTATAATGATATCACATTATCTAGCACGATCACACTATTTTTTGGATTTCACTAACCTAAGCCTCATGCCATCCAAAGAATAACACATTCATACTATAGCATAATCACACTATGCTTTGGATGGAAAAAAAAAATAAAGTGACATGTTTTAGGTACCAAAACTTTGTGCACTTACCCAAGTATGATAGAGTTGCTGCTGAAAGAATCACCATTTCAATTCCAAAAAGAAATAAGTTATTAAATATTGTACCAAATGAACAACAAATATGGATTTAAAATATGTAAAAGATAATAAAAAATGTAAGTTTTTCCTATTGATTGATGTTACTATTATTCCCATATGGATTAGAAAATTCTTGCGCATTTTTATCTCCTTACTAATTGTGTCCACTGGTTTCAACCTCTTTCAAAATGGAGGGTCTTTGAGTTTAAATTTTAATGATCTATTCTTGTGTGTATAACATGAGTCTCTGCTTTTCCTTTTCATTCAACATATCATAATATTTGTTAAAATAATGGTTAGAATGATCATCCTTCTTGAATAGGATCATTTCTCCTTCCTATATTAAGGTCATGAATCTATCCATTAGCACTTCTAACACTACAAAGACCTGAGACATATATTGAAGTGAGTGAGTTTAAAATTAAAATCAATAAGCACCCTCTTTTTGTTTAGAAAAATCTATTCATTATTCCTCATCCAAAGGATCCCTAAAATTTCCATGGTAAAAAAAACCAAATTTTGTTCATATTCAAACCAAATGGCTCAACAAAACAAGTTAATATTTCATTCCAATTTTATTACTTTAATGTAATTTTGGGTTACAAGTTTACAAGAAACAAAGACTAGACCTTAATAGAAAACTCACATTCAAAAAATGGGTTCTCAAAAGTTTCTTCACACCCACAAAGAGACAAATGTATAGTATCCAAACCAAAATATGTTAGTCCAAAACACATTAGGACACCTTAGCTCCCATTCTAACCTTAGGACCCATAACAACCCATTCAAACACATTAGGACACCTTAGGATCCATTTAAACCCTTTATAACACCTTAGGACCCCTTGCCACATGTTAGTATATTGAATAGATATAACAACAATACCATGTTCATAAAAAATACACCTTGTTCCATAAAGTAATATATTATACAATTCCTTAATAGTTTCATTCTTAATAGAATTCATAACTTTAATTTCCATGTAGTTAGTATAAGGGTTTTATTCAATAGGTTTTAATAGACTCTAAGGTCTTCACCTCAACACCTTCATTTACAAATATGCAAAATATGTCACAACTAGGGACTTACTATGATGTATAAGGGTTTATGTTAATGATCTTATAGATTCTAATGTCTAATAGATAATGAAAGTGCAAATTGTAGTCTAGGTAGAGGCCTAATGTGATGTACAAGGGTTTGAGTCAATGAGGTAATAGATTCTAAGGTATCCACTTCCACACCCTCCTTCACAATAGAAGGTACATTGACATGTGAAAAATTCAATATAGCTAAAGATATTATGTGATGTATAAAAGTCTAAGTCCATGAGATAATATATTCTAATATATCCACCTTAAAACCATTATATTGTTGTTAATATACAAGTCTCTTAAAGATCAAAATTTATCATAGTTAGTAGAGAAAATGGAGATTTTGGTTTCAATTATCATCTATTTGTACATGCTTCCACTAGGAGAAGTTATGTTCACAAAATTTTGTATATGATTATCATCAGATATCTTTAATTTCATCATTAAAATTATCATGAAATATAAGGCATAAAATCATCAGAGGTCTTATGGAGTCTATATAAAATTGATATCTATTATTATAAAAACTAGATCTTATTAAAAATTTATGTGAGATGTTGAAGGTTGGAGACATACTAGGGTTTGACACAAGTTTTCATTAAATTCTCTTAGTTAATCCATCTTGTTGGATCAACTATTGATTTTCTCACTCATTTATACTATATGAGAGAAAATAGATTGGATTGATTGAGTAAGGGCACATCTATAGGAGTTTTTTGCTATTGAATATTTCATCCTTGATATTCATACCTTAGGTTCTATTTTATTAATTTGTAATTGACCAAATATGTTTTCTTTTGTTCTTAGAGGAATGTAATAAGATTAAAGTTATTGAAAAATACAATTGGTTTATCTCCTTTACAAAAAAGAGGGAGAAGTGAGGACTTTTAGAGGTATGACTCTAGTAATTACCATAGTAAACTTGTGAATAAACACCAATTGGTGATCATAATAATGTGTGAGGACTGAGTTCATTTGTGACATGCTTTCACTCTGCAATGTGAATGAAGAGAAGATACTAGTTTTAGTTAGTTCCAAAGACACCAACCCAAATGTAAAAAAATGCTACTCAAAGATGTACAAAATTTATAATTTCCTATGGAAAATTTGTAGTTAGAGAAGAGGGAGAGCTAAAGACTTTTAGAAATATGATGCTAGAATTAGTCCTAGTAAACTTGTGAATGCACATTATCTTTTGATCATAATTACAATGTGAAGACTAAATATAAAATTTTATATAAATAAATCTTCATTAGGATCTTTAGTGGATTCTTCTTCAAAGAAAATTATGAGCTTACCATTTTATTGCTTTAGAGAAACTTCATACCACATAGTGTTTGAAGGCTTATACTCTATACATGGAACACAAAATATTTTGTGCATTCTTATAAACTGTCCTTGTATTGAAAGTATAAATTATCCTTAGTAAGTTTATGAAAGCATATTTATGTGAAAATGATATTTTTTGGAACTATTATTATTTTGTATAGAATATAGCACATACGCACGCACTATAGTATATTACCGCTATCGAACATGCACACTAAGGATTGATTTTGACTCAAAACATATGAGCCTTGTATGTGCTGAATGTGGTATTGTACCTTAGAAAAAAAATCCTTACTTGCACAATTTATCTACAAATGGATATGAAGAAATACATTGTGAACAATCAAGCAACTTGACCTATTGTTTTCTATCTAGTAGGGGTTTGATTTTCTCTCAGATTCAAGAAACTCAATGACCATAAAGTCTACTAGAATGAAGGATTTAAATGTATATAGGTATGATATATTATTATATTTTTAATACAATAACAATGAAACTAATCTAACAAATGTGTCAGATTTGGATGTTGGAAAGGAGATGTCTATTGAACCATCTGGTGCTATCTTCCTCTTAGATGTTCTTGCTACTAGGATAGATCATTCGATTTTGGGCATTGGGTTGGAGCTCTCACTTGTTCCTTTTGGCATCTCTGACTTATGCCAAATGGAGGGTCTTCCCTCATCTTTTCAGAATCATTGCTTCAAGCTAGAATATGAGTTTATGAATCTTTCTGCCCAACAATTATTGATTCTACCCCTAGTTTTTGCTGATGTAAGCCATAAGGAGTCTAAGCCTACTAAGGCAGATAAGAAGGCTAATCCTAAGAAATATGGAGGGGTATTTTTGACTTCTACTAGAGCTACCAGAAGAAAAACAACTGATGTTGGTTTCTCATCTTTCATCATTGCATCCAGTTCCCCAAAGAAAAGGGAGAGGAAAGGCAATTTGATTGTTAGAGCTCATAAGAACTTGTCAGATATTGTAGATGGTAAATAGACTGTCGTCCTTCAATTTTCCCTAGGTAAAATATGAGGTTCATCACTTGGAATGTAAGGGGACTAAATGGTCCTCATAAAATGGAAGTTGTCAAAAATCTTGCTAGAGACGACAAACTTGACATTCTTGTTATTCAACATACCGAAATGTCTAAAGAAAAGGAAAAAGTTTATAAAGTTTTTAAGCATTGTGGTCTGGCTACTGGAAGTGTTGAAGGTTCCTCTAGTGGAACACTTATTCTTTGGAATAAAGATTATATCACCTGTACCACTCTCATGGAGAATAAAAACTTTACTATGGTTAAGCTCCATCATATTAATCTTAACAATGATTGGATCTTAGTCAACATCTATGCTCCTAATACTACCAGAGCTAGGAAGTCTTTATGGTCTAATCCAAAGGAACTAATGAATAATTTTGTTGAACCCAATTGGCTCTTCATGGGCATTTTCAATGTTTCCCTTTATGACCATGAGAAAATGGGAGGTAACACTACTCATTTGGATGATAGATTGGACCTTATGGAGTTTATTAACCATGAAGGTCTTATTGACTTTGACCTAAAAGGGATTAAGTTTACTTGGTCTAAAAAAAGGATTGGTTAGAACTGCATTCAAGCTAGGTTTGATAGAGTGCTAGCCTCAAATAATTGGATTTAGGATTGGAATTGTTCTCTGTTGTCTATTTCCAAGATTTCTTTAGACCATTTCCCCCTTATCTTTGTTTTTGATCCAATTGGTAAGAAAATACATTTTCCCTTTAGATTTGAGAAAATGTGGATGCAAAATAAGGATTACAATGAAGTTTGTAACACTTGGTGGAAAACCAAAGTAGATGGAATTGCCATGTAAAAAAATTGGTAAAAAAGTCAGAATGGTCAAAGATAGAGTTAAAGTCTCGAACAAGTCTTCCTTTAGTGACATTTAAAAAAAGAAGAAGAAGAGGTTTTCCAAAAGGACCTTCAAATGACCTAGGATAAAATTCAAGTTGCTAGTTCTTCAGACAAGCTTATCAAAGAGGAAAATGAAACCCTTTTTAAACTCCATAATGTCATCTCCTTTGAAGAGTCATACTGGAGGCAAAGATCTAGGGCTATCTAGCTTAAGGAAGGGGAACATAATTCCATATACTTTCACATCACCACCTTGAAGCACATACTAGCTAATAGAATTTCCAATCTCAAGATAGATCAAGAAGAGTTCACTAATGAGGATGATATAACTATCAAAATGAAGGATTTTTTTCTCATCCCTATTCTCATCAGACCAGAATCTTTGTGATGTTAGCCAAGGTCAATTGCTATAAAATATCCCTTCCATCATTTTTGACCATCATAATTCTATTATAGTTGCAATCCCTTCTACATCTAAAATTCATAAAGTTGTCTTCTCTTTTGAAGGTGACAAAGCACCAAGCCTTGATAGTTTCCTGATGGTTTTTTTCCAAAAGCAATGGAACATTATTGGTAAAGATGTGTGTGATGCTTTTGAAGAATTCTTTGGAGCCATATGTCTCTTAAAAGAGCTTAATTCCACCTTTCTATCTCTTATTCCTATGAAGGTGGGGGTTAACACTTAGGATGCTTTCTGTCATATCAGTCTTTGAAACTCTGTTTACAAAAACATTTTCATGGTCCTTACCCTAGGAATCCTTGCTATTCTCTCAGACATAATATCCCCTAAATAGAGTGGATTTTTCCAAGGGCATCAAAATTTGGACTTAGTTATTATTTCTCATGAAAACATCCATTCTATGGTGGCTTCTCATAAGATAGGGTTCCTCATGAAGTTGGATCTATCAAAGGCTTATGATCGTGTGGAATAGAGTCTCTTGTTTAAGATTTTAAGGTCTTTTAGTTTTGGTAGTAGATGCATCCAACTCATTTCTCAGCTTGTTTTGATAATTTCCTTGGCTATCCAAGTCAATGGTTCTTCCTCTAACTTCTTTTCTCCATCTAGAGGGCTCAAGTAGGGGGATCTTATCTCTCCTATATTATTTATTATTATGGTAGAGTGTCTGGGTAGATACATTAAGCATCTCAATGCTCAAGGTAGCATCCACGGCCTTTGTCCCTCTTCTTTTTCCAATGCTAGTTATCATGAACAATTTGTGGATGACACAATTCTAGGGCTTGCCATGGTGAAGGAAGCTAGGATTTATAAGAACGCCTTAAACCTTTACATTCAAGCCTCTAGTCAACTTATCAATTGGGAGAAGAGTTCATTCTTCTTTGTGAATATTCCCTTGGAGAGACCAAATAAAATCTCTAAGATTTTGGGTTGTTGCATTGCTGCCCTCCTTGGATTATACCTGGGCACCCCCCTTTGTTCCAAACCACCTGACTCTTTCTAGGAAATGCTCATTGACAAACATAAAAAAAATTAGCGGGCTAGAAGGACACTTTGTTGAGTTAGGCTAGAAAAATTTTTCTTCTCAAATCTTGCCTCCAAAGTCTCTCCATCTATGTTCTTAGTTTGTTCAAAATGCCGATTAAGTATGCTAATGCTATGGAGAGAATTCAAAGAAATTTCTTATGGTCTGGGACTAAGAACAAAAATAGACTTCCACTCGTTGCTTGGGACTCTATTTGCAAACCCAAGAATCTTAGAGGATTGGGTATTAGACCTATCAAAGATATGAACAAAGCCCTGTTCTCTAAACAAGGCTGGAGAGTTTTCAATGAAGACAGGGATTGGAGTAAAATATGGAAGAGTAAATATCTTCAGCACTCTCCCACTCTAAATAGTTTCCTATCTGCTAATCATTTAGAGAATGTTTCTTCCATTTGGAAAGCTATCCAAGATTTGAAGAATATCCTAACCAAAGGTTGTAAAAGGAAGCTGGGTAATGGTAAAACTATTTGTTTCTGGGAGGATAACTGGTCATTGGATTCTCCCCTTAACTTGTTTCACAATAATGTTCATATCATTGAGTACTACAAATCCAACTTTAGAGATAAAATTATTGACTACTAGGATAACAACATATGGATGGATCTTATTGCTCTAGATATCAATCTTCACACATACCAATTCTCTCTTTTCACTACTTATATCAATTCCAATTCCCAAGACAAGGTCATCTGGTCTCTTCATCCAAGTGGTAACTTCAAAGTTTCCTCCCTTTTTTTGAGAAGAGATTTGATCTCCTATGGGTCAAAGCCTAGACCATAGGTTTAATTCCTAAGATTTAGATTTTCTTCTAGATTTCTATACAGAACAAAATTCTCATGATAAACAATCTTACAAAAAGAGGGATGATCCTTACCAATTGGTGTTGTCTTTGCAAGAAGGATATGTAATCTGTCAACCATATTTTTCTTCATTGCTGTTAGGCTAGGGATATTTGGAAGGAAATTCTAAATTTTTGGGAAATTCAATGGACCTTTTAGGAGAATCTTGCAGATAGTTTTCTAAGCTGGTGTAGTCCCTTCAGAGGAGAATTTGTGAGCACCCTCTGGTAGTACTCTTTCCCCCACATTTGCTAGGGCTTATGGAAAGAAAGGAATGATAGAATCTTCAGAGATATAAGAACCCCCTCTTGGATCATAGGTAAAAAAATAATCAAAAAGTTAAAGGAGAATTTTATTTCTCATTTTGGTCCCTCAACTAATCTCAACATGGAGCATCCTTGTCAAAATTACATAGTTAATAAGGACAATTTAAGGGAAAATGTCATCTGATTATCTCCTCCCAATGGATGGATTAAGGTTAATTTTGATGGGGCCGCCAAAGGGAACCCTGGCAAGGCTAGCTATGGGGGTGTCATAAGGTATTGTAATTGTAATATCATAAGGTCTTAGGAAACCCCCCTTGGTATAACTCCAAGTCATAAAACTGAGATGACAGGGGCCCATTACATGATCAAGCTGGCTAAGGATACTAGCTACAGGAACCTCTGGCTAGAAGGTGACTCTAGGAATATAGTCACTATCCTAAATAATAAACAAGAGCCTGCATGGAATATTTCTAAACTCCTCAGCGAATGTAAAGAAGACCTCAAATTTTTTCCATAATGTGTTCATTTATCATAACTACCATGAGATAAACATGCTGGCAAATTGGATGGCCAACCTAACAATTCAAAGTAACAATATCGTCATGTAGACTGACTAGCTAAGCATGGATGATGTATTAATAGAAAAAGGTAATTATTAGAGAAACATATCTCAAGAAGGAAAAATCAATATTTGATATTCCTGTGGCCTCCTCATATCAAATCTTTAATGCTTCCATTTATTATTTTAAATGGAATGGTTTTCGTGCTTGCATGTCTGTTAGAACCTTGCACAGTTTATGGGTATTTTTTTGGCTTTCAAGAGTTAATGCATAAAAAATTTCTTGGCACTTTTCTTTGTGTTTTCTTAGTCACAACATTCTACAAAAAAATCTCTCTATGAATATGGATAGGGAAGCAAACAAATTGGAACCTGAGAAGTGTGACTATTGGAAAAAGAAAAAAGAAGTATGGTATTAACTTAAGAAACAAAAGGTGACCAATTTAATTGAGAAACTTCATGGCTACAAACCTCATGTGACGAACATCTTCTAAAAAGCTTGAGATAGTGATAATGTTAATCTCTATGGTAGATAGTTCACCATTAGTGTTGATTCCATTGCTGAAGTTACTCAACTGCCGAATGAAGGAATGAATTTTTTTAAGCAGAAAAAAGCTTCTGAAGATGCAATCAAGCACTTTCCCAAAAATGATCAGGAGGATGCTAAACTAGTTAAGGTTGGTAATTTTTATGACCTTACTCAAATTAAGAATATCTCATAAGAGGTCCTCACTTGTGTTCGGGTGTATTTCAATTTGGATGGTAGGTTTTCTAGAGTACATCTCTATCACCTTTTTTTTTGACTCATTTCCACTCCAAGAAAAGAATTTCCTTCCCTTACTACTTGGTGGATTCTCTCCTCTCTAGGCTTAAATCCCACAAGAAAAAAGCTTCTAGACCTATTATCCATGAGGGTCTCATCTTCTTATCGCTGATTTTTGCCATGATAGTACCCTTGTTCACTCTATTTCTATTTCTAGTAGCAAACAAAAGAGGGAATAGGAAGGTTTGCCAAGAAGAAAGGAAACTATTAGCAACTATTTGCTGAAAAACAAAACTAGCTATCAACATGCCTTGGCAATGCAAATGGACTCTGAGCACAGATCCAAAGATTTGGAGGATGTCGAAGCTCCCTTGGATGATAACACGACCCATACCATGAGTGATGGGTGTTCTTTTGAGAACAAAGATGTTGCTTTAGGTCTAGATGAAACCTCATCTCATGATTCTCTACTTTCTTCCCCAAGTACTATCAGTAAGCATGGTAAGCACTCTTCTTGTAAGGCTAAGGATATTGTCTCCTCCTCAAAGCATAAAAAAATTAAAAAGGGTTATCTCTAGTTTGCAGACCAAAGATGCTACCATCAATGAGGATAATGAAATTCTGGTGAACATAGAGGGTATGAATGATTCGAAGGATACTAGTACTAAAGATGTAGATGAGGCCATCAACTAGACCTCCCAAACTCTGGAAACAAAGACTGTTGTGACCCCTGTTATTGCTATCCTTGCCCTTGATCTTGTGTCTATTGATACTCCTCTAGATAATAGCAGCCATGATAATACCAATACTAGTATACCCAGTACCCACACCCAGGAATTCAAGGAAATGCCTTAACAGTTTGCAAATTTTGAGGATGCCCATGATTTAAAAGATTATGACAATGTACTAGAATTTCTGAACAAATTAGAAAAAAAAGACAATATTGGGATGCAACTAGTCAATTAGATGTAAAATAAAATTGAAAAACTTCACATTTCTATTGCCTCCTTGCAAGAAAATTCCCTAAGTTTACAGGATAAGCTGGATGAGGAAAGCAAGAAGCAGACAAAGCTGGAAGCTCTAGTTGGTAACATCCCAATTAAAATTTATGAGTACAATGCTTCCCTAAAAAATTTGACAAAGGATAGTAAAATGGGAATGCAGGGTGTTGCTTCGTCCATCCTGGTTGTTGCTACATCAATAGGGAAAGCCTCTCTGGATAAAGTGACTTTGATTGATCATGCTTCGATGCTAGCTAGTGGTCTAAGCAAGCGCACTAGACAAAGTACCAAGAAAGCTAACCTCTAGATTCTTGTGAAGAGTATTCAAGACTCTCTCAAAGAGGTTGCTATCTTAGGATCTTCTACCAGTGGAGCTATTAAAGACCTGGTTTAAGTTTTTGTCTTTATTTTTTCTAGTTTTTTGGCCCCTTCTATTTTTGTTGAATCATGTTGGTTGCCAGTCCATGTAAAACCAACTTGACTTGGTTGCTGGTCCTTGTAAAACCAGCCTTTGAATTTTACTTTGAAACTCTGGGTTAGTGGTCCATGTAATACCAGTTCTTGACTTTGTCACTTTTTGTTTGGGATTTTGGGTTCCCTTCAAACTTGCTTTTACCTAATCAAAACAATGAAACTATTTTGGATGAGAAAGTGTTAATCTAAATGAGTAAATAAATTATAGCAACTAAGAAAAATGTAAGTTAATCTAAATGATAAGAAAATATTATTAATGAAATGACAATCACTTAACAAGTATTCAAATAGCTCTAGCAAAAATTCTATAGAGTTTCAATACTGACAATTTGCACACTAGAAATGAGAGGTAAGAAGTCTCTATTTATAAGAACCCTAGATAGATCAATGATTAAGATCAAATTGGATAAATGGTTGAGATCAATTGAGAGTTGAGTTTAAATAGGAGGTTTCCAATTAAGAGGGAGCTTTTTATAGTTTTGGGGAGTTAACTACTCAATTGAGAATTAGTTAACTGATTGTTTCCAATTTCAAACTCAAGAGATGATTTTGGAGATATTATTTGAACATTATCTCATTTTTAAATACTATGCTCAATTATTGAATATTTAAATTTAAATAATTGGTAATTTGAGATGTTTTTATTCAAATATTTTAATAAATTTCATTTCTTATTTAATTGGAAATAGGGGTATTGATTTAATAAAAGTGTTAGAACTTTGTATTAAATTAATTAATCAAAGTAGTTTAATAGCCAATTTTAGTCTAATATTTAGGATCTTATTAATATTAAATTATTATTTAAAATTATTTGTTTTAAGCAACTGATACTTAGATTGAGTAAAGATAATTAGGACCTTGTTGATTGATATTTGGAGATTAGGGATAAATTGGTTAAGGAGACCAATTTTAGGGTATTACATTTGCCCCTCTTTGAATTGATGTGTTGACAATACATTGATTCAAAGAATAGTATGATTTTGAAGCATATGATATATTGATATGAAACTGATGAAGCTAATCCTAAGGAGATTTGATACAAGAGACCAGACCTGTTCCAAAATTAATGGGATGAAGACCGATTAACGAGATAGAATTGACTCTGAACTTGGTTGAACAAAAATTAGTCCCCAAGAATTTAGTTTATATGTGTTATGAGAAACTAAATGCTTATCCATTAAAAATATGATCATCTCCATAACAAAGACTAATCCTCAAAAATTTAGATGATATAGTTTATGAGAAACTAAATGTCTATCCATTAGAAAGAAAGGTTGACTCCTGAACAAAGATCAATCCTCATAAATTCGGTTGAGAAACTGAACATCTATCCATTAAAAAGAGTAGGATTGTCTCCAAAATGAAGACTAATCCTCAAAAATTTATTTGATAAGAAACTTAATGTTTGTCCATTGAAAGAGTAGTCCTATCTCTAGAACGAAGACCAATCCTTAGAAATCCAATTGACAAGAAACTGAACATCTGTCCATTGAAAGATGATAAAAATTATCATGAGCTGATTGAGATAATCTTATTTGATATAGATCTAACTGAAGTTAATTATTTGATCAATCGATAAGACAATACCAAATTGATATGGATCACAAGAATTTGATATACACCTAGAGATGCGATTTCCCAAGTGACAAGGACTTTGAATTTTAACAAGATTTTTTTTGAAACAAGATTTGATTGATGCAAGAAATACATTCATCTTGCCCCCTCAAGAGTGAAATTGAAATAGTATACACAAGAAATGTTATGAAAAGTAGTGATATTGAAGTAAAAGATGAAATCAAGGATTTAGAAGAATATAGATTAGATTGGAAGATATGTGGAATAAATTGCATACAAATTTGAGTCCATGTGTCGAGGTTTCAAGTCCTATTTGACCAAGTTTGACCAAAGTTGACTTTCATTGAAAATTTTGAATTTTTTTTGAGAGAATATTGATTTGATGATATTATGGGATGAATATTATGCTAGAATGATGACTACACAAGTTTTTGATTCCATCAATGCCAAAATTTTAAAACATAATTTTGAGCCATTTAGATGTGTTAGATTTTGATTTTGATCTCGAAAATGTGTCTAAGACCATCAAATTAGGTAGGGGTGATTTTTGTGCTAGTTAGAGCAATTTTGCAAATTAGGTAAAATCCTATATAAAGGGCCAAAATGGTCATTTTCAATTCATTTGTTACTTTTAACTTCTTATGATTGGAGATTTGAGAGAAAATGGAGGTCCCCATTCACACACACCATTTTGAGCTTAAGAGGCAGCACAACTTCCTAGTAGACTACCCACCTCAGTAAGTCAACAAAAACCTACTTTTCAATGCAAAATTTCCTTTTTTCAGTTGAATTTTTAATTGTTTTCCATGTTCCAATTTTCATTACTCATATGTGACAATTGTTTCCTCATCTCATACGACAAAAAACCTCATATAAGACTTGGTGCCGAGCTTATCTTGTAGTTTGCAGTGTTAACTGAGCAATCTAGTTACTACCAAGTTCTACAGTTGCTACCAAGGTTTAGAATCTACATTTAGTTCATGCCAAGTAGTATCTACCAAGTTGATTAGTGACAGTGCAAACCGAGCATCATAATGTTAACTGAGTTGCACAATGTCAACTGTGTTCTTTAGTATCTACTGAGTTTGTAGTGTTAGTGATGTGGATCTAGTGTTGAACAAACCAAGGAGTGTCAACCAAGTGATTCAATTTATACTAAGATCATAGTGTTAGTGTTGACTGAGCCATGCAGTGTCAACTAAGTGATTCAGTTTATATGCCAAGTTTTGTAGTGTTCATTGAGTCACAAGTGCTGACCGAGTTTAGACTACTTGGAAGTGATTAGTATGAATCGAGCATGATGATGCCAAGTGTTGAAAATGGTTTGAGTATCAGAACTTTGCCAAGTTTTTCTTGAGAACCCGAGTGCCAGTAGTTGAGTCAACTTTGTGATCCTAATAGAAATCTATGTTGTAGCTAATATTGATGAATTATGTTTTGGATTGGTATATATGTAATGTATTGTATCACATCCAAATATGAATAAGTGTAAGAATATGAAGAGAAGAAGTGAAAATTAAGAAGGCTACAAGAAATATAAGGGACAATAAAGATTTATCTATCACAACAAGGTGATCTTTATATTTCAAAGGAGTCTCAACCAGCAAATCAGAGTTGCAGATTAAAGATGAAGCACTGGTTCATCCTAACAAATGTATCAGCTAAATCCTCTAATAGGGTAGACTTAATAGTATTTTTCAAATCTCTTTATTGAGTGCATACTTCATTGTATTCTTTATAAATTCTTTCATATGGTGGACCTACAGTCCTTATTGCTCCTAATAGGGTAGATCATCAGAAGTGATCAGTTGTAAGCCTTAACCAGCCAACTTTATATTGCAATACTAAAGCTTGTGGGTATCATCCCCACCCCAGTTTTACTTTCTATTTGGAAGGTTGCTAGTTCACCATATCTTGTGTCAAATTGTTATGAATGTTTTATTGCTTTCATTCTTTCATGCATGCAATTAGATCAAAATATTATATGAAGGATTAATTTATGAAATAAGTTGAAGTTTTATTGGTTCCTAATTCACCCCCCTCTCAGTAACCTTGACTACCTCATATTTCCAACAATTGGTATCAGAGCTTTGTGGTTCTCAAAGAAAAAGTTTAGCAGCTTGAGCAAAGATCAGAGGCAATAGACGTATATAGGCTAGATAAGGCTATTGACATTGAAAAGTTGGATATAGAATTAGCTAGTGGTCAATTGAAGAAAGCAAAGGAGAAAATCTCTCAATCATTGAAAAGAAGAAAAGATATTATAGTACAAATGAATGACAATCTCTATACTGAAGAAAGAATTGAAATATCTATCTAGAAAAAAATTTAATGAAGCTAATGATGTAACCAAAGACCTATTAGAAAATAATTACAATCTACAAGAAGTTAGAAAGCTAAAAAGAGAATAAGAAATCTAGTCAATAAGACTATGTGAAGTCATGGAAGAAAAAGACAAAGCCAAAGAAGAGATAGAAGGAAAGAACAATGAAATTCAACATCTGTCCCTTCAGTAGGCAGGCTGCATTGATCAACTTACTAATGTGAATAAAGAAATCATAAATCTAAGATTAGAGAATGAAAGATTGCAGAATGATCTAAATACTGAAAAGAAAACCTATGAAAGAATGTTGAAATCTCAAGTAGACATGAATCAGTTAAATGAGCAAAGTCAGTATAGACACAAAGGAAAAGAAGGAATAGGACACATAGAAGAAGGTGAATCATCCAAGCAAGGAGCTCAAAAGAATCAAAGGCCTACTTGAAATCATTGTCCAGTAAGTTAGGTCATACATCAAACAAATGTTGGAGTAATGATAAAGCAAAATTCAATGAAAAGTGTTATAATTGCAATAAGCATGGTCATAGAGCAAGTGAATGCAAGGAGAAACCTAAGTTTGAAGGTAAATGTCACAAGTTCAATAAAAAAGGACACAAATCTTCTAAATGCAAAACCAAGATATTGGATCTAGTAGAATAGATTGTGGAATTTATATTTGGATGGGACTACAACACATGGTGTAGATGCCACTACTATGGAGAATTTGGGCACATTGGAGAAAATTGTGTGAAACATCACATGAGGAAAAGAGACACCACTAGAAGATGTTTTATTTATATAGAACTTGGACACCTTGCCAAGAACTATATGAACACTGGAAGAATTGAGGATGAAAAGAAAGCTAGAGCTGATAATATTAGAAAGTAGATGAGGTAGTAATGGATTCCAAAATCTTTTGAGAATGCAAGTCAGAGTCATGAAGTAGATGTCACTCAAGAGTTGGGTGACTCAAGCATCTCAACTTGAGTTCCCATGGGAATAAGTAGAACTAAGACTCTAAAGCAAACATCTCACATTAGTTCCATCCAAAAAGATGAAGAGATCCATATCAACATTCAAGATACAAAGGTATAACCAAGTGATTGCAGAAATTCAAGACCTTACCAATCTAGGTCAAGTTGTAAAACCTTGAGAAGCAAGGTTAGGATACACTAAAACATTTTGGGGACATCAAGATATGAATGATTCTTCTAAACATTAAGGTTGAACTGAGTGGAAGATAATTTTGTCATCGAATGAGTGATTGTACTAAGCATTTATGGCACTTCAAAAGTGAAAATTGTTAAAAGGAAGGAAATTAAATTCATTTTTCACCATGAAAGATTCCATGAAGAAAAATGAGGAAAAGATCACTCTTAAGTTTAATACATGTCTTGTGCTGATGAAAGACATAGAATCCATGGTGAAAACAACTACTACCACATGGAAGAACATTTCCAAACTTCATTAACTGAGTGAATTCGTTGTTTATGTTAGTGATAAAGATGATGAAGATTACAAGGAAGATGATGAAAATGATGATGAAGAAGATTTTGAAACTAAAGATGATGTAAATATGGATGATGAGGAGGAAGAAAAAGAAGCTACAGAGGAGAATCTCCCTGAGATTTAGAGTATTGAGGAAACTGACCTAAAGAAGATAGCAACAATAGTAATGGCCTTGTTTCCTCATTCTCTGAGAAAAAATTTAATGCCATCAAGTTTAGAGAAAGGTTATGCCGATTTGGTTGTGGTAACCACTACAACAAGAAGCACCCAACCAATCTTTGTACTTGTTCAGCTGAGAAACATATTGGTTGAAGTGATCAACACTTCATCTACCGAGAAACAAGTGCCTCCACCATCATCAAATTTTGAAATATAACAACATGATATTTTTAGTATCAATGCAATATCTACTTTTTTTTTTGGCCCCTCTATTTCTATTATTATTACTATTCCAAGTGTGCATATAGAAAGTACAAGGATAGTTGAGAACAAGTCTCAACCTAGTACTAAAGTTTCAAGTAAGAATAAAGGTAAATAAGAAGACATTGATCTAGATGAGGATATAGTTATCCTGAATTGGGATATCTCTACTTTGAATCCTGATCAAATAAAAATCATGGGTGAATTATTGCAAAAGAGAGCTAAGAAAAAAAAGCTTAGAGAAGAGAAAATCAGAGGAAACCAAGTGCTTGAAGATTTAAAGAACATACTTGTAGATGCACTAAGCATTGAGGTTGATAGTACACAACCTATTTTGGTTTAGTTAGCAAAAGTTGTCTAGAAATTCAATGAAGATCTAAATGAAAAAGAAAGAGTAGAAAAGAAATTTGAGAACAAAGTATTGGAGCAAGTAACACAAAAAATTGCAATAAATCAAGTAGAATTGTCTACTATTCTTAGTTCATTTGTAACCTCTGCAAATAATGTAACTTCATTATTCAGTAAGTTGTGTGATACATCTATCTTCACTTAGGAAATCAAAGATAAATTATCTAAGATAGATGATGACTTGAAAGCAAGTGCACATAAGTGATCACTTGACCCAAGCTATAGTTCTACTCACTATTCAAAGATTAGATATTTGACAAATCTGCAAGAAAAATTATTAAGGGAAGAAGCCAGGATAAAGGCCACACTTGCAGGCATCCAAGGCATGATTCTCCCAAACATGGATGCATTATAGAAGCACATTGCACATGTCAAGGCTCTCATCCATGACAATAACTTCTCCATAGCTGATCACATGATGGAGTTATCATCAAAAGTTTAGATTGCATTTCATGCAAGTAAGGTGTTACAAGAAAATTGGGACAAGATAATGTCATTTATTTTGAAGGCACAATCTGACTTCTTGTCACATTTTGGCATCAACATGTAGTATACACTTTTGATATTTATGTCAACAAGGGGGAAAAGATGATATATATGTGTGTATATATATATATATATATATATATATATATATATATATATATATATATATATATATATGTATATATATATATATATGTATATATATATATATATGTATATATATATATATATACATATATATATATACATATATATATATATACATATATATATATATATACATACATACGTATATATATACATACATATATATATATATATATACATACATATATACATATATATATACATACATATATACATATATACACATATACACATATATGTATACATACACACACACACACACACACACACACACATATATATCTGTTTGTGTGTATATATAAGGAGGAGAAGTATGTATATATATTGAGGAAAAGTATAATATGTCTATACATGTGTATATATGTATGGGGGAGCAGCATAATATTATACAAATTCATGTACATATAATCAAAAAATATCTTTTACAAAAGCAATTTTGAAAAATCTCAAAAACAAAGTATGTTACCAAGTTGAAGACACAGGATGGAGATAAAAGGAATGTTTTGACCTAAAAATTTTGAGTATTCAATTTTTGGATTGATAATTATTTTTTTCACTAATGCCAAAGGGGGAGATTATTGACATTAAGGTCAAGTTTGTTTATTAGTGACTCGCACTTAGTCAATTCGTCAACTACTACCAAGATTATCTAGCAATTTGTAGTGTTAACTGAGAAATCTAGATACTACCGAGTTCTACAAATTCTACCAGGTTTCAAAATCTACATTTAGTTCATACCGAGTAGTATCTACAAAGTTGATCAGTGACAATGCAAATTGATCTTCACAGTATTAACCGAGTTTCATAGTGTCAACTGTGTTCCCTAGTGTCTATCAAGTTTGTAGTGTCAATGATGTGAATCTAGTGTTGACCAAGCCAAGGAATGTCAACCAAGTGATTCATTTTATACCAAGCTCATAGTGTTAGTGTTGACTAAGCCATGCAGTGTCAACCAAGTGATTCAGTTTATATGCCAAGTTTCATAGTGTTCACCAAGTCACAAGTGTTGACCAAGTTCAGACTACTCTGAAGTGATTAGTATGATCCGAGATTCTACGTCTATTGAGAGCAAGACAATACCGAGTGTTGACAATGGTTGCCAAGTATTAGAACCTCACTGAGTTTGTCTTCAAAACCTGAGTGTTAGCAATTGAGATGACTTTGTAATCCTGATGGAAATCTATGTTGTAGCTGACTTTGATGAATTGTGTTTTGGATTGGTATATGTGTAATGTATTGTATCACATACAAATATGAAGAAGTGTAAGCATATGAAGAGCAAAAGTGAGAATTAAGAAGGCTACACGTAGTATAAGGGACAACAAAGATTTATCTATAACAATAAGGTGATCTTTATATTTCAAAGGAATCTCAACCAGCAAATCAGAGTTGTAGATTAGAGATCATCCACTAGTTCATCCTAACAAGTGTATCATCTAAATCCTCTAACATGGTAGACTTAATAGTATTTTAAAAATCTCTTTACCAAGTACATACTTCATTGTATGTTTTGTAAATCCTTTCACAAGGTAGACCTAGCAGTCCTTATTGCTTCTACTAGGGAAAATCATCAGAAGTGATCAATTATAATCCTTAATAGGCCAAATTTATACTATAGTACTAAAGCTTGTGGGTATCATCCCCACCCCAGTTTTACTTTCTATTTGGAAGGTTTTTGGGTCACCATATCTTGTGCCAAAGTGTTATGAATGTTTTACTATTTTCATTCTTTCATGCATGCAATTAGATCAAAATATTATATGAAGGATTAATTGATGAAATAAGTTGAAGTTTTGTAGGTTCCTAATTCACCCCACCACCCCCCGGTAACCTTGCCTACCTCATATTTCTAACAATAGATAGAGTTTAGCCTCACACAATAAGGATCCTTGCACAAGGAGGAAGAGTTGTTTGATACTGAATCCTAGTTGGTAGAAGCATATTTGTCATATTTTGATTTGTTATTTCCTCGTACAAAGACATAGAGTAGTTTTAGCATAGTTAGACTTAGAATTTTGTCATTTTGATTTTTTGGATACATTCTTGTGTCTATTTAGAACCTTCTTGAGTATTTATTTTATAACGTTAAATAAGTTTTGAGCTTGTTTTGACTAGTTACTAATAAGTGTATCTATTTTGTGTTTGTGTAGGTCAATTTTTTAAACATTGAGTTTCAATCAACACAATTGTTGACTTAGGCTTTTATCCATTAGCTATCATAGATTGAGGTAGTGCATCTAGATATCCTTTCTTGTATTTATGTGATATATTTGACATTGGGGTCAATCATGAAATATTGATAATTTTAGTGGAGCATTTCCATAAAAAAATGAACACCTTTCATTTACCCAACAAAGAGATGACAATTATCCTGGAGGACATCTACAGGATTATGTGGATTCCAGTACATAGGGCCTAGATTGAACACACAATTGGGACTTAAGATTGAGGCATTATAGTGTGTCATACATGAGTATATAATTCTTCATAGGTCCATTAGCTGGGACTGACTGGTACAAATATATGGATAGATTGCTGCCCTATCTTGCATTATAAATTGATTGATTAGTTGTGTACTCATGCTAGATAGAGGCTAGCATGGCCTACTATGCAGATGAGATTGGATGATAGATAATCTCATGATGACGACAATGATATTTTGATGGGGTTATTACATGCTCTCCCAGATGTATCATGAGTTGCAAAAGATCAGGTATTGAGGCTTGAAGAGTATGGCTTCCAATGTTATAATGACTTAGGTCTAGGCATGGGAGAACCTTTCCATTGCAAGGTTCATGTTTGATGATCAAAGGTGGCCAAGATAGAGTTACCTTATGAGCTATACTATAGTGATTACCCCGCATTGGTTGGGTAAGAAAGATCACTAGAGAAGGAAGCAAGATGACTTGGCCTTAGTGATATGGAGGCCTTGGAGAGGTACATAACTATGGGGTGATGCTTGGTTAGAGTTTCCCTAAATGATGGTTTCACAACCTATTATTGGTAGGTCAACACAACATTTGGAGATATTACCCTTGAGTTAGGTATGGAGGCAATTTAGAAAAATATGGGACATCTCTAAGGAGTACACTTCTTCTGCACACTTTTCCAATGTCATGAGGAAGGGCTAGGGATAGGGACTGGTTGCAAGATAGATGGCCAAGGAGATAGATACTATGATTTTCAAATGATCTGACTATTTGTCAGATGTGGAAGACAATGACATGAAAAAGGACAAATATACATCAATACGTATCATTTTTTTGTATTTCACCAAGCCAACTGAAAGAGGAGCTTAGATACAACCAACACATCCATATCAACCAAATCAACAACTAGTGCAAGCACCTATAGTACATCCAACAAATATACCATTGTGGGAACCTAGGAAAAGAGTGACTATGATCTTAGATCCACCTTGACCAATGAGGTTTGATCTAGGTGTAGGGAGTAGTGGCCAAGAACTAGGGTCATCACAAATAAGGCCTTAGGGAGAGGAAGAATCATTGGGAGCCACTGGAGGATCGAGAAGTGGAGATATAGATGAATTTGGAATAGGAACCACACTAGAAGAGTAGCCCACTTTCCATGTTAGATTATAGTGAGTGGACATTAGAGGATAGGGGTCATAAGTAGAGAATCCACATCAAGAAAAGGCACCACAATAGGATGTGGGTGGATGAGATAAAGAGATGTAGGATGCGAGCCCTTAGAAGCAAGTTGTGGAAGGAAAACCTATAACACAAGCTCTTTAGGTCATTAAAATCTTGATACATAGATTGAGGAAATATCAATAATATATGGGAAAAATCTAGGTGTAGGTTCTTGTTAGAGATTCTAGAATTGCAGATAGAGATCAAGCGATAGATGGATTGTAGAGCTTAGGTGGTAGTTGGAGATAGAATGGTATGAGACCCTCCATCAGACATTGAGGGCTTCTTATTACTACATAGTATTTACAATTTTAGTTCTACTAGCTCAACATATTGTGAGATCCTTGGATTACACTCAAGCTTTTGATGGTGTCATACCTCCATCATGAGAAGACCCCCCTCCTCCTCAACCATAACCAGGTGACGAGGAGGAGGGATGTAGCTAGGATATCTTTCTTATGTATTCTCCTTATTTTGATGTATTATTGATATATTTTATAATGTAGAATCTCTCATTTGTATTATTTTGTGATTATGATATTGATAGTGCTCAAATAACACACACACACACATAACAACTCATCTTTTGATCTCATCATATGTCTTTATGTTTCTTTATGTGAAATTTATCCTAGAGGATTGTTAACTTTCCTATGTGATATACAATACAATTAATGAAAATCACGATGATCTATAATGTATACTATTGGAAATAATTATTCAATTATATATTGTCATTGATGCTTACACAAATGTGATTATTAACCAAGAAATATAGAGTTTGCATTATTAACCTTGTATAGCTTAATATTAGCTAAGCAGATAGGTAATGAAGACTTTCCAATATTAATTGAGTAGTTGGTTAATGAAAGGACTCCTACTTGTAGTATTGATCGAGTGGTTGGGCATCAAAGGATTATAGTATTGACTAAGTGGTCGGGCAATGAAGACATCATAGTATCAACCAAGTGTTCAATTCTAGTGTTGACGAAGTGATAGAAGAATGAAATTGTAAAATGTTTTATTAATTAAGGCTGATGATTTGGATGTTTATTAATGTTTTGAAAGGGTATTCAAGAAAAAATTTCTTAGATTATGATATATAGGAAAGGTCAAGTTGAAAAGACAATAAGTAAGCAGTGGAATGTGAAAAACATGGATATGTGAGCTGAGGAAAGGTAAGGTAGGATAGTGTGAAAGATAAGCTACACAAAAACATCTAATTAGGAAGGATCCACAGGTCAAGCTAGAACACAGATCTAAATTTGTAAAGGAAGTTGCTTCATAAATTAGGTCAAATTTTTGTTTCTTTCTAACCACTGTAGCAGGAAATAAATCTCTTAACAGATTTGACTTAATAGTCATTTTCAAAAACCTCTAACAAGGTGACATTTCATGATTGAAGTGTTTTAAAGACCTCTAACTAGGCCACTCCTAATAGGGTGATCAAAATCCTCTAACAGGGTCATACTTAATAGTATGTTTTGTAACCTTTAATAGGGTTGGCTCCTAGCAGGGCTCACTTCAAAATAGTGAAAATTATCATGACTAGTTGTAAGGTGGTTTTTCCCAAATTATATTTCTACTTTAAATCTTGGTGTCATCCGTGTTCATGTTATTTTCTTATGCTTTAAGTTTTTGCAGCTAAGTTACTAAAGGATAAGACAAATTAATAAATCTTAAGATTACTTTATTAACCAAGTAACAATAAAATTCTAATGTTAACTGAGCAATTCAGTATTGTATGATAAGTGAAATTTTGTATTGACATCTAAGGAAAAAGGATTTATTTTTGTGGTAACTAATTCACCTCTCCCCTCTTAGTTACTCCTCTTACATTTCCAATAGTATACATATAGTATATGATGTAGTTAACATGTTTCTGTATGATACTTTTTCCACTGCTTATGAGATGTATGGGTAATGTAATGCCATCTTTTACTTTTTATATGTACTATGTGATTTGATGAGAATAGAACATAATGTTATGAGATGAAAATGTAGATATGTACATTTCTTTTATTTACATGTACCTTGTCTATATGGATGTATATGAATGAAAATATAACTATGTATACATATATGTCGATATGAATGCTACTAACATCTCACGTAAGTGTGTTTTTTTGTTCATGATAGATTCTCACTCAAGTTCCGTAAGGTAGGTGTTAGAATTCAATAGAATAACTGACAGGGGGGGGGGGTGAATCAGTTATTCAAGGTCCAAATGCCCTAATAATACTTTTTCACTACTTTTAATGAATCCATACACTTTTCATCCATCAAACTTAAATCAATCATATTAGCAAGTTACAGTAAATCAACATACAAGATCAACACATGACACAATGATTTACGTAGAAACCCAATTTGGGAAAAACCACCAGTAACATGCTACTTGATTCTCACTCTTCTAAAGTGATGCCCTGTTAAAAGCCTACCCTGTTAAAGGCTTACAACACACCGTTAAATGTGACCTTGTTAGAGGATTTCACCAAACTGTTAGGAATGGGCCTGGTTAAAGGACTTTAGAACATTCACTTGGAATGTCACCCTGTTAAAGGATTTATCTCATGGCTATTAAATCAACCTAATTCCATAGGATTTAAACTAACTATTACAATTGCTAGAGAGTAACGATAATGAATTTTTGATCTGATATAACTTACAACATACTTTGCAGATTTTAGATCACACTTTCAGTTCAATCTTTTGCTTGGCTTCAATCACTTCAGCTCTGACTGCTTGTCTTCCTCTCAAGCTTCGTCTCCTTGAGTCTTCTTACTCATCATACCAATGCATCCATATCTGGGGTCTTCTTATTAAAACAGAGTAACTATGCTCTCTTTCCTCCTTAGCACCTCCTTCAGCATTTTATGCTTTCATGCTTGACTGCCTCTCTCTCTATTTTCTTCATGAACTTATGACTCCTTAAATAAAAATCTGATTTGCCTTTTCGACTCAATTCTCCCTCTCCAATTTTAGGGTTTCAAATGGATTAGGTAGGATACAATGTATCTACCCCATATCTTGCTCTTATCTAGAAACTTCATCTAGAGTCTAGCTGTATCTTTAAAAACATTCTACATGGTGTTCTGTGCCACTAGCTCATCATTCTTATCTTCCATTTAATTCAAAAACTTCTAGCTAACAACCTTGTCGGCTTAGATTTGACAAATCTTTGATTTTAAAAATAATGCAACAACTCGACATTATTGGTTTACTGATGCTCGGCACCTCTGTGTTACTCGACACTATTGGTTTTAGCACCTCTGTGTTACTTGGCACTTGTATTTTCTCAGCATTTGTATTTGCTCAAAACTTATATCTGCTCAGCATCTAAAGTTTTACTCGGCACTTGAAGTTTACTCGGCATCTGAAGTTTACTTGGCACTTGAAGTTGAACTTGCTCAGCTTCAACTAGGAATTTGTTCGGCACCTACTAGCTTGCTCAGCTCCCTCTCTCTAATGAACTTAGTTAGGCTTTACAAAAGACTTAGCTAAAACCTTACATTTTGATATGTTTTAGTGTGCCCATTCTCTGTATCTTATAGTATGTCATCAAATAAACTTTTTCATCAATAGTTTAGCTAATCTTTGTACTTCATTACAACATCATAACTTCAACCTTTCTTTAGGTGTTCTAGTTACATCTTATTGATTGCCTCCCCCTTGTCATTCAACTAATTGATATTATTTGGATCACTAAAGCAATTTTCATTCTTGCAAGTAGCAAGTTTGACATCAATGACAAAACAATGATTGAGAACATTCTTTACCATTTCCATATATCATTTCCAACAATCTCCCTCTTTGGCATTGATGGCAAACCAAATTGATCAATTAATCAACTTAGTTACCACCAAGATTGTATATGTTTTCTGCTACTTTTCTTGGCTACTACATCTTTACTACTGATCTCATATATCTCCCTCTTTCATATATATCTCCCTATTGCTTTGTATTGATCAGGTTTCTGCATATTTCTCCCTCTTTGACATAAATGCCAAAGATGTAGCATCTTTATCATGCAAAATATAAGCTTTGGCTTCTTGTTGTTTTCTCCCTTTGTCACCATGCTTGTGACTGATTTGGAGTTTCTGCTTCTGCTGTTATCTTCTGATATTTCAATGATTTATTGCTAGTGATGTAGGGCAGCTTCCTTGTTGCTTTAAACTACAGTTTGGTAAAGATATTCATAAGCATCCTTGGCCAATGGTTTGGTAAAGATATCTACAGTTTGTTCCTTTGTGCGAATGTATTCCAACTTCACTTGTTTGTCTTCTACCAATTCACTGACATAGTGATATTTTATTGCGATGTGCTTGGTTTTTGCATGCATTACTGGATTTTTGGATATGTTTATAGCACTTGTGTTATCACAATATAATATCACAAGTTTTGTTACCTCTTCTTTCATTCCTTTCAATAGATGTGTGAGCCACACAATGTTTGTGCAATTGACTGCTGCTGCCACATATTCTGATTCTACAGTGGACGGGGATGTGCATGTTTGTTTCTTGCTAGTCCAGGTAACTAGCCTTTTGCCTAAAAATAATGCACCTCCACTTGTGCTTTTTCTATCATCAATGTTGCCTCCCCAATCTGCATCTGTATATGCATTGAGCTCAAATTTTCCATTCTTTTTGTAGTATAGACTAAAGTTATCAGTTCCTTTAAGATATCTCATTATTCTTTTTACTACTATGAGATGATTTTCTTTAGGATTAGCAGAGGATCTAGCCACTATTCCAACTGCTAATGCTATGTCTAGTCTACTATGTACAACATATTGTAGTTTTCCAATCATAGATCTGTACATTGTTTGATTGACTTCAGCTGATTCATCATTTTTGGATAGCTTATTTCCTATTGCCATTGGTGTGCTGACTGATTTGGACTCCTCCAATCCAAACATTTTAAGAATCTCTTTGATGTACTTTGATTGTGTCACAAATATACCATGTTTGAGTTGATGTACTTGCAATCCAAAAAAAAATTTGATCTCACCAAACATAGACATCTCAAATTCATGTTTCATTTTGTCAGCAAAGCCTTTGCAAAGCACTTCCTTTCCTCCAAACACTATCTCATCCACAAAGATTTCAGATACAATAATATCCTTACCTTCTTTTGCTTTGATATACATGTTATTGTTATCATCAGTTCTTTCAAAGTCTATTTGCATTAGGTACTTGTGAAGTCTCTTATACCATGCTCTAGGTACTTGTTTCAAACCATAGAGTGCTTTATGTAGCTTACAAACCATATCCCTATTATTCTCATCAACAAATCCTTCTGATTGTTCAATGTAGACTTCTTCTTCTAGTATACCATTTAAAAAAGCAGACTTTACATCCATTTGATAGACTTTAAAATCTTTATATGCATCATATGCAAGTAAAGCTCTTACTCCTTCCATTCTAGCAACAGGGGCAAATGTTTCCCCATAGTCTAGTCCTTCTTCTTAAGCATAACCCTTGCATACTAGTCTAGCTTTGTTTTTGGTAATCTCACCATTCTCATCTAGCTTGTTTCTGAATACCCACTTGGTGCCAATCACATTCTTGTCAACTGGTCTAGGAACCAAACTCCAGGTTTTGTTTTTCTTTATTTGATCAATCTCTTCTTCCATAGCTTTATACCAGTCATCATCTTGTAATGCACCATATACTGTCTTGGGTTCAGATTTGCTGATCAGACATGATTCATGTCTCAGTCTGTTCCTTGTCATTGGTCTTGCATTTTTGTCACCAATTATCTGTTCAGCAAGGTGATGTCTTTTTACATATTTGGATAATCTTGGCTCTTTCCTTGTTTCCATGTTTGATATTTCAAATTCAGGATCACTATGCACTTCATTGTCAGGATGTTCTTCATTTATTTCATGTGTACTATCTTTAGAATCAGATTGTGAACTTTCTTCATTCCGCAACTCGACTTCTGAATGCAACTCGGCATTCACTGGTTGTGACTCGGCTGAAACTGAAATTTGTTGTTGAGTTTTAATTTGATTGACATTATCCTTATCAACAGGCATTCCTTCATAAGAATACACAAAGGTTCTGTACTCTTCCATTTTCTTTGGTTCTTTAGCTTGAACTTCTGTGTGCTCATCAAAGTTTACATTTGCACTTTCCACAATTTTGTTAGTGTTAGTATTCAAACACTTGTATGCCTTACTTCTAGTGGAGTAACCAAGAAATATGCCTTCATCACTTTTTGCATCAAATTTTTCATTTCTAGCATCTTTAAGGATAAAGCATTTGCAACCAAACACTTTGAAATGTTTTACATTGGGTGAGTGACCATACCATAATTCAAAAGGTGTTGTATTTGTACCTTTCTTGACTTGTACTCAGTTCAATGTATGAACAACTACACTTATAGCTTCTCTCCAGTATTTTAGAGCAACAGTCTTTTCCATCATTAATGTTCTGGCACAGTCAATCACAGATCTATTTCTTCTTTCAGCAATTCCATTCTGTGGGGGAGTTCTAGGAGGTGACGTTTGTTTTTTGATTCCTTTATCATTACAAAATATCTCGAATTCATTTGATGTGAATTCACCACCTCTGTCTGATCTTAGGAATTTCAAGCTCTTTCATGTTTCCTTTTCAACTCTAGCCACATACCACTTAAACATTTGAAAAGCATCAAATTTTTTTTTTAAGAACATAACAGTCATCATCCTAGAATAGTCATCAACAAACAACATTATGCATTTATCTCCTCTATAGCTTTGTACTTCCATTGGACCACATAAATCAGTATGAACTAACTCAAGTATTTCTTTAGATGTATAATTTTTGCTTTTGAAACTTGACTTTGTCATCTTTCCTAGCTGACATTGTTTGCACATGATATTATCAGGCTTCTTCAATTTTGGTAAACCTCTGACTTTCTTCATTTTACTGATGTTGACCAGATTGTCAAAGTTGACATGACATAATCTTCTATGCCATAACCATTCATCATCAAATTTTGCAATAAAACAAGAACCATCATCCATATCAAGGTAAAATAGATTACTCCTTGTTTGATCTCCTTTTCTTATCAGTTTACCATTGGTATCATAGATTTTTGCAATTTTGTTTCCAAATTCTACTTTGCATCCTATATTGCCTAACTGTGAGACACTCAAAAAATTGTAGTTTAATCCTTCAACATAGTATGCATTATCACATGAAATTTTCTCTGTGAGCTTAATGGAACCTTTTCCTTTGATTTGACATGGAGCATCATTACCAAATCTAACACTATTTCCATCATACTGAGTAAAGTTAACAAACTTACTTTTGTCTCCTGTCATGTGATGTGAGCATCCACTGTCTATGATCCACCTGTCATTCTTGTTCATACATGTTACTAGTGTTGTAGGCTCTTCATCATCAGATTGATCCTTCATGGCTACATAAACAACTTCATCATCATTATCATCAAAATTTTCTTCAACAATATAACACTTCTTGCCTTTTTCTTTGTTCTTTTGTCATCATCTCTTCTGAATTTGTTTTTGTTGCCTTCCTTGTAATCTTTTTTCTGTGTACACCTGGCAGCAATATGACCTACTTCATTGCAATTGAAACAAATGATAGGCATCTTACCTTTGAATTTTTCTTTACCTCTGTGAAATCTTCTAGCAAGAAATGCTTCCAATTGTTCCACATCTTCCTCATCAGTGGTACTGTCACTGGATACATATTTCATTTTTCTTCCTTTCTTTGATTTCACCTGTTCAGCATCTTTTAGTGATAGCTTGGCCTTAAGAGAAGATTCAACATTCTCTGGTCTGTAGTTGTCAAAATTAGATAACTGAAATGTAGTGAGTCTACCTATTATACCTTCAAAACTTAGATTGTTTCCTGGTACACATCTTAGCTCTTGTATTTCTAATACTCTAATAGCATAGATACGGAGCAAGGTTCTTAAGAACTTACTATTAATAGTATCTTCATCCAATTGACCACTCAAACATCTTATTGCAGTCACCACTTCCTTTATTCTTGCACCATGCTGAGCAACATTCTCATTTTCCTCCATTTTCATATCATCAAACTTCCCTCTGAGAATTTCTCTTTTCGCTCTTTGTACATTCTGATCTCCTCCATAAATGTCTGATAGGGCTTTCCACATTTTGAATGTAGTGTCACATCCTTTGATATCATCAAATTCAGCATAGTTGAGTGCAGAGGCAATCTCCAGCATTGTCTGATTGTGTTCCTGTTTATTTTTCATATCTTTTGCAGTAAGAGTACCAGTTGGATCTACATGTTTAGTGAAAATTGAATTTTGGGCATAATCTCCTATGGATCCAAGATATAGCTTCATCAAGCTTTGCCATGCAACAAAGTTGTCTTTATTGAGCTTGGGAACTTCTCTCTTAGGCATTTTGATCTTTTTTTCTTATAGTCCCTTTAAACTAAATCAGCAGTCTTGCTCTGATACCAATTGTTAGAATTCTTTAGAATAACTGAGAGGGGAGGGGGTGAATTAGTTATTCAAGGTCCAAATGCCCTAATAATACTTTTTCACTACTTTTAATGAATCCATACACTTTTCATCCATCAAACTTAAATCAATCATATTAGCAAGTTACAATAAATCATCATAAAAGATCAACACATGACACAATGATTTATGTGGAAACCCAATTTGGAAAAAACCACCAGTAACATGCTACTTGATTCTCACTCTTCTAAAGTGATGCACTATTAAAAGCTTGCCCTGTTAAAGGCTTACAACACACTATTAAATGTGACCTTGTTAGAGGATTTCACCAAACTATTAGGAATGGACCTGGTTAAAGGACTTTAGAACATTCACTTGGAATGTCACCCTGTTAAAGGATTTATCTCATGGCTATTGAACCAACCTAAGTCCATAGAATTTAAACTAACTGTTACAATTGCTAGAGAGTAACGATAATAACTTTTTGATCTGATATAACTTACAACATACTTTGCAGATTTCAGATCATACTTTCAGTTCAATCTTTTGCTTGGCTTCAATCACTTTAGCTCTGACTGCTTGTCTTCCTCTCAAGCTTCATCTCCTTGAGTCTTCTTACTCATCATACCAATGCATCCATATCTGGGGTCTTCTTATTAAAATAGAGTAACTATGCTCTCTTTCCTCCTTAGCACCTCCTTCAGCATTTTATGCTTTCATGCTTGACTGCTTCTCTCTCTATTTTCTTCATGAACTTATGACTCCTTAAATAGAAATCAGATTTTCCTTTTTCACTCAATTCTCCCTCTCCAATTTTAGGGTTTCAAATGGATTAGGTAGGATACAATGTATCTACCCCATATCTTGCTCTTATCTAGAAACTTCATCTAGAGTCCAGTTGTATCTTTAAAAACATTCTACATGGTGTTCTGTGCCACCAGCTCATCATTCTTATCTTCCATTTAATTCACAAACTTCTAGATAACAACCTTGTTGGCTTAGATTTGGTGAATCTTTGATTTTCAAAATAATGCAACAACTCAGCATTATTGGTTTACTAATGCTCGACACCTCTATGTTACTCAACACTTTTTGTTTACTAGTGCTCGACACCTCTGTGTTACTCAGCACTTGTATTTGCTTGGCATTTGTATTTTCTCGGCACTTGTATCTACTTGACATCTGAAGTTTTACTCGGCACTTAAAGTTTACTCGGCACTTGAAGTTGAACTTGCTCGGCTTCAACTAGGAATCTGTTCGGCACCTAATAGCTTGCTTGGCTCCCTCTCTCTAATGAACTTAGTTGGGCTTTACAAAAGACTTAGCTAAAACCTTACATTTTGATATGTTTTAGTGTGCCCATTCTCTGTATCTTATAGTATGTCATCAAATACACTTTTTCATCAATGGTTTAGCTGATCCTTGTACTTCATTACAACATCATAACTTCAACCTTTCTCTAGGTGTTCTAGTTACATCTTATTGATTGCCTCCCCCTTGTCAATCAACTAATTGATAGTATTTGGATCACTAAAGCAATTGTCATTCTTGCAAGTAGCAAGTTTGACATCAATGACAAAACAATGATTGAGAATAGTCTTTACCATTTCCGTATATCATTTCCAATAGTAGGATGTACAATCAATAACTTGTGTAGTCATGATGAGGATGTGATGCATTTGGAACACTCTATCTCTCATTTTATAGATGCAATTGAAAGAGTAACTAAAACCATACTGGAGTGCAAACATAAGATGAAATGAAAACCTAAATTAGATGCAATACCAGGATTGAGTCACTAGGTATTTCCAATAAGGGTACAAGGTTTCATACAAACATCACTAGTAATGGCACCATGAGAATATAAATATGATATCATTTTAAAAATTTCAATAGTAGATGTAAGAATTAAGGAAAAATAAGCCAAAATGACCAGAACATATTTTCCTATTGATTTAGTAAGAAAACATAAGCATCACGACATAAACAACATTATGACTAGAATATTTGTTCCATACAAGCACACTAGAGGCACATGAGATCCTTCTTATGCTTAGTAACTTAAGTATTATGGCCACAATGACCCTTTGTCATTCATATCCTAAGATAGAATTTAGCTTTGTCTACCCTAAGTGACCCATACATTCACATCCTATGATAGTTATTCAAGTTAAAATACATAGATAATTCACTCAAAAAAGAGGGGAGAAGATCCAACCTCACTAAGGTGTCCATAAAAATTGATTTAAGGTATACATGGCCATCTAATATGAGATAGAGGCCCCTATAGTGGACACCCAATTTATTTGGACCCTTTGAATTATTGAAACTAAACTAAGAAATAAAAAACAAATAAAATTATCATGCTCCAAATCTTCACTTCTCTAGTCAAGATAGACATCTTGGAGTTTCTCTAAGGGAAATGACAAAAAAAAAGGAAAAAAGGAAAGAATAAAAAGAAAATCTCATCTTAGTTTTAAAAATTTATTTTTTATTTTCAATGGATTGATGTCATGTATGATGTTCAAAGTGTCTTTGAGGGATCTTATTAGATGTAGGGCGACAATAGGAGAAAATTAGCTAGGATAACTAGTGACCAACACATATGATATTTTCTTAGAGTGTAGGAAATTTCCCCTGGCATAGTTAGGTTGCCCCAGAACTATGATAATGACTGATTTCAATCCATGAAAGTAAAAATGGTGTCACAAAAGTGACCATAAGATAAGCACAAGATAAACTAGAAAATGAAAGAAAAAGAACTCTAAAGAAGTTAAGTGAAAGAAAAGGACAATTGTATAGTAGCCAAGAGGTGTATTGATAGATGGAGCATTTTTTGGAACAAGAGGCACTTGTTTATGAGGTTTTCATCAAGATGATTTTTCTTATTCTTTGATTTTATTTTATTTTTGTATTTGTTTTTCAATATTTTTTTATTTTTAAAATTTCTTTTTTGTTTTTGTTTTATCAAGGTACCTATTGATGGTTTTCACTAGGGTGATAGGTGTTTTTAGGACTTTTAGCTATATACAAAGAGCTTCAGAGAACATCATATGTAGTTAAGCTTTTTAGGTAGAGGGTAATGATAGGCTCCTTGAGAAATTCTTCTTTAGTGGTAGAGAGTTGCTATGTGCCTAACCCAAATGCTGTAGTGACTATGTATGGACCAAGTCTATTCAACTCAAATTTACCCTTCTAGACTGTATGTTGTTTATTCTTTGAATTTTCTCTTAGAATGAGATCACCCACTAGGAATTCCCTTGGCTTTACCTTCTTGTTGTAGCTCTTTGATCATCTCTTTTGGTAATCTCTGAAGTGATCGAATGCCACTTGATGGAATTCATTCAATAGTTCTAGCTTTTGTAGCCAATATATGTGATAATTATCATCAGTAATGGTGCCTCTAAAAGAAAACCAAAAAGTAGGAGTCTCTCCCTTAATAAGAAGCTCAACATCTTCTTCATACACCAAAGAAATGGGTGTTTCCCTTGTAGGTTTTCTTATGCTAGTATGGTAAGCTCACATAGATGAATTTATTTGAAGGTGTCATTTCCTTTTAGATTTGTTCACTGTGCAATGTAGGATTTTTAAAATATCCTTTTTGGATGCTTCTGCTTCTCCATTACCCTAGGGGTAGTAGATGAAGATCAATGCTACATGATTTTAGATTTGGAAAATAATTCTTTTAGATCTTTATTCTTGAAATACCCCCCATTATCTATGATGATTAAGAAGGGTACACCATACTTAAAGACAATGTCATTCAAAATGAAAATAGATACCATTTCTCTAGTGGCTTCAATAAGAGGTACTATATCTACCTACTTCATAAAGTAGTCTATAGCTATTATGATGAATTTATGTCCATTCAAGGAAGATGGGTGAATCTGTCCCACTAAATTAAAGGCCCATTATTGTAATGACCATAGTGTGATAAATAGAATTAGCTCCCTGGATGGAGCATGGATCAGATTATCATGAAGTTGACACTATTTGCAAGATTCGATGAATTGAATAGCTTCTTTTTCCATTTCTAGCTAGTAGTAACCATCTCTACTAAGCTTTCAAGCTAGTGTTAACCATTCAAGTGTGATCCACAAATGCCTTCATGCATCTCATCTAAAACACACTTGGACTCAGTGAGATCTAGATACCTAAGGAGGGTACCATCTAGACCTCATCTATATGATAATGTACAATGAAGAATTATGGATAAGGTGACACTTCTCATTCTAGTAAGAATAATTATGGTGGTAGCAAGATAAATCTTGTCCTATGAAATAATAGATCATCTGAGATTTAGGAGATTCATATGCAAGGTAGTATAATGTCTCCACCAAGAACTCATGTCAAAATTCATTTTCTAGCATTTGAAGCATGGAGGCTAGAGTAGCCATAGAATCAACTACCTTGTTATCTACTTAGTGAAATTTCTAAAATGTAACATATATATAAAGTACTTCTTCAAGTTATCCAACATCCTTTTGTAGGGCATCCTTTTCTCATCTTTTGTTTGGTAGACATTGTTGATTTGATTGATCATGAATTGTAAGTCTCAAAATATTTTCAATTCATCTACCCTCCATTCAATAAAAATCTTCATACTATTGATTAAGGATTCATATTTAGCAATATTCTTTATACAAGGGAAGAGAATCTTGTAAGCCTTGGGTAGAGACTATCTTTGAGGTGTGGCAGATAATGTTCTAGTTTTGGATCCCTATTGTGTAAATGAAATCATTGAAGAACATTTTCCAAGTTTTTTGTGTTAGAAGTAGTATATACTCATTAGGAAATTTTATGTTCATAGGTCAATGATCATGAAATGATGATTCTTCTAGTTGGTCAATGATGACTTCCCCTTTGATATCTATTCTATCCATATATTCAATGTCAAACTTACTCAGGATCATTACCCATTTCACTAGTCTCTTTGTCAAAGTTTCTTTTCTCAATAGATACTTCAATGGATTGATCATTGTAACTAGCTTTGTATAATGAGCCAACATGTAGTGCCTAAGCTTCTAGGAAGTAAAGACGGTTGCCAAATAGGCTTTCTCAATGACACTATATTTTATTTTGTAGGAGACTAGTATTAAATTAATATAATAGACAACTCTTTCTTTCTTGTCTTGATCTTCTTGAGCCAATAATACACCTAAGGATGTATCTATTGCTGCAGTGTACAAGATTAAAGGCTTCCACTAAATAGGAGGCATCAATATAAGAGAATTAGCAAGATATTGTTTTATTAGAGTCAAGATTTTGTCACACTCCTCATTCCATTTGTATGTCACATATTTATGTAGAGTCTTGGTAATTGGTTGCAGCTTGTCAACTAGTCGTGATATGAATATGTAAATGGATTGAAGTCTTCCTTAAAGCCTTTTTATCTAGCTGATGTTCTAAGGTGGTTGTATTTACATGACATTTAACTCTCTCAAGATCTACCTCCATGTCTTTGGCCAATACAATTTATCCCAATATTTTTCCCAATGTGACACCAAATACAAATCTATTTAGATTTAGTCTAAGTCTAAAGTTTTCCATGTGATCCAAGATTGGGCCCAACTCCTCAAGATGGGTTTTCCTTTGCATTCTAGTCATTAACATAGTCTTCCATAGTTTTGTGCATCATGTCATGGAAGATAGTTATAATTGCACGTTGATATGTGGCTCCATCATTTTTTAGACCAAATGACATTACATTCCAACATAATGTACCCAAAGCACAAGTGAAATCCATGTTCTCCTAATCCTTTGGTGCAATTTTGATATGGTTGTATCTAGAGAATCCATCCATTAATGAGTACATTTCATATCCAGTAGTCATATCCATTATCATGTCTAGGTTAGGTAGTGGAAAATCATCCCCTGGACATGCTTTGTTTAAGTCCTAGAAATTAGTGCATACTCTTATATATTTGTTTGATTTGGAAATTGACACTATGTTGGAGATCCATTCAACATAATCAATGACTTAGATGAATCAAACTTTCAATAGTTTCTCTAGTTCATCTTTGATCAAGAGTGAAACATGCATATGTATCTTCTAAAGTTTATGCTTTATAGGTTTCACAACTAGCACAATGGACAAATGATGCATTATAAGATCAAGCTCAAGACCTAACATATCTCAGTATATATCCATGTGAAGTTTATCTTCTTTTCCATAAAGAAAAATTTGAATTAATCTTTCTCTTCTACTAATAAGGACTATGCAAGGTGTATAATCTATGGATTTTCCTTCGTGCCCAAGTTTACTGGTTGTGTTGGTTCTATCAAGATAGATGATCTTTCTTGAAAGTGACTTGGAAGTGCATCAAATATCTTAACATTGGGTGCCTCTAAGAGGTTTTATCCCTTATATGTGTCTTTTATTTTTACTATTTTTCACTCTAATATTGCCACAATGTGGTTTTCACCAATTAGAGATCTTGTTCTTTTTCTTCTTTATTGTGATTGAGATATTTGATATCAGCTTCTATCATGTTCACACTTTTTTCATTGGTGGAGACATTTAATTTTTTGTATCATTTAAGTGGTAGGAAAGAAAATAGTTGTTTTGGAATGTTGGGACTTAACTAGATGCAGAATTAGAATTCCAATCTATGAGCTTAGGATAGATGAGTTAGAGACAATTGAAAGGTTCTAATGCATTCATGTCATTGTCATCAAAAGTATGGACTAGTAAGTGAAGGCCTAAAGAAATCTCATCTAGAGGTATGTCCAAATCACTATGATTCCTAACATCATTCAAAGAGGACAACTTAAAATTAGTAGAATTAGACTCATCAGATTTGACTTTGGACCCCTTTTCTACTTCAATATGAGTTTCATAGGCATAGACCATGGTTATCTCTCTATATATAGTTGAATTAGATAGAGAGTCAAATTTTTTCTCATGAGAATCAATATTTTCATCAAATCTCTATTTTTTTCAACTCTCTCTATAGATTGAGCTTGACTAGATTCAACTTGTTGAAATTGAGTTTGAAATTGTGTAGGTCTATACAATTCATAATGATAGCTAGGGTTTTTAGTTTGAATCTCTCTTAGCTGCTCATATGTTATAGGAGCAACTAAAGCAATCTCATCTAAATCATTTTAATTTTTAGCCATGCTAACTCATGGGATGAAATCATCAAGTCCTACAAACAATGTAGAGAGTTCTATAGGAATGTGATAAGGAAAAACATCCTCACCATTTGAGCTTTGCTCTTGAATTTTAGGTTATGATTGATTCTCAGGTACTGGTGGACTATTAGGTTCTTGCATTGTGTTTTTTTATCCCTAGGTGAAATAGAATTTTCTTAAAGCCTAGACCTATTGTGTCATTAGGCATCTTGAATCTAGCTTCAATTGGGCCAATTAAGCCTTTGTTGTTCCTTCCTAGAGGACTAATTCCTCTATAGTCTTGTTTTTTCATTACCTTAAGGCCTCACCTATATATTTTTATGGAACCTCACAAGTTTTGATTTTAAAATCCTCTATATTTTATCCCTTGTATAGCCAAGTTGAAATGGTTTTATCTTCATCTTCATATTTGAGAGGTACCTTTACCTCTACAAAAGCTTCATTATAAACATTTTTAGGTTGTATAAAAGAAGGTTTTTGGTCTTCAAAAGATCTCTCATAGTATTAGGGAGATGGTGGGAGTGATGTCAAAGAAAATACGTGTTTCATTTTATTATCTCTTAGTCCAATGTATTTTAGTTTAAGAGACTTTTCCATGTCTTTTAGATTTTCAACACGGTATTTAGTAGCCTCTCTATTATTTGGTGCAAATCTATATGTACTTTATGTGAGTGTATTGTAAGCATAGATGACATTAAAAGGTATAGTCACTTTCACCTCATGAAAAAAAAAATTTATACATTGATGGTATGTAAAAGAAACTATTTTCATCTCATGTATCTAAGTTTTACCTAGTAGTATGTTGTATGCCATGGAATGTCTATCACTTGACATATTACATCTCTATCCACTATTGAAAATATAGATGGAGTAAGTAAGAGGCGAGGTGAATCAGTTACCACAAAAACAAATCCACAGATCCATTAGATGTCTAATAAAACTAGTTATTGTTGTTACTCAGAATCCACATAGGAAAATGTTGTAACTCGGTAGATGTATTATATGTTAACTTTAAGAATTCATAGAGATTTAACATGCATGCATAAAATAAATAACATGAACACAAGAGACACCAGATTTAATGTGGAAATCCAATATGGGAAAAACCACCAAGTGACTAGCTACTGATTTTCACTCTATTGAAGTTAGGTCTGTTAGGAGCTAACCCTATTAAAGGTTACAAAACACACTATTGGGTGTGACCTTGTTAGAGGATTTAATCACCCTGCTAGGAGTGGCCTTGCTAGAGGACTTTAGAACAATTCAATAGAATTGTCACCTTGTTAGAAGATTTAAAAAATGGATGTTAAACCAACTCTGTTAAGTGATTTAAGAATCACTACTACAATGGTGAAAAAGTAACAATGAGTTGACCTGAATGAGATGCAACTAAATTGTTGATATAAATCTCTATTCTACTTCACTAGATCCTCTCTAATTGAATACAACTTTGTTGCTCCTCAAGGATATCTTATCCTTCTTCAAGATTCACTCACACTTTCCTCTTCACAATCAACACACATGCATGCTCACTCATTACACTTTAGAATTCACAACTTGACCTTTTATTTATACCTTAAAAATTATCCAGTCGACTGATTTACAGGTTACAATTATCAATAATCATTACATTAGTTAGCTACAAATATTACATGAAACAATTAAACTTTAATTCCCAAAACAATGAAATCCTTTATTCGCCGACCCTGCTCGGTAGACACTACTCCAGAAATGATTTCTAGTGTTAACCAACTGAAGCTCGATGAACACTACAAACTCTACAAAATCCTTTAGAGACTGAGTGAACTTAGTAAACACTAACTTTCCTTCATTGACCTTGTGAGCTCGGTAGAAACTAACTTCTGCCACAAAAAACTTTGATGCCTAAGTGACTTTGGTAGAAATTGTTTCCACAGAGTATATTCAGGAATGCTCAGTAAACTCTGGAATTTTCTTTACTAGCCAACTAAGCTTGGTAGACTCTATCTGATAACTGATATGAAATTTGTGTAACATCAAAGACAACACACAGTTAATTTTTTTTGTGGTAACTAATTGTTTTGGCGGAAATATTTTTGAATGACACTTTGTTTATAGGAAATGATGATCTATGCAAAGAATTTTCAGAGCAAATGAACAAGGAATTTGAGATGTTAATGTTTGGTGAGATTAAATTCTTTGTTGGTCTTCAGATTCAACAAAGCAAGAATGGTATCTGCATCACTCAATCTAAATACATCAAGGAGATACTAAAAAAGTTTGGTATGGAAGATTGTAAACTAGTTGGGACTCCCATGTGTACTAGACTAAAGCTCAAAGGACTTGATTGCACTGACACTTTCTTTGACTCTTTCAACATATTTGGCAATGTTTTCATCCTCTCTCATGCTCATCTAATCAAATTGTCCTCTTAGACTTTCTGCTTTGGCTCTCCTCACATTATCATCAACTCCATAGATTTCCTTCAGCTTGTTCCACATTTCAAAGGTAGTCTTGCAGTCCTTGATATCATCAAATTCTTCATAGCTTAGGTGAGATGTAATATCTATCATCATGGTGTTATGAGTCTTCTTCTCAACAATGTCATTGATTGGTATTGTACCAGAAGGAGTTACATATGGTTCATCAAGATATTTCAATCTTGTATCTCCAATGTATGGTGATTAAATCCTCTAACAAGGTCACACCTAACAGTGTATTTTGTAACCTTTAAAAGGGTTGGCTCCTAACAAGGCTCACTTCAGAAGAGTGAAAATCAATAGCTAGTTACTTGGTAGTTTTTCCCATACTGAGTTTTCAAATTAAATCTAGTTTCTCTTGTGATCATGTTATTTCTTTTATGCATGCATGTTAAATCTCTATGAATGCTTTTAAAATTAATGTACAGTACATCTACCAAGTTACAACATTTTTTTGTGTGGCTACCGAGTAACAATAGTAACTAGTTTTATAAGACATCTAAGGGATTTGTGGATTTATTTTTGTGGTAACTAATTCACCCCACCTCTCAGTTACTCCATCTATATTTCCAAAAATTGGTATCAAAGCTTTTGGTGCTTGCAGGAAGGATTTAAAGGATCTAAGCTAAAGATCAGGATGTCTTACAAGAGGGAAATTCCAAGGCTTAATAGGGATAACTTTTTAGCATGGCAAGGTCTCATGAGACTCCATTTGGATTCCATTGGAGATACAAGATTGAAATATCTTGATGAAGCATATGTAACTCTTGCTGGTACACTATCAGTCAATGACATTGTTGAGAAGAAGAATCATAACACCATGATGATAGATTTTGCATCTGCCCTAAGCTATGAAGAATTTGATGATTCAAGGACTATAAGACCGCTTTTGAAATGTGGAACAAGCTTAAGGAAATCTATGGAGGTGATGATAATGTGAGGAGAGCCAAAGCAGAAAGTCTTAGAGGACAATTTGATTAGATGAGGATGAAAGATGATGAAAACATTGTCAAATATGTTGAAAGAGTCAAAGCAAGTGTTAATGCAATCAAGGCTTCTAGAGGAGATATCAAAGAGGAAATAGTTGTAAGTAAATTTTCTAGAAAATTACTTCCCATTTATGCATTTAGATTTTTTGCAATTCAAGAAAGAAGATGTGAAGCAAATCATAAGATAAATTTAGAGGCCATAGTAGGAATATTGACTGCATTTGAGCTAGATAACAATGATAACTATGTTCTAGCTATGAAGAACATTGAATCAGCATTTGAAGCCAAGATTTCACTCAAAGAAAAAGGGAAGAAGATAAAGGATTCTCAGTCAGAAAGTGAAGAAGAATTAGAATAGAGTTATGATAGTGATCTTGAGGTGGTTGAAGCTCTACTAGCAAGGAAATATTCTAGAGGCAAAGGAAAATACAAAGGTAAAGTTTCTTTAATCTATTTTTCATGTGAAAAAATTGGTCATATTGCTGCTAGGTGCCCAAACAAGAAAAATAAGGATGAAAAGAAAGGTCACAAGTGTAATGGCAAGAAAGATTTCAAATCATTCAAGGACAAAGGTAAGAAAACATGTTTCATGGCTAAGGATTCTGAGGATTTTGACAATAGTGAAGATGAAATTGTTTACATTGCTATGAAAGATGAATTTGATAATGATGAGGAAGATAAGATGGAACTTATCTCTCATGTGAGAAAAAATGATACATCGATCATAGACAGTGGTTGTTCACATCATATGACTAGTGACAAAAAAAAGTTTGAACATTTTGAAAACTATGATGGTGGTAGTGTGAGGTTTGGTAATAATGAACCTTGTTGCATAAAAGTAAGAGGAAAAATCTCACTAACCAAAGAGCTTATATGTGATAATTCCTATTGGGTTGAAGGTCTAAAACACAATTTGTTGAGTGTGGCACAACTAATCAATACTAGATTCAAGGTGGAATTCATGAATGGAAAATCAAGACTACTGGATGACAAAGGAAAGCTGATTGGATTTGACATACAAACAAAAGGTAATTTGTTCTATCTTGAACTTAGTGAATTTTCATATTTTATTGCTCAAGTTGAAGAAATTTGGTTATGTCACAGAAGGTTATGTCATGTGAATTTTGATAACTTGGTGAAAATAAGCAAATTTAGAAAAGTAAGAGGCATTCCTAGTATAAAAAAACTTGATGTTGGTCTATGCAAGAATTGTCAAATTGGTAAGATTGGAAAGACTAGCTTTAAAAGTAAAAACTATCAGTTTGAAATTTTTTTGGAAATTGTCCATATTGATTTGTGTGGACCTATTAGAATTGAGAGCTATACTGGAGAAAAGTTCTTCATTCTTTTTGTTGATAACTACTCTAGAATGATGACTATCATGTATCTAAGAGAGAAATCAGAAGTATTTGAGAAGTTCAAATGGTATTTGGCCAGAGTAGAAAAGGAAACAGGGATAAGACTGAAATGTTTGAGATCAAATAGAGGTGGTGAATTCATCTCCCATGAATTCAATAACTTTTGCATTGAAAGAGGAATCAAAAGATAGGTTTTAGCCCCTAGAACTCCTAAGAAAAATTGAATAGTTGAAAGGAGGAACAGATCTATCATGGACTATGCAAGAACTCTAATGATTGAAAAGAACATTGCTATCAAATACTAGAAGGAAGCTATCAACACTATAGTTCATACCTTGAACTAAGTACAGTTGAAGGAGGACTCATTCAAAACCCCCTATGAGTTATGGTATGGCTATAACCCAATGTAAGTTACCTAAAAGTATTTGGAAGAAAATGTTATATTTTGAAAGAATCTAGAAAAGGAAAATTTTATGTGAAGGGTAATGAAGGCATATTTTTGGGATATTCTTACAAGAGTAAGGCATATAGATGTTTGAATTTATCTACTCACAAAGTCATAGAAAGTGCACATGTGAAAGTTGATGAGTTTGTAGAAAGGATTGAAGAATAGATAAAAAAGGGACTAGAAGATTACAGGAGATTTGTTTTCATTAAACCTGATATAGTGCCAAATACATCTATCAATCAGGAAACTTTTACTCCTTAGTCTTCAATCACTTAGTTGCAAGAAGTTCAAACTAAGTTGCAAAAACTCGAGTCACATTCAGATGCTACTGAGCCAATGCCTACTAAGTTTGAAGAACCTAAGCAATAGTCAAATCAACTAGAGCTAGAAACTGAAACTTAAAATGAAGACATAGAAATTAGTCAAAAGGTAAGGAACCTGTATTGGCCAAGTATGTCAGGAGACATCATGCACTAGATCAGATTATTGGAGACAAATCTGAAGGTTCTATGACAAGAGGTAAGCTAAAAGGTACTTGTTTACTTGCTGATTTTGAACTTAGATATGTCAAAGATGCATTAGAAAATGAAGGTTGGATTGAGGCTATGAATGAAGAGATAGAGAAAATAGAGAAGAAAAAAACATGGACTCTTGTACCTAGGCCTAAAGATAAAAATGTGATTGGAACTAAGTGGGTATTCAGAAATAAGTTGAATGAAGATGGTAAGGTATGAAGAAACAAAGCTAGACTAGTATGTAAAGGCTACTCTCAAGAAGAAGGAATAGACTATGGAGAGAATTTTTCTCCTGTTGCAAGATTGGAAGGTGTCAAGACCCTACTTGCATATGCTACACACAAAGAATTTAAGGTATATTAGATGGATTTCAAATCAACATTTTTCAATGGTATTTTAGATGAAGAAGTCCACATTGAGCAACCTGAAGGTTTTGTTGATCCAGACAAGGACATGGTCTTCAAATTACACAAAGCATTGTATGGTTTGAAACAAGCCCCTAGAGCATTGTATGAGCGATTGCATAACTATCTTGTTCAAATTGGTTTTCAGAGAACTAATGATAACAATAGCTTGTATATCAAGGGAGGACCAGATAACAAGATTGTTTTGGTAGAAATATTTGTGGATGACACTTTTTTTATAGGAAATGATGATCTATGCAAATAATTTTTAGATCAAATGAACAAGGAATTTGAGATGTCAATGTTTGGTGAGATTAAATTCTTTGTTGGTCTTTAGATTCAGCAAAGCAAGAATGGTATCTACATCACTCAATCTAAATACATCAAGGAGATACTCAAAAAGTTTGGTATGGAAGATTGTAAACCAGTTGGGACTCCATGTGTAGTAGACTAAATCTTACCAAGGATGGTGAATCAAAAGAGGTAGATCATACCTTATATAGATCAATGATTGTAAAGTTGTAGTATGTAGTTCATACGAGGCCTAATATTGCTCTTGCAGTTGGTATTGTAGCAATATTTTCAGCAAAACCAAGAGAAAATCGCATGATGGAAATCAAAAGGATCATGAGGTACTTGAAAGGCATTGAAGATTATGGATTATGGTACAAATTTGGAGGTAATCTGGACTTGAAAGTATTTATTGATGCAGATTGGGTAGGAAACATTGATGATAGAAAGAGTACAAGTGGTGGAGCATTCTTTCTTGGAAAAAGGTTGGTTTCTTGGACAAGAAAAAAGAAAAATTGCACATCTCAATCTATAGTAGAAGCAAAGTATGTTGCAGTAGCAGTGAACTGTTCTAATATTGTTTGGTTTAAGTAGTTATTAGAAGGCATGAATGTTGAGATCAAAGAACCAGTTGTTATGTTTTGTGATAATACAAGTGGAATCAACATATCTAAAAATATAGTGATGCATTCCAAAACAAAGCACATTGCAATAAAATATCATTTTGTTAGAGAACTGGTTCAGGATAAGGAGATTAGATTGGAATATGTCCATACAAAGGAATAAATTGCTAACATATTCACCAAACCATTACCTAAGGATGCATTCTTGTATCTAAGAGGTAAGTTAGGGTTCATTCCCCTATTTGAAGCTCACTAAATGAAGTTTTAGAGATGCATCAATAGGTACAAAGTTGAAAATCTATCAGTTGATGCAACATAGTCATGGAAACATTGCATATGAATCAGTACTCTAGCTACATTGTTACTCATTTGGCTTTTGTTGTCTTTGGCATGTGTTGTCAAAGAGGGAGAGTGTACTGTCATATCTTTCTGAAATTTGAATTTGATTGTGGAGAGTTTGCTGTTTGAAAAGAAGCTATGTAATTCCTTCATAGAGGGAGATTACAACATTAGAGAAATTTGTGGCATAAAATCTAAGAGGGAGAAATGTTCTATCAGAAAATACTAGTTCTCAAATTTCATTTTGCTATGACATGTTGTGTTGCCATTAATGTCAAAGAGGGAGATTCTTGGATATAATTGTTTAATTATGTGTTGTCTTTGGTGTTACACAAATTTTATATCAGTTATTAGATATGGTCTACCAAGTTCAGTTGGTTAGCAAAGAAAATTCTAGAGTCTACTCAGCATTCTAGAAACTCACTCGGGCGTCGAAGGTTTTTGTGGTAGAAGTTAGTTTCTACCAAGCTCACAAGGTGAACGAAGGAAAGTTAGTGTTTACCAAGTTCACTTGCTCTCCAAAGGATTTTGTAGAGTTTGCAGTGTTCACTGAGCTTTAGTTGGTTAACAATGGAAATCATATCTAGAGTAGTGTCTACCAAGCAAGGTCGGCCAATGAAGGATTTCATTGTTTTGGGAAATAAAGTTTAATTGTTTCATGTAATGTTTGTAGCTGACTGATGTAATGATTATTTATAATTGTAACTTGTAAATGAGCTAACTAGATAATTTGTAAGGTATAAATAAAAGGTGAATTTGTGAATTCTAAAGTGTAAAGAGCGAGCATGCAAGTGTGTTGATTGTGAAGAGGAAAGTGTGAGCAAATCTTGAAGAAGGATTAGATGTCCTTGAGGAGCAAAAAAGTTGTATTTGATTAGAGAAGATCTAGTGAAGAAAAATAGAGATATGTATCGGCAATTCAGTTGCATCTCATTCAGGTCAACTCATTGTTACTTTCTCACCATTGTAGCAGTGATTCTTAAATCTCTTAATAGAGTTGGTTCAACAATCATTTTGTAAATCCTCTAAAAAGGTGACAATTATATTGAATTTCTCTAAAGTCCTCTAGAAAGGCCACTCCTAGTAGGGTGATTAAATCCTCTAACAAGGTCACACCTACCAGTGTGTTTTGTAACCTTTAATAGGGTTTGCTCCTAACAAGGCTCACTTCAGAAGAGTGAAAATTAGTAGCTAGTTACTTGGTGGTTTTTACCATATTGGAATTCCACATTAAATCTTGTGTCTATTGTGTTCATATTATTTCTTTTATGCATACATGTTAAATCTCTATGAATGCTTAAAGTTAAGATACAATACATCTACCGAGTTACAACATTTTTTTATGTGGCTACCGAGTAATAGTAGTAACTAGTTTTATAAGACATCTAAGGGATCTATGGATTTGTTTTTGTGGTAACTGATTCACCACCCCTCTCAGTTTAAGAGACTTTTCCATGTCTTTTAGATTTTCGACATGGTGTTTAGTAGCCTCTCTATTATTTGGTGCAATTATATCTATACTTTATGTGAGTGTATTCTAAGCATAGATGACATTAGAAGATATAGTCACTTTCACCTCATGAAAAACAAATTTTATACATTGATGGTATGTGAAAGATACTATTTTCATCTCATGTATCTAAGGTCCTACCTAGTACTATGTTGTATGCCAATGGTATGTCTTTGACTTGACATATTACATCTCTCTCCACAACTCCCACTCTAATGGGTAGTACTACAAGCCCCTTAGCTTTCCTTTCTTCCTCGTTATAAGATTTATACTGATTCTTCTATGAGGATCAATAGACTCCTCATCATAGCCATTTGAGTAAGGAAACTAGTGGAATAGATATTAAATAAAATACCTCCATTTATTAGCACATGATAGATGTGTATTTTATGGATCATTACCTTAATGTGCAGTGATTGATTGTGAGGGCGACTCAGAGAGTTGTCATCCTCTTAAGAGAAGGAAAATTAACATGGAGAAGTTAGGTGACCCACAATAGATTGAAGTTGATTGAGATCTAAATCTTTTGGAAGATTTGCCCCAATAAGGGATTTGTCTAGGATCTCCCTATGAGAAGGTAAGATTTTGAGTAGTTTAAAGATTATGATCTCCGTATTGGTTCATTCCATTTGTTCTAGAATGCTATAGTTGGTAGCTTTGGATGCAAATTCTTGTTTTGAATTATTTCTGGTACAAACAGTGATAGGTTTGTCTTTGGTATGTTATTGTTAAGGCATGGAAGGTGCAACAACTTTTGAGTACTAGTTTAGCATGTGATCATGTAACCTTGTTTGTATATAATTGATATTGTCATTGGTTAGGTATAGAAGATTCAATTCCTTTAAAGATAAATGAGGATTTTAGTTTTATTATGTTTCATTTTCCCCCTTTATGGTTATGAAATCATAGTATTTAGTTTTCATTGATTCAACCATGTTGATCACATTATTTTCATTAATGCACATATAGTTCACCTTTATGTTGTTCTTCGGTAGGATGTCTCCCTTTTTTCATATTTGGGGAATGGTTTTTTGTGTCAAAAACTATAATTGGAATAATTTTTATAGTCATTGATGTCAAACCTTATTGATCAGACAATTTCTACTTGAGTAGAGTGTCACATCAAGATGATTGATAAAGAGGATTTGAGAAGATTAGATAACAAGAAGACCTAGTGGAAAGGTTGAGTTATGTGGAATTTCAAAGGACACTTGACCAGTTAGAACTTGACAAGATAATGTGTTGTTTAATCATATCACTAAGAAAGGAAGATATTTGTGTTGAATCCTAGAAGATATGATCAGTGAAGGAAGAAATGCTTAAGCTAAATTGAGCTATAAAGTCAAAGATTAAGGAACTTATAGTTGATGTTGAGTTGTGCTAGTGTCAATTGAGTATTTAGTAGAAGCTAAGAAAATATAGTGTCAACCAAGCACCAATAAAGATTGGGTATTAGAAAAAGTTAGACCAAGTGAAGATAGTATAAGTTGAGAAAGATAATTAGTGATGACCAAGGCCGAGGAGCATAGTATTGACTAAGTGTCAGCATTTGATATTTTGTGGAGGAATTGAGATTCCCAATCGACATAATTGAATTTTTGGATTGGTCAAAGTGCATGAAGGATACATATTAATGAGCTGGATCAATTAATGCAAGAGAAACCATGATTGGGGGTTTCTAGGCAAGGATTCAAAGAGAAATTTTGAGAAGTATCTAGAGGAGAAGGAATAAATGAAATGATGAAAGGATTTGATGAATCTGACCTAACCCTAAGATCAACAGTGGTGTTTAAGTGGAAAAATATCAAAGCTACCTATTTAAGGAGGCATAAGGATTAACCTAAGAGAGGTTAGTAGTTGCTAATTTTGTTGACTAGTGAACTTTAGTAGAAAGTTGTGAAGAAGGAGAAGAGCTAAGGTGAAGACTGATATCTCGAAGGATTTTCCAAACAGATAAGTAATAGTGATGAAGACATGAATCAAGTCCAGTTAATGATTTAGAAAATGAAGTACATTTTGATCTATATTTTCAAAGTGAGTTTTATTTATCATATCAACCTGATGTTACTTTCTAACCATTGCATTAGTTAAAATCCTTTATTCAAGCATGACCTAAGATTTATATGTAAATCCTTTAATCAAGGTGATATTCTATTGGAATGTTCTAAAGTCCTCTAACAAGACCTCTCCTAACAGGGAGATTAAATCCTTTAACAGGATCACACCTAATAGTGTGTATTTTAACGTTTAACAAGGTTGGGTCCTAATAGAGCTTAGTTTAGAAGAGTGAAAATTGGTGAAATGTTATTAATGATATTTTTCAAATTGGATTTCCATGTTAAATCCTAGTGTTATACTTGTGTGAATGATGTTTCATATGTTTTCTTGTTTAATGTTTTACATTTTTAAAGTTAGTTATTATTGGGACAATGGACTACAAGTTTATATTACTAATAAGTTTCTATAGAGATTGAGTGGATTAAAGAATAGACCTTGGCTATTTGAAGAGTTCAAAAGTTTAACTGGTACATCTATTGGAATTACAAGGGGAAAGAGTAAACTTCTAAAAGGTTGGGGGGGGGGTGGTGGGGTGAATCAGTAGTTTAAACTTGGACCCATAAAACTTTCACCACACATCCATCTCATGAAATCAATAGATAAACTAAAATTACATGTAAAACACATACATCTAAATCATGTAAACATGTAAGCAATCACATAACACCATATATGATCACCCAGAAATGCTCCAAGTGAGAAGGTAAAACTAGGGTGGGGATGACACCCACAAATCTTCACTACTGCAATAATAAAATGTATCAAATGAAGGTTACTATGTTTTGACCATGAAACATGATCTATAAACTTACAACTAAGTAAGCACCCTATTAAAGGATTTCATATAGCCTATTAGGACTACTCTGTTAAGAGATTTAACTAAAATCACCTATTCAAATGTCTCAGCATAGATCTTGTGATTGACACTTGCTTGCCTAGTAACATATAACCTCTAAGCAATGTTTAATTGATCCTTCACAATCAGATATCTCAATGTTGTATCCTTTTCTCTATCCTCTGTTCTTCTCTAACTGATTCTGCAATTCATTCTCAATTCTAATTCACCATGAATGGTATGCATGAAAAGTATCTTGTTTTCTCCTTCAATTCCTCAAACATTCCATAATCTCTCCATTGTCCATTTGTTAAGAGTTTAGGACTTCATCCTCCTTAAGAAGACTCTATTGGCTTAGGGTTAGGTATGAATCTATAGTTGAGATTCATCCATTTTTTTGCTTAATCCTTCCCATTTTCTGATTAGTTGAATGCAATTGCATAGGGAATTCAAATAGAGATTCATCTTTATCTCCAAAATATCAAAATATATCTTTATGTCATCTCAAAAATGGTTTACATAGTTGTTTGTGCCATTACAAACAAATATGTCAAAATTATGTCACTCAACATTTGAAGTCTCTAATGCTTGACATGCACTATATTTTTGATATGACTCATCACTTGCACTACTCGACATCCACTATTTACTTGGCTCCTGAATCACTCAACATGGTCTATCTGCTCAGCACCTGAGTGATTCAACTGTCATTGCAACTTGGCATGGTCTAATATTTACATGTTGTTCTTGACATGTATTACTAGTTTGGCATGAACTAAGTAAATGGCTTAAGTGTATTGACACTCACTTGTCAAAACCAATCTAAGATCAACAATCTCCCCTTTTGACATCAGTGTCAAAAACACTTAGATATACAATATTATCCTTAATTTCTCAAGCATAACATATCCATGACTTGACTTATATACAAAATTTTAAAATTTTATAACTCCCCCTGAGTTAATATGTCTATATTGTATCCAAAATTCTATGTTCCTTTTGAGTAAGTGTGTTTCTACTGATACACTTTGACTTTAATGTGTTGTATTACTAATATTCTTTCATCTGATATGTTCTCTCTTAGTTGATATCTATCCCTATTTGCTCAATTTCTCTCAAAAATATATATGTTGCTACTCCCCCACATTATTTTTCTCCCCCATGGTATATTTCTCCCCCTTTTTGACACTTATGTCAAATGGGCTATACACCTATGGTGTGTTTTTTCAAAAAGGATTTGTGGACATCCATTATTATCCTTAGAGCTACATCCCAATTATCACATGCAACATCTAATGAATTAATTTGGATTGCAAGCTTGGCAGCAAGGTGTACTAGACCATTTAAAGTAGAAAAATTGGAGTCTTGCTTCAATAGAGTTTTAGCATAGCCTAGCTCCTTGTGCATTATCTCCATATGTGGGCTGAAATAGCTTGAATACTTGTCAATTTGGCTCTAATATTAGCCCCATCTGCTATTAAGATAGATAACTAACTTTGTGTCTGAAGCAATGTTCTAAAATGCTTCTCAGTCTGAGCTAGATTTGATGGTAGTCTTACACCTAATGTAGATATTTGACTTTCTAGACTCAGAATGTGACTTTTGGTCTCTTGGGTGAAGAGTGTGGGATTGCATAGTTTTGTGTACAGTGAAAATATATTCTCAAGTGCTAATGCAACTTGTTGTAGTGCTATCTCATTAGATATTTTCTCATTCACCTTATTTTGAAACTTGTTTTTAGACCATTTTAAGAGTTTTGCATTTGTATCAAGGTCTTCATTACTGATCTTTTCCACTATATCTATCAGTTGTTTTATTAGTGGCTTGGTCTCTTCAGGAGTTGGCAAACTAAATGCAACTAGAAAGATTTCCTTAATATCTTGAAGTGATTGCTTCTACCTATGTTCTCTCCTAAGAATTTTCTAATTTTTCTTCCTTTCTAAGGCTTGCTGCAAAATGCCTATTTGTTCCAATGTCATAGTATCATAATCATACTTCAGAATCACAATGTCTTCATCAAGGCTTATGTATCCATAATGTATTACCTATTTCACCTTTGATGAGCTTAGGCTTGGCATTAATATCTATAATGGGGTAGCAATTGCGTTCAGCCTCTAAATAGTTTGAGTAGGAGCGGTAGATGCTGGTAAGGCTACTAGTGCTTGGATGGCCACTTGTTCCTTCACCTTTGGTGTTATCCCACTCTCTTCAGGCTTGCCTTGGTCTATAACTATGACTTGGCTAGCACCTTATTTCTATGTTGTAGGTATAGATGTATCTATCTATCCTATTTCCTACTCTTGTCCTATGGTGATGCCTTTCTCTTTTGGTGTCTTTTCAATAGTATTACTTTTAATGCTTGTACCAACCTTGGTGGATGTGTCTATTGTTGTTTGAATTAATGGTTGTACATGAGTAACTAAAGGGATTATTGAAGGTGGTTCTTGTGGATTCACCTTTTCCCTTGTGAAATTAGTCACTACCTTCTACAAATCTTCTACACTAACCAAAATTGGATTACCACATAGTTTGGCTTGGAGGGTAGATTGATCTAGTATTTTCTTCAAATATTCTATAGTAAGTGGATTGATATTATGAGCTGATGCATCAAAAACATCCTTTATAGTTATAGTTTTAGGTGTCTTGGTTGTGTCATGAGGAGGACTGACACTTAGCACTTGTGTGTCCTACACACTTTGTTCGTCTTGATGTTGCTCAGCTATTTCCTTGTCATCATCTTGCTTTTTATTCTCTCCTCCAACTATACTATCTTTGTTTTCATCTTCCTTGTCATCATATTTATCCTCTGAAGGGTCAACTTCTTCTTCCTTGATAGTGGTCAACCCATAGATAAGTTTCCATATTTGAGTTGATTTCTTGACAACATCTTCAATATTATTTTGGAGAATGTTGAAGGCTCTGTATTTAGGTGTGAACCTAACTGCATATTTCTTGACAACCTTAGAAATTTTTCCTTTTGTCAACTCTGGCATTACTTGTGCTAATGTGGTTTCCCTAATTTGTCTTTCTACATTCAGAAAATGATGTCATTTTTGCTCAACAATATCATATAGGCTTTTAGGTATTGATTTAGCAAATTCTAGTGGAGTGTTCTTAAACTTTGACATCATGGCATATAATGCCTCTTCCACTTGGTCTTTCTCTTCTTTTCCCAATTTGTCAAAATCAATATGTCTAAAACTAGATAAATCAACATTACTCTTGACATTTTCACATAAATTCTCAAGATCAGAGAGAGGATTGTGACTTACTTCTTTGAATTGGTTGTTATCATTTGATTATGTCCTCTCTTCATCAGAATCTAGGTTTGCCACATATTTTCTTCTCTATCTTTTCTATTCTTTTCCTCCTTGCTCTATCTGGTTGGTCTTTTCTTTGGCCTTTTGGGTAGTTGCACATGTGCTAGCTCTAGTGGTAGGTGTAATGGGCCTAGCTTTGCTAGGTTTTACAATCTTCTTTGCCTTAGCCACTGGCTATACTTTTGCCTTCCTTTTCTTTGACTAGGCAAGAGTAGGTGCTTCCTCAACTTCTTCTCCCTTAGAACCTTCAGTCTCTTCTTGCTCTTTGTCTTCTCCCATGCCTTGAGTTAAAGCTAGAGGTTCTTGTTGTGTTTGTCCATCTTCCTCTTCATCCTCTTCTTCTTCTTCCTCTTCCTCCTTGACATCCACTCCAAGTTTTGCTTTCAATTTCTTCACTAGCTTGTCCTTTTTCTTGATTGTGGATGTAGTTTTCAATTCCATGGAAATCTTTGATTTAACCATCTCATAATTTCCAAAGACTTTAGTAGTCTTATCTACCTCTTCTACAAGTAGAGTTGTTATTGCTATTGAGGCTTCATCTACATTGACCTCATAACCTAAGGGTCTCAACCATCTTACACTTAGTGTGGCAACTTGTACAAATGTGTAGTCAACATCAATAAGAAAATATACATCATTGTAATGATTCTCTACTAAGGAAACTGGTATCCTCATCTTTTCCTTTATTGACTTCTTGAAATCTTCAAAGTAACTTGTCATCAATGACTCAAAGTTTTCTCCTCGTTGCTCAATGTACTCCCCAATTTATACTACAATTGACCTTTTAGTTTTCCATCTTACTATTCCAAATGAGGGAACTATGTTTTTTACATAAAAGAATATGCAAACTAGTATAGAACAAAACTTGCATTGTGTACTCTTGGTTTTCCTTATAGCTTCAAGGTTCTCCATAAGTTGTTGTAGCTGAAGTTCTGCTAGATCATATGTACGATCTTTCTTGAAAATCTTATAACCAACATCCATAGCTATGTATGGTACACTATTCAATCTACTAGATTGATAGAATTTATGTGAGATTACCCTTACAAAAAAGTTTAGCAGTGGATTAGTGATGGTATCTATAGTCATACCTCTCTTGTTCCAAACTGCTCCAGTGTTCTTTTCAATGACTTCCTTAGAATCATTCAAGAGTGTCTCTGGTAGATCTAGGGTTGGGTAGCTAGTAAACCTAAGGATTATTCTCTTAGTAATCTTGATCGGTCCTCCTTCTAGCCACAAGGAATCATCATAAATTCATCTTAGCATAGTATGTATCCACACATTTTTAAATACGTTAGGAAAATCTAGGGCTTGTGTTAAACCCTTTTTCTCAACAATTTTTAATTCTTCCTTCAAAACACCATTCTCACACAATATATTGTATGCACCTCTTATTTCCATGTCTCCTATTCTTATTATCTTGCAATTGTAGCATTTCTTTACATCTTGCACCATTATCACATTTGGCAGGATCATAAACAATGCACCAGATGGGTTTTGTTTGTAAGCAATGTCAGGAATGTCTTTAAATATAGGCTACTTAACTTCATTACTAACTAGCTAAACATTTAAAACTTCCTTCCTTTCAGCATTTTTCAAACTAGATTCCATCTTGTCAAACTAGAGTTTATGAGAATTGAAATTGCGTAGCTCGACTCTTGATAAATACCTTGTGAAATCTGATGAATTGCCATGAAATCATTGCTATGATCTCTAGAAATGATTTGAATGAGTTTTTGAATCACCTTCTATGATCTGGGGGATACTTTCGTCAAAATTGAAGTATCTCCAAAACTCCAACAATCAGCATTAGATTAAACTCCTTGAAATTCTGGACCCAACGCAATTTGAACGGGTGAGAAAGGAGTCCATACACAAAAGTTACGACCAGTCAAAGGTTGGTCAAATTCAGGTACAGAGGCTATTAAAAAGGAAAAAAAAAATCAAACTCTCCAAATTTGGTCAAATTCGGCATCAAATCGAAGGTCTCGTCAAGAGCTCTCCAACGATGTTCGTTTTGTCAAAAACGGAGATCGTATGTGAAAATGGCGCTCGATTGAAGTCCAAGGTGGTGTGGCATTAAATATAAATATATTTTTTAAAAAAATTTAAAATGCCATTCAAAAAATATAGGTGATGGTCTGGGGGGTCGAACCCGTGACCTCCTAGTCTTAAGACTCCACCGATGACCATTGGAGTATTCATTGCGTTTGAAATATATAAAGCGCAGTTTTTATATAGCCCCTTCCCACCGGAAATTGGGGAGAAAGGAAGCCGCTGGCGGGGTTGGAACCCCTGACCGGCGCCTTTTTTAAAATGTTCAACTGCCAATGCGCTATTTTGGCGCTTTAACGCAGTTTTTTTAATTATTCCTTTATCTAACCCGCCAGCCTTATGTTAAATAAGGTATATAGTTAATTTGTTACCCTTAAATTGCCATAAAGCCAAATTTAAAAAAATGGCTAAAGGAGGATAATCGAATATGGATCAGTTAAGGGTCCTATATTTATATCATTTTGTTATAGCCTTATTTTGGCTAATTTTGTGTATAAAATGGGGGGGTTAGGAGGCTATAGGGGCATTCAAAAAGTGGAGATAACGTCCAAGTGCTGAGAGTAAGGGAGATGTGATCAGTCCTGTACTTTGGAATAGCGTTATGCTATTGTACTTGAAAGGAGTGATTTTGTAAACAATTGTACCTGATATTGGAGTTAATCGGATCGGTCCCCCTATTGGAGCAGGACCCGGAGATGTAGTCCATACGGATGAACTCCGAGATCAAATTGTTTGCGTCTTCTTTCCCTCAATTTCTCTTTTATCAGATTAATCTTGTTGTTCTCTTATTTCATTTATGTTAATTTGATTCGTTAAAAGTTTTAAATTAATTCTATGTGATAAATTAGCATTCCTCTGTAATAGTCCTAGATCCTAATCAGATCAAATTTGGTATCAGAGCTTTTGTTGGACTAGTATTGTAGTTTTGAATGTTAACAAGATCCAGGATTGAGAAAGGCGAAGGAAAGCTTGAGGAATACAATCCTGAGATTGGAAAACAAAGGACTAAACCATCATCACAAATGGAAGACGAAGGTGGACAAGCTTCTCAAGATAAGAGTATTCAGAAGACTCTTCAGAATTTGCAGACAATGGTAGAGGTTTTGGTACGAGAAAGAGAAGAGAAGATGCAAAGACGTGCAGCTCGAAAGGACAAAGGGAAAAAGAAAGGAGCTGATCGTGATCCACCAAAGACACCTCCATCTTCTCCTTCTTCTCCCTCTTCTCCTTCTTCCCCCTCTTCTCCTTCCTCTACCCATTCTGAGTCTTCTAATATTTTCAAAGGAGGACATAAGCCTCAAATTAAGTTGGATGTAAAGTTTGACTTACCAAAATATTGTGGGGAGTTAAATGCCGAGAAACTAGATGACTGGATTCAGCAAGTAGAAGTCTATTGTAGAGTTCAAAACCTTGTAGATGATGTTGACAGAATTCAGTTAGCCACTCTTCGTTTAGGGGGTGTAGCCCTAACTTGGTGGGAGAGTAGGTCTCGGGATGAAACTTCACAACATGGTAAGTTTAGTTTGTCTTGGTCAGAATTTGTTACTGCTTTAAAAAAGCAATTCTACCCCCTAGGCCATATGCAACAGTTAATGATGAACTGGCAACATTTTAGGCAAGGGAAAGGTCAGTCTGTCCAGGATTACACCCATGAATTTCGCAAAAAGGCTATTTCATTAAATGTCCAATTGTATACCCAGGACACCTTACTCAAGTATATAGGTGGTCTTCATTCTTACCTAAGGCATTCTATTCTCGTCCTAAATCCTTGTAATTTGGATGAAGTATGTGTCCAAGCAACACATTTAGAATCAAGGGGTAAGGGCACTTTCATTGATAAGTTTGATAAAAAACCATCTAAGTCTAAGGAAAAGTCCAAAGGAAAAGGAAAGGGTAAAAAGACAGCAACAGTAAAGAAAGAGGGTGAGAAACCCACATGCTCACATTGCAAGAAAGAAGGGCATGATGATTCTAAGTGCTGGAAGCTGCATCCTGAAAAGAGGCCAAAGCGATATGGTGGAAACAAAGGTAAACAAAAGACTGCTGCTATAACTCAACAAGATCTTGGATCTGACTCCGGAGATGAGACAAAGATTGTTGCTACCGGGATTCAAGGTAAAGGAAAAGGTATATCTCTTTTATCGGCTCCAAGTTCTTCTAGCATAAGTGCAAGTACAAGTAAAGAATCTTCTCCTAAGAATGATAAGCAAAGGAATGAATTATTTCACATTCGAGTTGTTATCAAGCATAATAAGGTTGATACATTATTCGATACGGGTTCCCAAGTCAATTTGATATCTGAGGAAGTTGTTAAAAAACTTAACTTGACTACAACACCTCATCCAAAACCATACCCTCTTGGATGGGTTTGCGATGATGCACAGTTACAGGTAACTAAACAATGCAAGTTAAGATTTGCTATCACTGCAAACTTTGTAGATGAGGTAGAAGCTGATGTAGTCCCTTTAGATATATGTGGTCTTGTACTTGGGAGTCCCTATTTGTTTGATCATCAAGCTATCTTTTATAGGGGGGAAAATAAATATCATTTGTTTAAAGACAAGATTGAATACATTGTACGGGCACATAAGGTTAAGACTAATCTGGCATTAGTCAATGCTGGTCAAATGAAAAGGTTAGTCAACTCTAGTAAGAATTTTGTGTAGATGATTATAAAAGCCAAAGAAGATGAAATATCTGAGGCATTTAAGGGATGTGATCCAAAACACAAGGCTGAAATGGTCAAAGTTGTTTCTGCTTACGATGACTTGTTTCAGGAACCAAAGGGATTGCCTCCTAAAAGAGAGATACAACATGAGATCCAGTTGCAGCCAGATGCGCCACTTCCTAATATTGGCATGTACCACTTATCAGTCTTGCAAAATGAAGAGATCAAGAAGCAGGTTCAGGAGCTAGTCGAGAAAGGAGTTATCCGTCCTAGTACTTCTCCTTGTGGTTCTCCTATTGTGTTGGTTCCAAAGAAAGATTGGACTTGGAGAATGTGCATTGACTATAGGGCTTTGAACAAGATAACGGTAAAGAACAGGTACCCTCTTCCTAGAATTGATGATTTACTTGATCAGTTGAAACATGCAATTTATTTCACTAAGCTAGACTTACGTAGCGGATATCATCAAATAAGAATTGCAAAAAGCGATATTTGGAAAACTGCTTTTAAGACAAAACAAGGACTTTATGAGTGGTTGGTTATGCCATTCGGGCTTTGTAATGCACCAGCTACGTTCATGAGAGTCATGAATGATGTCTTTCGTCCTTTTATTGATGATTTTGTTATAGTCTATTTAGATGATATTCTTGTATTCAGTAAGTCTTGGGATGATCATGTAATTCATGTAAAGAAAGTATTTGAAATACTGAGAAAAGAAAAACTATATGTAAAGATGTCAAAATGCGAATTTGCAAAGACATCCTTAGTGTACTTAGGCTATGTCGTAGGGAATGGTCAACTGAAAGTAGACCCTGCGAAGGTCGAATGTATTGTAAAATGGCCTAAGCCAAGTACAGTTACAGAAATCAAGAGTTTCTTAGGTGCAGTTCAGTACTGGAGGAAGTTCATTGCAAACTTCTCTTACATTGCATCACCATTACATGCATTAACCAGTACTAAGGCAACTTTTTAGTGGGGAGGTCCGCAACAAAAGGCTTTCGACACTTTAAAAGAAAAGTTGAGCACTGCACCAGTTTTGGCTTTACCAGATTTACATCAACCATTTGAGATCGAAACAGATGCGAGTGGGTTTGCCATGGGAGCTGTACTCATGCAAGGAGGTAAACCAGTCTGCTACCACTTTGAAACTTTTTCAGGAGCAGTAAGTAACTATCCTACGTATGATAAAGAACTTTATGCTTTAGTTCAGAGTGTTAAAAAATGGAAACATTACTTAATGGGGAAGGAAACTGTAATCCACACTGATCACCAACCACTACAATATTTGCACTCACAATCTAAGTTGCAACAAAGTAGGCACTTTAGGTGGATGGGTTTTCTACAACAGTTTCATTTGGTGATTAAGTATACGAAGGGTTCCCATAATAAAGTAGCAGATATGCTCTCTAGGCCTCCTATTAAGAATGCCTTGATAATCCTTCAGAATAGTTCTATGGTTCATGAAAGTTTTCAGGAACAATATGCTAATGATGAGAACTTTAAGGATATCTATGCAGCTTTAATCCAGGGTAAACATGTAGAAGAGAAAGATTACTATGTGCAGGATAATTTGTTGTACCACTTGGGAAAACTATGCATTCCTAAAGATGAACAAGCACATGTAATCCGGGAAGCACATACCTCTTTGATTGCAGGACATTTTGGGGTAAGTAAAACATTGGCTCAATTGCAAAAATATTGTTACTGGCCTCGGATGCAAGAAACTGTCACTAAGTATATAAAAGGATGTGTAATGTGTGCAACTAGCAAACCAAGTAATAGGAAATTAGGTTTGTACACACCACTACCTGTACCATCCCGTCCATGGGAAAGTGTATCTATGGACTTTGTGGGAGGTTTACCTATGTCTAGGAAGGGTCATGATTATTTGTATGTAGTAGTTGATCGGTTCAGCAAAATGTGTATTTTAATGTCTTGTAAAAAGCAAGTTACTGCTGAACTGATTGCTCATTTGTACTTTCAAAATGTATGGGTTCATTTTGGGTTACCCACTTCTATTGTATCGGATCGAGATTCTCGATTCTTAGGGGAATTTTGGTCATCTTTATGGGGACTCATGGACACCAAGCTGAAGAAGAGTACAGCCTTCCATCCGCAGATCGACGGACAGACAGAGGTAGTGAATAGGACAATTGTGCATCTACTTAGAGGTTACTGCAGCAAACATCCTAAGTTGTGGGATGAAAGTCTTCATTATGTGCAACATGCTTACAACCATGCGACACACTCTTCTACAAAGAGGTCTCCTTTTGAGACTTGCTTCGGTTACTTGCCTAAGACACCAATGGATTTTGCTTTTGGGAAGGACGATGTTGTAGATGGACACCATGATGCAGAAAAGGCTTTAAAGTTCATCCAGAAGGTCCAAGCAATCCATCAGGCAGTAAAAGCACAATTAGAGCAGAGCCAAGAAAAATACAAGGCTCGCCATGATAGGCATCGCATTGATCACCAATTCCAAGTTGGTGACAGAGTTTGGTTACATATCAGCAAGGAAAGAATGCAAGGTGAAGGAAGGAAGCTCAAAGCTATTAGGTATGGTCCTTTTGAGATCTTGGAAAAGATCGGTACTAATGCTTTTCGCCTTAATCTTCCGCCATACATGCAAATTTACTCAGTTGTCAATGTTGAGAATCTGAAGTTGTATGAGCCTCCAATGATCTTGGATGAAGACATCAGTGTTCAGGTTCCATCAGTTGATGATCTTTCACCAGAGTATATGTCAGAATTGCCAGAAGATGTTATCCTAGACAGGAATGTCAGAACTTCACGAAGAGGACCAGTTGAATACCTCCGAGTGGGATTGAAGGGGATGCATCCAAGCAAGGCGAGATGGATGGAGATTGGTAAAGTGAGGGAACTATACCCTCACCTTCTTTCTGAGTAATCCAAACTTTCGGTGGTCCGAAAGCTCCTCAGTGGGGAGGCTTGATCTGGGGGATACTTTCATCAAAATTGAAGTATCTCCAAAACTCCAACAATCAGCATTAGATTAAACTCCTTGAAATTCTGGACCCAACGCAATTTGAACGGGTGAGAAAGGAGTCCGTACACAAAAGTTACGACCAGTCAAAGGTTGGTCAAATTCAGGTACAGAGGCTATTAAAAAGGCAAAAAAAAAATCAAACTCTCCAAATTTGGTCAAATTCGGCATCAAATTGAAGGTCTCGTCAAGAGCTCTCCAACGATGTTCGTTTTGTCAAAAACGAAGATCGTATGTGAAAATGGCGCTCGATTGAAGTCCAAGGTGGTGTGGCATTAAATATAAATATATTTTTAAAAAAAATTTAAAATGCCATTCAAAAAATATAGGTGATAGTCGGGGGGGTCGAACCTGTGACCTCCTAGTCTTAAGACTCCACCGATGACCATTGGAGTATTCATTGCGTTTGAAATATATAAAGCGCAGTTTTTATATAGCCCCTTCCCGCCGGAAATTGGGGAGAAAGGAAGCCGCCGGCGGGGTTGGAACCCCTGACCGGCGCCTTTTTTAAAATGTTCAACTGCCAATGCGCTATTTTGGCGCTTTAACGCAGTTTTTTTAATTATTCCTTTATCTAACCCGCCAGCCTTATGTTAAATAAGGTATATAGTTAATTTGTTACCCTTAAATTGCCATAAAGCCAAATTTAAAAAAATGGCTAAAGGAGGATAATCGAATATGGATCAGTTAAGGGTCCTATATTTATATCATTTTGTTATAGCCTTATTTTGGCTAATTTTGTGTATAAAATGGGGGGGTTAGGAGGCTATAGGGGCATTCAAAAAGTGGAGATAACGTCCAAGTGCTGAGAGTAAGGGAGATGTGATCAGTCCTGTACTTTGGAATAGCGTTATGCTATTGTACTTGAAAGGAGTGATTTTGTAAACAATTGTACCTGATATTGGAGTTAATCGGATCGGTCCCCCTATTGGAGCAGGACCCGGAGATGTAGTCCATACGGATGAACTCCGAGATCAAATTGTTTGCGTCTTCTTTCCCTCAATTTCTCTTTTATCAGATTAATCTTGTTGTTCTCTTATTTCATTTATGTTAATTTGATTCATTAAAAGTTTTAAATTAATTCTATGTGATAAATTAGCATTCCTCTGTAATAGTCCTAGATCCTAATCAGATCATTCTACTCTACTCGCTCTTTCTCAAATTTGAAATGATGAAAAATGAGCAAAATTTGATCATATACCCTTTGAAAACCTTGCATTTAATGCTAAGTGCTTACACAGTTGCATTAACCAAGTTTGGGTTCACTCAACATCAATTGAAATTTTCATCACTTGGTAGCTACTATGAGCTCAACATCAACTAGCTAATCTAATAGCTCAATATCAACTAACATTCCACTCGACATACATAGGAAAAGTTTCATACTTCGACAACAACATGAAAAAATTAAAGATTTGTCTTGGATTTCTAATAACATCTTGCATCTTTATTCATGCTAATTTAGTCTTTTTAGTACTATATCCTTTTGGAATTGATGTATGATATAACCTTTAAATATCAGTCCCACATACCTCTTGTTTATGTAGTTTGATGAGGTGAGATCACCTGACCCATTGGGTGAAGTGACCCCTTCTCCATTTGATGTGCTGCAAACATCTTTCTTTTTCCATGTCTTATTCATCTCATCTCTAATGTGTTCAACATATACCTTATTTTTTCCATTATCAAATTCACAACTTGGTGCCTTTGACCTAATTGAACAATATTTGCTGATGTGACCAGTCTTCAAATAGCTAAAGCATGTGGTTTGACTCAACCACCTTTTGTAGTTACCACTGAAGTGTGTCCTAATACAATTCTAAGGAACATGTCCATATTCTTGACAATAATGATAGCTATATCTTGTATTATAATCCCAATTATAAGAGTTGCCATTGTTCCTCACCTTCATTTTCTTGTTCGATGACCACATGGATTTGGATCTGCATTCAAAGGCTCTATGTCCATACTTTTAACAATTGTAGCCATGTCCTTCAAATATTTATGTGTTCATGGTCCTAGTTTTGCATTCATGTGCTTGATAACTTTGCTTGTTGTACTTATGACAATGATTCATGTTCTTAGGCTTGACATTCTAATTTGTATCTTGCTTCTAAACATATTAGTAGTATTTCCTTACTTACCACAATTATGACAAGTAGGTTTGGAGTTCTTACCGTTGATGTTCCTTTCTTCTACAACTTTGGATGATTCTCCTTCTTCAATGCTTGTGTAGCCCAGTCCTAATGCATCATTGTTGGATTTAGGGGATCTTAATAATTGCTCAAAGTATTTGATAGCTTCATTTGGCTTCTTCAAACTTTCAACAAATTCCTTTCCTCTCTTTAGGTCACTCTACAATTGTTCATTTTGCAACTTCAATGTAGTTATCTCAATGTCCTTGACATTCAATTCATAGTTGGCATTCATCATTTGACTTAGGGTATTCAATTGCATGCTAGAAATCTTGGTTAGCTCTATTGACTTCTTTTCCAATCTATTGGCCAAAATTATTTTGTCTTCTTCAATCATGGCTTTGTCTTCTATATCTTTATTCTTTTGTTCAGTCACCTCACATAGTAGTATAGTTTGTGATTCTTGCTCTAACTTGAGATTTCCAATTTCCTCAGCTTGGACTCTATTCTTTTCCATTATATCTACAACAACTGCATCAAATTCATTGGATTCACCATCTATAAATAGCTTGGTAGTGTCTATCTCTTTGTATTGAGTGTCATTCTCTCCAATAGCAATCTCTTTCCTTCTCTTCAAGGAACTCTTTAAAGCTTCTCTTGCTTCATTCAGTTGATGTAGTATAAGATGTATTTCAATCTCTTGGTTCACAATAGTCTTTCCCAACTTGTGGACTTCCATTTCAAGATCTTTCCTCAAATATAGAAAGCTTCTCTTTTAGAGAACAAGGATTTGATACCAATTATTGGAATTACAAGGGGAAAGAGTAAGCTTCTAGTGGTGGGTGGTGGGTGGTAAATCAATAGTTTAAACTTGGGCCCATAAAACTTTCACCACACATCCATCTCATGCATTCAATAGATAAACTAAAATAACATGTAAAGAACATACATTTAAATCATGTAAACATGTAAGAAATCAAACATAACACCAGATATGATCACCCAGAAACCATCCAAGTGAGAAGGTAAAATTAGAGTGGGGATAACACCCATAGATTTTTAGTACTACAATAATAAAGTGTATCCAATAAAGCTTACAAAGTTTTGACCATGAAACATGATCTACCTTCTAAAAGGTTTGCCCTATTAAAGGCTTACAAAGACTATTAGGTCTCACCTTGTTAGAGGATTTAAACACCTTGTTAGAAGTGTGCCATGTTAGAGGACTTCAACTTACAACTAAGTAAGCACCTTGTTAAAGGATTTCATATAGCCTGTTAAGACACTTGCTAGAATGTATTAGCATGTCTTAGCATAGATCCTGTGATTGATACTTTCTTGTTTGATAAAAATCACCTCTAATCAATGTCTAATTGATCCTTCATAATCACATGTCTTGATGTTGTATCCTTTTCTCTATCCTCTATTCTTCTCTAACTAATTCTGCAATTCACTCTCAATTCTAAGTCACCGTGAATGCTCTGCATGCAAACTATATTATTTTCTCCTTCAATTCCTCAAACATTCCATAATCTCTCTGTTGCCCATCCATTAAGAGTTTAGGACTTCATCCTCCTTAAGAAGATTTTGGTGGCTTAGGGTTAGGTATGAATCTACGGCTAAGATTCATCCATTTTTTTCTTAATCCTTCCCATTTTCTAATTGGTTGCATGTAATTGCATAGGGTATCCAAATAGAGATTCATCCTTATCTCCAAAATATCAAAATCTATCTTGAAGTTAGCTCAAAAATATTTTACATAGTTGTTTGTGCCATTACAGACAAATATGTCAAAAATGTGTCACTCGACATATGAAGTCTCTGATGGTCGGTATGCACTATATTTTTGTTGTGACTTGGCACCTGCATTGCTTGACATCCACTATTTACTCAGCTCCTGAATCACTCAGCATGGTCTATCTGCTCAACACCTGAGTGATTTGGCATATGAGTGACTCAACACTCATTGCAACTCAGCATGGTCTAATATTTACATGTTGTGCTCAACATGTATTACTAGTTTGGCATGAACTAAGTAAATGGCTTAAGTGTGTTGGCACTCACTTGTCAAAAGCAATCTAAGATCAACAACATCTAGATATGAGGATAAGTCATTCACCTCCCTCTTAATTAGTCTAAATCATTTTAATAATTAGTATCAGATTATTGGTGGTTGTAAGGAAAAGTTTGAATGGAATTAAAGCTAAAGATCGAGATGTAAAGAAAGGAGGTACCCAAGTTGAACAAGGACAACTTCCTTGCATGGAAAAGTTTGATGAAGTTGTACATTACTAGAATTATAGATTCAATAGTATACTACTTGGAAAATGAATACATAATAGTATCATCATCTATTACAACCCAAAAAATAAAGGAGAAACAAGAACACAATCATGCAATGTTGGATATTGCATCTGCCTTAAGCTACTTAGCATTTGATGACATAAAGGACTACAACACTATAAATAAGATATGAAAAAAGTTGGCAAAGATCTATGGAGGAGATAAGAATGTACTAAGATCCAAATTGGAAAGCTTGAGAGGAAAGTTTGATGATATGAAGATGGTAGAAGGTGAGATTAGTGCTCAATATATTGGAAGAGTCAAAGAATTTTTCAATGCCATTAGTGGAGTTGAAGGAAAGGTTAGTGATGAGACTATGATTAACAATGTACTGAGAAATTTACTTCCTATTTATTTTACAAGAGTTTTTGTAATAAAAGAACTAAGATGTACTCTTGGTAATGATCTAACCTTAGATAGTCTAGTTGGTAGAGTTGCTACTTTTGAATTGTCAAATTTTGATAATGTTACTACCCCTACTATTGAATTTGGTTTCAAGTTAAAAATGGTTTTACATTGGTAAGAGGATAGTGAGAGTGAATCTTTTGATGATGAGCTTGAGGATCTTGAACCATTAATGGCTAGGAGACTGCCAAGAGGCAAAGGAAAATTTAAAGTTAAACTTCCTATAATATGTTTTTCATACAATAAAGTTGGTCATATTGCTTCTAGATGTCCTGGTAGGGATGAAAAGGATGAAAGGAAAGACAAAAAGTTCAAAGGAAGAAGAGATGGTAAAGACAACAAAGGATACAAAGATTATAATGGAAAAGGAAAGAAGTCTTGTTACATTTTTGAAGAAGTTGTTTATGTTGCTATGAAAGATGATTCTAATGAAGATGAGAAAACTACACTTATTTCATATGTGATTAAAGGTGATAGATGGATGATAGACAATGGTTGCTCACATCACATGACTGGTGATAAAGTTAAGTTTGAAATCTTAGAACATTATAAAGGAGTTAGTGCTAAGTTTGGTAATGATGCACCATGTCTTGTGAAAGGTAAAAGATCAATAAGATTGATTGATAAGATAAGATGTGATAATTCTTATTGGGTTGAAGGTCTTACTTACAATTTTTTGAGTGTGGCATAGTTGAACAACTCAAGCTACAAAGTAGAATATCAACACAAGAAGGTTAAGATCTACAATGGTTACAACAAATTGATTGGAAGTGGAGACCAAACAAGAGGTAACTTTTTCTATCTAGATCTATTTGATGATACATCATGCTTGTTTGCACAATGTGATGATACTTGGCTATGGAATAAGAGGCCATGTCATGCGAACTTATATAATTTGGTAAGAATTAGTAAGATGAAGAAAGTAAGAGGGTTAACAATATTTAAGAAACTTGATAATGTGATGTGTAAACAATGTCAATTAGGAAAAATGAAAAATTTTATTTTCAAGAGAAAGACTTATACTTATGATGTTATTTTAGAGTTAGTTCAAACTAAAATTTGTCGACCTATTAGAATGCAAAGCTACTATGGTGACAAACACTTTATCCTATTTGTTGATGACTACTGTAGAATGATGAATGTGATGTTTTTTAAAGAAAAATATGATGCATTTCAAATGTTTAAGTAGTATTTGGCTAGAGTTGACAAATAAATAGATAAAATATTGAAGTGTCTAAGATTTGATAGAGGAGGTGAATTCATATATGAGGAATTCAACACATTCCTATAATGATAGAGGAATCAAGAGACATGTTGACAGCAAGGACCCCTCCACATAATGGTATAGCTGAAAGGAGGAATATACCAATCATGGAATGTGCTAGGACATTGATGATGTATAAAAATATTACACCAAGTACTATAGAGATGTAAGTATTGCAATTTATACCTTGAATAGAGTACAACTCAAGAAAGGTACACACATTACACCTTTTGAGTTATGGTATGGGTATGGACCTAATGTGAAATATTTCAAAGTTTTTGAAAGTAAATGTTATATATTGAAAGAAAATAAACATAGAAAACTTGACACAAAAATTGATGAAGGCATATTCTTAGGATATTCCACTAAAAATAAAGCATACAAGTGTTTGAATTCTAACACTAACAAAGTTTTGGAAATTGAAAATGTGAAAGTTGATGAATATGCAAAAAATAATAAAGTTACAGAATGTAAGAAGGAACTTGAAGATTAAAAAAGTTTTACATACATTAATGAAGGTGAGCCCAACACTTTACCTAAACTTGAGAAGAAAGCTTCCAAGAAACAACAACTAGTGAATCCCATGTAACAACAACATCAAGTTGAGTATCAAGTAATTGGTGTTGAGCATTAGGACGAGAATGTAGAGCATCAACAAGTGATTTTGAAAACTAGAAGAACAAGCTAAGATACAAGAAATAATACCTGAATCCAATCTACAAGATGAATCTGAAGAAGAAGTGAGAAGACTCAAGCCTACACTAGAAAAATATGTGAGAAGACAATTAGGAGTTATGGCAAGAAAAATACTAAGGAGTGATACATAAAAACTATTTGAATTTAAGCCTAAATCAATAAAGGATGCTTTGGATAGTGGGCACTGAATTCAAGTAATGACTGAAGAGATTGAGCAGACAAAGAAGAATAAAACATGGATATTGGTACCTAGACCAAAAGGAAAGAATGTTATTGGTACAAAGTTGGTATTTAGAAATAATTTGACTGAGACAGGTGATGTCACAAGAAACAAAGGAAGAATAGTTTGTAAGGGATATGCACAAGAAGAAGGAATTGACTATGGGGAGACTTTTGCTCCTATTGCAAGATTAGGAGTGAGAACTCTACTTGCATTTTCTTCTTACAAAAGATTCAAAGTGTACCAAATGGATTTCAAGTTTGAATTTATAAATTATATTCTACAAGAAGAATACCATGTTGAACAACCTAAAGAATTTGTTGACCCAAACAAAATAGATATGGTATGTAGGTTGCACAAAGAATTGTATGGATTGAAACAAGCCCCTAGACCTTGGTATGAAAGGTTGCGCACTTATTTGGTAACGATTAATTTTGCAAAGACTAATGATAATGAAAAAATATACTTGAATATTGAATCTGAAAAAGGGATACTATTAGCTGAGATATTGGTAGATGATATCATATTTGGAGGAAAAGATGCATTGTGTAAGTCATTTGTAGATGAAATGCGAAATTAATTTGAGATGTTTATTTTTGGAGAGATCAAATTCTTTATTGACTTGCAAGTAAATCAAATGAAGAAAGTTATCTACATTACATAGTCAAAGTATATCAAGGAGCAATTGAAATGTTTTGGTATGGAATACTCAAGACCAGTTGGAACACCCATGGCTACTAGACATAAACTTTCAAAGAATGATGATTTTGTCGATATGAATAAAACCTTGTATACATCAATGATTAAAAAAATACAATATCTTATTCATAGTAGACCAAATATTACACTAGAAATTAGGATAGTCTCTATATTTTCTACAAATCCTAAGGATAATCATATGATGGCTATGAAAATAATGTTGAGATATCTGAAAGGAACACAAGAGTATGGATTGCATTACAAAAAGAATAACAAGTTTTAATTGAGTTATATACTAATGCAGACTGGGCTAAAAATGTTGATGACATAAAGATTACAAGTGATGGATCTTTCCTTCTAGGAAAGAGACTAGTTTCACGGACAAGCAAGAAGAAAAATTGCATTTCTCAATCCATAGTTGAAGTTGGATATGTAGTAGTAGCAGTTAATTTTTATAACATAGTGTGGATGAAATAATTTTTGAAAGGAATGAAGGAAGAGATCACTAAACTAGCTATTGTATTTTGTGATAACACAAGTGCTATAAACATATCTGAAAACCCTATGATGCACACCAAGGCCAAGCACATTTTTATCAAGTATCATTACTTGAGAGTATTGGTACAAGATAAAGAAGTGAGAGTGGAGTATGTGAACACAAAGGAACATATATATGATATATTCAAAAAATATTTACCTAAGGATGTTCATGAATATCTAAGAGGTAAATCGGGGGTGATTCCCATAACTAAGGTTACCTAAGCTAAGATGGAGCTCTGCATCAAATAGTTTGATCAGAATATCTTACAAATTGATATAGAAGGTCACACTTTAGGACCTCTCTAAAGCTATGAAGAAAGAAGCACAAGATGTTGAATCAATCACAAGAAAGATGACAAAAGAAGAATCTAGGTTAGAACTAACATAGTGATATATACATGTTGAAGATGTATGAGATAGAGTTGAATGAAGATGTTGAAGTGTCTTTGGCATTTTAATCAAAGAAGGAGAGAGAGAGAGAGAGAGAGAGAGAGAGAGAGAGAGAGAGAGAGAGAGAGAGAGAGAGAGAGAGAGAGAGAGAGAGAGAGAGAGAGAGAGAGAGGAGCCATAGATGAAAGATGGAGATATTATGAAGTAGTTATCTATGTAGTAATGAAAAAGAGGGAGTTCATGTTTTGATATGAAGTTGTGATCTATTACAATTGATGTTTAGAGGTGTTTCACATTAGAGCTGCATTAGATGATAATTAGAATGAAACAAAGGATATTAATGAAGATCTAATACTAAACATAGAGGGAGTTGATTGAAGCATGTCAAAAGTTTTGGATTGTATTGTAATTTGAGGTGAAGTGTTTCCATCAATGCCAAAGAGGGAAATTGTTGGAAACTATAATTTGAATAATTGTTATGTTTTCATTGATGTCAAACCTTATTGGTGAGACAATTTTCACCTAAGTAGAGTGCCATATCAAGATGATTGATGAAGAGGCTTTGAGAAGAAGAGATAACAAGTAGACATAGTGGAAAGGTTGAGCTATGTAGAATTTCAATGGGAACTTGATCAGTTAGATCTTTCCAAGATAATGTGTTGTTTAGTCATAACACTAAGTGGAGAAGATAGTTGAGTTGAAGCATAGAAGAGATAATTAGTGAAGGACAAATTTTTTTTGTTAAACGAAGATACAAAGTAGATGATTAAGGAACTTATAGTTGAAGCCAAGCTATGTTAGTTTCAATCAAGTAAATAGTAGAAGCTAAAGCACAACCAACTCTAAATAATGGAGTCCAGTCAATGATTTAGCTGATGAGATACATTGTGATCTTTATTTGTAAAGTGAGTTGTATTTATCAAATCAACTTGTTGTTACTTTCTAACCATTGTATTAATTAAAATCATTTACTTAAGGTTGACCTAATAGTCATTTATAAATCCTTTAATTAAGGTGGCATACTAATGGAATGTTCTAAAGTCCTCTAACAAGGCCACCATTAATAGGATGATTAGATCCTTTAATAGGGTTACACCTAATAGTGTGCATTGTAACATTTAATAGGGTTGGCTCCTAATAGATCTCACTTTAGAAGAGTAAAATATTGGTGACATGTTACTGGTGGTTTTTTCCCAAATTGGATTTCCATGTTAAATCCTAGTATTATACTTGCGTGAATGATATTTGAGATTTTTTATTGTTTAATGTTTTAAATTTTACAAGTTAGTTATTACTGGGATAGTGGACTGTAAGTTTATGTTACTGATAAGTTGCTATAGAGATTGAGTGAATTAAAGAATAGATCTAAGTAGTTTGAAGAGTTCAAAAGTTTAATTGGTACTTTTGGACCTAAGGATAACTGATTCACCCCCCTCCCTCTTAGTTATTCTAAATCATTCTAACACTTTGTGATTAGATTTTGTTTCATGTCCACCAATAAACACATCACCATCATTACCAAGCTCTTGGATTTTATGTTTCATATTTATGCAATTGATTGTTTTGTGACCCTTGTTGTCATTCTATTCACAAAATCCAGTATCATTCCACCATTTGGATCTAGGCTGTGGATTGTATAGTTGAGATTTATCTGGAAGAGTGCTGATTTGATTTTGTAAAAGTGTTTTGAGGACCACTTCTAGAGGTTCACTAAGAGATGCAAAGTCACACTTAGGTCTAGGAGCCCAAGATCTCTCTTTGAAGATTTTTTTTGGTTGTTTTAGAATTAGATGCACCCTTTTTTGTATCTTTGGATGCCTATATGTTTCTTATGAGATTAAAGAAAGTTTAAAGGGGTTTTGGGAGTTAGAGCATCCACTACTCCATCATTCACTACATCACAATTTTTGTTGACATACTTGTTCTTGTCTTTACTTTAATTAGACCCTATTTGTTTTCCTTTTGTAGGGTTAATTCACCTTATGTGACCATGGAGTCATCTATTCATACACCTTGTTTAAAAATTTCATCAAATGTAGAGGGCCCTTGGAGTTGTAGTTAATAACCAAATTAGGGTATAAGATTATCCACATGATGATGTCAATTCTTTCATCTTTAGGGATCTTTTGGGAGTATTTAGTGTAAAGTTATCTCCATCTCTAAAGAAAGTTTAGGAATGATTCTCTTGTTCTTTGTTTAAGGCTATAAATATATTTCATGGTAACCAGATATTGAATGTTGTAGAAGTATTATTTTATGAACAAGTTCAAAATTTCATCAAAGGTCTTGATTCCAGTGGGTAACCTAGAAAAACACTCTATGGTTTGTCCACCTAAGCTCCATGGAAAAAAGTGCATGAGGTTGTAAGTTTGATCATGCATAAACTCTAATATAAATAGGAATCAAACTCTCTTAGATGGTCTTTGGGATCAGATTTACCCAAGTACTTGTCATATTTGGTATTTCAACTCCTTTAGGAAAAGGAGGCATGTACATGTAATGGAAAAATGGTGTCCAAGAGTACTTCTTAGAAGGTTTATCTTTTTCCTTTATCATTTGTTGCAACTTATCTTAGATAACTTGCATCTATTTGGTGAATTTGGATGTTTCAATTTCTTCTTACTTGACAATAATAGTCTCTACATCGAAGTGTGGAGGCAACTTGGCTCTTCAATAGCTAGTTAAATGAACTATTTTTCCTTTCCTTCATTAGAATTTCCATAAATTTTTGAATTTTTTTGTCATGTTGACATTTTTCTATATCCTCTTGAGGTATCTCTTCATGATCACCTTCTAGAGTATAGTAGTTGTGGTGTTGTTATTATCTTCTTTCTTAGGTTCTTCTCTATCTTGGTTTTGGTTAGCTATGTTGTATGTGTGTAAGTTGTCTATATGCAAAGTTTCCACATGAAAAGGGTCTACATTTGGAGTAGTATATGTTGATGTTCTATCCCTGGTGATAAATCAAGTTCAAGAGTGGACCTATCAAAGATGTAGTTTGTAGGTTGTTCTTGAAATAGTGTGTTCAAAATCTAATTGTAATTTCTTGAGAAAATGCATTAGATGTAAGGTTGATCAACATGGGATAGAGATCATGATAACTCTTTACAAGGTGTTGGAGATTGCATGGAAGGAAGAGGGGATAGTGAGGATCCATCACTAATCTTAGAGCATATCAAGAATTTAGTACTACCTCTAACTCTTCCTCTCATAGGTCTATCTAAGGTAAATTCTCTTCCACTCATAGTTGAAACAATCATCAATGTTTACAAAAATAGTAGTGTCACAAGTTTAGACTAAGACTGTGTTTAAATTTTGTCTCAAGGTAAATAAAGGTGAAAGTGAAAGTGATGTACACCAAGGTATGAGCTGACAAAGTAATGGATAGAATAGTCAAGATGTCTAACTCTCATAACAACAAGGTGTGACAATACACCTAGAGTAGTAGACCAATGAAAGATGGGAGACAAATTTTTATGTGAATCAGAGTGATCAACCAAGAATAGATCAAAAGTTTCAGTTTCATATTTTTACTATTTGCAAACACAAGGATGTACAAAGAGTTTTGAGACAACATGTTGAGATAATGGGTGTTGCACACATTGAATAATATTGTTCTATTATGTTATTTTATTTTATTATGTAATGTCCACTTAGATGGACATGCAATATGTAAAGATTCCAATGTGATGTACTTAATGAGTTGTATTGTATTATTGTGATAATATTTGATGTAATTATTAATATTGGGGAAAAAAATGTCCACTGTTATAAATGTGGGGTCAAGGGGTTAGGTTGCACATGGTTTTAGTACATAGTTTATGTAATACCACTTACTAGTTTTATGGGACTTGCTACTATATAAGAAACCACAAGGGTAGTTGTAGAGACAAGACAAAAAAAGAAAAAGGAAAAAAAAGAAAGTCATGAAAGACAAGGCTTGACATGTTAGCCGAGTGAGCATTTATGCAGGTTGGAAGCATGACATGGGATGTGTGGAGTCATGCTTGTTCACATGGATTGCTTGGTTGTGGCTATGGATTTGAAGGCTTCCATAGTTGTATTGCAATGGTATTTTTTTTGAATCATACATGACATTGGATTCCTTTTGGAGGTTGAGTTTTTCCCCCAATGAGGGTTTCCCAGGGTATATTTTGTGTCACATTTTTGTGGGTATGTTGTCTATTCTTTTTCATGTGGATTTTAATTACATATTTATTTTAGATCTATTATGTGTTATGTGGAAACAATTATATTCTTTTTTGCAATTTTCCTTACAATTGGTATCAGATCTATGGTTGTGTTGTTGTAACTCTAGATTCAATTCATGGGAATGCATGAGAGAATAAAAGAAAAGACAAGATATATGGATTTTGTAGGTTGTTTACTGTAGATTTGAGGGCTTTAGATTTTTTTGTTATGATGAGATGTTGATAGATTTTAGGCATGTTAAATTGTTGGTTAAAATATTTTTTTAGATGTTTCATTTAAATGGGGGTTTTAGGGGGGAGCTTGCAAAAATGATCTCCTAGGCAAAAATAGACCTTGCCATTAGATTTGGGTTGGCTTTTCCATAAATTTTGATATATAATATGCCCTAGTTTGGCCATATTGATAGAAAATGTAAAAGGTTTTTAGTTTCAGCCCATGATGACCATCAAATGTAATCTTGTCAAAATTTTCATCACAAAAAAATAAAATTAAAAAAATTAAAAATCGTGATGAAAATTGCAAAAAAACTCTCTTAGTAAAAATGCCATAAATTTTTTCTCAGGATACCAAAATTTGGTCTTCATACAATCGTTGGAAAGCTAATTTAGAGCACTACAACTTAGTATAGGTTTGATTATATGATTCTTATTTTTTTTAGGTTGTAAGAGTCCAAAAGTTAGATGTTTATTTTGAGCATAGATTTGGGCATGACTTGGGCATACAGAATTAGATTTATGACTTCGAGTAGTCAATAGAAAGCTCTTGGAGAGCTCTACACATTAGTTTAGATTTGATGCAGGTTTGACATGATTTATTTGGTGATATATTGATCTAGATGGTTTATGATATATATTGACTGTGGTAATGTTGTGAGTTTATGACATTGTATATTTTGGAGATTTGAGATTTGATGTCATTATATACTTAACTTATATTTCAAATTGGTCTCATAATTATATGGTTATTAGTGTTTGGTTTGGATATGTATGATGACTTATTGGGTCTACAAGTTGTGTAGTGTTATAAGTGGTCTATACTTACAAGTTGCATTTATGGCTTGGTTATGAGTTGTATTTGGCCATTGAAATTTTATTATTGATGCATATTCATATTAATGGCTTGGATTTGGTTTGTTTATTCCCTAGGAAACAAGATTCACTAATTTATTTTTATGTAGAGAGGATGAGATGTTGTTACCAAGTAGAATCATGGTGGAGGATTGCATTTGACTATTTTATGCTGATAGGTTGGACACATTGAGAGTTAGTTTCTTGGTTCATGGATGTGATCATGGTGCCATGGATTTTTAGCATAACATGATTGGATATACAGGTACTTCATTGGTGCTCATTGGTATGGATTCCTGATTTGGTTATGGTGGTATATCTTTTTTGGTTTGAGGAACATGGTTATTTGATTTCTTTTGAGGAGTGGATGATGTGCACTTTGATTTCTTTGATGGTTTGATGCATTGGTTAATTATCATGGTTAGAGGATGGTTTTTCATTATGATTTCATGGATATATTGGATACATGGTTTAGTGGGAGCTTATGATAGTGTAGGATTAGTTCCTGGTTAGGTTTGTATCTTCTTGGTTTGGAGATCCTAATTTCACTTGGTACTGATACTTTGGTTGTATGTGTAGACCTAGAGGATCTTCATGTACGAGATGTATTGTATGATGCCATAGGTGACTTGGTATCACAATTTAGTCAAAGTTATTGGTATTGATATATTTATTGAGTGTTTACAGATGTTGGAGGTTTGTCTTAGATCTTGTTGCTACAAAATCATCTTTGACATTTGCATGGTGCACTTGGTTCTTCATGGTGTGTGGAGATGGTGGTTCTTCATGGAATTTGGAGATGATTTTTTTCATGGTGTGTGGAGACGGTTGCATCTTGAGGACTCATGGGGTTCTTGGTGAAGACATAGTTTATGCTTTATTTCACATGTTACCCTTGGTGTTAGTATGGTTTCAATACTATATCATGGTATACTCTTGATATGTGTTTAGAGTTTTTGATATGTTATAGTATGTTCATATGGAGCATGTTATTTGGTTAGTTGAGATGGTTTAGATTATGTTGTCATGATTATGTTCTTGAGGCAATGGTTGGAATTTTGACATTGATCTTGGTTTAGTTTCTTAGTATTGAGTACATTGATAATTTGTTGGATACTTTGAATGATATTGATATGTTTCATTTGGAGTTGGCATGGATTGATTAGTTATATGCTCATGGATACTTAGAGATGACGATGATGCTGATTTCTCTTGGATTAGAGAAGTATTTATTGGGATAGTTGATAGTTTCAGTAGGAAGTCATAAGGGCATTAACTTAATACGAACTTGAGAGGAGGTTTTTCTTAGATGAGTCTTGGTTGGAGACTTGGATATCTTGATGAAAATTCTCATTCACCACTCTTGGTCTACTTAGTGGTTTACTACTTGAGAAGTATAGCTTATTGTTTCTCTCAGGTGCATTATATTTATGCTTTTCTTTCATGGATATGGATCTTGAGCATAATCCCCTAGATTTAATCTCTTAGAAACTTATAGGTTTCTTATTCATTCATGGTCATAACCTCCATGTAAATAAGAGCATAATCCCCTATTTTTCTATCAAGACTCTAGAAGAAGTTTTAACAAGGCCTTGTTTAGACTATGTTTTGAAAAAGAGGTAAAAATAAATAATGTTTGAGTGGGTTTGAATAAGGTCTTCAAAAAATGAATCTTTGACAAGAATCATTCAATCAAATTGTTGATAGTATGTTTGTTTGTGTTACTTTAAGGAGTCTTTGATAAAAATCACACAAGTGATGTTAAGCTGCTAAAAAATCAACCACAAAAAGAAACTAACAAATGATTAGCATAAGAAACATGAAAAAACTACTTACAACCCTCATAAAAAAAAAAAAAAATTCATGAAACAAGATATAAATTGGTATCATAACTCATACAACCTAGAAAGTTTCCAGACGAGGATACAATTTTTTTGTATGAGACAAGATTTCTTCTTGCATAAAAGAGTTGTCACCTATAGTCGACTAAATAGAAGGATTGTACAAGGAAAGAACTTCCTAGATGATAATTCTATACACTATATGAAAATTGGAAAATAAAATGATGAAACTGATAGAAAATAAGGTTAGAAGACTGATTTTTTCTACCCCACAGTAGGTGCCAAAAACATATGTGCTAAATATGGAATTGTACCTTAGAAACACACTTCAACATAGTCCTTACATGTGTGATTCATCCACAAATGGATATGAAGAAATCCTATCTAAAAAATTGATAACCTCAACCTGTTTCCTTCTATCTAACATGGGTTTGATTTTCTCTTTGAAACTAGACACTTTGTAACCATTAAATATGCTAGAATGAAGGATTTAAACATATCTAGCTAAGCTATATTTTTGTATTTTTAATACAATATCAATGAAACTAATATAGATCAAAATTTATTAATATAAATGAGTAAATAAATTCTAGAAACTAAGAGCAATGCAATTTAATCTAAATGATAAGTAAATACTATTAATGAAATGAAAATCACTTAACTAGTATTCAAATAGCTCTTACACAAACTCTACAGAGTGTCAATACTCACAATTTACACAGTATAAATGAGAGGTAAGAATTCTCTATTTATAGGAACCCCAGATAGATCAATGATTCAAATTGAATTAGAAGGGGCTTAAAACCTCTTCTAAGAAGTTGGTTTATTTCTTATGAGCAGTTTGTGGATGACACAATTTTTATGGGAGAAGCTTTGATCCAGGAAGTTAAGGTGTGTGAATTGTTGGAAATATAAGAGGAGTAGGTGAGAGGGGAGGGGTGAATCAATTACTATAAAAATAAATCCCATATCTCTTAGATGTTAGTACAAAATAATTCTAAAAACTAAACACTATTGATGCTTGGTACACAAAGAAATGTTGTAACTTGGTAAACATTGTAATTGTTTGGTAAACACTTAACATGCAAACCTTAAGATGTTATCTATGATTATCAATACTTTAACTTAGTTTCAAACACATAAAATAAAATAGCATGAACATGTTTGACACCAAGATTTAATGTGAAAACCCAATTTGTGAAAAACTACCAATTGCAACTAGTTACTATGTTCACTCTTCTAAAGTGATCCCTGTTAAAGGTTATAAAATACATTGTTAGGTGTGACCCTATTAGAGGATTTAATCACCCTATTAGGAGTGGCCTTGTTAGAGGTCTTTAGACAATTGAATAGAACTTCTAATAGAACTGCTACCTTGTTAGAGGATTTACAAATAGTTGTTAAGCTAACTCTGTTAAGAGATTTAGATCACTGCTACAATGGTTAGAGAGTAACAATGAGATGACCTAATTTCTAATGCAACTAAATTGCTGCTTAAAGATCTCAATTCTTGCTTGTATACTTGATCCTTTCTAATCGAATATATCTTCAGCTCCACAAGGATATTCTGCTTATCCTTCTGATTTGATTCCTCTTTTCATCATCAAATCTTTAATACATTTGCATATTCTTGACACATTCTAACCCTCAACTTGACCTTTTATATATATCTTTCATTTTGTCAAGTCATCTCAAATACAACTTAGAATAACTAATATTCATCTTCTCAATTCACTAGAACCATCAAATAAATCAATTGAACTCAATATGTCAAAATAAAAAAATCCTTCACTAGCCAACCTTGCTCGATAGACACTAACTCAGAAACAATTTTCCTATGTTGACCAAGTGAAACTTGGTCAACACTACATGCTAGAAAAGTTCCTTTGGTAATCGAGTGAGCTCGGTTAACATTGGTTCCATCCAACATTTCCTTCATTAACCGAGTGAGCTTGGTTAACACTCATCTTTTGCAAACTTTCCTTTGACGCCTGAGTTAGCTTGGTAGACACTGCCTTCTAAACTAGGCAAACTCTGGATTACTTAGTAGCCATAGAAAACTGTCTTCAATGCCTGAGTGAGCTTGACATACACTAACTAATAATGATATGGCATTTTGTGTAACATCAAAGACAATATCATAGTACAGTAAAATTTTGGAGCAAGAATGAAATAAGGAACATATTCTTAGTTTCATTATGATTCTCATCCATGAGAACTCCCTCTGTCAGTGTGAACTCTTTATGCCTATAGTTTTTCCTTCTTTCAGAAAACTTCTGCCAAGTTCATTCTCCTTCTTTTTGATAATTCTTCACTTTTGATCTCCCTCTATGACATCTCTTTACTATGACAGCATAATTCTTCATCTTTTCAACAAAATTTCTATGAGATATGATAGTATACTTCTCCCTCTTTGACAACACATGCCAAAGACAATATACGGTGAAAATCAATGTACCTTAAGTACTAATTCATTTTCAATATGCCCTTGTCAATACTGCACCAATTGATTGATCTTCAACATGCTCTGGTTGATGCATCACTAAACTTCATTTAGTGAGCTTTAGATAGGGGAATGACCCCTAGCTTACCTCTTACTACAAAAATGCATCCTTAGGTAATGGCTTGGTGAATATGTTTGCAATTTGTTCTTTCATATTTACATATTCAAATTTGACTTCTTTATCTTGCACCAATTCTCTTAGGAAATGATATTTTATAGGACTATGCTTTGTTTTGGAATGCATCACTAGATTCTTTGATATATTGATTGCACTAGTGTTATCATAGTATATTACTACTGGATCCTTGATATCTATCTTCATACCTACCATTAGTTGTTTGAACCAAACAATGTTACAATAATTAACTACTACTACCACATATTCTGCCTCTGCTATGGATTGAGAGATACAATTTTGTTTCTTGCTTGTCCAAGACACTAGTCTTTTACCAAGAAAGAATGCTCCTTTACTAGTCCTTTTTCTATCATCAATACTTCCTACCCAATTAGCATTTGTAAATACCTTTAGGTCAAAACTGCCTCCTATTTTGTACCATAAACCATATCCTTCAGTACCTTTCAGATATCTCATGATTCTTTTGACTACCATCAGATGATTTTCTTTGGGATTTGTTGAGAATCTTGCCACCATACTGATTGCTAATGCAATATCAGGCCTTGTATGCACTACATACTACAATTTTCCAATCATTGATCTATATGTGGTCTGATCTACTTCTTTGGAATCATCATTCTTGGAAATCTTATGTCCAGTAGACATAGGGGTTCCAACTAGTCTTGAATCTTTCATTCGAAATCTCTTTAGTATTTCCTTGATATATTTAGATTGAGTAATGTAGATACCATCTTTCTTCTACTGAATCTATAATCCAACAAAGAATTTTATCTCTCCAAACATAGACATCTCAAATTCTTTACTCATTTCCTCTGAAAATGATTTGCACAAGTCATCATTTTCTGTGAATGAGGTTTCATCAAAAAAAATTTATGCCAACACAATCTTCTTCTCTAGTCCTTCTTTGATGTATAGACTATTGTTATCATTTGTTCTTTGAAAACCAATCGGTATCAAGTAGTTATGAAGTCTTTCATACCAAGTTCTAGGAGCTTGCTTTAGACCATATAATGCCTTGTGTAATTTGCAGACCATATCTCTTTTTCTAGGACCTACAAAACCTTCTAGTTTTTCAATATAGACTTCCTCTTCAAGAATTCTACTCAAGAATGTAGATTTAACATCCATTTGATATATTTTAAAACCTCTGTGAGCTGCATATGCTAGTAGAGTTCTAACACCTTCTAATTTTGCAATAGGAGAAAAAGTTTCACCATAACCAATACCTTCTTCTTGAGAATAGCCTTTACACACCAACCTTGCTTTATTTCTAGATAGATTTCCATCTTCATTTAGCTTGTTTCTGAAAACCTACTTTCTTTCTCCAATGATCTAATTAGGTGCATGATGTTTTCTAACATATCTTGCTAACATAGATTCTTTTGATTTGGAATGAGTTTTACTAATTTCATCATGAACTCTAGTATTAAGCTTGGGTCCCAATGTCTATGACTCAGGTCCTTTAGACTTAGTTTGCTCTAGCTCGGTAGCCTCTGACTCAGGTCCTTCAAACTGTGACTTGGGTTGCATTGTCTGCAACTTGGTAATTGTTGGAGATTTTGGGGACTCAAGAGGTGAAGCCTCCTTTCCTCCAGATATATTTGGAAAGGTATCAGGTTCATAGTAGACAAATTTGTTGTAATCCTCTTGCTCTTTGTTTCTTTCTTCTTCACTCTTTTCTACAAACTCATCAATTCCCACATGTGCGCTTTCTATGATTTTATGAGTAGACAAATTCAAACATTTGTATACTTTACTTTTGTAGGAGTATCCTAGAAATATATCATCATCACCTTTGACATCAAATTTTCCTTTTCTACATTCTTTCAAGATACAACATTTACTACCAAATACTTTCAAGTAACTTACATTAGGTTTGTAGACATACCATAGTTCATAAGGAGTTTGATTTGAGTCTTTCTTTAGCTATACTATGTTCAAGGTATGAACCGCGGTGCCGATAGTTTCTTTCCCGTATTTGATTGCAACATTCTTTTCTATCATCAATGTGCTTGCACAATCCATGATGGATATGTTCCTTCTTTCAGCTATACCATTCTGTTGAGGTGTACCAAGGGATGATACTTGTCTTTTAATTCCTTTTTCAATGTAGAATTCATTGAATTCATTGGAGATGAATTCACCACCACTATCTAACCTCAAACATTTCAATTTCTTTCTAGTTTCTTTTTCTACTCTTGCGAAGTACCACTTTTTCTATTCCAATAGGTCCAAATAAGTCTGTATGGACAAGCTCTAAGACTTCTTTTGAATGATAGTTCTTTCTTTTGAAACTAGTCTTTTCCATTTTACCAATTTGGCAATTTTTGCATAGACCCATATCAGGTTTCTTCAACCTAGGAATACCTCTTACTCTTTTATGTTTTCTTATCTTAACTAGATTATCAAAGTTCACATGACATAATATTTTGTGCCATAACCAACTTTCTTCTACTTGAGCAATAAAACATGAACTTCCATTGAGATCAAGATAAAATAGATTACCTTTTGGTTGCTTGCTAGATCCAACTAGATTTCCTTTTCCATCTAGCAGTTTGGCCTTTCCATCCATGAATTCTACTTTGAATCTAATGTTATTCAACTATGCCACACTTAGTATATTATGCTTTAATCCTTCAGCCCAATAAGAATTTTTCCATACAAGTTCATTAGTCAAAGAGATACATCCTTTTCTTTTTATGTTACAAGGTTCATTGTTTCCAAATCTCACACTACCATCATCATAATATTCCATGTGCTCAAATTTTTCTTTATCTCCAGTCATAAGATGTAAAAAACCACTACCAATAATCCATGTATCATTTTTGATAACATAAGAGATAAGTTTTATTTTATCTCCTTCATCATCAGATTCATCTTTTTCAACAATATATACCATTTCATCTTCACTGTTATCAGAATCTTTAGCCATAAAACAAGATTTCTTACCTTTGTCCTTGAAGTCCTTGTAGTTTTTGAATCCTGCTTGCCTTTGTGCTTATTATTTTTCTTCTCATCCTTATTTCTTTGTTTGGGCACCTAGCAGCAATGTGACCAACTTCTTCACAAGAAAAATAGATTAGAGGAATCTTGCCTTTGTATTTTCCTCTACCTTTGGAATATTTTCTTGCAAGTAGGGCTTCAACAACTTCAAGATCATTGTCAGAACTTTCTCTCATTTCTTCTTCTTCACTTCCTAATTGATTGGTCTTTGATTTCTTACTCTTTTTCTTGAGTGAGAGTTTAGCTTCAAATGCATAGTCAATACCTTTGGAACTAGGAACACAGTTATTATAGTTATCCAACTTAAAATCTATCAATCTTCCAACTAGAGAATCCAAAGTTATATTGTTATTTGGATCACATCTCATTTCTTGAATAGAAGATACTCTAATTGCATAAATAGGAAGAATGGTTCTGAGTAGCTTGTTCACAACTATTTTTTCATCAATGTCTCCTCCAGATGCTTTGATTGGGCTTACACTTACTTTGATTCTTTCCACATATTTTGCAATGTTTTCATCTTCTCCCATTTTCATCTAATCAAATTGACCTCTGAGACTTTATTCTTTGGCTCTTCTTACATTTTCATATCTCCACATATGTCTTTCAATTTCGTCCACATTGCATGAGCTATTTTGTAGTCTTTTACTTCATCAAATTTAGCATAACTGAGAGCAGATGCAAAATCAATTATCATGATGTTATGATTCTTCTTTTCAACAATGTCTCCAACTGATAATGTTCCAATAGGAGCCTTGTATTTAGAATCAAGATATTTACAACCTGAATCACTAATAGTCACCAGATGTAATCTCATTAGTCCTTGCCATGCTACAAAATTATCTCTATTCAACTTGGGAATCTCTCTTCTGTAAGACATCTTGATCTCTAGCTTAGGTCCTTGAAACCTTCTCTGCAAGCACCAAAACCTCTGATACCAATTGTTGGAAATATAAGAGTAACTAAGAGGGGAGGGGTGAATTAGTTACTACAAAAATAAATCCTAGATCCTTTAGATGTCAGTACAAAATAATTCTAAAAACTAAACAATGTTGATGCTCAGAAAACAAAGAAATGTTGTAACTTGGTAAACATTGTAATTTCTTGGTAAACACTTAACATGAAAACCTTAAGAAATTACCTATGATTATCAATAATTTAACTTAGTTGCAAAGACATAAAATAAAATAGCATGAACACGTTTGACACCAAGATTTAAAGTGGAAACCCAATTTGGGAAAAATCGCTAATTGCAACTAGTTACTATTTTCACTCTTCTAAAGTGAGTCCTGTTAGGAGCTAACCCTATTAAAGGTTACAAAATACACTGTTAGGTGTAACCCTATTAGAGGATTTAGTCACCCTATTAGGAGTAGCCTTGTTAGGTCTTCAGACAATTCAATAGAATTGCCACCTTGTTAGAGGATTTACAAATAGTTGTTAAGACAACTCTATTAAGATTTTTGGATCACTGCTACAATGGTTAGAGAGTAACAATGAGATGACTTGATTTCTAATGCAACTGAATTTTTGACTATAGATCTCAATTTTGGCTTGTACACTTCATCCTTTCTGATTGAATATATCTTTTCAACTCTACAAGGATATTCTTCCTATCCTTTTGATTCACTTCCTCTTTTCATCATTAAATCTTCAATACATTCACATATTCTTCACACATTCTAACCCTCAACTTGACCTTTTATTTATATCTTTCATTTTTTCAAGTTGGCTCAAATACAACTTAGAATAACTAATATTCATCTTCTCACTTGGCTAGAACTATCAAATAAATCAATTGAACTCAATATGCCAAAATAAGAACATCCCTGGTTAAATGACCTTACTTGATAGACATTAACTTAGAAATGATTTTCTTGTGTTAACCAAGTGAAACTTGATCAACACTACATACTAGCAAAGTTTCTTTGGTAACTAAGTGATCTTGGTTAGCACTAGTTCCATCCAACATTTCCTTCATTAATCGAGTGAGCTCGAATAACACTCATCTTTCATAGACTTTCCTTTGATTCCTGAGTTAGCTTGGTAGACACTGCCTTCTAAACTATGCAAACTCTAGATTGTTCAGTAGCCATAGAAAACTATCTTTAGCACTTGAGAGAGCTCAACATATACTGATTGATAATGATATGAAATTTTGTGTAACATCAAAGACAATACACAATTAATTAATTGTATTCAACAGTGAATATTACCACCATCTCTATACTAAGGCTTATGGTCAGTTGAATAATTGGAAGAAAATATATCTTCTTTATAAACACTCTTGTTCCTATGCAACATAAAATTGTGAAGATTTTGGATTGTCAAATTGGTAGCCTCCCAGGTACCTATTTTGGTCTTCTTCTTGGTCTTAAGCCTCCTAATTCTTCTTGGTCATCCATGGTCAAGATATTTAACTAAAAAATTATTATATGAAAATGTGTTCTCCTAAGTTAGGTAGGATAATTAGTCCAACTGATCAAGTCAACATTACAAAACTTCTTTTCTACGCCCTCATTCTTTTTAAGATTCCTGGAAAGTTCTTGTAGGCTAATGAGAATATTCAAAGAATTTTCTTGTGGACAAGCGTAGAAGAAAAGAGAGACTAGCATTGGTGGCTTTTGATATGGTATTTAAACCAAAGAAACGTGGGGGCTTGGAATTCTAATCCCTTAAAATAATGAATGTTTCCTCCTTCCTATGCAACTATAGTGTATATGTGCTTGGGGTAGCACCATTGCTTGGACAACTACAAGGGGGTCGAACATTACTTTGATATACTAGTGAGCTCCCTATTTGAGGCCTTGAGAGTTACCATCGCCAACTTGAGCTCTTCTAGTCGATCCTTAATTCACACATTGGTGTATTTCCACATGATTCTGTCACATTTTTGCATTTGGAAATCACCTAGGGTTAAACCTTCAATCTCCCCTTCCTTTTGTGGTTATGTGACCTCCATCACCATGTCGCCAATGTTAACATATGTGCAAAGAGTGACTAGTGTTCTCAGCCTCTTCACTCTCTATGAAAATGGTTACTATTGGTTAGCCTAGGAAATACAATTCTTTGGAGTTGTACTTTCCTCCACTCTTCTTCTCAATTTATTCTCCAACCAACACTCATTTGTGAGGACATCTAGTAAGGATTACAATGTTGAGGCATCAAAGAGATTCCTTGCGACTGGAGGGGTTTCCTTCTTCTTTCTAGCAAAAGGAAAAACTATATTTTTAGTAACAAACTAAGTAGGGGGATTACCTTGGTTTCCTCCAGCTTGTTACTATTGTGGTGTGCCCTGTGCTGATCACCATAATCACTACCATCATCTGGGCTATTATACTCAGGCCAGTTGTTATCACCATCTAGATTAATCACGAGAATTCTGGAGGAATCCTTCCTGACAACTTGCTCCTTTTCTTTTTCTTTCTTTACCTCAGTATCTCCCATGCTACCAAAATTTGGCAAGGATTCACCTCCATAGGTAGGGGTTGTTTGCACATTTTTCTCTAGGGGTTTATCACCTCCTCCTCGACCTACTAGTTGTGAGGGACCTGTGCATGTAGATGTAGTAGCTGCAATAGTATAAGTAGTAGTGGATGATGACTAGGCTACTCCTAAGGCTACACCATCATCCTCTATATCATCATCATTGATATTTACACAATATAATCAAATTTAATGAACAAGAAGCCTGGAGAAGAACTTTTCCCTTGTTTGGAATTTTGTGTAACAATCTTCCCAATAGTCTTCAATGTCTGGCACATGCTTAAATCTTGTTTCAAGCTGCATATTATTATTGATATAATATTGGATCAAAGTGGAGCCATATTACGTTGTAATATTTCCTTTTGTACTTGCCTTCAAAGGCCTTGATTAAATTCTTTGCATCTAACCTAGATGCAGATGAATATCGTTGGAACAATGATCACGAAAGGGAACCCTACCTTTCTTACAACTCCACATAAGGAATTCACCTCCAAGATCTTCCTACAAATTTCTACAAGCATAACTCTATGATTAGGGTACATAGGTAACCTCCATGGGAAATCATCGAAACCAACTACTTTGAGGTTTAATAAAGTGAGGAATTGGATAAAACAACTTCCATACTAGGTAACCGCAAAGATGGTCTTTGGGGAGAACTTCCACTCTGGGCAACCTTGTAATTACTTCCATAACCTCATAGTGAAAGCATCATTGACCTTAACAAACTCATAAATTTTATTAAGTTGTAAATAGAGGTAAAAGTCATAGTCTTTTTTCATTTCATCATATTCCTCAACACGAGGCAGGCTTGGTCATAAGTGGCATGTTGTTAAAGTGTATATCAAGTATGAAGACATATAGAATGATTTGAAGCCTTAGGTTGAGTTCATCTAGCTAGTAATTTTATCACAAATTATCTAGGCCTAGTCTATATATTGCCCCTTTGCAAAAAAATTCTTGCACAAGGAAGAAATGGTGCTCTACAAAGTTTAAAACTTCTTCTCCTCTTAATATTAGTAGTAGGGTCAAGAGGGTTTTCATAACCTTGCTCTTTTTGCTTCTCAGGGTTTGGAACCAAGTACCCATGATATCTACCCACCCTAGGCCATTCTTATCTTTGAACATAGAAGTTGATGACCCAAAAATGATATCACAAAACTAATCTCTTACTTTCAAATTGGTGCCAAAGAGGGTTTTCATAACCTTGCTCTTTTTGCTTCTCAGAGTTTGGAACCAAGTAACTATGATATCTACCCATCATAGGCCCTTCTTATCATTAAACATAGAAATCGATGACCCAAAGATGATATCACAAAACTCATCTCTTACTGGCATTCTGAAGACACTCTGCATGAGATCCCTGTCATAAGTGAGCAAGATAGAGTTATCCAACATCTTTATTTACTTGGTGTTTGCATTGAGTGTGCAATGCACTCTTGAATCAACTCTAGTACCTAGACTTCCATAGGGAACCCTATGGCCTCCACCAATCCACTCTCCTTCATCTTTTGAGTGATTAGGTGAACAGGTTGAGCATTCAATCTTCTGGGTAGGTCATTGAGATTGTAGAATCTAAGGAAAGTATCTATGTAATTCTTCAATTTACTTTCTAGCCCAATAAAGAGATCAAAACCACCTACTCTAACTTCTATTGCTATATATTTATGCTCAAAGAAAGAAGGAATTCACACTAAGAATAAAAATGCCCATTGCAGAATGGAGAACTGCAACCAGCCAGAATTTGATCTTTATTGATTTCAAATCTAATCATTGGCTTCAAACTTCCTAGGCCACACAATTGGGGAGCTAGTCATTAAATAAAAAATGACCTTTAGCAACATAACAATTGGATTTCCAATTAATATGGTAGGTTAATGGATAAATATGATGTCATTCATGCTAAATTTACCCTAACAGAACTTTGTACATTAAATTTCATAATAATTCTCTTTACAATCTTGAGGTAGTGAAAAATTTTTACAATCCTGAGGTAGTGAAAATTTTACTTTTTTGATTCCCCTTATTGCTCAATCATCGGTGATGACCTTCTCTATGAGAAAATCCAAACTTATGAGAAAAAAAAACTCCCTTTTAACTAGATCATGAAGGAAGCTCCATCTTCACTTTTTTGGCAAGCTAGAGAAATTAACATTTTTTCCTTATATTGGGACAATAACAAGAAGGTTTCTTCTTCAGGAGTCTTCATATGGGTATCTCTGCAAGAATATTCTCTTTGTTTAATTAGGTCACAAAAAAAAGAATAATTTAACTTTATTTGTCAGAGAGGAACTACTGAAGGTACTTTTTTGGTCGAAGATGTAGCAATAGAAGTGAAACTCTGACAAAGTATTATTGCTTAATCTTTTCTTCATCTTTGGGGAGCTTTAGTTACTCCTTTGCTCCAAACATTGTGCTACTTAAGATCTCCACTTCATAATCCTTTAAAACCTCACCACTAGAGTAACTTTTTTTCGCATTTCAGAAATTCCTTTGGAGCACTTCATTTCCAGGAGGAAGAGTAGCACAGTAGGTAAAACTATAATAAGGTGAACACTTAGACAAATTATGATTTAATCTAAAAAATATTTTGCTCTCTTTTCGTTGGGGAAGATGCTTAAAAAGATTCCCAACCCACCTAGGACAATAGACACCTCAATGCACTAGATTTCTATGAATCCCACACAAAGGTTTGAAGGAGAAGCTAGAGTAGTGAAACTCCAAAATCAAGGGTAAAGAAGGAAAAGATGAGGCATATGAGAAGAAAGTATCCTAAGGGAAAACCTAGACTTGAACTTTAGAATTATTTGGATAGGCCAGATGCCAATCCTGAAGCTTAAATTATTGACAAAATAAGGGCAACACATTGATTTGTAGAGATGTGGTACAACCATCACTCTTGATAGCCAAGTCCCTCCCACAAGATCATAGGCCAACATACAATTTCAAAGCTTATTGTCTACAACTAGTCTGTGGCACCATCTCAAGGCTAAATGTATAGTGCATTGCATGTATTGAGTTGAAACTAGAAGAATAACCATTTATAGGAGATTTCCACTTAATTCAAATTTTATGTTCTATCTCATTTGACATCATTTTAGGAGATTCACAACAATATTGAAGGTTCCCTTTTCCATATCTCATATTCAACTATAGACAATGTCAATCACCTCTTTTTTCCCTATCATTCCTATGTAAATCTTCAAGTCCCTATTATAATTAATACACACCTCTATTGAGAACAATACAAACCTATTTCATATTGTACTCGTCTTGGAATAGGTTGATCAACACAATGATTTTTTTTTTCCTTTTTAACAATGACAAACTACGTACTCTTCAAACCTTGGTAGTAATTTGCAAACTTTAGTCAACAAATACCAAAGCTCCCAACTAATGATCTTCTTTGAAACTAGGGTTGAAGTTATAATCTGTGAGTCCCCTTGCTTTGTTTCTTATTAGGTAGGCATAATTAGAAGTACCTTTCCTATTAATTTAATAAAATTTTAAATTTTAAAAATTACTTTTTTCCATAATGTATTCCATTTCAAATTAAATAATTCAATTTAAATTATGTATTAACACTTATAAATTTGTAAAATTAAAATACTTAATTATTGAATCTTTTCTCTTAAATTCTTTAAATATTATTTGTATTGAAGGTGCCCTTTAAGAACAAAAAAAATCAATTTATGACCAGAAGTTCCTTACACATGATGAAGATGATTGAATCGAATCATCGTTTATCTGGTAACTAACACCAACGCACATTAACTTTTAATGGGAACTCTTCTGGTTGTCGGGTTTGGGAGAGAAATTAGTAGTTTTATATAGTTTACAATTTGATATGCGAATTTGTTTTTGGCTCAACTTACTTTAGGTCTAGCTTGACTTAATATACAGTAACGGTTTAGAGTTGAATAATATTATAATTTATTAGTCCCGCTTATGTATAGGTGGAGAATATAGTTTTCAATTGTTTCATTTCTAATTATTTTATAACCTATAGTTTTCTCAATTGATTCTATTAAAACACAATTTTATGCTTTTATTGCTATTTTACAGGGTAAATTTTAATAGCATTCTTTTTAATTTATCACTTAGCAAATTCAAAAAAAATTGAATAGTGTGTGTTTTTAATCCATTTTTTGGGAAGCCTTATTTGGTGTTGGGTCAGCATGCTAGACAAGTGTTTTGTTTCTACCATTTCTTTTGTGGTTCCACATACCCGAGATTTGGAGATCAATTTAATGCTGAAGTTGCATCTCAGCCCACCATCACCACATCTCAGTTACATAAAAGATTGTTTCTTCCATTTCTGTTGAATGTGTTTTTCTTTTCTGTTCTTTCCCATACTCATTCATTGCCATTATTATATCCAAAATGTCTGATCTGATTGGTATTTGTGACATGTATTTTGATCAATATTGCAGAGTTTTAATTGAATGCTTATAATTTTAATGCTTCTTATACTATTTTTCAATTTTTCGAATCATATATCGCACATATGATATTTTCACAGGAGATGCCAGCAACTTTAGGAATTCCAAATCTTCCTTAATGTGCTTTGCTTGAAAAATCTAGAAAATTTAAGGATGTGACCATTGATTTAATTAAGCATCCTATACAACCACAGTACACAGATATAATATTTGCAGTTGTGAGGGAGTGTGCACTAAAAGAAATACAGAAGCTTAAAACTGTGCCAACCATTTACATCACTTGTTGTACAACTAGTTTTCCTTTTGAAATTGTTTGCCCATCCTTACAGTTACCCAAAATTTTAAAGAATTTTTTACATATCTTTTTTTCTAACCTCCATTCTTTACAATTATTTTGATTAAGAGACAAGACTTTTTTTTAACAGATACACTGTTCATATAATTAGATTTTGAAATTTGACTAGAAATGAACTTTTCTGATGAAAGTAGCCAATTTGGAGGCACCATTAGCTCATCTCTAAGAAAACCACAGGTCGAATAATCCCTTCTTACATTAGAACGAAATGGGATAGCTGAGCTCCTAAAACCATTAACGAAATGCAAATGATCCCCTAAATTATGGCTACAGCTCACATCAGCATTCTGTTAAGGAGAATTCAAGTGATTGATCTTCAAACCCACATGACTGTATATCTCCCCCTTCACTCCATTAAAAAGATTTCTACGCACTCATTCATTCAAAAACATGTTAGGAAGTTTAGATAACAGATCATGTGTACTCACTATTCTCAATTTTTTCACACTTATCTCCTCCATTCTTTGATTAAAAACATGAATTTCTTTGGGATTGCTGCCATATGGTTGGCGTGGGTAGAATTCGATCTGCAAATCTAGAGAGAGGAAAGGGTGGAGAGTTTTAGGGTGGTTGGGAACTTCATGGTCTGTAGCTACAATAGAGGAATTAGTAAATTCAGAAACTCATAACATACAATTATGATATAGCACGGATGAAAGCAAAGGAGATTTATGGAGAGTGTATGTAGCTACAATGGGCACCCATGGCCTTAAATCAAAACTTACCAATCATGTTTCTAGTGTGGTTCTGAGATAGTACTTGAAATTTAAGAAAAAATGAAAAGTAAACTTGGGGAGAGGGAGATCCAAACCCTAATAAGGAGAAAAAACCTGAATAATGGTTTTTTTGATTTAAGAGGATGTTTAATGTACTCTTTTTTTATTAAATATTTGAAAATGGATATTATTTAATTTAACAATTATTTCAAATATATTTTTTTGACTAAAAGAGGGGTAAAAAATTTATTAAATATCAAAGAGAGTAGAACAACACAAGAAACAAAGAGAACTACAGAGCTTTATCCTGGTCCACAAGTTGAACTAGCATCTAAAATAAATCAAGGGGAAGCATCCTATGATCAATAATTTTCCAAGCCGGCCCATGCTCAAAGGCCCATTTAGCCAGACAATCAGCCACACCGTTCTACTCATGAGGGATATGCATAAAAAACACAGAATCCAAAGAATTGCATAATTGAATGATCTGTTGAATAACTAGAGCCAAATGCCAATCCATATGCACAAGGTTCCTTCTATTCAATAAATTCACAACCATGTTGAATAACCAGAGCCAAATGCCAATCCATATGCACAAGGTTCCTTCTATTCAATAAATTCACAACCACTTGCAAGTCAGTCTCACGGATAATTCTTTTCCAACCACATTGACAGCATTGTTCCACTGCAACCAAGATAGCGAGGGCTTCCATGAGGTTATTAGTATGGTAACCCTTATATGTAGAAAATAGAAATTGAATATCACTAGAACACTATCACGCCCAACTCCCCCAATACTAGCAAGACCAAGATTTCCCCAAGAAGAACCATCATTGTTGATTTTAAGAACGTCCACCTCAGGAGGAGACTAATGCCCCTCACGATTAACACGGTGAGAGTGTTGCCTAGCTCTATTCCCAAAGTGGTTGTGGGGGACCGAGGGAGTGCTGCCCTGAAGAGGAAAGGAAAGGCATGAGTAAATACTAGCATCTCTAGGATCCAAACCTCCACCAATGTCACATTTAGCTAAGAGTATTTCATGAAGAGAATTAACAATTTTCCCCCACAAGTGCTTGATCTCAACTTGCACATCATGAAAGATCCTCCTATTCCTCTCAAGCCAAACATGCCATAAAATAAGGGAGGGGCCAATAGTCCAAGCAACCTGAAGAAAAGAAGTCTTGGAAGGGGGATGGCCCAAATAGTCCCAGAATTCAGACAAAGAGGAAACATGCCAGCACGAGCATCCCCACACACTCCACTAGAAGTGCCAAATCTATTTGGCAAAGGGGCATTGAAAAAAAAGGTGAGAAATATTCTCTTCACTATTGTAGCATAAAACACAGATGGAAGGCCCCTAGAAGCCTCACTTGTAGAGATTTTTCCAAGTAAGACAACGATTGTAAATCAGAATTTAGAGGAAAAAGTTACACTTAGGCCATGAAAAGCTATTTCAAACTTTCTTCCACCAAGAGATCTCCACTTTGTCAAAAAGTTGCTTCATCAGCACAAGGTACCTTGAAGAAACAAAATACTTGCCAGAAGAAACACCTCTACAAGCCAAAACATTAGATTCCTATAGAGAGCTGCACTCCCTAGAAGCCAATATCTGAGATAGTTCCAACTGATCCCTTAGAGAGCCACCCAATAGCCAATCAGAAGAATTCTTCCATCTGTAACCCACAGCAAGGCCAAGGTTATAAGCCTCCTTATAATGAGCCACCTTATTCCATCCAGTGGAGAGGGAAAAATCACAAAGAGACTACAAGTGTGGATGAGAGGATAAGAGAGGAGGATGCCCATTCCAAGAATCACTCGAAAATAGAGCCTCAATGCCTCTATTGCAGATCCAAAATAAACTTCTCTTCACCAGGTGAGCGCCAATCTTGAGGGTATTCCACACCATAGAGCCTCTTCCCTCAAGAGAAAACTTGGAAATATCATAAGGTTCAACACTAGGTAAATACTTGTGTGACGGGATACAGGCCCAAAGCTGAGACTGACTAAAACACCAACGCCAATAGAGCTTGGTATCAAGAGCTTGATTGCACAAGATAACAAAACAAAGGTCGAGGCCTCCTTCCTTTTTTGGCATGTAAATGGTATCCCAATTGATGAGGCTCCATTTGGTATTTTGCATTTTGCCACTCCAAATAAATTGGCAAGAGAGAGCATCAAATTCCTTAAGAAAATACATCGAGGCAGCTTGACCATGCTTCTGTATATGGGAAGGGAAGAGTAAAGGAGATCAAATTACCTGAATGAAAATTGAAAAGAGAATGATGTTGTCTTGGAATTCTTTAAATTAAAAGAATTAATAGTAGTATCAAAGTAGATATATATATGGGATGTAAGGATATCAAGAATGGATCCACCAAGAAGAAAATGTTTTTCAGCGAGCTAAAGATTTTGTGCTATGCTTCGTAGCGAAGTTAAACCAAGCTATGTTGAGTTATATTGCCTATGTATTCAAATTCTTAGATTCTTTTAGAAGAAATGGCCAAGCCCATGGAAGTTCCATACTTGATGTTTTTAATTTCTCTTGCTATGCCTCATAGTTTTTTGTAGGCCATTTGCAATGGTACAATAAGAAGAATATCAAGTGGATAGAGGAACTAACTTTTTGATTTCAATGTAAGATATAATATATTATATAAGTGCTTATTTAGATATTCAGGTGTTACAAGATTTGAAATTCAGGATTTTGATGACATAATTTTTGAACTAAGTGGTAGAAAAGCCTCATTGAAATGCTTTCAACTTTCTTCCTGTCAAAACAAATAATTTACACTTTTAGCATATAGATTGAATGTCTACCTCTTATTTTTATTTTATAGTATGTGTATCTTCACTATTAAATTTGGTTGCTATGATTTTGATTCTAGAACTTCAATATTAGATGTCTCATGTTTTTGCTTTTCTTGAAAATTTACATAATAGCATAAAGCTTCTTTTTACATTTTATGCAACCTATTAATCAATTGAACAATCTATATTTCATAAATATGAATTTTAAACATGGTCAATATTTCATTCACAAACCAGTTATTTTAGGCTGAAATTTAAATTTTGAGAGTCTAAAGTAGTGGCAAGCATTTGAGCCCTAAGTTTTAGAAACTCAAGCTCAAAATTGAGTTCCATGACAATTTATTTGAGGGAATTCTTTTTTTCCCATGATGTAGGGTATCTAGCTAAATCTCCTATATATAGAACTAGTAATATACTAAAATAGGGCATGCTTTTTGATGCAACAGTCTTAGGAAAGCCTATTTGTAGAGCTTGTAAATAATTCATTTATAAATGTTTATAAAACTATAGGACATGAGAAGAACTATTGATGAGATGAATGCCAAAATGTAAATATGAGCTTTTATTCTAATCATTAGAAATATCTCCATATTAGTGTTGCACTATTCACTAATATTGTTTTCTAAATCATTTCTAGGTATGTAATCCAATAAGTAAATGTTGTCATGGCATTGTTTCTCAAAGCACAAAGTATATGTTTTAGCAAACTTCTATTTGGATTTCTCAACAAAGCATAATGTAGATTAAGATCTGTGAGCGTTTTTAGAAGTATCTCATCGAATTAGTAAAGCTAGGCTTTACAAGACTTATACAAGGCAAGCCATTTAAAACTTTGAAGCTCAATTAGATGTTGATTATAATGTTTGGATATGGATTTTGTTATGGGAAATATAGTTCTTCCTTCTTGTACTCTCAACCTCAACCTTTGTATTCTAGGAAGTAGATGATTGCTTGTAAAATCACATTCCAAGAAAACTAACCTAGGTACAAGATTTTGTGTTTTGTACATGTAGCACATTGTGTACAATTTTTTCAGCTTTTCTTTGTTCTTCTTTTATATATTTTTTGTGACTATCACATGAAGAAGGGAATGTATTGGTGTAAATTGAGCACATCCATTACTTTCAATGCAATAAATGTGTGTGAGGCCAAAAAATTTGTGAAACATTTAATATCACTTTGTCTATATATTTTGTATGAAAATGGGCTGATTGGGAAAGAGACTAGAACCAAATATAGTTGTTGGCTTTGTACACAAATTACATTTGGAAAATCATATGCACATTTTTATAATATTTTCCTCTTCTATCAACTATGATGAACAATCTATTAGTTAAATAAAAAATTACAATTCTAAAGCAATTAAGATTTCCATATGGTTCTCAACATTGTAACCCCTTTTTAATAAGCACCTCTCTCAACAATACACAAAAAAATTATAATTTATTTTTTTGAATTCTTTTTTAAAATTATTAATTTTTTAAAATTATATTTTACAGATTGTTATACTAGATTACTTAATTATTATTTTTCATTAAATTTGTAAACCTTGTCTTCTTTATTATTATGTTTATAGAATGCACTTCTTAAAACTATTTGATTCTGAATAGTTCTTTTAAGAGTTTGATTTAAATTATCTTTTAATACTTTAGCATATGTTATTATACTTTGCTATGACTAAGTGTATAATTGAAATATTTGAATTGGCTTCTATGTGGCACTTAGAACATTTGCCCACCCCTGTGCTAAATTACTTGCATCTCCACGTAGAAAATTAATCCTCATAGAATTGGAAAAATGTGTCCTTACTTAGAATTAATTGAAAAAATCTTCATGACCATGGACCATGTTATTTTCCAGAAACTTTTACACTATATCATGTTTGATTGTCTTTTATTTCAATCTATAACTTCTTAAGGTGAGACTCTAGCTCCATATGGCTCTTGTTATTTATAATTTAGATTTTTTTAATTAAGATTATAAATTTAAAGTTTTAACATTTACAATAAGAGTTTTTTTTTTACAAAATAAAGATTAATTTTTGATAAAATATTATATAGATGAAAAGTTTATAATTTTTAATTTTTTAAATATTTATAGATAAAAAGTATATTAGTTTTTTTTTTCAAATTAGAATTTATATATAATATTGACTAATATGAATAAATTTAAAATGTTTGTATTTCCCATTTTGCATTGATGTTATATTATAATATTAGTTTAAATTTTAAATCATATTATATATAGTATAAATATAAATGTATATAAAGATCAATGATATTTATAACCTAATTAAATTTGAAAAATGATTTATTTATCTAAGTTTACACATTTATAATTTTAGGGTCTGGTTGGCTGCAAAAATAGGAATAGGGGAATAGGAATAGCTATTTTGGAATACTTATTCTGTAATAGAAAATGGGGGTACGTATTCCTATTTTCTGTTTGGTTCAGCTAGAATTTGATGGGGAATTCGCAGACCCAAAAAATTATGTTTTCTAAAATAAATAAAACTGGAATAAGAATACGTATTCCAATTCCACCTATTTGGGTGGAATTGCAAAACCTCATTTTTGGACCAAAATTGAAATACATATTCTAATTTTATTTCATATTCCAATTCTGATTTGGTGCATACAAATGAAGAATTTAAAATTTTAAGAATTTACATATGCCTATTCCGCTTGTATTCCCGTTGCCAAATGGACCCTTAATGTATAATGGTAATTGGATTGAAACATAAGTTTAACAGTAACGATGCACCTAGGAAATATAGAAAAATACTATGTTAATTTTTAAAAATATACTATATTAAAGTTATAATATTAGGTATGATCATAATGAAAATTGGTTTGATAGACATCTAAAGATTCAAAATTCAAAAGCCTTTAAATTTTGAGGTATATTTTTATTAGCATAATATTGTCTTTGATATTATATAAATTTAAACATTTTAAAAGAAAAATCTTTAAACACTTTTTTTCCCTCTTTTCCATATTTGATTAGCATATATTCTTCAAGTTAAGATGCATAATTATTTTCGTAACTATTCAATTCTCTATTCAGACATATTTTGTACAAATGTTATTTCTGAAATAGTTAGCCTACTCACTTTATTAACTCTATAAATATATTAAAATAAATCTAATTTTTTCTTAATTAACCTTATATATCTATTGGGCATTCCCATTGCACTTTATGATGTCACTGCCAATTTAATGATAATAGTATGACAAGATTCTAAATCAACTAATAAATATATGTTGCCCGAAAGTTATGAACGAACCCATGAAGACCTCAAAATACACGTTTTAATTAAAATATTTAATATTAAATGCTCATCGTTTTGGATAAGAACAGGAGCGAATATTTCTTTGTCATTTCTCCAAACTTTACCTCATGTGAGCCAATGTAAGATGATTCCCAGTCAACAATTTATCCACATTTTCACCATTTTTTTCTAGTCACAGATCAGATACAGGCAACATTAATTTAAAATTAAGAGGTATTCTAAACCTAATGAAAAATCAGGCTAAGTGAATATGCATATTGAAGAAAGCAAGATGAAGATAGAAGATAGAAGTGGTGAAAGACATTATCCTGTGGTAATATTTATTATCTTGTAATAAAAAGAGGTTGCATTAAATTTCAAATTTTTAAAACAATATATATCAGATAAAGTTTGAAAATCCAATTTTCAATATAAATTGTAAAAATTTAATAACTTAAAAACATTTTATTTTTATGAATAGTCTTTTTTAATTAATAAAATTTACTAAGATTACAATTCACAAAAAAGGGTCGGGAGATACAGGATCACCCCGCGAATGAGTTCAATCGGCCAAAGCCGGAATAAACAACATGGCCGCAGCCAGAAACTATAAACTATTCATCAAAGAAAACATTTCAATGAGATGATGGAAGAAAAAGTCTATGTATATTTTTAAATACACATTAATAAATCAGAATATATTTTTTTAACTTAAATAAAACTACATAAATCAGCAACTTTGCACCGAGCAATAACTGTAAACTCTGCAAACTACCCAATTTCCTACTAGACAAGAAAAAAACATTAAAAAAGGCTAGATCAAATAGTTGCAGTGATTTTAGAATAAGGAAGCGACATAAGAAACACTAACATATGTGAGTACTTGAAATTATATAATATATTTAATGAATGATTTAAACATCACACATTAAGGTTTCATTTTTAAATTAAAATTGTTTTTTTGGTGAAACATTATATTTATATTAATAATAACTGGTTAAAAGAGCTTCAGAGAATATAAAAGAAAAACTCTAGTCATTGCCTGATACAAAGAAGGGATGCAGAAGAAGAAATACTACATCAACAGAGAGTATCTATCAACACAAATGAATCTTGTCCTACAGATTCTTAGATCCAGAATATAGTAATTACAAAGAACCCATATGAATACAATTCACTGATTGTTGCCAGAGACAAGACTCAGAGCCCAGCAAAAAATGTCTCAAAAGAATAAGTGAGATCCATAAAAGTTAAAACATGCAAAATTATAAAGATTTAGACTAAAGTTGTTAAATAGTCAAAGTTAACTTATTTTTCCAAACTTAATTATAATGATGTCTATCTAACCAAGTCAATGTGACATCTCAGAGGACTTGAACCCAGCACGTAATCTTCCATTAATCTAAATTTTGCACCTTAAAACCAAAAAGTTAAATACAGATCGGATTCTATTTGAACCTAAGATTAGGAGAAATCCACATATCCAATGTCTGATCCAACATGAATGTTTGATCCCCAATTGAGTTAAGCCCTTTTTCGTAGATGAGTGTGATATTGATCAATGTCTCTGTTGAGATCATCAAAGAGGTATATTATTTGATCAATATTACACATTCTAAAAATTTACAAGTGTGTCATTTGAAGGAGTGTGATTCAAATATTGATGATGAATATTCGTATGACAGCAATTTAAAAGTAGCATTGAAATAATTTGCAAAAACATGCACCAATTTGTTGAAAGAGAAACTCTTTACAATGTAGAACAACCTACAAAGAGAAACAATGCATACATTGTACGGACTGCCCCTGCAAAACAAATGCCACATCAGCAATCTCAATGAGAGTCAAAGTCTTTTGAATATTGACCAGTCAATATTAGTCGATTAACTACCATTAACTTTAAGTAAATTGATACATATACATATATGCTCAAATTTAAAAGAAACTGTAAATTCGTTACCAAATTACTAATACCAAATACCAGATACTAGGTGGTATAACCATGACAACCAAGTTGAAAGGATCTCCAAAGCCTGTCTAAGAACACAAGGGTGAGAATATTGTAGGAGTGCTTTACCACCCTACCACGAAGCTGTTAAGCTTCCCCAGAATCTTTCCTGACATGAAAGATACCCAGCCCGGCAACGAGATAATCTAAACAAGTAAAACTTAGAAGAGTAATGGAATTGTGCTACACAAATAATGTCAGAACATTAATCGGTCAATAAAACAACATTTTCTTAGTTATCACCTCAGTTTCACAGTCCCATCTCCATCATTTATAAAAATAAAACATAACATGGTTTATCCAACCTTGAGTTCCATATACTCATCAACATACAAGGATAAAATCATAAGGACCATTAATCATGGGTCAATTAATCACATCATCTTAGCTCATCTCTAGCAAGAAAATTAAACCAACTTCCAAAATGGCATAAAAGCACTACCATCAATTCCCTATTGACACATGTTATAAATACACATATATTAAGCCAATCACATAGCTACCAATGAAACTCTTTTTCCATCAATTAATATGCCTAGCATGTTATCCTATTTGGAATTTCTCTCATAAAACATAAATATACAAGATGTACATTAAGTAACAAGAAAGACACCATTATTTTCCATTTATCATGATATGACCACATCAATGTAATATAATGATTTAAAAGTTAACAACCTTTCATGAGTTACCAGTTCCTTAACATAGTTAATAAAGTCATGGTAAAATAAATGGTGAATAAAACTAATCCATAGGTCATATATAAAAAGATGGCCATGTAATTATTATTTTCCCAAGGGGCTCATAGGTGCCCAAGCTATATTTAGCAGCCCACCCAAGAAAACAAAAGCTTACATACTTAGCCAAAATCACCCAAGAGTACGATCAAAGTTCAACAATGTGTTGATAAGATATTACTTTCTAATTTTACTAGGCTTTAATAATTTCATAAAGCTAGAGTAGACAATTATTACATAGCTCAATGCATACATTCTAATCCACACCTTTAGGTCTGGTACTGGGTTTAATATCTTGAAGATAATTTAATGTTAACCAAGCTTAAGCTTTTAATGAAAGGAGTTGAGAAACATCTTAACTAGTGATATGGTAAACAAGACCTATTTAGCATGGTCATCCATCTACATATAAGAATGACTCAATATGAAGGCTAAACAATAAGGATATTCTCTTATTTTGAAACAAGTATAAGTTTTAAAGAATCATCTATTATTGTTCAATCAATAAAATATTGAGGTTTCTAATTGACTCATTCTTGTTGTGGCAACCAGTCAACCAAATATTTGCCACCATCACATTCACAGTTTAGGAATCTAACAAATTAATAGTTTACAATAGAACTCCAGTAGTTCTAACTATTAATGCATAGTTGTAAGTCTAGAGTCTACTACTATAAACTCCTCTAGTATACAAAGTGGAACGCCTAACAAAGAAAAATAAGGTGACTTACATTTACATGCATAACTTGTACAAGCACATCACATCAAGGTTAAAACAGGGTTTCTAGATTATCAAGAAAATTATAAGTCATAGAAAGAATGAGTGATGGATTTCTCCATACTGGTATCGGATTATGTTTAGAAATAAAATGGTTTCTTGGGCGCAAAGGTTGTTCTTGTACAACCTCTTACTGTGATCTGGTACTGTGACAAGGAGCCTTTACATCGTACTCAAGCCAACTCATGAAATTTGTATGAATTGACACAGAGTTTTAGTGCAGCCTAGTTCAGGTGTTTGTATGGAAACACGTCTCACAATATCCAATTTAATACAATGGTCTCATGCCATTAAAAAAAAAAACAAACTGTAATGAAACCATTCCACTATGGCCAATGTAACTAAGAGCAAGTTATCACAGGGTATTCTCTAATTAAGTTTCTATGCACCTATGCATTTTAAAACCATACAAGAACATTATGTGCACAAAACCTATGCAACAAGGTTGATGAAGCTCAAAAATCTTGGATTAGCTTAGAAATAAACAAAGATGAACCTAGAAAAATGCGTCGTTACCCGATCTCCTTCAGATTGTTTTCCTCGGGACCTTCCTTTCTCCCCAGCTGCTCACTCTCTTAACTTTGTGATGTCTTGTGTTGATGGTGGCTTCAGGAACTCTCTTGCTTCTGGAACATGCAATGTTTCCAAGGAGAGAGAGCTACGAATTCCATCCAACCGTCAAGATATCACAAAGTTTTGGTAACCAATTGCTATGGGTGAAAAGAATAAATTTGGTGTGTGATGGATTCTGGCTGAAAAGCGCCTCTCCTATAGTCGTGGCACACTTGTTTCTATGAAGTGCTCTCGAACAAATTTGAGCTTCCCCCAACTCCTCTCCCACTGGCAGTGAAGTTGGATGATATATATATATATATATATATATATATATATATATATATATATATATATATATATATATATATATATATATATATATATATATGTTGAACGAGGGACCTATGGTGCTGGATTTTTTTTGCTATCTTATCAAATATTCCTTCTCATAGCATAATACAAGATGCATTCACGACACCTGGTTGTATGGAACATCATGGGGAATGTAGTTCCGACCATGACTCAGGTGATGGTGTCGGGATAATGACCAGAATTCAAAGGCAAAAGAATATGTGAATCATTTTGTTTTAGATTTCTTTGATCTTGAGGTGGCTAGGGTGTGTGCATGTATTTTTGATGTTGCTAGTCCTATGATTTGGAAGTGATTTCATCTATGTTGTTCATTGTGGAGCATTGATAGGATGTACAAGGGAGTAGATTGTGAAGAACATGTCATTCTTCCTTTTACATTTACCTTATGCTTTTTTTTTTTGGAAAGCTTACCATGTGTTTACCGAATGTGGAAAAACAAGGAAGGTTAGATGTTGTGTACTTTCCTTCATGGAAGGGTGTAATGTAGCAATTATGGGACAGATAGGTGGATATCTTCATGTTTAGTTTCCCTATCTGCCAGTTATGTAGAATGGATACATGTCTGTTCTTGTTTCTTCTACAGGTAATTCTGGATTTTGAAAGTGCTTGGCCAAGCCATTTTAATTTTTCCAAATACTGTATATGTGACACATGGTTATACCTATTTGGAATTCTTTTTCTTTTACTACATATGTGTAGATATGTAGTTATTTATTTTCAGCTACATTCCGTGTTTAGACTACTAGGCACATGGTTTCAATGTAGAAATGTTACATGGTCGCACCAGATCCATCCGATCCATCTTGTTCGAGGAAGCTAGGCTTCTCGTGTCAGGGTCGAGGAATTCTTTGAGTTAGGAAGAATTTTGGGGAAAGTATTCACTCTATGGTTGGCAAGGTTAAAGCGCCTATGCCATACTTCCATCTTAGGAAGCAGGTGGGAGACGTCCTACAGCTTCGGAGATTGAAGACCACAATGGAAATGTCATCTCAGTTTGATTGTTTTGCTCATCATTTGAGATGTACTTACTTACATCATTATGTGATGATTTAATGGCATAAAGGCCATACATCACAACATGTGATTTTATGTTGGTCAAGCACACTATGGTGACAAAATAGGCGTGAGGGCCTAAGGCCACTCAATTGATAAAAGTTGGATTACTAATCCTTGCAGGTGATTGGTGAGCATACCTAGATGATTTACTTGATGGTGTTGATCATATGATAGAGGACACTGCACTTGTATGATGTGCTTATTGTTCCATGTTTGATGTGTAGGTCAACATTTTCTATGATGCCCATTAAGGTATGATGCTCTACATTATACTTTGTATATTTCGTAAATCATGCATCTAATGAATGGATTCCTTGGATAATGTCATGTGTTACATTGTAAATGGATAATTATTGTTAATCCTTGATTATGGCAGCAAAACAAATGTTAACTAATCAAGCTATAGTTTTCTTATTTATGTGATTCTTGTAAATAATAATGTGGTAAATACTTAATAGGACATGGTTTTACATACGATAGAATAAAGTTGGACATGTAGGTCAACTTCTTCTGATATTTTCATTTATGGCATAGTCATGTGATGATATGTTGTGTTCGACAATTTGGTTTGGTCAATAATTGGTTATGAAACGTAACTTATCTGCACCTATCACTTCGATATATATGAAAGTAGAATGGAACTAAATTGGAAACTATTGTGTCTACTTGTTGACTCAACTAATTGTAAATGACTTTGACTAACCTGGTTTGACTTTTTGGCCTATATGGCAAGTGTATGAAAATATGGTCTTCCTATGAGGATGCAGACGAGTATGTATAGATCCCTCTTTTATCTATTTTGATAATATTATTGCATTGGTGTTATGTATATGTGATGATCCACCATGCATGTGACTTTTACTTTATAGAAAGTTGTTAACACCTTTTATTTAGTCAATTTGGTCAATTAATAAAGATCAATGATGTAGTCATCTTGAGTTATCTGTTTGACTCCTAGTCGATATGGTGTTCAACATAGACTTAGACCCTTTGGTTGACTTTTGTGTTTAGGATTTGGTTGAATGATCTATTGGTGTAGAACTTGGATTAATGTTACTTGACACATTTAATTGTGCAACTTTCTATCCTTGATCTATCTATGATAATGGTTAAATACATGTTGTTAATTTGGAGCTATATGCGAATTAAGATGCATAGTGATGATTAAATGATAATGATTACATTAATGATGTTATATGTGCATGTCATTATATTTCATGATGATCTAATGAGGATGACTTAGATGCAATGACATTGCATTACTTGATTATGTTTCGTGGATACTAGTCTATTGATATGGACAATTACTCACTTAGCGAGCACATGTTAGATGGTATGTATGGTACATATGGCTTGTGATTATAAGATGAGTAAAGAAGTCATAAAGTTGAACAAAATTTTTGACTACTAATATTTGAGTTGATCTTGAGATACTAATTAGTATGGCAAGATGTGGATAAGAAGTACCTACTAGCAAGGAAAAATAAATCCATAGGTGATGCCAGGGTATGGTAAGTGTACAGGTATGTGTATGATATCATGTGATTTTAAGTCAATATGTTAGAAACTTTGAGACTTCTTGAGATAAGGAAGTAAATGATTTTATATTTCATTGGAAAGTCAATTTGATTTATAATATATGATGGACTAACATTGGGTGTTGTTCCTGTAATGTAACAGAGGGAACGACACATTATAAGAAAGGGGGAATATTGTTGGAGAGAGGTACTTCTAACCTTGTAAAACTATAGAATGGTAATGGAATTCACACAGTAACATGTAGAAAATGATCTTGAAATGATTGCTAATACATGTGCTTCTACATATGTGTGTTATTTTCTCTTCAGTTATTACATACACACACTCAGAGGAGTAATGCCCAACAATATTTAGAACACAATGAAAACATAGTGTTCTACTGCTTTAAAATCACTTGAATGGATGTCAAATTCAAACTTCATAGTTGTTTTCTTTTTGTTACAATGGTCCTTGCTTTTACTATAGAAGACTATGTTTTCAATGTCACATTTTTTCAACCTCCATTATTATTTCTATTTATGAGCAGCAAAGTCCTTTAAGAATAATAATAATAATACAGTTTTCCTATATGAATATTTGATCTATTTAATAGATCTTGTTGAATATAAAAATCAATTAAAAAATATATAGTATAAATCAAGTTAATTATTCTTATCATTATCTATCTCTATTAAATGTACTTTTTAGAAGTCTAGACCTTTCCATAAGAAAATTAAAGTGAGTTACGTTTCTTCATATTACTTTTTGTTTCATAGAATAGTATAATTCTTATATTTCTTCTCATATGTATTTTCTATTGTGTATGTAGTTGATGAATGTTTTCGTTTGTATTAGAGAATTTTTGAAATATACAATATAAAAATAATTTGATAGAATTTGATATTTATTAATAAAATCAAGCAAATTCGATCCATCTTATTTTATTTTTATTTTAATATCAAATTATTTTTATCTTAATTAAAAATATTAAACTATTTTCTTATAAAGATATAATATTGTAACAAAAGTATTAAATTTATTTTCTAATTTCTAATTACAATAAAACAGTTTAAGCATATGTCTAGATGATGCTTGTTTTTATCAACATGTCATCCTAAAAATGAATTAAATGTCTCTAAATAATTTCTACTTAATATTAAAAGTGAATAAAATATCTAGGAGCTAAATAATTTGTACTTAATTGTACTTGTGGTAGGCAATGTACTATTGCATTCACCTCAACTCACTTAATCAATAACATGTGTTTCTTATTTACTTATTTCAAAAGTTTCCATAAATATTTATTAAATTAGAAATATTATATAAATGATTTATTTGAATTATGATTGGCTGAATCAATTTGGTCTTATAGGACCCCTTTTGCTACATGGATTTATACTCTTAAGAGCAAGTTTAACTTGAATTCTTCTTTAATATTTTACAAACTATTTCTATAATTGTGATAATTAATTCATGCTTTTGATATGTATTAATGTTCCATCAAAAGTACTACACTAGCAATCACACCTTAGTAAGGTGCAATAAGTATGCAAAGAGATATTTAGAGAAATAAGGTAGTTTTTTAAAAAATATCTTAATCAAAATTGTAAACATAATTCTAATACTAAACCACTATCCCAATCTTAACTATAATAAAAACCCTAATTTTAATCATAAAATTAATCATATTCCTAAATCTAACCTCAATCCTCCCCTTAACACTATCCCTAATATGAATTATAACTCTAATCATAATACTATTTATGGTTAACCCCTTAATTGTAACTCTTAAACCTTATTCACAACCCTAATCCAAACCCTAGTTATAACCCTACCATAATCCAACTATTAAATCCTAATTGAAAATAACATTATAACACGAACTCTAAATCTAATTATAATCTTAACCATGACATTAGGGAGTAATACTAGCACTTGCACCTTTTAAGGGTGCAAGAATTAAGTTGATAGTATTTGTATACTTTTGATGACATTCTTGAATATATCTTCATAAAATCTCCCTTGTACTTCCTTACTCTATCTTTATATTTTCATATTCATGCACATAGATACTCCTTTCTTCCTCCTTGTCTTTATCCTACCTTACCCTTCATTATCTTTTTCTCCACTATATCTATATCATGATTTCTCTATTTCTCTTTGATTATCCACTATATCTATTTATTTATCCACTATCCATCTATCACCTCATATGTCCTTATCATTCTCATCGTTTATCTCCCTCATCTCATCTTCCTATTTCTCTCCCTCCCACTCCCCTCATCTTTGTCTCTCCATAACTCTCCCCCGCCCAACCAACCCCCCCGCCCCCCCCCTCCCCTCGTCCCTAAAATTTGATTTTGATCTATCTATCTACACACTATCTCTCCCCACATTTCCCTGTCTATTATTATCTTTTCATCTTTGTACCCCTCCTTTTCTTTGTATCATAATTATATATCCTATTAATCATTCTTTCCTATACAAAATGGATAACCTAGCTAGTTCAAATCAATAATTCAACCCCCCTCCCTCTTTCTCCCTCCCTCCCTATCTCCTATATATCTTTCTTACACACACGTACACACTCTTTTCTCCATCCCTATCTCTATCTTATCCTTATCCATTTCTTTACTAATCATCTCTCACCACCTATTTTCTATTTTTTGAATTTATCTTTGATATACTTTGTGTATCTATCTATATACTATACATAACCTAAAATATCTTTAAATCATTCCATCTCTTCATCTCCTCACTCTCCTCTCTTCTCTTCCTATTTCTCTCCCTCCTACTTCCTTCTTATTTTCATTTCCCTTCATATTTATCTCCCTTATATACACTCACTCCCTATTTTTTATCACTATAAATTTTTCCACTAATCTAGATCTCTTCTTTTTCTTCATATTATTCATTTTACTCACTCCCTCTTGCCTCTCTCCCTTTATCCCTCCCTATATATATACTATCCATAACCTAAAATATCTTTAAATCATTCCATCTCTTCATCTCCCCACTCTCCTCTCTTCTCTTCCTATTTCTCTCCCTCCTAATTCCTTCTTATTTTCATTTCCCTTCATATTTATCTCCCTTATATAAATTCACTCCCTATTTTTTATCACTATAAATTTTTCCACTTATCTAGATCTCTTCTTTTTCTTCATATTATTCATTTTAGTCACTCCCTCTTGCCTCTCTCCCTTTATCCCTCCCTATCTCTCTAACTAGTGTTTCTTATATGAAATGGACAACCTATACTTTCAAAAACATTATTAAAGTGAGTTATGTTTCTTCATATTACTTTATGTTTCATAAGAATAATATAATTCTTAGATTTCTTCTCATATTTATTTGCTATTGTGTATGCAGTTCATGAATGGTCTGGTTTGTATTAGAGAATTTTTGAAATATCCAATATAAAAATAATTTGGCAAAGTTTGATATTTATTAACAAAATAAAGAAAATTTGATCAATGTTATTTTATTTTTATTTTAATATCAAATTATTTTTATCTTAATTTAAAAAACTAAACTATTTTCTTATAAAGATATAATATTGTAACAAAAGTATTAAATTTATTTTCTATTTCTAATTACAATAAAACAATTTAAGTACATGTCTAGATGATTCTTGTTTTTATCAACATATTATCTTAAAAGTGAATAAAATGTCTCTAAATAATTTCTACCTAATCTTAAAAGTGAATAAAATATCTAGGAGTAGATAATTTGTACTTAATTGTACTTGTGGTAGGCAATGCACTATTGCATTCACCTCAACTCACTTAATCAATAACATGTGTTTCTTATTTACTCATTTCTAAAGTTGCTAAAAATATTTACTAAATTAGAAATATTATATAAATGATTTATTTGAATTATGATTGGCTAAATCAATTTGGTCTTATACGACCCCTTCTTTCAGAGCCATACTCCATTTACATTTTTTTCTGCACCGATTTATATTCTTAAGAGCAAGTTTAACTTAAATACTTCTTTAATTTTTTACAAACTATTTCTATAATTGTGATAATTAATTCATGCTTTTTATATGTATTAATGTTCCATGAAAAGTACTACACTAGCAATCACACCTTAGTAAGGTGCAATAGGTATGCGTTCAAATATATTTAGGGAAATAATGTAGTTTTTAAAAAATATCTTAATCAAAATTGTAAACATAATCCTAATACTAACCCACTATCCCAATCTTAATTATAATAAAAACCCTAATTTTAATCATAAAACTAATCATATTCCTAAATCTAACCTCAATCCTCCCCTTAACACTATCCCTAATATGAATTATAACCCTAATCATAATACTATTTATGATTAACCCCTTAATTGCAACTCTTAAACCTTATTCACAACCCTAATCCAAACCCTAGTTATAACCCTACCATAATCCTACTATTAAATCCTAATTAAAAACAACATTATAACCCAATTTCTATATCTAATTATAGTCCTAACCATGACATTAGGGAGTAATACTAGCACTTGTACCTTTCAAGGGTGCAAGAATTAAGCTGATAGTATGTGTATACTTTTGATGATGTTCTTGAACATATCTTCATAAAATCACCCTTGCACTTCCTTACTCTATCATTATATTTTCATATTCATGCACGTAGACAATCCTTTCTTCCTCCTTGTCTTTATCCTACCTTACCCCTCATTATCTTTTTCTCCTCTATATGTATATCATGATTTCTTTATTTCTCTTTGATCTACTCTATCTATCTATTTATTAATCCACTACTCATCTATCACCTCATATATCCTTATCATTCTCTTTGTTTATCTCCCTCGTCTCATCTTCCTATTTCTCTCCCTCCCACTCCCCTCATCTCTATCTCTCCATAACTCTCCCCCACCTAGATATTTGATTTTGATCTATCTATCTATACACTATCTCTCCCTACATTTCCTTGTCTATTATTATCTTTTCATCTTTGTACTACTCCTTTTCTTTGTATCATTCAATTTACTCGCCCACCTGCCCCTTCTTTCTTTATCTCTCATTATAATTATATATGCCTCTAATCATTGTTTCTTATACAAAATGGATAATCTAGCTAGTTCAAATGAATAATTCAATCCCTCTCCCTCCCTCCCTATCTCCTATATATCTTTCTTACACACATGTACACACTCCTTTCTCCCACCCTATCTCTATCTTATCCTTATCCATTTCTTTACTATTCACCTCTCACCGTCTATATTCTATTTTTTGAATTTATCTTTGATATACTCTATGTATCTATCTATATACTATCCATAACCTAAACTATCTTTAAATCATTCCATAACCTATCTTTATATACTATACATAACCTAGAGTAGAGGAAGTGAAGAAGAGAGTCCAGATCATGGAGGGCACCCTATAGAAAATTGTTGAACAAAGCTATAACATTCTTAAATCTTCTAATGACAACACAAAGGTGTTGATAAAAAAAATTGAGGAACATAGTGTTAGTAAGGAGGAAGACCATTCTCCCAATAGTGGCAAGGATAAGTCTCTTGAGGATGGATTGTGGAAGAGGACTAGATCCAACACAAAGAAAAATGACACCTAGGAACCTAATAAAGATCTTTCTGACCTTAAGGAGGTGGCTTGCAGAGTGTCTGAGCTAGATATTTGTGCTGCAAAAATTCTCAGAGAAATTGCTTGAGTTGTTCTCTTGGCTTTGGGCCTATCTTGGTTTTTTGTTTTGCTTCCATTTTTTCTTTTTCTAGTTTTATCTAGCTATCTTGAGGGAGGCTGTTGTTTTTAGCCTATGGCTAGTATGTTTTTGATACTTTAAGTGCTTTATCTATGTTAATCTTTTAGTTATGTAGGGTTTTAGGGCCCCATCAAAACTTATTTTTCTTAATAAAAAACACTCAATAAAAAAATGATTGACAAGAAAAATTCAAGTGCATAGACTATGTGCTACAACATATGAAAATATTTATAAAGGTTGATGTTGGATGGAAAAATAAATACAATATAAAAATGGTCTTGTTCTCTAAATATTCCAAAAGTAAAGCTCACTTGTAACTATGACATCATCTTATTAAAATACAATAGCTAATATTTTATCAATATATATAAATAATTATACTTACCAAGACATGTTTATAATCTTTTATCAATTTTTTATTAAATATTTAGAATTTGAAATAGAAATGTAATCAATTAGTTGGTTTGGCTGTGGGAATAGAAATATGGGAATAGGAATTGCTATTCTGGAATAGAAAATATGGATACATATTCTTATTCTCTGTTTGGTTCAGCCATTATTTGATGGGGAATATACAGACCCAAAAAATTATGTTTTCTAAAATAAATAAAATTGGAATAGGAATACGTATTCTAATTCCACCTATTTAGGTGGAATTGGAAATGTTCATTTTTTGGCCAAAATTGAAATACCTATTCCTAGTATATTCCTATTTGTAATTCTGATTTGGTGCACCCAAAAGGAGAATTCAAAATTTTAAGATTTTACATATGCCTATTCTACTCATATTCCCGTTGCCAAATGGGCCTTTTAGAATTCCCAAAACCGTAATTCTAATCGTATACCAATATGTACCACTAATTTCATTTGAAGTTATGAATTGAAAATTCTACAGATGTGATTACCTCTAGAAAGAAAAACATATGAGAATCATTTTAACTTTAAAGTTTATTAAGTGATTTTTATCAGCTATCTTTCTTGCCTAGGAGAGTAGTTTTGTGTTCTTCATCTCTTCTTTTTAAGTACACCAACATTTTCAGTACACCAACATTTTCAGTAAGTTAAAAGAATTGTTAAAGTTTCATAATCTATAAACATCAACAGAATCAGGAAATCTAGAAATCTAGCCTACAAAACTACCAAGAGATCTACCCTGTAGAGCTACCCTATATTTTTTCCAGACTTCTCTCAAGCACTTATGTTGTCTTGAACGAACTTCACAATCCCAGCTACTTTCAGACGATAATTTATGATACTTGTAGAAACTTACCCGACCCAAAGAATAAGACCAGACATTGGAGCATCCCGAGTTAAAATATAAGGAAAATATTAATGAAGATATGGAAAATAAATAAAGACACATATTAAAAACAAAAACTTGAGACACCTTTTATCAACACATTTATTATGATATTTAAGATTCTGTCCATACCCAAACACTATGAAGATCCAACCCATAATCATATTTATAGTTAAGCGTCAACCAATATACCTTACCAGAAGAGATTTTGTTAAACCAACAAGCGTTGGAATCTGATAGACTGAGGTTCCAAATCCTCCAAAACAACGATCATTGGTAATGGTGAAAAATGCAAAAGAATTTCTAAAATTTGACAAAGTCTGGTCAACTTTATGCATTGATCCTACCGTTTGATCTGTAGTAGGTCACAGCCACATTACATCTGCCATTACTAAGATATATCAAACATGGATATCTCCAGCTTTTTAGGCATAAGACAATGCGGGGGAATTTGCATTTTTCAATGTCCGACAATACCGGAAAGTCAGAACATTCCGGCTGTAATCCTCTGAGAATAAGCCTATCAGCTTAATAAATGATTAATATTATTTTGAAACTATAATTGTATACAACTATAGTTTTAAAAATTTATATTAAACAATGCATTGTTAAATAAATTGTCTCATATACATAAACAATAAACAAGTATTAGAAATAAGTGAAAAAATAATTTTTAAATATAACAAGCTCAATCATTGATAATGTTTATAATAATTGAATTTAAATATAGTGAAAATCTTAAATAAATTTATTTTTGATTTTTGATTTTTATAGCAAAAATAATAAGTAAAATTAAACATTAGAATCTGTTAAAAAGGTAAAATAGTTTTAAATTGTGATCATATGTGATATGTGATATTTCTTGAGTTAAAATGTAATTATATAACTATTTTTAGAATTTTATTTTTAGTTTTTTGGAAAAAGAGGTAAAAATTTATTCAATCAAAGCCAAAAATTATAGGAGGCCTCAAGTCCAAAAGAACGGGGCTCAAACACAAGAACAATTAAATCCTATCCTTTTACACTAACTACTCAAAAATCCCAATATACTTAGCAGGAAGTCCATCCCTTCTTGAAATATCCCAACCATCTCCTTTCTCCGACACCCATTTTGCCAAGAAATCAGCCACTCCATTCCATTCCCTAGGAATATAACAGAAAGAGATCCAATCTAAGAAACTTCATAAATAAAGAATCTCTCTAATAATAGAGGCTAATTGCCAGTTAACATCATCCACACTCCGGTTATTGATCATATCCACAAAAATCTGAGAATCTGACTCACACAAAATCTTCCTCCAACCTAAAGAGCATCCCCACTCAATAGCTATCTTAATGGCTAGGGCCTCCATCAGGTTATTAGATTGAACTCCTTTATAAATAGAGAATAGAAAGATAACATTATTGTCCTTACCTCTTCCAATACCCCCCATACCTGCCTGCCTAGGGTTCCCATGGGAGGAACTATTAGTATTAATTTTAAGGATATCCATCAGTGGTGGTCTCCATCTCCCCACCCTACAAACCTTTATCTTGAGTGGCTAAGATCTCTTACTGCTTCTGCATCCCAATCCTTTGCCCACCAATCCCAAATTCCTAACTATACTATAGTCACCAGGGTCCACAGGTTCAGTCATAGCACACTTGGCATAGATAGTTTCCTGGAGTCTACTCAGAATCATCTACCACAGTTTAGTGACTCCCAAAGTAGAGTTACAAAAAATCCTACGATTATGTTCCAACCAAAGAGTCCAAAGCCTAAAAGTAGGTCCAACAACCCAAGCCACCTAGAGGAACATTATTTTCATTGGAGCTCTGCCAAGGCTATCCCAAAATTTAATAAGAGACTCAGCATTAATGCACCCATGACACCATGCCTCCCACCACTTATGCCAGATTTCTCTAGAAAGAAGGCATAAGAAGAATGAGTTAGAAACACTCTCCCCATTCAACATACAAATGGAACAGAGAGAAGGGCCATAGAACCCTCTTCTCTAAAGGTTGTCCCAAGTAAGACATTTCTTCAAACGAACCAGCCATAAGAAAAAATTACACTTCGACTAAGAAAATTTATTTCAAACTTTCTTCCACTAGGGAAGTTCAATTATTTCATGATGTTGATTATCCAACCAAGCGTAACCTTGGGCCACACTGAACTTGCCTTTAGGACATGGACCCCAAGCAAGGATAACCTTGTCTTTAGAAGAGCTGCACAACCTATCAGAGAGGAGACTAGCCAGTTTAGCCATAATCTCCAAGGAAACCCCCAAAGGCCACTCTCGTGGATCCTTTCAACAAGCCACATCCACTAATCCACACCGTTTGATAGTCTTGATGTGTGCCACCTTGGTCCGTCCTACAACAGTAAAAATATGGCAAAGAGGCTAGAAGTGGGGGTAACTAGAAAGAATGGGAGGATGGCTATCCCAAGAATCCTGCCAAAATAATGCACTTGATCCCTCATTACATATCCAAAAAAGGCCCTTTCCATCTGGATCCAATCTAGGAATATCCTGATAATCCACTCCTGAGAAGTACTTTTGGGCCAGAATCTTAGCCCAATCCCCATCCTGATTATTGCACCACCTCCAGTATAACTTAGTAGCTAAAGCCTTCACACCAAGAGCCATGCATTTAAGGCCCAAACCCCCAGCAAACTTCAACAAGCAAACCATGTCCCAATTGACTAAGCTCCACTTAGAAGAGAGAAGATTTCTTGACCAAAGAAATTGTCAAGACAGAGCATCAAATTCTTTCATAACCCCAGTAGGAGGAGTTTGCACAAGACATCTATAAATGGGAAGAGTTTGAATCACTATCTTGAGGAGGATAACTCTCCTAGTGGAAGAGAGCCACCTACGAGTCCAATAGCTCACCTTGCTACAAAATTTTTCCAAAAGATCCTACCAATACTTCTTAAGCTAAGTCCCCAGAGCTAAGGGGACTCCAAGGTAAATCAAAGGAAAAGAGCCAATTTGAAACCTAAGAATCATGGCAATCCTAAGCTAGATCGACTTTGGAGTATTAAAGAAATAAATAGATGACTTACCTTCATTAATTTGTTGCCTAGAAGATTTCAAATAAGTGTCTAAAATCATTCTAAAATTTCTTGCCTCATTTATTGTAGCCAAGCCCATCGGTCCAATATCATCCAAAAATTGGAGGTGCATGTATGCTGGAATATTATTGTTCCACTTCCACCCATGGGAAAGCCCTTGCTTGGCTTGAAATTTTATAAATTTTCCTAAGTCCTCTGCCATAATGATAAAGAGATATTGAGAGAGAAGATCCCCCTATCAAATTCCCCAAGAAGCAGAAAATAGCTCAATAGGTTCTCCATTAATAAGAACTAGAAAGGATGGAGAAGTCACACAATTGGGAATCCAATCAACCCATTCCACATCAAATCCAAAAGCTAGAAGCATAGGACTCAAGGAGTCCCAACTAGCCTAGTCATATGCTTTTGCTAAATCTAGCTTTTAAATAAACATAGCCTTTTCCTTAGACGTGGCCATAGAGTGGATAGGCTATGAAGCAATAACCACCCCATCAAGAATCTGTCTGCCACCAACAAAGCCTTCCTGTTCCTTAGATATCAAAGTAGCCAAATAAAGCTTGAGCCTTTCAGCAATCAATTTGGTGATAATTTTGTAAGTAACATTGCACAAAGCAATAGGTCTAAATTGATCCAAATTGTTAACCCCATTAATCTTGGGAATGAGAGTCAAGAAGGTAGCATTCAAAGACTTGAGTATTTGTTTGTTTTGAAGTGATTCCTGGACTACTTCAAGAAGATCAAATTTAATAATCTCCTAAAATTCTTAGAAAAATTCAATGGAAAAACCATCCAAGCCTGGGGATTTACCTTTCTTCATACCAAAAATCACCTTCTCTAGCTCTTCAAGCAAAATAGGTCTTAATAGATTCCTATTCATATTGCTAGAAATAGGTTCAGGAATACAATCTAAAATAGTCCTTGTCTCCACCATTGAACTAGGTTCCTCCTTAGAGAAAACTTGGGAAAAGTATCTAATGGCCTCTAGATAAATCACCTCTCTAGATGAGAGTTGATCTCCAAAAGTAGAAATGAGAGAAGAGATAGAATTACTAGACCTATGGGCTTTAACTATGTTATGAAAGAAATAAGTGTTTCTATCTCCCTCCTGTAGCCAATCCACATGAAACTTTTTCTTCCAAAAGATTTCCTCCCAAAGCCCCATTCCTCTAACACCCTTAGAGCTAAGGACTCCACAAAAATTAAATCCAGAGTCATTCCTTGGTCCCTGATCTGGCGAGTGACACTGTCTAGCCTAGATTGGGCCACCCGCATTTGGTCTTGAAGATTCCCAAAGAATTGTTTATTCCATTTTTAAGCTTTAATTTCACATGCTAAAGCCTCTTCTCAAAGGAGAATATGGTTGTACCATGAGGAGTCCTAACTTCATGCCACCAGGCTATCATAAGAACCTGTAGAGAGGGATCCTTCAACCACATCAGCTAAAACTTAAAAGAGGGATTTTTAGAAGCCTTAAAAGGAGTGACAGAAAGCTTAATAGACCAATGGTCAGAGCTTCTCCAATCAAGAACTTCTGATTTGGTAGACCATATGACATCCATCCAAAAACAAGAAACTAGGAACCTATCCAGCCTTTCCGAAATGGCCTCCGTCTCACTCCTTCTGTTATTCCAGGTGAAGGTACCAATGCCATGTTTAACATCAGTGAGGTTCAAAGAGCCAATATTATCTCTAAGCATACTTGAAGAAAGGCCCAATCGAGCAATCTCTCCTCTCTTTTCCTCTAAACTAGTAATAACATTAAAATCTCCAACAATCCAAGGGAGGAAAGGATCTAAGAAGCGAACAAAGGTGATATGCAACCACATTAGAGACTTAGCCTTCAAATCATTAGGAGCATAAATATTGGAGAACATGCACCTTTCTCCCATCTCAAAGTGAGAAGCAATCAAAGAGATAGAGGACCTACTTGAAATCCACCACAGAGGAGTCACCTTCCCAGGATTCTAGAGATAGGCGAGTCCACTTGAGCTACCTTGAGCACCCACTCCCTGCTAGCTACCATGGGGCCACAACTTTGGCCCACAACTATTCAAATAATCAAGTGTAAGCTTAGTTTCCTAAATGAAAACAATATCTGGAGAATGAGAATCTATCAATCTATGAACAACCTTTTTTCTAGGGATGTTGTTCAACCCCCTCACATTCCAAGAGAGAATAATTATTTAGAAAGTTGCGAGAACTAGGAATCAATGGGCTTCACAAACCCTGGCTTGACTAAAGTCTCTCCCATAATCTTAACCTTCTCTTGATTAGTCTTCCTTCCACTCTTAGCAGACCTCTCTTAGGGCCCCTTTTTAAAGGGCTTTTGATGTAAGCCTAAAGAAGGTGCAGCTTTAGTACATTTTGTGATGTTTAGCATCCCTTTCTGGACAAGGAGAGTAGAAGCTATGATATTTGGGTTGTCCCTAGGTTGTGACCCTCTAAGGTCATTACAATCTTTCTCCTGAACCAATCCATCCAAAAGAACTAGTTGACCTTGTTCTTCTTTTGATACTTAGGCTAGACTCCTTACCCCTCCCACCTGGGGCCCTTGAAGAGATCCATCCCCTGAGGGAAACTCAATTGGTATGCCTTCCTCTTGTACCAAATTATCCAAAACATTAAACCTATTAAAATTGCCATTATTTTATCCATCCAAGTTCTCTTCTTCTCTTTTTCTTTATTGCGCAGCTTAACTGGGATAAAACCCTCCTTGTCTATAGATCCCTTTAGCATAGGGGTCTTACCCTTATCATCCTTAGGGGCCAGCTTAGTAGAAGCCAATGGTTGAGAGAACATATTTTGGGGACACTTACACTATTAGTGCCCATACTCATGGCATATCCTGCATCTAAAAGGTAGTCTCATAATCCAACTGTTGAATCCATGAAGTAGGGCCCAAGAAAATTTCCATAGAATCAAGCAGCAAATTATTAATATCAACCTCTACACAAATTCATGCATATGAAATTACCTTTCAATCTTGAGTTTGTGTGGTTGAACCTACTGGTTTCCCAAGCAAAAGCAAGATCAAATGAAGAATATCCTCTTTTCAAAATTCCAAAGGTAGCCTTGGTAGACAAACCCACATTAGGACCCAAGAGGGAATCTCTCAGCAGAGCAAAACCCAATGTGCCAAGGTTTGATAAAAAGCCCAACTTGGTTAAAGAAATATGGACCACCTTCAAACACCTTATTCATTTCTGTCGTATTTGAGAAAATAACCATAAAATAGTTGTTGGCAGCAAGGAGAATCTCCATATCCTTTTAAGGATTCCAAATTAGATGTACCCATGATTCCAACATAGGAAGAGAAAGACAGAGACCCAAAAACTTATAAGTGAGTGCATGCTTGCTCCAGTATTCTACATCCTCTAAAATTTTCTCTAGTTGAATAACCAATATTGGTCAATCATCATATCACTCCAGACACCCATTCATCTTCTTAACATAGACAAAAACCTTTGACGATGAAGTGTTCACCCCACATGGGAGAATGTTAGTCTAGCCCTTAGCCCTCACCCACATCAACATGGAGGAATCATCCATCTCCATATTGGCAAACAAAGTTTGAGATGCAAGAATCTTTGATTGCCCCATGTCAAAAACTCGAGAAAACTCTAGCCCCAATCTAAAATCTCCTTACCTTTAGGCACCAAAAAATTACCATGCACAAAGCACAATAGTAGAGAAGAGGCCACACACTCCAGGTAGCCCCAGCCGACCCTTATCCCACTCTTCAATCAAAAAACCCCCAAATCCCCCAAAAAACCCTACACCAAACCTGCAAACACTTCCCAACCACACTCTACAACATCAACAACCCCCAACGCTAGCATAGAGGCAGCAAACCTGTCCACAAGGAGAGCAGCAACACCAATGAGGAGCAGGCTTAGGGCACACAAACCCTAGCCGCACCTATCACAGGTGATCACACCAGTTGTCGGGAGAGCCATCAATCATGTCCAATTCACCTCCAATTAATCGTCTTGTTCAATTTTCCATTGTTTTAAAATAATTTTTTTAATTAAATAATTAATCATGTTTTTTAAAAATAGAATCATAAAGAAGATTTATAATACTCTTTATATATATAAAATATATAATATAATACTAAATAAAATTAAACAATTGTGTACTATTTATTAGAATTTAAGTAATAAAATATATTTTTAAAAAGTTAAATTTGTAATTAGTATTTAAGAATAAAATATTTCATGATTTAGATATGAAATCTTTTTTTTTTTTTAATTTAATGACTACCATTGAAATCTATGTTTTTATCCAGTGACTATTTAACCAAACATTTCATTTTTATTGTTAGATGATGTTGTATATATATTTTAATACATAATATAGTTTATATCAAATACAATTTTGTGTATAGAAAAATAGTTGAGTTAATAGCTATTTACTGCAGTGATGTAAAAGAATTGATATCCTCCACATAAATTATTATTTATAAGTGTTATGCCATAAAACGAAAATAAAATGTACATCAAATTTTGATGTAAAGATGGCACATTTTTAGTGATATGATGTTTGTCTTTGTGTCAAGAACCTCCAAAGATCATTGGACAGTGGTGGTGTAATGAATGGATAGGATGTTTTTAATTTTTTTTTGTCACTTTGAACCATCAATTAGACTTCTACATAATTAATTATCTCTGTTTGACCACTAACACACATCAATGTCAAAAAAATAATACGAGCATGCATTTAATTCGCAGTTATTGATTTTAGATTTTTTCATTTTTTTTTCATTTATTTTTAAAATCATCTAAACCCAACAAAAATGCTATGGACAATCAGAAAAATGAAATTTCTACATAGAAATTACTTTTAAATCAAATGATCCCAAACATTATGGATCTAGAATTTTTTGACATTGCAAAATTTAATCGACATGAGCAAGGGGGAACATAAGTTTCCTGCCTTATAGATAAGGAAAGGACCAATAATACACATATATTAAGAATGATTAAAAAAAATATAACTAATATTATTTGAGCAAACTAAACTAACCTACTAATGCCAAAGTAACATTATAAACAAAAGTAATATCCTAATGCCAAGCTAACTCTATAAACAAACTTAATATTAGTTAACACCATTAATGTGGAGGGAGGGATCATGTGCTATCCTTACATTATTGATTAATATTGGAATGAGATATTATGGACATATCTAACGATGAGAGTATTTGAATATTAAGGATTGCATATTTTTATTGTAGTTAAGACTATAGGAGTTCTTAACATATTTATTTAAATTAACTTAAAATGTTTCTATTATTTTTATCTTTGTTAAATCTATATATTAGATATTGTTTTTGAAGTAATGAGAATTGTTTCTAAATTAATTATGTTTAATATATATTGTCTTTATTTTATTTGGTGTAGTCAATATACTATTGTAATTACTATGATTAATCTTTTCTATTTCAATTGATTAGGTGTAAATAATTTTCTTTTTAATTTTTAATTTTGATTTTTGTAACATTGTTAAAATATAAAATTTGTAATTTTAAAAAATTTTACTTGAATTTAATTCGCTCATATATTTGAATCTTGAATAGCTACCCAATATTTTATAAATGATAAATAAAAAGATTAAATGGAAATATATATATATATGTTTCTAGAGGGATATTAATTAGTGTATACAATCAATGAAAAGGAAAAAAATATTATATACATTTGAGACAATCTTTCAAGAAGAATATATTGTATAGTCATTTTATTCATTAGATTACATCAAGACTTTACAATAAGTTGAACTACTTATCTTATCATTTGAATTATATACTAATATTAAATTATATAGATGAAGATACATATTGTGAGTTATTTTAATTATGTTTTTCTTATAGTTTACTAAACTTGTATTACTTGAATTTTTTAATGTAAACGTATATCGAAAGTATTAATATATTAATCAAATATTAATAAAATTATATTAAATATTATCAATTTTTTAACTTTACTATTCTACTTAATTAACTAATGCAAGTCACTAGATGATACTTGTTAATATTTTTAATTCATATTATAATATAATTATGTTATTATTATAACAATAAGTAATCATTTCTTTAAGGGCACGCCATTTGTTTCCTTAATTAGCCAAGAGGTTGATTTAGTCTCATAGGAGACCCCCCCAATCTGTGTAACAATTTCTATGAAATAGTGTAAAAATAAATAAAACAACCAAAAAAAAGAAAAAGAAATATATTAATTGCATATCCTAAACGGTTAGCATTTTCCAAACTTAGCAAACTGTTATTCTAGATTGATGGAGGTGGGATAAGAGATTGGTTTTGTAGCCGATCCAGTCTATTTGCCTATAAAATATATCTCTTGTTTGCCTGAATATTTTTTTATCAGATTTGTGACATTTCTAAGGTAAACCATTTTATTTCTTCTTCTTTTTTAATCGATATTGAAGCATATAGATTTTTGAATGGGAAGCCTCTCATAGATTTGGAGCTATAGTTTGGGTGCTAAAGATTTTGGTTTGCATTTGGAGAATTCTTTATTGCGAAAATAGTGGTTCTATGCAATATGTCTTTCCACACCTTTTCTATCATGTGTCTTTACTTGTTGTTTGAACTAGATCATTGTATTTCTTTACACTTCAAATGATATGGATCTAAAATAAATTTTTATTTGTGCCCATGTTTATAGTTGTAGTATGTGTGAAGATTATTTGTAATTATGTAAGATTAAATGATTGATTCCAATCTCATGGATCATTCAATCCATGTTTGAAATTAGATCACTAGTATAAATATGAATGGGTCCATCTTTGTATATGGGTGGTATTCCATCCATTTGGGTAGAATAAAGTTGATCTATTCTTCTATTCAATATCCATGGAGATAGTCTTTATCCAATAGGTAGGTGCTCATTCATTTGCCCTAGTCAAATTCCTTGGCAACGACTATATAGATATTCTTTTTCTATATGGCTCAATTCCATCCCTTCTCTTTTACCATGGCCTCCAAAGTAAAATATATCTAACCAAATCAATAGCCCCATATAGTTAGGTCATTTTTCTTCATTTATGTTGATTGGTTTACTTTTGGCTCCTAAGCAAAGCATCCAAAAGGAGTGTTGTGCAATCTGGTTCTTGGTCTTTGTTACTTCTTTCACCTTTTCCACTCGTGTTCTCTCAATGCTAATAATGTCTGAGTATTTTTGTTATGTATCTGAAAGCCAGTGTTCTTAAAAATCTTCTTCCTATTTACTTTGTATTTCCTTGTATCTTCATCCTCTGTCACTAAAAGAAAGACTACCAATTGGATGGAAGGAAAGACTACCCTCTACTACCACTATAGTATGTTGCCCTATTCTTTTGAATTAAAAATACTATGTTTTTATGTGATTTCTTTTATTCTAGACAAAGGGCATAAAAGTGGTTTGTTTTAACTTTTTTTTCATGAATCAACATGAAACAATAATGAGTTGCATCAAATAGAAATTTTCTAACAGTTTAAACATCATGCAATGTAATAGCACAAAATTCGAGATTTAGATGCTAATCAAAATAATAGCTTTTTCCAATAATACATTGGAAATTCCTGCATATATAAATGAAACATACCCTCAAAAATTTGATGACTTGTGCCCACTTCTCTAATGAAATCAGACCTTAAATGATTAGATTTGGGCACGACACCACCTTTGAATGCCAAATGCCAATCAAATGATGGAAGAGTATTTTGGAGTGCCTAACCGCCACAAATAGGTCTGATCAAACCCTTCAAAATTTGTTCAGATAAATTCAAAAAAATTGTAATAGTCCTATTAATGATAGGAGCAATTATTCTGATAAACCCATGTGTTGTTTGTATAATAAACACCTTAGATCTCCCAAATGTATCTTTCAATGGTGTAGAAGATGTAATCAGTGAGGGCACAAATCTCCCAGATGTACCTTTCAATGGCATAAAAGATGTAATCAATGAGGGGTTTCGTCTTCACTAACCCAAAACAAAGCTTCCAAAGAAGTTATAGCCAAATTCCAAAATGTGAATAACTTGAATGAATTACAAAGGCTTTAGTTTTAAAAACTTATTACCCTAATTAGGGTTGTGCAACATTTAATTTAATTTCCTATATCACCTTATGTCTTCCTAACTTGGATGCCAACTCGAGCTTTAAAAAGAATGAAAAATATTGTGGTTACTTAAAACATGAAAGAACACATTAGATAATAACATTTTAATCATTGGGATGCATGCTCAGGTAGGTAGCTAGGATGAAACCCCCATTTTTTTTTTCCATTATGCCATCTCAATAATATCGCTATCTTGTAGTTTTACCAACTAGGCAGCTAGGATATTAATGTAGAAGTTACACACTCTCTTAATAGATATAAATAAATTCTACATCTTTACATTAGATCTTGAGCAGACTTTCAGCTAGGAACAAAAAGGTATGCATCATTTCCTTAGCATAAACTGTTGACAATCAAGAGGCTAGATATATTCACACAAGTCATAATAACGAGCCACCTCAGATATGAAGGAGCTAGGGTATATAGTCATCCTAATGTACGCATTCTGAATAAGATCACATAAGAATAATATTATTGACAAAATCAATATATCACACATTTTAATTAAGTCTTTATTATATAATATATAATATCTATATATCCTAGAATCTATGTTCAAGTGCACATTAAAATTTGTATGTATGCAGGTCAAAAAAACTTACAAAATATTAGCCCTTCTTTGTCTTTCACCTCTTTTTAATAACTTTCATATTCCACATCCACAATCCCTTTCCTTCAAAGAGTACAACCTTTATGTGGAAGTGCCAAGGTTTCAAACATATGCACTAGAACCACAAAACCCATTTGATTATCTGTTGTTAGATCTATGATCACTATCTTTGCTCATATCTTGTTACATAGTCTTAGATCCAAACACCTTATGATGCACGCAAATTCTCCTAAATCCATTTCAAAACATTATCAGAATTTAGATAGTAGAAATGATTTTATAAATCATGAATAGAATAAGAAAATCAAAGATATAATTGAAATGGTTTAATAAATCATGAATAGAATAAGAACATCCATTATTTTTCTCTCAAACAGAGGAATCTGAATCAAATATCCCAAGGAGATAAGAGATTACCAAGAATCTGTTATGGCTACCATAGAGCGGTTGGACTACTGTAAAGTGATTCAAAAAATGTGATGTTTGTTATGATAAGGTGTTCAATATAAAGCCTCTATAAATAGCTTTCATGCCACCGCTAGCGAATGTTAGGAAGATTATGACACATAGAATATGGATAAAACTAGGCTACATGTAATATTAAGTTGACTAAAATAAACATTATGCTAACGATGTGTATGAAAAATATAGAAATATCTTTAGCCTAAATTCTAGCTAAAACTGCCACTGGAGATGGAAATGAGTATGTAAGTTTTCTTATTCTAAAGTCTACGACTATTGATGTGAAAACCAATGGTTGCAATTGGGTGATGATCTTATATTCATGGTCAAAATTGAGATTAGGGGAAGAAGTTAGCGAAGAGGTGATGATCTTATAAGAAGTCACCCATCTCATTACTACTTTGACTAAAACAAACTACATAATAACGCAACAATATATGAAGTTCTTTCCATATGACTATCTAGGGAGTTCTTTCCATATGGCTCGATGTCATCCCTTCTCTTTTACCATGGCCACCAACATGTCTGCTACCATTTTTGTAAGAAGAATAAAGATGGTAAAATCCTTATAAGGAAATGAATGTCACTGAAGTAGCAAGGAAGATAAATGAAATAGTTCATAATTTCAAATAATTAGTTAAAATAAATGAAATAAAAGTTTGAAGTTCTGAAATACTAATTCACACCCTCCCTCCTTTCAAATAAGTAAAGGTCAAGGTTTTTTTTCTATTGAATATAAAACAATACAGTTTTCAAGTTTTTTCTAGATCAAATAAATACTAAATTGGAAGACTAATACAAATTTATTTTAGTGTTAAAAGACTATTGGTCTAATTGTTAAAGTTAGAATACTTGAAAATGTGTTTCTAACAAAAAAATTACTCAATATAAATTTTTTGATAATATAAAATATCTTTTAAATTATACTATTAACATTTGAATTCTATATCTTTAGTATAGAAACTAATATCTAATACCTACAAGAATTGCCACTAAAGTAGTACATTTGTAAGATAAATGAAAGAATTCTTAATTTGTCACTCATGCATGAGACCAAGGGAAATAAATGTCACAAATTAAGATACTCCAATAGATCTATGTAATATTTTGACATGTTTGATGAGAGGAGGATTTCACATGATATTATTCCCCACTCTATCAATTTGTTAAATTTGAATTACGACCTATGGAACATCTTAATTGTACAATTCTAGAAGAGCTCAGTGGAACATGTTTTTGTGCAATTCTATAAGAGCTTAGTTGTGGTTGGGTAGCTTATTTGTGTTTGATGTGTATGTGTTTGATGTAACTTATCCAGATAACATAAGTATTATATATATATATTTTAATAAGGAATACAATTGCCAACATTGAATATATGTTTTTATTTCTATTGCAATTTGATTTAAATGTTTAAGTAAGAAAATTATTTTTTTATAAAATGTTTTCAAGGTTAAGCTGTACAAAATGAATTTTCAATATGGGATGAAAGTAGAAGTGTGTTGTGATGAAAAGGGTTTCGATGGAGCATGGTTCCCTATGACCAAAATAGGATATTTCACGAATGCACAGAGGCCTAGGTTCATCATTGAATATAAAAATTTCATAATACATGAATCAACCTGAGAGCATCTTATCGAGGAACTATATTATGAATGTATTTGATCTTAACCTCCAATTATTAGTCTACTTGAATATATTTTAGTGGATTTGGTTGTTGACTCATTCGAGAAAAATTGTTGGTGGACAGGTGTTGTTGTAGATAGTTTTGAATCTCCTTTGTGTCAAAAACAATTATTTGAAATATTCTTCCAACATACTCAAACTCTTCAAGCATATTCTCATTCCTAGTTACGTCGATCCCATGATTGGGTTAACCAGAGATGGATACTAAAATAGTGGATTTGAATATGACATTGTTTTTTTTGTGTGGAGTTCCATATATCTTTGGATCATGAAGTGTACTACGTTTGACATAATATATTCAATTTTTAATGGCTGTGATAATTTATTGCATGATTTAATCTTTCATTACACTTCTTTGTGCCATTGAATATTTCTCTAATAAAAATAACCACATTTGTAGTTATTTTATATTGTCTTTGTTACTATTTCCATGATTTAATCTTTCATTGTACTTTTTTGTGCCATTAAATATTTGTTTGATAAAATTAGTGCATTTATATTATTTGCATCTACATTTTTTTTTTCTTCCATCTAAATACATTACTCTTTTTTCTTTTAGGTTGGTTTGCTTATTTTTTGAAATAACAATATTTACAAGTTACAAATATTATATTGTCCACTATGAAGTTTAAATTTACAAAGAATCTTCATAAATCTAAGTTTGATTCACCTTACAAAGATATAGGAGACACGATTTTAGGGTTCATTGATATTATGGATTTTTTAAATAGAATGAAAAGGGGTGAGGAAATGTCTCTTCTCTAGCAAAGATTGACAACTTCAAGATTGGTTGAAGCAGTTGCATTCCCAATTTCTCTTCAATCTATAGAATTGGTTTTGGCATGTGCACAATATTATGATGTAGATGATAGGAAAGTCAAAAATTTGCATGATGTAACATTACTAGATAATACACCTAAAATTGTAAGAGAAGCATTCAATATTCCACATCATGACTAGTTGTTAGGAATAAGGTATCTCAACCTTGGATAATTCCTATTCTTATTATTTGTTTTGTAAAATGTATTTCTTGCAAATAATGTTGATGTGTCGGCATCTTGAATTGTGTATAAGGAGACCATACCTAAAACGATTATGACAGATTTCTATGACATGTAAGAGCTATGTTAGGAAGATTCAATGACAGGTGAAGACATTTGGCAGCTGATAAATTTGAGTACTGCACACTCTACCCCAATAGTGGGGTGAAAAAAATTTTGGGGTTCCTATTTTCTTGGAGAATGGTAAAACCCTAATATGATTATCTTTGGGAGTAGCCCTAAAAGTGAAGCGCATGTTATAAGCATTTTTTAGGGTTGCAAAGGGGTAGATGCAAAAAAGTGTATTGTTGGTACTGTGAGTTGCTACTAGAGTCTTCTATTGTTGCTGTTGAACTTGCATTGCAAGTGTATTGTAACATTGTGTTGAAGATAATACATTGTGCAGGTTCTAGAGGGGTGGGGTTATTTTATCGAAAGGTTTTTCCCCACTGAAAAATCTTTGTGTTATGTGTTTCTTTTCTCTGTCTATTTTCTTTATGCTTGCTTAGCTGAAATATTGTTGTTTACATGATATTGAACCTGTAAGTGTAAAATATTTTAATAGGATTTGCACCATACTTCTCTTAAGAGATTAGTGTAGGAAGCTGTCTCCGCACCTAAGTTTCCTTACAAGTGGTATCAGAGCTTGATCAACTTTTGATCCTAGTTGTTGGGTAGGGTTTTTTAAGCTAATCTCAAGTTGAGTGGGAGTCTTGTGCAGAGCATCCTGAATCTTATTTGCAGATTGAGATGGTGAGTTCATCATATGGAAGAATGGAGGTGGAGAAATTTAATGGCACTAATTTCGAGTTGTGGAAACTCAAGATGGAAGACATGTTGGAAGATCGTGACCTATGGGAAGTGACTTCAAATGCTACAAGACTAGCAACTATAGCTCAAGCAAGATTGGGATATCAAAGACCGTAAAGCTAAGGGTCTCATAAGACTCTATTTAATCGATGTAGTTCTTCTTAATGTTCTAGATGATAAAATTGCATATAGTTTGTGGGAAAGACTTGGGGTCGTGTATCAGGCCAAATCTTTGGTGAACAAGTTTTTCCTGAGGAAGAAGTTGTACTCTCTACCAATGGAGGAAGGTGGATCCTTAACAGATCATTTAAATGCATTTAATCTGCTAGCTGCACAGTTGACATCAGTTGGTGTCAAGTTAGAGGAGGAGGATCGTTGCTACACACTTTTATGTTCTTTACCGAATTCATGGGACCATCTTGTGATGGCTCTCGAAAATCACATTAGTCACTTTCAAAATGGATGATGCAGTGTCTTCGCTGCTATCAGAGGAGATGCGAAGAAAGGCTTCCATTTCAGAAAAAGAAGCCCTTGTTGTTCGTAGGAGATCAATGGAAAGAGGGAAGAAAAATGACAATAAGTCTGACAATAAGGGTAGATCCAAATCCTGTGGGAAGTCAAAGACTTCCAATAAGTCCAAGGAAAAATTTTGGAACTATGATAAACCTTGGCACTTCTGTAAAGATTGCAAAGAGCCAAAGAAGAAGAAGAAAAGTTCAGATTCAGCTTTAGAAACATCTCAAGAAGATGGTGATGCATTCATCGTAGCTTTGGCAGCCCATGCATCTGATGATGTGTGGTTGGTTGACTCGGGTGCATCTTTTCACATGACCTCTCATCGAAACTGGTTCTCAAAATATGAAGAGTTTGATGGTGGAAAGGTGTACTTGGGTGATGATTCTCACCTAAAGATAGTTGGACGCAAAAGGGTCATTATCAAATTTCCTGATGGACGAGTAAAGGGAATCAATGGAGTTATGCACATTCTAGGTTTGGCACGAAACCTATTATCTGTAAGTATATTGAATGATGTAGGTGTACAAGTTTTTTTTTTCAAAGAAGGATGCAAGATGATGAGAGGATCGATAGTGCTTACAAGGGGTACTAGGAGAGGTACCTTATTTCAGCTAGATGCATATATTCCTTTATGTAATAGTTCTTCATCCTTACCATCTAAACAAGCAGTGAAGAATAATGTGGTTATTGGTTCCGATGGAAATGCAAACGCTTTGGAATGTGAGCTTCCTACAGAAAAGACAATGTTGTGGCATTTGAGATTTGGTCACATTGGTGAAAAGGGTCTCAGAACCCTGAAAAATAAAAATCGTATCAAGGGGTTAAATGATTGCAATCTCGAGTTTGACTTCTGTGAACACTGTGTATATGGTAAAAAAAATCGTGTTCAGTTTTACTCTAGTTCTCACAAATCTTCTAATATTTTGGATCTTATTCATTCTAATATATTTGGTCGTATAAAAGTTCCTTCAATCTCTAAGTCTATATTTTTTGTATCTTTCATAGATGATTACAGTGTCTGTATTTTTTGTATCTTTCATAGATGATTACAGTAGAAGGACATGGATTTATTTCCTTAAAAGTAAGACACAAGTCTTTAGTTGATTCAAGGAATTTAAAGCCCTTGTAGAGAATTAGACTAGTAAGAAGATTAGGTGTGTGAGAACTGACAATGGTGGTGAGTTTTGCTCAGTAGAGTTTGAACAATTCTGTAAAGAACAAGGTATCGAGAGGCATAAGACAACTCCTTATACCCCACAGCAAAATGGAGTTGCAGAGAGAATGAACAGGACACTGATGGAGAAGGCTAGGAGTATGCTTAGTGGAGCTAGTTTAGAACAAAGGTTTTGGGCTGAAGCTATGGCCACTACTTGCTATCTGGTTAACAGATCTCCTACATCATCCCTTGTTGGTAAGACACCGATGGAGGTGTGGTTTGGTAAGAAGCCTTCTATTAGACATCTTCATGTTTTTGGTTGTGAAGCTTATGCACATGTTCCAAAGGAGAAAAGATTTAAGTTGGAAAACAAAGTTGTTAAATGTATTTTCATTAGGTACAATGCTGGTGTCACTACTACAATTAACATCATTTTTTGACCAAAAATTTTGACCATCAACTAAATAAATTTAGGGTGATTGAAATGTAGAGGCAAAAATTTTGTTTTTTTACATATAAGACCCGTGTAGGTCAAAATTTTGACCAACACAGGGCTTATACATCCGCAAAGTTCAAAAAACATTTGCCCAATTACGTTTTTGGTGCCCGATTTCATTTGACATTTTTGGAGCATTTTTGCATGGTTATCTCTGCATTTTCGCATGGTTTTCTCTAAGCCCAGTTTCATTTCAAGTTTTCTCCACCCACTTTATTAATGACGCCTGCTAGCCCTAAGAATAATATGAAAGGGGGCCCTGCATTTGCATCAATATAGGGGGGGTGGAATAGTAGTTCAAAACTCTCGATATTGTCTTTCTTTCATTCTTCCTGATGTGCTCGACTTCAAAGGCTGTTCCATTCACGACCTCCAATCACACCTACATCTCCGGTGGTCGAGGAGAGGGATTTCTCTTTGAGCATATTTCCATAGGTACATGTGTATTTTTGTTGTAGGTTTTTATGATAATATTGAAGATGGAAGTGAATACTATTACTATCATTATTATTTTTTACGCCAAAGTTCAGCCATTGTTTTGTAATACAAAAGGGAGAGTCTCCACTCAAGTGTTTTTTCTCAGTGATGTTTCGATGATAAGTTTTAAAAAGATTCTAGTTGCAAAAAGAATATAATGTGCTTGTTGTTTCATTTTATTGAAAGTGTGTAGATGCAGATTTATCATTTGGAATGTTGGTCTATTGTAACAACTATTATACTTTTTGTTATAGTAATGAAAGAAAAGAAAGGAAATGTATATGCAGAAGTTGTAGTTGTAAAAGCTTAGAAGAAATAATAATGAAATTTTTTTTGTTTTATAAATATAGTTGCACGTTGGTATCATATTTTTCTTGTATTTTTGTTTTAATAATACATAATTATATTGTATCATTTAGACAACACTTTCATATTCAATAAAAGAACAAAAAGAAAAAAAATTGTGTGTTTCTCTCTTCAACTCTAGAACATTCAACTTAAACATCAACACATAAAGATAATAATTTGAAATCTAGTGTGTTTAGTGCTTGGAGTTATACCCTCAATACCTAGGCCATGTGGGCTATAAAACATGATATTCATGTGATTCTATGTTAGATGATGATGATGATGATAATGAATAATCACCATCTACTACTAGCTCATGTAGTGATAAAAGGTCTTCAATGCACCTCTAACTACAAGTATGCCATGGAAAACTTGTGATGGAGATGACTCCTCAAACTAATAGACTATCATGGAAATTTTTTGATGAAGATGACACCTACAAATACTGGACTATCTTCAAAAACTTATCATGAAGATGGCACCTAAATTTACTAGACTATAATTGAATTGATGTACTTTGGATCCTTCATCGAAAGTCTCTATCATTTTGTTAGAAGATGATTTATCTTCTAGTTCAACCAAAAGAATCTCTCTCCTATATTTCAACATTACATTCAATTGTAGCATTGCAATTAGGTCTTCCTACAAGGGTTTCCATTTGGATGAATAACAAACTTGTTGGTGTTTTAAAACTACTAAGCAACAAAATGCTTAATACCAAGATGACAATACTCACATAGTCTAAAGACTAGCCAATTCTTATTATCAATTTTATGTGCACACCATTTGGGCCAAACTTCTACAAAACCAAGGGTGGTTTTCTACTCTTTTGGCTCTGCAAAACCAGGGTGGGTATACCCAGGGATGATACAAGACTAGGAAAACTGTATGAGAATTATCTTAGTTTCATTCTGATTCTCATCTCAAATTCTCCAATACATTTACAATTCTTGATACTTTAATAAACACATCCCATATAACAGATATGGCCAAAAATCTTCTATAGGTCTGCAGATGTTCTCAGCAATAATGACTAACTAAAGCTAAAACATTCCATGCAAACAAGTAGAGGCCAACTTTGAAGATCTACAGAAAATAAAAGTAAAGTTGATTATAATTTTGCATTTTAACAATCATGTGTGACGCATTTCTCTTTCAGCTGTATTAAATTTGATCAGTGCCTAATCCATTGGGGCTCAGAGTCTACTATAAATCTCTAGATCTAATTTGTTGCCTTACAAAAAAATTTATCAACAATTCTTATCAGAAATCGTCATTCAAAATCCTTTCCACTACTGCAGCAACCTTATCAAATTCATCAAAGCTTTTACTTAATCCATTGAATTAACAGCCATGATAAATAGATATACAACCTAATTGAACTGCATTCAATTGCACAAGCCTTTACTTATACAACATCAAGATAACCAAGTAATCAAAAGGAGACAAAGTTCAGAAAGAACTGATATGGGGACAATTCATAATTTTTATTCATTTTCCTTGAAAATTGTATATAATTTACAATAGACTCAGAATGACCTTCAGAAAGAAACACAGATCATTCTATATTCATGTATTCTCAAGATCTGACAGAGAAAATAAATCACAAAATTTTTGCTCAAAAATGGTGGACCAAAAACAAACTAAGTGTATCACTTAACAAATAGAATTCAGACCTTTTCTCTTGCCCTGGAATTTCACTTATGTAGTGTGAAATGCAACAAGCTTTAGGCTAAGAGAAACTGACAGGTGTCTTTTACAAGGAATATCTACATACACCTGAATGACAAAACTATGGGTAACAAAAGATATCGAAATCAAATCATTTCTTTCAGTGGGTCAGCTTCTGTTACATGTTCTGATGTTGTTGAGTTGGCTATTGATCTGATTTATCTTCATATGTAACTGCTAAATTAGCCAATGATGAAGCTTGTTCTAACGAGGGCACATTAACCTCCACCTGCAGGCTTCCACCACCTTCACTCTGCATGGTAAGGACAACTTCTGCCTTTTCCTTTTCTTTAATTGTATTGGCATCTTGTGGTCCCAGTTCTGCAACTAAAAGTGACAAGTTTTTCTTGTTTTCTTCTTCTGATTGGGTTTGAGTAGTGATGGTATCAATGATTTGGACTTCCTCACCCTACACCTCATCATTGTCAGTTTCATCTACATCAAACTATTCACTAGAAGCCATTTCTGCCATCCACCTGTCAAATAATGTGTCATCTGGCCAATTGAATTGCAAAATATCCTTCTATTTCTTTATTATATAATCAGCCTCATTATCAATATCAACAAATTCCTATTTTAAATAATCAAAGAATATTTTGGCTTTCACCATTTCTTCTGTTGTGGTGGCCCACCATGCATGCCCTGTTTCATTTATGACTTGATTCATTCTTAAATGGAATAAATCATCAAGTTCCTTCACCCATTCCTCTTTGCTTTTCAAACTATTTTTCTTATCTAGGGCATGACGAAATAAATTGAATTTTTGGCTCTTATATTTGTCTAAGTAGCCTATTATTATCTTCTGTAAATGTATCCTTTTGCTATCAAAATCAACAAGATCAAAAACAATGTCAAAGGTTTTATCAATCTGATCACGAGAATTATTTATAACAAATAGACACAATAAGGTTATTGCTTTCTCCCTTCTCACCCATTTGTTCACAATAGGCTTTAGAGCCTCATCATCTGCTTTTAACTCCTCCTAGATGTTAATCACCCCCAATTGATCATGGATTAGTGGCCATTCAACCTCATCTACTAGATATGTAAGAGTTGTTTTTAGTTTATCTTCATATTTAGATTCCATCTCTACATGTAAGGCCCACAGTTTACTCTTTTCTTCTTCAAAATCCTCAGTAGTGTAATATTGTGGCCCTTGGGGTGTGTCTAGTATTTCAATGAGGGGGGTAGATTTGAAAGGTTCAACAGGGGGCGAGGGTATGTTATTTTAGGCCTGGTGGATTTTCCCAATAACTTGTTCTCAAGCTCAGCTCTCCTTTTTACCTCTTTATTGTAGGCATCCACAACTGCCTCATATTTACTTTGTAATTCAAACATTTCCTTTTCCTCCCTTTTAGTAGTAGCCAAGGAAAACTGAGAATAATCCACATTCATGTGGGCTACCTGTACGTGTGATGTATCAGCAACTCTCCTCAAAATAATATTCCCTATCAGTCCTGAACCATCAGGTTGTGTTGATACAATCCTGGATCCTCTTCTTAATGACCACATAACAAGAGCAGCTTCATCATCACTAAAAGCAGTCCCTGCAAATTCCTTTTTATTTGGGTCTTGTAACTCCAGTCTATTAGAAACAGAGTTGAAAATCAATGCATCTGCAATATCCCAATTAGGCAACAATAGTATGTTAGAATTTTTTACCATTTGCCTTCCCTCCTCAGGGGTAATGTTCCGAAATTCTTGCATCATTTGCTCCTTTATTTGGTTTTGGATGGAGGCTTCCTCCATTTCTAGATGCTCTGTTTTCATGTTCTTACATCTTTCCTCAAAAATTATGGATGTTTTCCCTCCAAGCAAATTGATGGAAAGCCCTAGACCTTACAAAATTGTCATCTAACAAAAATTGCTGGCTGGCTTGTTCCAAAACAGGGTCCAATTCCCTTCCCTTAAAATTAGCTACAGTCAGCTCAAGGCTTGGCATAGGAGGTTCCTAGGGGTTCCCTTCATTGATCTCTGCTTGAGTGAGTAAAACTCCCCCTTGTGATCCAATTTGTTCAATTTGCTCAATAGTGAGTTGCTCCTCCCCGGTTCTCAAAGGGGTCTGTGAAGGTGAATACTCCTCAACATGAGAATCCTCCTCTCTTATTATTTTCCTCCTCTTAGGGGAGGGCTCAATAGGCCTCTCTTCCAAAACCCTACTAGTGGACTCAATTATTTGTTTTCCTTTGTCCACAATATTCTTTTTATTTTGAACAATAGTATATCCCGACCTTTTTTGGATAGTTAATTGACCTGCCCTTATATTGGGAGTAAAACCCAATCTTCCCATTACTTCCCTGGCCTTATTCAGGTAGAATCTAATAAAGAATTGCTTCTTTTCATTCATTTCCTCTATTATTTCAAGGAAATTATTCATAAGTGTTTTCATCTTATCTACATTTGTAACTACATCGTCCAAAGGACTATAATCTGGATCAAAACAATGAATGAAATCCAAAATTTTAGAAAAGACTTTCCACTTTTCTTTCCTAGTCTCTTGCTCCTGCAAGGAGAACTCATTCCTTATTAAGTCTTCACGAAAATAAAATTCATGCTCAATTTTACCAAGCTTAATTCTCTGCCTCAGAGCCAAATGATAATATCCTTCATAATCACAAAAATGAGGGTGGGAAGTGGCCATCTTATAAGGATTCAAAATCTTATGCAGAGAAAGCCAACCTCCTTTTGTGATTACAAAATGATGAGCCACTGCGCAAGTAGGAAAAATTGACCCCTTTTGTCTTTTCAATAGAAGGGCTTCCTCCACTCCTCCCATCTACCACAATATCTCAGCAACTCCTACCTTCAAAGGCACTTGGTAGGGTAGTACATGAGGGCTTCCTTTAAAACCATATATTCTAAATACAGTAGAAACAAAATATGGAATGACATCTCCCCAATTATGTGAAACTTTCAAATCACTTGGGTTGTCTATAGGCCTAATGAGATTCATTAATGCTTTGGGGATTATGGGATTGTCCCTTAATAGGAGGCATCTCAGCTTTGAAGGGAAATACCTATCAAACCTGACAAAACTGGCATTCTTTGCATCCCAAGTCATATTTGCACTCCACAATTGAACTGGTAATGCTTCCCCACTCTCTTCTCTGTCTAATTCCATTTCTTTACTAAAATATGTTACTCCCTTGAATAAGAACATGTGCATTAACAGAGAATAATGGCCAAAAGTTTGTTCCACCTTACCCTTAGCAATTCTAATTAGTCCAATGTGAATCTCTTTAGCTAAGTAAGAATCAAAATCAAAAATATATCCACACCAAAAGAGGAAATCTGAGTAATCATATACATAAAATCCACAGGCATGAACTCTTCTTCATCTCTCCCAAAAACTTTACACAAGGACCTATATATTTCTATAGCCCTAGAATTGAAGTGTGTCCTTTTGAAAGGCTCCCTGGAGAATCTTGTTATTGCTGGCAGTGTTCCAATTCTACCTATGTGTGCACTCAACGCTCCTTGCCTAACTGCATCTCTCTTAGACATATACTCATTTTCTAACCCTTTCAAATCAATGGGCACATGATAATCAGTGACAAGCCCTAAACCAAAAACTTCCATAATCTCCTTTGCGTTGATTGTAATCAAGATTTCACCATCAGTTCTCCTCACTACCCTAAGGGCTTGGTCATAATTCTTAGCTACAACTTCCAAAAGATCATAATCCATGAAAACATTGGGAACCACCGATTTCCCTAGACCAAAATTCTAGATGTTGGCATGTGGGGCAAAAAGGTTCCTCTCTGAAAACCATTTTTTGAATAAAACAAGACTAGTCTGTGAAGTTTTTACATCCCTAACCCATTTTCCTTTGTCATACAGCCCATCTACTATTTTTAGCCTAGGGTTTAATGAAGTTAGCCTCTTAACTTCTACATTTTCAACAGTGGAAGAAGGGAGCAGTTCAAGCAAATCATCACGGACATTTCCTATCCAAATAGTTCTCTTGACCAGAAAATGCTTTCTGTTTTGGAGCCATTTTAATTAACTCTTGAAGGAATTGAAATAGCAGAAGGATTATAATGCAAGTACTTACTTTAAATTTCGCTCTAGTTCTTCTCAGTGTTACTCCAATCTTTCTGCGAACAAACTGCTTCACAATCTTACCAAATCTAGCATGGTCTTCTCAACAACTGTTTCTGCTTAGAAATTCTCTAAATCTTTGTTCGAGTACGGTGGAATTAAGAAAATATTCTATTTTATACTCTATTTTTCTTCACACGTGAAGCTTTCATCTCTCATAAATGCACAGGGTGGCATCACCTTCTATATTCAAATTTACACTGTGGATTTACGAAAAATCCTATGATCCAGGGATGCAAGCAAAGATGACTCATGTTCCTCTTGACAAGCTGGCAGTCAACCCAATGAAAATTTTCCATGTGTACCTTTCCTTCATTATTGGAACCTTTGAACTGGACCCATAGAACTCTGAGGACATGTGTCACTTAGGTGCTATCTCGCTATACATAAAGAGTGAGCACCTTGTCATAGGGAGATAGCGCTCGTCATTGATCCTGATTTGATCATGCGGATGACATTTGATGCTTTGCTCAAAAGAAATATGGTGGGCCCCTTGTCGCCATGTCACTATTCATAACCTTCATGCAACTCACCATAGTGAGATAGCGACGATCATGGATCTGAGATAGATCTGATGATCAGAGTCTTTCATATATTTTGTGAATAGGGCGTGGGTCCAATCATTGATGACATGATGAAATCCTACCCCGTTGGCATTTGAATTCAAATTTTTGAAGACCTAGCTATATTACCATGCTGCTTGGGGCCCATATTTGTTTATTTCTCGGCTAGGCGCTATGTCCCTAACGGCGAGAAGAACAAGTTCCTGATACTGACATAGCGAATCTTGGTGTCTTTGCTTTTCTCGGCATATATGTGTAGCCCATTAGATGCCAACATGTTCCAAAGCTTTATAATTGATATCTGATGGAGTACTTTTTGGGACCCACTTACTCTGAAAAGTTTCCGCAGTACTACTTTTTGTCTGGGTGCTATGTCACTAACGGCAAGAGACACCAATTCTTCGATAGTGACAGTGATTTCTGGTGACTCGTCAAAATTCAGGGTTAGAAAGATAAAGGCGAGTGAAGTCATAACTACCCTCGTTAATGCATCTGACACATAATAAAATAGGACATGCACCACGCAACCTGAAAAAAAATTATGATCATCAAAAAATTTAAAAGTGACTGTCGGCCATTATTTTTGGTGAAGGCATCATGTCGCTAACAGCGAAGTGCCCAATTTCTCCTATAGCGACAAAGTGACTAATCAAAAAAGCTAAGATTTCTGTTGACGCCTTTTGTACCTCAATGTTGTAATTCCTTTTCAGGTTCTAACATGTCTATTATAAACATGATAAAATATCTCTGAAACAATAAAATCTCCGATCACCGTATTTCCACTTGATGGTACCACTTTTCAACTTAGCGATGGTCGCTATGTCGCTAAGGGTAAAATACTTGTATCTTTTCATAGCGAGATAGCAATTGCCGTAGATCTTTTAGGGATCAGGTGATCAGAAACACAAAAGAAAAGATGTGACTCAAGGCGCGAAAAGTTTGAAAAGGATGGGAATCTTCGCATATTTTTAGTTTCGCACCTGAAAAATTTAAAAGAAAACAAGACCTAGGGTTTTGACAAAAATTTGCTTCAAAGACCTAAAAAATATGACTTGGCTAGAAACCCTATTCACCATAGGTGGATCCCAATATGAATTCTTCTATACCTTGGACAAAGGAATTCGATTATGCAAAAATTCAAACCAACAAAACTATCATGGAAAAATTGTGACGAAGATGCTACCTACAACTATTAGGCTATCATAGAAAAATTGTGATGAAGATGACATTAAAAACTATTGGACTATCATGTGTACAAGTCACAAAATGATTCCAACATATGAAATTAAGTGTATTACATAGGATAGTGATGACTGAATTTCCATGCCCTCCAAATTTGGTGGTTGTAACATTTATACCAATTTCATTTGTGGGATACACACTCTTGATAAGTTAGTTAGCCTTGCGACTAAGGTCGATGGGGAATGTTGACACATGCAACCTGAGCATGAGTTTGAATTTGGTATTTCCTTGGAGATATTTACTTATTTGCCAAATAGAAGGTATCATCTCCATTTTATCTGTCATGATAAGTTGTCACAAGTTTTTTGAATGAATTTATTTTCTTATGTGTATTTCTTCTCATAGAATGAACAAAACTTATTAATGCTCCACCAAAATTCGTAGAAGGAACAACAATCTAAAGTTTGGGCTTGATGTAGCCAGGATCTCCTCCATTTCCAAAGAACCCCAAATAGCAAAAGCAAACAAACAAATTCAAGGTCGTTTAAGCTTTACCCAATAATAATATCCCAGGAGTCCAAGAACAACATTTGACTACAAGGGTGGTGATGAGAAGTGTGGGGAAGCATCCCTTCAGACCATATAAATTCTTCTATAGTTCATGTTTTGAATGCCATAAAACCCTAGAATTAACATTAGAATCCATGGTTTGAATAATATAAAGTCTTAGAATCAATCAATACAAAATCCATGGTTTGATTGCTATGAAAACTTAGGACCAATACTAAATTTCATGCTTTGAATGCAATAAAGACTCAGAGTAGTCATATAATGTTTTGTAACTCAACATTGCACTCTTCCTTAGAACATCCAATATAAAACCCTAGGTCACATTGCACTCTTCCCTGGAACATCCAATATACTAGCTTATATATACTTTTATATATATATAAAATGCCGAGAGTCATTCTTCTCGAGGCACCTATTTTAATTTAAATCGTAATGGTTTTTTTGTGTTGGATACGATTTGAATTAAAATAGGTGCCTCGAGAAGGATGACTCTCGGCATTTTATATATATATAAAAGTATATATAAGCTAGTAGCAGTCGCCGCAAATATGGAAGATATGATAATAATTTTAATATTATATATATATATATATATATATATATATATATATATATATATATATATATATATATATATATATATATATATATATATTCTAATTTTTATTTTTGATAAAATTAGTATCGATTTATTTGTTTATATATATATATATATAAGTATATATATCTAAGTTTAACCCTAACCCTAACTCTAACTCTATCTCTATCTCTAACTTTAATTCTCCCCCTAACCCTAATTCTAGCCCTAACCCTAAGCCTTCCTATAACTCTAATCCTAACTCTAATTCTAACTCTAATGCTAATTCTAACCCTAAATCTAACCCTAATTTAAACCCATATTCTAACTCTAACCCTAACTCTAACTCCAACTCTATCTCTAACCCTAACCCTACCCCTACCCCTAATTCTAACCCTACCTCTAACTCTAACTCTAACCCTCACTATAATTATAACTCTAACTCTAATTGTAACCCTAACACTAACCCTAACTCTAACCCTAACTCTAACCCTAATCCTACTCATAATCCTAATCCTAACACTATATATAATGCTAATACTAACCCTAACACTATATGTAACTCTAACTCTAATCCTAACCCTAATTCTAATCATAAACCCAATCCTAATTCTAACACTAACTCTAACTCTAAACCTAAATCTAACCCTAAAGCTAACCCTAACTCTAGCCCTAACCCTAACCCCAACTCTATCTCCAACTTTAACTCTAGCTTGATCCCTAACTCTAACTCTAATTCTTACCCTAACCCTAACCCTAGCCTCAATTCTAGCCCCAATTATAACCCTAACACTAACACTAACACTAACACTAACACTAAAACTAACAGTAATTATAACCCTAACCCTAATGCTAACCCTAACTCTAACCATAACCCTTATGCTAACCATAATCCTAGCCCTAATTCTAACCCTACCTCTAACTCCAACTCTTGTTCTAATTCTAATTCTATCTCTAAATCTAGCTCAAATCCTACCTCTAAATCTAACCCTAACTTTATTTGTAACCCTAATTCTTGCCTTAACCCTAATTATTACCCTTACCCTAACTCTAGCTCTAACTCAATATGTAACCCTAATTCTAACTCTAACTCTAATTGTAACTCTAATTCTACCCCTAATCTTAACCCAAACCTATATAACCCTAACTCTAACCCTAATTCTAACCCTAACCCCAATTCTAGCTCTAACCCTAACCTAATTGTAACCCTAACTATAACTCTGTTCCTAACTCTAACCCTAACTATAACTCCAACTCTAATTCTTACCCTAACCCTAACCCTAACCCTAACCCTAATTCTAACCCTAGCTCTATATCTAATGCTAATTCTAATCCTAACCCTGATTCTTACCCTAAATCTAACTCTAACTCTAACTCTAACCCTAAATCCAACTCTAACTTTATCCCTAATTCTAACCCTACCTCTAATTCTAACCCTAACTCTAACTTTGACACTTTTTGTAACCCTAACCCCAATATTAACCCTCACCCTAACTTTGACTATAAACCTACCCCTAATCCTAACCCTAACACTATATATAACTCTAACTCTAACACTAACCCTAATTCTAATCCTAATCTTAGCCCTAACTCTTACCCTAACCCTAAATCTAATAAGGTAACTTTAACCCTAACCCTAATCTAACCCTAATCACAATTCTATCTCTAACTTTAACTCTAACTGTAACTTGAACCCTAACTCTAACTCTAATTCTAACTCTAACTCTAATTCTAATTCTAATTCTAACTCTAATTCTAATTCTAACTCTAACTCTAATTCTAATTCTAATTCTAATTCTAACTCTAACTCTAATTCTAATTCTAATTCTAATTCTAATTCTAACTCTAACTCTAATTCTAATTCTACCTCTAACTCTAACTCTAACTCTAATTCTAATTCTAATTCTAATTCTAACTCTAATTCTAACTCTAACTCTAATTCTAACTCTAACTCTAACTCTAATTCTAATTCTAACTCTAACTCTAATTCTAATTCTAATTCTAACTCTAACTCTAACTCTAATTCTAATTCTAATTCCAATTTTAATTCTAACTCTAACTCTAATTCTAATTCTAACTCTATTTCTAACTCTAATTCTAATTCTAACTCTAACTCTAACTCTAACTCTAATTCTAATTCTAATTCTAATTCTAACTCTAATTCTAATTCTAATTCTAATTCTAACCCTAACTCTAATTTTAATTCTAACTCTAACTCTAACGCTAATTCTAACTCTAACTCTAATTCTAACTCTAATTCTAACTCTAACTCTAACTCTAATTATTTCTCCATGATGATGTGAGAACATTATATATTGTTGAATTTTTAATAATGCTAATGCAATTTTTATTGCAATGATTAAGAATTGTAATCAATAAATCTCCCTATCATTCTAACCCTAACCCTAATTTAACCCTAATTTAACTCTAATTCTAACCCTAACCCTAATTTAACCCTGATCACAATTCTATCTCTAACTTTAACTCTAACTCTAACTTAAACCCTAACTCTAATTCTAATTCTAACTCTAACTCTAATTCTAATTCTAACTCTAACTCTAATTCTAATTCTAATTCTAATTCTAATTCTAACTCTAATTCTAACTCTAATTCTAACTCTAACTCTAATTCTAACTCTAATTCTAATTCTAACTCTAATTCTAACCCTAACTCTAATTCTAATTCTAACTCTAACTCTAACTCTAATTCTAACTCTAACTCTAATTCTAATTCTAACTCTAATTCTAACTCTAACTCTAACTCTAATTCTAATTCTAATTCTAACTCTAACTCTAACTCTAACTCTAATTCTAACTCTAACTCTAATTCTAACTCTAATTATTTCTCCATGATGATGTGAGAACATTATATATTGTTGAATTTTTAATAATGCTAATGCAATTTTTATTGCAATGATTAAGAATTGTAATCAATAAATCTCCCTATCATTAAGGAATCTATTTAGACTTATTATTTTCTTTCTTAATTAATATATTTAGTAGCCACATATATAATCTAATTAAATAATGACAATATAAACTAAATATATGATTCATTTATTTTAAATTAATCACTAACTTTAATAAAATACAAATTTTATTGATAAGGTGAACTTCTTGTCCGCATCAACGATTAAATTTAATTATGAAACATTAAAAATATAAATATTTTGAAACATGCAAATATAAAACTATTATGAAACATACAAATCTAAACATGGAAACCAAAAGTATTTTGAAATATGCAAATCTAAAACTAATTCTTACCCTAACCCTAACCCTAATTCTAACTCTAGCTCTAACTCTAATGCTAATTCTAATCCTAACCCTGATTCTTACCCTAAATCTAACTCTAACTCTAACTCTAACCCTAACTCCAACTCTAACTTTATCCCTGATTCTAACCCTACCTCTAATTCTAACCCTAACTCTAACTTTGACACTTTTTGTAACCCTAACCCCAATATTAACCCTCACCCTAACTTTGACTATAAACCTACCCCTAATCCTAACCCTAAAACTATATATAACTCTAACTCTAACACTAACCCTAATTCTAATCCTAATCCTAGCCCTAACTCTTACCCTAAACCTAAATCTAATAAGGTAACTTTAACCCTAACCCTAATCTAACCCTGATCACAATTCTATCTCTAACTTTAACTCTAACTCTAACTTGAACCCTAACTCTAACTCTAATTCTAACTCTAACTCTAATTCTAATTCTAACTCTAACTCTAACTCTAACTCTAATTCTAATTCTAATTCTAATTCTAATTCTAACTCTAATTCTAATTCTAACTCTAATTCTAACCCTAACTCTAATTCTAACCCTAACCCTAATCTAACCCTGATCACAATTCTATCTCTAACTTTAACTCTAACTTTAACTTGAACCCTAACTCTAACTCTAATTCTAACTCTAACTCTAATTCTAATTCTAACTCTAACTCTAACTCTAATTCTAATTCTAATTCTAACTCTAACTCTAATTCTAATTCTAATTCTAATTCTAATTCTAATTCTAATTCTAACTCTAATTCTAATTCTAACTCTAATTCTAGCTCTAATTCTAATTCTAACTCTAATTCTAATTCTAATTCTAATTCTAATTCTAATTCTAACTCTAACTCTAATTCTAACTCTAATTCTAACTCTAATTCTAATTCTAACTCTAATTATTTCTCCATGATGATGTGAGAACATTATATATTGTTGAATTTTTAATAATGCTAATGCAATTTTTATTGCAATGATTAAGAATTGTAATCAATAAATCTCCCTATCATTCTAACCCTAACCCTAATTTAACCCTAATTTAACTCTAATTCTAACCCTAACCCTAATTTAACCCTGATCACAATTCTACCTCTAACTTTAACTCTAACTCTAACTTGAACCCTAACTCTAACTTGAACCCTAACTCTAACTCTAATTCTAACTCTAACTCTAACTCTAACGCTAATTCTAATTCTAACTCTAACTCTAACTCTAACTCTAATTCTAATTCTACTTCTAATTCTAAGTCTAACTCTAATTTTAATTCTAATTCTAATTCTAACCCTAACTCTAATTCTAATTCTAACTCTAACTCTAACTCTAATTCTAACTCTAACTCTAATTCTAACTCTAACTCTAATTATAACTCTAATTATTTCTCCATGATGATGTGAGAACATTATATATTGTTGAATTTTTAATAATGCTAATGCAATTTTTATTGCAATGATTAAGAATTGTAATCAATAAATCTCCCTATCATTAAGGAATCTATTTAGACTTATGATTTTCTTTCTTAATTAATTTATTTAGTAGCCACATATATAATCTAATTAAATAATGACAATATAAACTAAATATATGATTCGTTTATTTTAAATTAATCACTAACTTTAATAAAATACAAATTTTATTGATAAGGTGAACTTCTTGTCCGCATCAACGATTAAATTTAATTATGAAACATTAAAAATATAAATATTTTGAAACATGCAAATATAAAACTATTATGAAACATACAAATCTAAACATGAAAACCAAAAGTATTTTGAAATATGCAAATGTAAAACATGTAAATGTAAAACTAAATTGAAACATGCACATTAAAAATCTGCAAAAGAAATGTATTATCAAATATCTAAATCAAAAAGTTTTTGAATCCTAAATCTAAATCAAACATACAAGGCTAAACTATATGAAACTTTAATCTACTCCTGTTAAAAAACTCTAATTGCTCCAATAATCTCCATCTCTTCTTCTCTGCAAAAACATAGAATGAAAATGAAATGAGGAGCATTTCTTTTATAATTTATGAGAGAACCCTCATATCTCCCAATAGATGTCTTTTGACATTCCATGAATTTGTTTCAAATTCCCCCACTCCTCACAAAAAATAAGCATGAATGTGCATGCAAAAATATATTTAACAAAAAGAAAATGTTTTATATTTAAAATTTTAATTAAGTTATTTCAGCCTTATTTTCTTGCATTCTATTTTTTTGGCCTTATTTTTTCAAGTTCTATTATTTCAGCATCTATTTGGCTTAATATTATTTTGGCTAGCTATTATTTTGAATATTTTATTTTATTTTATAATTCAATAATGTTAAAATATATACTAAATATATGATTTATCTACTTTAAATAAATCATTAACTTTAATAAACTATAAATTGTATTGATATGGTGGCATTCTCATCCAGATTAATGATAAAATTATGTTTTGAAATATGAAAATATAAATACTTAGAAACATGCAAATGTAAAACTATTGTGAAACATTCAAATCTAAAACATGCAAACCAAAATTATTTTGAAATATGAAAATCTAAAACTAATATGAAACATGCAAATATAAAACTAATTTGAAACATGCACTTTTAAAATATGTAAATGAGAAGTATTATAAAATATGTAAATCAAATAGATTTTGAATACAAATCTAAATCTAAATCAAACATGCAAGACTAAACTATTAAATGCAAGCCTAAATAGTTATGAACAGAATTCTAAATCTAAATGAAATAAATTAAAATTAAAATCTAAATCAAAGTAGAATATTATAACTAATTTTGAATTTCAATTTACATTTACATCTAAATCTAAATGAAAATGTAAATAAAAAATAGAAATTTCACCTACAAAAATGTTACTCCAAAACTTCAATCTACTCCTATCCAAAATCTCCAATCTAATCCTCCAATAACCTCCACCTCTTCCTTCCTGCAAAAACATAAAATGAAAATAAAATGGTGAGCCTTGGTTTTATAACTTCTAAGAGGCTCCTCATATCCCCCAACAGACGTCTCTTCACATTCCACGAATTTGTTTCAAATTCCCCCACTCCCCACAAAAAACAAGTATGAATGTGCATGCAAAATTATATTTAACAAAAAAAAAATCATATTGAAATTATTTCGCCCCTATTTTTTCGGGCCCTACTTTTTCGGGCCCTATTTTTTCGGGTCCTACTTTTTCGAGCCCTACTTTTTCGGGCCTATTATTTCGTTTGTAACTCTCACCAAATCTTTTTGATTGCCAAATGGCATTCCATATTTTACTTTCGTTTGTAACTCTCACCAAATCTTTTTGATTGCTAAATGGCATTCCATATTTTACTTTCGTTTGTAACTCTCACCAAATCTTTTTGATTGCCAAATGGCATTCCATATTTTAATTTCATTTGTAACTCTCACCAAATCTTTTTTCCTTACACGGATTATTCCTTGGACTATTCTTTGTGCTGGGAAGTGTTGTTGCCATTGTATATGCCTCTCGGCATAAAAAGTCAAAATTTATAAACAAAAAATCAATCAATTTCATTTCTAGGGCTTTTATAATTCCTCAATAAAGTTTGACTCATGAGGCTTCACCAATATGTCACTTTAATGATTTATATAACTATTTTTTGTGTTTGAATTAAGTTATGTCATTATTAAAGGCATACTTTTCCATTAAATATAATGGCTCCTCAATAATACTTTATGAAGATAAGTAATGAATTTACAATATAACCATTATAAATAGCTTTATTACTATTACTATAATTTTAATATCTCATTGATTACTCATCATCTCTCTGTCTCATTTGAGCCAGTTGGTCAACCATTGCTTCCATTGCACAACCAACTGCCTTACTAAAAATATTAATGGTTCTCTTTATTAACTCCTAACCTACTATAACTAGTAATTCCCTAAATATTTGATAAAATCAGTAGTGCCAAGGGTCGTCACTGCATTGAGATCGGTCCAAGTGCCTTGCCAAATGTAGAAATGTTGGATACATAACTTACTATAAATTGTAAGTGTACCTAACTGAAATAAATGAGGAGCAATCGTAAACACTTATGTACTATAGAAGGGAAAGATCCTCTTGTTTTGCCAGATGGGGCCCTCTAGCCATTAGCCTTAACCTACGAGGGCCAATAATAGGTCAATCCAAACATAAACCATGGTGAGCTAAAATAGGACATTACACTTTATAACCAATCCTACTTGTCAAAAAACACATAGGACACTTCAACAAATACTTTGATGAGCCCTCTTAACTTCAACGAGCTCTATTCATCTTTAAAGATCCCATTTTTCATCACCAAATCTCCATTAAATGATCTCTAGCTTCTCATGGAGTTCCTATATTAGAAGCTTCATACATAGTATCACTTCCATCATCTGCAATAGCTGGTGATAATCTAGATGTAACCAATGCACGATTGCCAACTAAAGAAATACTAGAGCCAATGTTGAGATCTAACTCCACAATAATAGCTAATGAGTTTCCATTGTTTTTATCAATGGGTTAATCTATTGAATTATTAGAAAATTTACGAGTCAATAAAAAAAATCATCAAATCAAGCTCGGTGTTATTCTCAATTATAACAACAACCATTTAGGCCAACTATTTGTAAACTACATATTGATATTTGGTTGAAATTCAATAGTTTGGATGGTGAATTTGATAATGTGTTTATGGTTGTAGAAGAAGAACTCATTTTTAGCATATCCTTGCTCAAAGTAGTTTCTACAAAAATTAAGATCCGCCAAATATTTTACACCTCAAAATAGGAAACAATCAAATGATGCTAGTTGTGCACACCATGTTTACTTTGGTTCTAATTATCTTCCTACCAAATAATAGTATAGGGCTTTTCTATAAAACAATGCTACTAGCTGCCACATTTCTAAAATGATCAACTGCATGCCACTATCGACTATACTCTTGCACCTATGCTTGGTGCAAGCACTAGTATATAGTACTTAAGATACCACTGAATATCTAAATCATTTTTTTTCAAAGAAGCTGTAAGGCATAATTCGAGTGAATTTAAATACTCTAGGCAATTCTTGAGTAAGGATGTTTCAATTCCTTAGTGTCAAAACTTGAATATATTTCATGCTTATCATTTCCTCTAGCAATTCTTACGTAAAACATCATTAAAATAATTGTTCCCTTTGACAGCATCAAAGAGTGTATATATACAATATTTTTGAAGTTGTTTTGTGCTAAATGAACCTTTTGTGATCAAGTCTTGTAACTATATTGGTTGGTACAACTGCAGATTTCTTACTGGCTTTGTATTAGTACCCAAGATTAACATTGATGACATTAGTAGAATTCCAAGTTTTTCTCTTGTATTCCTATTAATTGTACTTGATTGTCGAATATGTTAAAGAAGAAACAAATGCCAGTTAATTTACAGACTGTAACTGACCTAAATTGCTTGATGTATTTTTTAAATGTTGAGATGCATATACTAAGAATTTTTTGTTGCTGCAGGCCAAGCCACAGCTGACAGACAGGTCAAAGCTTCCAACTATTGTGGATCTTGTGATTAAAGAGTTGCTGAACTTGAAATATCTTCAGCAAGTAAGTTGCATGCAAATTATTTCTTTTGAAGGGAATTGACATTATTTTTAAAAATACATTCAGTTTATACAATTTTACTCATGTTTTGGTGGATAAAAACTTAACGTTCTTCCACATTTCTTGCCCATTTTATTGCATATCTGAAATAAGACATAATCTTGCCATTTTCCAATAGCTAAATGTCTTTAACTGTGATTGGAATTTGGCATAAAATGTATTTCTTAGGTTAGATTGTCAGCTAGTTCTGGTTGATCGCCATTTGAAAATTATGGGTGCTAATCCTTTCATTGAAGATAAAATTTATAGTGCACTACATATCATCACACTTACCCAAAAGATTTGAGCCAATCATTTGATTATCTAGATTGAAAGTCATTGTCCACTTCATAATCTTAGCAAGAAGAACACCATAAGTGCTTGTGAACCAAGTATTTATGATGAAGCAAGAAGGAAAGAAAAATGAAAAAATGTGTTGAGTCGAGAGATAGACAATGGAAAGAAAGCCATTGATTATAAAAAGTATTGAGATCAAGTTTAAAAATAATGTTTTAATTGACAAGCACAAAGCAAGATTAGTAGCTAAAGAGCAACAAATTTTCCTTGTACATTCGTGCACTATCTCCATGATTCCATGTTTGGTCCTTAGCCTCTTTGCAATAACCACATGATCGATGATTGCCAAATAGTGCCAACATACTATGTGGAAAGGCCCTTTGTAGATCATATTTCAATGCAACAATTTATCAAATGATGGCGCTTTGAGGGGACAATGATCATCTTCAACCGCGTGACTTTGGCTCATTGCTTCAATTTTTTTAGAGGATATAGAAACTTACTGACTATAAACAACAAGTATGTTCTTAGAAAAAAAATCCATACTCATTGTAAATAGCAGGTATGGACTTAATGCATATTTCATGAGTTGTGGTTCATAAAAACCCATACTCATCAACTTGAATTGTTTGTTTAATACCCAATGCATTGAGGTGACGCTTACAATTTGAATTCATAACAACCATTTCTCATCAACTTAAATTGTTTTTTTAGTACCCATTGCATTGATGTGACACTTACAAGGTTGAAGTATTGCAACTTCCTAGAAGGTCTGCCTACTCAATTCCATGATGATCCAACTTTCCTTGATCCTTGGGAGAATGATGCAGGAGCATCAAGGTCAAGGTTGAAGGCATGAAAAGAAATTAAGGTCTCAAGATAACCAACATGACCATGTTAGAATAGTTGATGTAATAAGACCCTATGAAGGTCCTTTTTGATATGTTTGTAATCATTTTAGTTACATTTAAAAACATTAATTAACAAAAACCATATGTGCAGATATAAACATTAACCACAACATGTCCAATTTATTTGTAGGTATATTTTCATGTGAAGAAAGACCATGCCTGACAATATGAATCTAGAAGAAAATAATGAGACAATGGCTGCATTGTGGGCTCAGTTTCAAAGAAAACCTGATAAATGTTATTGTCCTTGTAAAAAGTGTAAGGGTTTAAAGAATCAAAGAATTATAATCATAACAGCCTAGAGTCATTGTAGGCAATATGGTCATGTTGAAGGGGGCCACGATTTTTTTCCATTGCTCAATGTGGATTTCCTACTGGAGGAACATGGAGGTGTGAATATCCAAGTTGAGGATGACACTCCCATGGAAGAAGATGATAATGTGCCAAAGGACATGATTGAAGAAGATGGTATTGAGGCAAGTGATGAAGAGGCTCACAATGATGGTACTAGCGAATCTAATAATAATGATGAAGATGGTCTTGATATACCTTTACTTGAGAAGGTACACGAGCCCTTATACCCAGGCTCCCAAACAACTCTACTATCAGCTATAGTGTTGTTGGTGAACTTAAAGGTTATGAATAGCATATCCAATGTAGCAATGTCACGTATGCTAAGGTATGTCATTTTTGTCATCTTCAATGTTAGCATACAATTACTATTCATTATATTAACAATTCATATTTGTTGTTGTAGGTTGATTAGTGAGTTTTTGTTACCACCATCAAAAAATTTGCCTCATTTGTACAGAGAATTATCTAACATTATGGATCAGATTGGAATGAAGTATTAGACAATACATGCATGTCCCAATGATCACATTCTATATCATAAACAACATGAATTTGCAATAGAATGTCCTGATTGTCATGTTAGTAGATATTGGTCAAATCAAATAACAAAAAAAGTGCCTCACAAGGTTCTTTGATACATTCCCATTATTCCACGTCTGGAATGGTTATTCAAGTGCACTAGCTTGGCACAATTTATGGATTACCATGCACGCAATAGAAGTTAGGATGACATTATGTGAATGCCTGCCGATGGTTCTGCGTTTAAAGAGATAGAAGAAACATGGTCACACTTTAAAGAAGAACCTTGTAATCTGAAACTTTCATTGGCGGCAGATGGTGTCAATCCATATGGAGATATGAGATCTGTTTACTCAGTATGGCCTATTTTTGTTATTAACAATAACATTCCTCCTTGGATGTCCATAAAGAGGGAGCACATAATGTTGTCAATGATTGTGTCAGGTATTTTTTTTTATAGTTATCTAAATTAATTTATAAATAATTCATGAAAATGGTTATAATAATTACATAATGTTTATGTTCATTCAATTGCTAGGTAAATACCAAGTTAAAGATATGAACGTGTATATTGAGCCCCTAATTGATGAGTTGTTGTATGACATCTCTAGACCAATAGGATACTGACAATTTCAATTCCATGCAATGCTTGTATGGACAATACATGATGCCCTTGGGCTAACTCATTTTTGCGGTATGTTATATTGTTAAGATCACATATTTTTGGTCTGTTATAGTGCTTACACATTACTATCAAATGCTTAAGTTGCACATGATAATTGTACATGATCTAATTATACATGATCTTTTAGGTCTTTAGACAAAGGGAAAATTTGCATGTCTAGTTTGTGGTCTGAAGATGAAATGTCATCATTCGAGAAGTTTAGGAAAGCAAGTGTTTGATGAGTTTAGACAATTTCTCCACAATAATCATAGGTATCGAATTGTTGAAAAACATCTTTTCAATGGGAAAGAAGAGACATCATCAAGGCCATGAAGAATGACACATCGTTTATGAAAGTTGGAATACGATCGACTAAATCGTCGAGGTAATGTCCAATTTGTCATCTGAAGTTTACAATTTGGATTTCGATATTGTCTTATATTTACTAATGCTTGTGAAGGTTGTCAAGGCATCAATGACCAACTTCCAAGAGGAATGAAAAGTTATCCTACTCAATTTACTAGGTTACCATACTACAAGGATCTCCCAATCGCGCATTTGTTTGATGCTATGCATATTGGAAAGAATGTAACAGAGACACTATGGAAAATGTTGGATGGAAGGCATGATAGAGAACAAATTGCTAAAATTTGTACTGACATTTATGAATCTAATCATGCACTAAAAGTTTTCATTGAATCAAATAGGAATGGAGATCGCATAAATACAAGTGCCCTTCCTTGGTTATTAACAGAGCAACAAAGTGATGCATTAAAAGAAGTCATAAAAAAAAAAAAAAATTCAACAGGATTTGTTGCAAATATAAGCACTCTTCTATCAAAGAAAGGTGATTTTGGGCCAGAGTTGAAGACACGTGATTGGCATACCTTCCTCAATGTAAGTCATATTTTCTATTTACAGTATATTTGTAAGATTGAATTTAGTACCAATTGCATTATTTAATAATATATTGAAATGATCATCTTTTAATGATTGCAGTTCGTCCTACCTCTATCCCTTCCACAATAGTTTGACAACAGTATTAAACAAGTTATATATGATCTTGGAAAATACATGAGGTTAGAAGAGTATTTTTTCTTAGATTTGTAGCTTTTTATCTAAAATCTATTGTATAATTTTATTTGAAATCTCCTCTATGTGTTTTTGTGTGTTGAATCTCATTTAGGTGGTTATCATCTAAAGAAATTGACAAAAAAGATATAAAATATTGGAAGAGAAAAATTCCATAGCTTATGTGTGAAATGCAAAAGTGTTTACCTCCAACATTTTTCAATGCTCAAGAACACTACCTCATACATCAAGTTGAGGAGATTGAATTGTGTGGACCTGTACAAGCTAGATCAATGTGGATGGTTGAGAGGCATTTAAAATTTTTGAAGGGCTTGGTTCGACAAAGAGTACGTCCTGAGGGTTCTATGATAGAGGGATATATGATATACCAGACCATGGTGTATATCAGTGAATATCTTCCAAAGTTTGTAGCAGGTATCCATCTAGATTACATTTGGGATCCCAACTATAATGAAAAATTCAAAGGGGAGTACCTGACGGGGAAAGGTAGATTGAGGAGGGTGAGAGGTAATTATAAGTTTTTTTCTGTAATTTAACAATTCTTATCCATCATCAATATATATAAGTTGTTTCTAACTGGTGTAATTGTCTTCTTTATAGTTGGTCTTGAAAGGGATGCACTACACTTGTATATTGCAAACAATCTTGATTAGATGACAGTGTGGATTGAACAGTCTCAAGAAAATGGTCGCTCATTAACATGGTATGGTGTTGCATTGTTGGTTAAAGAAGCTCATCGTAATGGAGATTCCAATGTTATGCCAATGGTACTTGAACTAATATATGGCTTAAGAGATACAAAGGTATGCATAAGATTACTAATCATGAGACATAAGTTCAATATCAACTCACAGATCAATGAGAAGATCCTTGACATGTTTGAATAATTGCAGGTCAAACAACACAAAGCTATGTACTACCATGGCTATAAATTCCACACAAAAAAGTTAGATGAAACGAAGAAAACGTGTGATTCCAGGATAAGTGTTGTCTTCGCGGTCACCAATATTTCATCTAGAACTGACATACATCCTCAACAATCTGAAAATTGATACTATGGCATTTTGGATGATATACTTGAGTGCGACTTTAATTCATTCAAAATAGTTCTATTTGTTATCAAATGGTTTAGGTTACGACTGAATCGAAATGATCCCGATAGGACTATTATTGACCATGACAGTGGATTTACTATGATTAATACAAGGTCATTTGAGCCAGTTGGAGATGAGCCCTATGTTCTTCCAAGTCAATGTGAGCAAGTGTTTTACTTTGGTATTCTAGACAAACCAGGTTGGTCATTTGTTGTTAGACATGACCCAAGAGGAAGGCTGGTAAAGTATAATGTGATCGAACAAAAGATATTGAAGAAGCACAAGAGGAAGTAAATGATTATCAGGAATGACAGTTACCCAGTGATGGAGAAGAAGAGGTCATGCTAACGATAATGGTGATAATGATGATGATGATGCTGATGACAATCATGATCATGGTGACGAAGATGGTGATGATCATGGCGATGATGGTCATGACGATGATAGTGATCAAGAGGATGATGATGGTGATGAAGATGGTGGTGGTGATGACGACGATCAAAGTGACGAGTACGATGATGGTGATGATGATGATGATGATGATGATGACATGGATGACAATCATGATGATCAATGAAATCTTCAAGTACGATCAATGTCAACTATGATGGGGTCTTGTATGACCAAATATTTCTTTCCAAACCATATGTACACATATAAACATTAAGTAGAACATGCCAAATATTTTTTTAGATATAAAATTAGTTACGCTAAATTTTTAACTTAAGACAAATGATTTACATATACAATCTACTTTATTATTAATATTTTTTTTGGTAAGTCTATTACTTTAATTTTGCTACTAATTTCTAAGACTTACTAATTTTTTTCACAACGCGATATGGATGCACCATGTCAGACACCTTCAGTAGAGGTAAACATTAATTATTGTAAATTTTAATGTTAATATAGAAACAAATGCCCTATTATTATGCTCTTTTCTTTATGGCTTTGGAGTTATTTTGATGAAAGTATATGAATATTTGATGTCACAAATGATAGGAAAAAGCTACAATGATCGCTGATCAAATGCAATCTGAAATACGGGCGTCATATCTACATTACATTGGCCTTAGTACTGACCTTGTATTCATCACCCAAAAAATTACACAAAGATACACTGATGAGCTTGTTCAAATTATCATCAAGGGTGACAGAAGTGAGGAGAAAGAGGCACTGAGAATAGAATTGGACCGTAGAATCCAATCTTTGAAAGTAAGCAGTAATTCGACTAAAGCAGTAATAGAAGTTCAATAGATATTAATATTTTATAGTATCTTATGGATCATGATCTCTGATTTTATGTGTTCTTGTATAGACATATGTGCCAGTTGCAACATCACATGCTGAACATGGTCAAGGTTGTTTCACAGTACCTTCGTGTAAGTAACACTTTGTTTATTTTGATCAACATTATAACACTTACCTTTTTTTTTGTTGATGTTTCTCGCTAGTATCCCATTTGAGCTTTATCCATTGCAAATGGCTTTGCTAACAATATTCTATTCTTCAGCTCATGATGAAGTGTGGACTCCTCCTTCGGTTGGCGGTCCACTATTGTCTACTACATTGTCGGCAACAAGGACCATGCAAACATCATCATCTATGCCCAGTAGAACTGGTAAAATCTTGTTTTGTTATATTTTTTAATGTGTTATATTTTGTAATGTCTTTCTACAATTTAATGAACAACAAACTAGCACATTAATGCTTAAATGATGTCTACAGAAGCTTGCATACACACACCATGCATACATACATACATACATACATACATACATATATAGATATATAGCCACACATAGAGAGACATGGACATAGGCAAGGAGGTAGACCAACAGAGAGCAGTACTAAAATTTTCATTTAATTGTTATGATATTTCAGTTCATAGAGCAGTACTACTGAAGCTAATCCATTTTCTGGAGCAATTCGTGTGATTAGTACTGGTTCGTATGAAGGGACATTGTTGCTGAATAAGAAAACTATGTTTCCATTAAGAGAATGAAAGCTTCCAAGTGCTTTAAAATTGATATTATTTAAAGTGTAAATTTAGTTTACTTTTACATTAGTCATTTTGGACTGATAAATCTTTTATGTTTTTGTAGGTAATAATGCTTTCTTTGAACATCTTTTTCATATGACATTGAGATTGTTTGGACCCACCATATGTAAAAGGTACGTAGTTTCATATCATTGCTATGTAATTTTTCTTTTCTTATATTTATTGTAATATATTAAAGTTATTGATCTAACAATCTATTTGTTTTTAAAAAGGTGAAATTTACAAGCTAGGGAATTAAAAAATCAGCTGATTGCATCCATTGAGGAGAAATTTGGGAAAAACATTTTTGACACTGGCCTACTTCTGAAAAGAGCAGCAAAGCATATAAATACTATGAGGGATCAATATAGAAGGGGTCTTAAGGATAACCCAAAGTATGACCGTCCTCCTATGATTCCACCAATGGAGTGGAATTAAATAATAGAAGATGCAAAGGAGAAAAGGCTATGTGAAGATAGAGATAATGAAGCAGCACAGGGCAAAAAGAGGTATGTCATTATAGTATTAAGTACATTGTAATCATGCACTAATTATTGATATTTGTAAATATATAATCTAAGATGTTTGAAATTGTTCATAGATTGCAGGACACATCCGTGGCTACAAAAGCGAGAACAGAAAAGGTTGGCCAACACAAACTTGGCTCTGGTAGCTATATGAATTTGCAATCTCGTCTTGTAAGTAGAGCAATGAATTTTGTTTTTTTTTTTTTAATATGATGTTGCAAATAGTTTTGTTTAATGAAGCCATACATGGAAAACTAATGTTATCAAGCAAAAACCACAGGGCACAGATTTCAATGTGGAGGTCACAGATGAAGATAGAAAAATTGCCTTGAAGGAAGGCTATAAAGTTGTGGTTACACGCCTACGTGAAGAATCTATAAGCCTTGCCCAAGAATCTAGTGCACAAATGATATCTCACAAGTAAATTGGTCAGATGAAAAGTAAATGAAATTAAATAGTTGAGAAGATTCTTTTTTGGTATTAGTTTTAAACGTAAATTGACTACATAACAATGTGCATAACATTTTACTGTAGCCTTTATATCCTACCATAGAACCTACTTCTGACGAAGGCCATGATGTGCATTATAGTAGTGGAGGTATTAATTTGCTATTGGAAATTAATTATGCAATTATGAATACAATTTAACATCTTCAATTGGAATTTGACATGTATCCTTTTTTTGAATATTTCAAAGCATGTTGAACATCATACTGAAGGACTAGACCATGTTCCAAGTGTTCAACATGTTGACGCGGTGGCAGATCAAAATGTTAATGTACATGATGTGGCATTGTCAGGTAAGAAAAATGCATTTTATTTTGTACTCGTACTTAATTACAAACTTATAACAATTAGAAAAAGAAAAAGAGTATGCCAATTTATCGCATTCACTTGTTCTTGCAACAGAGCCCCCTTTAGTGCAACAACCTCGTGCTCCTCTAGAGAGAAGGAGCCATCGTAATTTGACATTACACATGCCAGAAGAGGAGGAGAATGAAGCAGATATGGATGTCCCTATGAGCGTTTTTCTTAAGAGAGCTCAGAAAAACAAAAAAAAGAAATGATGTTTTAAAAATCTTCTTTGATAAACCTTGTTAGATAATGAAAGAACTTTGTTTTAAGTAATTATGTATGAATGATGCGTATTAATACAGATTTTTATTTTATGTTAATGAATATTGTTATGTGTTAATGAAGTTTTGATTGGTATTGTGTATTAATGATTTTTATATCATATTAATGAATGTTATGTGATTGTATTGATTGAATGTTATAGTTCATAAATGGATGAATGAGTGAATGACGTATGTAATTAGATGATAATGGGTACTTTAGATTGATGTTAGGGGAGGGGGGTGAGGCCAAATGAGATTCCACCTTCACGTGGTTTGCCTTGTTAAGTAGAGAATATTATAGTATTATTGAAACCAAGTGAAGCTCAAATTTGTTAAGTCTTCAAACACACATCCCAATTCTCTTTAACGAGACTGAAGTTTTTTCACTTGTGATGGTCTCATTGCAGTCATATTTTGGTTCCTTGAACATATAGTTCTTGCTTAGTTTAAATCCTAATTATTAGATATTTGTCCACATTGGAGTTAGTTTGGCATAGAAACCTACATATTTTGTTATATATATTTAGTCAACTGAAAGCAATGTAGAAAGCATTCACATAGTTGATGTCTAACAAAAGAAGACAAGATGCATATACTATTTAGCATGGAAATCCTTGTAGGTGAATTGTGTGTGTATGTACACACACACACTCATATGTATGTATGTATATAACTTCAAACAAATGTGTAGACTCAATTAGCAAGAGACACCAACCTCAAATCCTGCAATGCAAAAGGAACTGACCTTTGAAATGCAAAGTGTTTATAATGTAGGTAGATTTGCCTTAGATCTCCTTCGAGGTCTTCAACAAATCTGCCTTGTACTTATGAATAATACACCAAGATTTGAAATAGTGTTTTTCAATAAATGCTCTAAACTTGGAATATACCTTCATAAAAATTCTACCTTAGATCTGCTCATCATATTCAAAATAAGCCTTCACATGTCTGTTCACTTAGGTCTGATTTAGGTCTTCCACAAATTTGGCTTATAATTATGCTCTTGAATCTCTTAAAATTGTCTTTGTATTCAAATGATATTTAATGAATTGATTGATACAAATTTCCTCATACTTGAATCCAAATATCATTGTCATTGTCAAACATAACACAGACATAAAATCATTTTGGTTATTCGCTTTTTATAAAAGTTAGTCTTATCTTTTTGGTTTTGACAAGTCATGCACTTATGCATCTTTGGGATATCCACAAGCTATTAGAGATGTTTGGATGGTTCATGTCCTTATTTTTTTGTGTTGTTTGTAGGGTTTTTTCCATGAAGTCTAAGGATAGACATGTTGGATGTTTGTGATAGACATGTCCACCTATAAGAAAAGTATCAAATGTAGAAAAAATGAAAAGAAAAGCTTGTAAGGGTTTTAGGTGTCTTTAGGCCTAGTACAACTCGTAAGGGTTTTAGGTGTCTTTGGAAGGGTTAGTGAAGTTATAAAACCTTTGAAAAGGTTAGTGAAATATATTAAAGGCATATATGATTGTAAGTTGTCGAAGTTGACACTATGTGTCAACTTAGACAACAAATTTCAGTTTATAACTAACTAGTAACAGTCAGATAGTTAGATAGCAGTGGTTGTTTATTGTTGTTTGGTTATTTAGAAGGGATTTGTCAAGTGTTTGGGGGAGAAGTAGAGTTGGTGTGGTGAGACAAGGCATTGTGAAAAAATTATAATCAATAAAATAATTTTGTTCTCTACAATTCAGTCTCTGTCCCATGGAACAGTGAGTTCCTATGATGTATCAAATGCATTTTGACTAATATTTAATGTGAGAAAATTTTATTATTTTTTTAATCTTGTCCACGCATTCTTTTAATTTTCATTGCAGGTTGAGTAAGGAATAATAGACTGGTGCATTCAAACCAGTGACTGGTTAGGCACAGTCAACTGTACTTATTCTAAAGTTTCCAATGTAGATTCTCTCCTACCACCTGTAGTCACTGTTATTGGTGGGAGACAATGAGGTTGTGATTATTTATTTGTACTATATTAACCAAATGTAGAAGAGTGGGAAAACTTGGTGCAAGTGCAGTGTTGGATGGTAATTGCTGATGGAGGTTTAGCCTGGATTAGACACCAGTCTAATAGACAGTGGATTATTTCATGTTTCAAGATGTTTGGGGGGTGAATCCTTCATGTTTGGGGGGTGTCTCTATTACCAAAAATGAGACAGTAGAGCACTGCTAGTGTTATGATGGGCAAAATATGTCTTTCATTGTGATAGACTATTTCTAAGTCATCTGTGTTGTTTCTTGCTATTGTCAAGCAGTCTTTGTTTCCTTGAGACCATGAACAAAATTATCTACCATTTTTGCTAATGATAAACTTTTGACTTGAACAATGATAAAGTTTATTAGTAATCATTATAGTGGAACAACTTTTGACTTGTTCAAAAAATTTAGTCAAAGGTGTTGGAATTGATAGTGAACCCCAAGCTCCTAGAAATCACCTGTAACCAAAATGCATGTTACATCTGTGTCTGAGAGAGAATATGATCCAAAAAGCATGCCTACTTTGGTGATTTGGCTATTATTGCAGCACTACAAAGTGTCTTATAGTGTTTCTCATTTTCTTAAATAATAGGCAATTAGTTCATGATTTCATCATATCTTATAGTGGAACAACTCCAAGAATCTTGGGTAAATTGCTTGCTATAAGACTTTCTTGTATAGGACACTCAATAATATGGGCTAAGTGGTGGGCACAAAGAGGAACAAGAAAAAATCTATACAAGTGTACGGTGCAGTAGGATTCAAAAATGAAATTATCTTAGTTTCATTCTAATTCTCCTTTGTTACCCTCACATACATACACAGGTCACTTCAATTCTTCAATGCTCTCAAACTTATATGCATCCCTTATTAGTAGATCTGGTCATAGTTCTTCTAAAATTTACAAATATTCCTGGAAATAGCAGCTACCTAAGACTCAGGAATTAGATATAAATGAGTTGAGACCAGCATTTATAATTCTTGAACATGATTGAAAATAATTTTGATTTTGTAAGATGATTTGATATGCAGCAATAGAATTCATCCTTGTTTACTTCTGATTTATAGGACCAATGCCTTATCCATTGGGCAAGAAATTGACTATTGGCGGGAGATCTAATTCAAATAACTTGTATAAGAATTAATCAATTGCAATCACCCATCTCCATTCATATGCAATATCCCTTTTATGAACTCATAAACCCTACTGATTTACTGAAGCATTTATATAATTGCTTGAATTAAAAGCAACAATAAAACTAGCATACAACCCATCCAGACTGCATTCTGCCAAATAAACCTTATTTAAATGACTTCAAAGTAAACAAACCCATAAACTAGAGATAGAAATTGATGATCCACAAATATAGTGTAAATACCCCTTTGTATTATCCTTTTCATATGACTAATACAATAACCAATAGAAAACCAATTAAATGCCTCGAATAGATTGCCATTTCTGTCATTTCAATTTGCTTATCAGAAAGTACAATGGAAGCAAACTCAAAACCTCTACATACTATTGGACTGACTGAATATGTACTCTTCTTGAAAGAAACAAAAAATTGCACAAGTCTCGAACCATCACAATGCCTTGAAAACTCATTTATATAGCATGAGTTGCAACAAGCAAAGGGTAATTGTGATCTGACAAGTGTCCAAGGAACAAAACATCATACAAAAGACAAAAAAAATCACAACAGAATGCCAAGTGTATCAAATATTCCTTTAGGTAGGCCCGTTCCAGTTTCTATTGTGAATCATCAACTTCTGATTTGTCTCTCATTATTTCGGCTCCTTAGAATATGTGGCTACCAAGCTGGCCAAAGAAGGATGATCTTGTGATACCTCCAAATCAGTTTTCTCCTACGGGTTCTCACTGCTTTCACCCTGAGTAGGCATTATTACCTTTTCCCCTTATTTTTTCAATTTTGGTGCAGAGGTGTCAATAACCTGCAGCTCACCTTCTTGTTTCTCATCATCATCTGAACTATCCTCCTCCAACTGCTTGTCCAATAGAAGATCTGCCATCCAAGTGTCAAATTATATATCATCCGGCTAGCTGAACTGTAGGATATCATTTTTCTTTTTTAAAATATAACCAGCCTCCTTTTCAAAACCAACAAATTCTTGCTTCAAAGAATCAAAAAATAATTGGACTTTAACCAATTCCTCTATCGTGTTGGCCCACCAGGCATGCCCCTTTTCATTAATAAATTTATTTATCCTTGTGCAGAAAAGGTCATCCAATTCTTTACTCCACTCTTCCTTATTTTTCAATTTCTTCTTTCTATCCAAGGCACAAGGAAATAGATCAAATTTTTTATTCTTGTACTTATTCAAATAAGAAACAATTTTCAGTTGCAGAGCAACTCTCCTATTATCAAAATTTGATAGGTCATTAGCAATATCATACAATTTTTCAACATGGTCATTGGAAGACTTTATAACTAAATAGCATAGAAGGGTGATTTCCTCTTCCCTTCTTCCCCATTTATTAACAATAGGCTTCAGGGTATCATCATGAGTTTTCAATTCCTCCCATATATCTATTACTTTTACCAACTGATCAAAGAATAAGGGCCACTCAATTTTGTCCACTAAATACATTAGAGTCTTTCTAAGCTTATCCTCATACTGTGTATTTAACTCTACATGTAAGGCCCATAGTTTACTCTTCTCTTCTTCAAATTCCTCAACTGTATAATAGTCAAGCCTTTGAGGTGTGTCTAGTATCTCTACAAGGGGGGTGGATTTAAAAGGTTCCACTGGAGGATGGGGGTATGTTATTCTTGGCCTTGTGGATTTCCCCATTACCTTGTTTTCAAGTTCAATTCTCCTTTTTACCTCCCTATTATAGGCCTCAAGAAGTGTTTCATATTTATTCTGTAACTCAGACATAACCTGTTCCTCCTTCTTAGCAGTGGCCAACACAACTTAGAAGAATCCACATTCCAATATACTGCCTGTACATGTGAAGTGTCAACAACCCTTCTTACAAGTATATTTCCCATCAACCTAGACTCATCTGATTGTGATGGTGTGGCTGTAGATCCCTTTCTCAACAACCAACTAACCAATGCAGCTTGATCTTCAATGAATGAACAGCCTTGGAAGTCTCTTCTATTTGGGTCTTGCAACTCCAATCTACTTGAAATAGAATTGAAAATTAATGCATCTGCAATATCCCAATTGGGCAATAATAAAATGTTAGATGCCTTTATCATTTTCCTCCCCTCCTCAGGGCTTATATTCTGCAATTCCTTCATCATTTCTTCTTTAATTTGGTTTTGCATGGAAGTTTCATCCATTTCTAGATGCTCTATTTTCATCTTTTTACATTTCTCCTCGAAAACGTTCATGTTTGTCCTTCATGCAAACTGCTAAAAAGCCCTTGATTTCACAAAACTGTCATCAGTCAAAAATTTATGACTTGCCTGCTCTAATATAGGGTCCAACTCCCTACCTCTATAATCAGCTATTGTTAGATCCAAACTTGGGAGAGGAAGTTCTGGAGGGTTACCCTCATCTAATTATGCTTGAGTAATAAAAATATCTCCCTGTGATCCCATTTGTTCAACCTATTCACCAGTGAGTTGCTCTTCTCCAATCCTCAAAGGGGACTGGGTGGGTGAATATTCCTTATCTGGAGGCCTTTCTTCTGTCATTACATTTTGCCTCTTAGGACTAGGCTCTTTAGGTCTCTCCTCTTGGGCTATACTGGTAGATCCTATTATTTGTTTGCCCTTGTCTATAGGAACCCTTTTATTCTGAATTATAGTATATCTGAGCCTCTTTTGTACAATTATTTTATCAGTTCTCACATTTAGAGTGAAAGCCAACCTCCTCATGACGTCTCTGGCTTTATCAGGATATGAATCAATAAAAATTTGTTTCTTTTCATTCATGACCTCCATTATTTTAGGGAAGGTATTCATGAGCTTACTTATTTTTTCAACCTCTATAATAGCATTATCCAAAGGATCATATTTATTATCAAAACAATGAATGAATTCTAAGATCCGGGAATAAACTCTCCATTTTTCCTTTTTAGTTTCCTACTCTTGCAATGAGAATTCATTCCTTATAATATCCTCTAGATAATAAGAATCATGCTTGATCGGTTCCAGCTTGATTCTATGCCTCAACATCTAATTGAAAAATCCCTTAGAATCACAAAAACGGGGATGAGAGATAGCCATCATATACTGCTCCAAAATTTTATGCAAAAAGATCCATCCCCCTTTTGTAATCACAAACTGATGGGCCACTGTGCAGGTAGGGAAAATTGACCCTAATTGCCTTTTCAACAAAAATATTTCTTCCACTCCCCCTAACTGCCATAAAACTTCAGCCATTCCCACCTTCAAAGGAACTTGGTAAGGCAAAACATGAGAGTTCCCCTTGAAACCATAGATTCTAAAAATAGTAGAAATAGGGTAGGGGATGATATCTCCCCAATTATGTGAAACTTTCAAGTCATGGGGGTTATCCATAGGCCTAATGAGAATCATTAGTAGCCTAGTGATTCTAGGATTGTCACTCAATATGAGGCATCTCAATTCAGCAGCAAAATATCTATCAAATCTGACAAAACTAGCATTACTTGCATCTCAGGTCATATCTGCACTCCATAGCTAGATTGGCAATATTTCCCCATTCTCCTCTCTGTTTAGTTCCATCTCATTACCAAAATATGTCACTCCTTTGAACAAAAACATATGCATTAATAGAGAGTAGTGACCAAAAGTTTTTTCCACCTTGCCCTTCACAATCCAAACTAAACCAATGTGAATTTCTTCAGCCAAAAAGGAAGCAAAATCAAAAATAACATCTACACCGAAGGAAGCAATTTGAACCATCATGTACATGAAACCAATGGGAACAAATTCTTGCTCATCTTCACCAAAAACTCGGCATAAGGTCTTGTATATCTCTACAGCCCGGGAAGTGAAAAGACTCTTCTTAAAAGGCTCTCTAGAGGCTGTAGTAATTACTGGAAAAGTTCCTATTGTACCAATATATGCCCTTAGTGCACCTCCCCTAATTACATCCTTCTTTTCTTCATATTCATTCTCTAATTCTAGCATATTGATTTTCCCATGGTAGTCTGATAATGGTTCCAGGTGAAAAACCTCTCTAATTTCTTCAAGAGTAATCGAGACCAAAGGCACACCATCCTTTCTTCTTACAACCCTAATGGCTTGGTCATATATCTTAGCAATGGCTTCAAGAAAATCATAATCCATGAAAACACTTGGGACTACTAACTTTCCCAAATCAAAATTCCAGACATTAGCATGCGGGGCAAACATCTTTCTTTTTGAAAACCACTTTTTAAACAAGATAAGGCCAATTTGAGTAGTTGTTGCATCCCTAACCCAGTTCCCCTTGTCATATAGGCCATCACCAATTTTAATCCTAGGGTTTAAAGAAATTAACTTTTTAACTTGTGCAAGTTGTACAGTAGATTCTGGGATTAATTCTAATAAATCATTGTGGACATTCCTATCCATATAATTAATTTTCCCAGAGAATGGTTTCTTAGGAGGCATTTTGAATGTATTGAGAGAATTGGAATGCCACAAAGGTTATAATATGAGTACTTACTTGACTTGCTGAACTTGTTCTTCTCTAAACTTCTAAAATTTCTCTAGAACGATAGAAGAATAGTTTCACGTCTTTACCAAGCTTAACACGACACAATCAATCAGGGTCTTGTGCTCAGAAAATTTGCAATCTCTATTCGCATGGGACTAGAATTAATGAAAATCTCTATGTTATAATCTGTTTCTCCCACACATGAAGCTTTCACTTATCATAAATGTGCCGAACAGAAAAATAGAGTGGCGTCGCACTTTCTTTTTTAAACTTGTGTCATTGATCCTTGAAAAATCCTACGATCTGGGAATGACAACTAAGCTGACTCAGCTTTCTTCTTAACACATTGGCAGTCAAGCCAATAAAACACCTCCACCTCTACCTTTCCTTCAAGGCCGGCACTTCAAACTGGGCCCATGGATGACTACGGACATGTGTCATCAACTCGCTAACTCGTTATACATAATTCTCGAGCACGTTTCCACAGCGAGCTAGCGATGATCACTGATCTTACTTTAATCGTGTGGTAGACAATTGAAACAACCTTTAAGAACATGATGGTGGATCCATTTCTCATTAACTCGCTATACCTAATTTTTGCACATCTCTTTATAGCGATTCAACAAGCATCATCGATCCAGACTTGACCTTGTGGACTGCAATTTTACTTCAATAGTAGTGGGCCACACTCACTAACTTGCTATACTTAACTTCTGAGCACTTCTTCATAGCAATTCAACACCACCCTTTGATCCTAGCTCAATCTCACAATCAGAAATCTTTGTACCTACTACACAGGAAGTGGATCCATGATATGGGACCTGCAAATTTCTACCAAGCATTGGTCGAAAGTTTGACCAATGAATGGCAGAAAATGTGTTGACAATGCCAACATTTTTTGACCACCGTATTGGTCAAAGTTGCGACCAACCTTTTGGATGGTCAAATTTTGGACCAAAAAGTTTTCAACCAATGCCATTTAGTTTTCTACCATGCATTGGTTGAAATTTTGACCAATGTCCCGCAAATTTCTACCAAGCATTGGTCGAAAGTTCGACCAATGAATGGCAAAAAATGGCTCAACAACTTGAACATTTTTTGACCAACGTATTGTTTGAAATTTTGACCATCCAGTAGGTCCGTCAAATTTTTGACTAAAAAATTATCGACCAATTCATTGGTCAAATTTGGTTGAAGATTGGTCAAAAAATGGGTCAAAATTTTGACCAATAAAGGTCAAAAAATGAGCCCAAATGTACTAGTGTGTGAAAGGATACAAGCTTTGGGATCTAGTGACTAGTAAGGTGTTGTATAGTAGAAATGTTATTTTTAGAGAGCTAACATCTTCTCCTATTGTGCTACAACTAGATGAAAAATAAAAGGAAAAAGATGTTGTTCAGTTGCCTCCTACCCCTGAGAAGACTGAATAGAGAGACCATGTTCGGTCTAATGATGAGGAGAGCTCTAGCAGCTCTGATAGTTCAAAAGAAGAGGAAGAACAACCTCAACCACAGCCCTTGAGGAGATCCATGAGAGAAAGAAATCAACTAGAAAGGTTTGGTTATTCTATGTTAGATTCTAGTTGTGCTTTTTCTTTGATTACTAACATTGATGAGCCTAGATCTGTGAAAGAGGCTTTGGGCATGGAAGATGCAAGTTCCTGGATTGAGGCTATGGATGATGAGATGGATTCATTAGAGAAAAAAAAAACTTGGGACCTTGTACCTTTTCCTAAAGGGAGAAAACATGTTGGCTATAAATGGGTGTTCAAGAAGAAATTTTGTGCAGATGGCGGTGTTGAGAGGTACAAAGCTAGATTGGTTGCAAAGGGGTATTCATAGGTAGAGGGAATAGATTATGGTGAAATATTCTCTCCTGTTGCAAAGTTGACATCCATTAGATTTTTTTTATCTCTTGTTGCATCATATGATTTAGAGATAGAACAGATGGATGTGAAGACAACTTTCCTTCATGGTGATTTGGAGGAAGAGATTTATATGTCACAGCCTAATCACTACATTGTTAAAGGTAAAGAATCCTTAGTTTGCAAATTAAAGAAATCTCTATATGGTTTGAAGCAATCTCCTAGGATGTGGTACCTTAAGTTTGATGCCTTTGTGTTCTCATCAGATTTGTAAGATCAAAATCAAATCATTGTGTTTATTTTAGAGTTGAAAATGATCGCCTTCTTATTGTTGCATTATATGTTGATGATATGTTGTTGTTTGGGAAGGGTAAGGGTATGATTTTTGATTTTAAATCTCAGTTGTTAGCATAGTTTGAGATGAAAGATCTTGGGGCAACTAGGTACATCTTGGGTATGGAAATCAGTAGAGACAGGTCTAACAGAAAACTTTGGTTGAGTCAAAGTAAGTATGTGAAGTCTGTGTTGGATAGGTTTAGCATGATAGATTGTAGACCACTATGTGTTCCTATTCCTATGGGAACAAATTTATCTATAGATGATTGTCCAAAATATCCTAGTGAGATGGAGGACATGATTAGAGTACCTTATGCTAGTGCAGTTAGCAGTCTTATGTATGTTATGGTTTGTACTAGACTAGACATTACCCAAGCAGTGGGAGTCCTGAGGTGGTTTATGGCTAATCTTGGATGAGTACATTGGGATGCAGTTAAGTGAGTATTCAGATATTTGAGGGGTACATTAGATTACTCCATATGTTATCATGGTAACTGTTCTAGATCTCTGCATTTAGTTTGTATTCATGGGTTTGTGGATTCAGATTGGGCAAGTGATATTGACCGTAGGAGATCCACCAGTGCTTATGTGTTCACTATGTTTAGTGGTGCCATCAATTAGATGAGTAAGTGACAACCTATGGTTGCTTTGTCCACTACAAAAGCTTAGTACATGGCTGCTACTCATGCTTGTAAGGAAGCCATTTAGCTTAAGAGATTGTGTTCTGATGTTGGTGTTGATGCAGAACAGATTACTATTTCGTGTGACAGTTAGAGTGCTATTTGCCTTGTGAAGAATCCAACTTTCCATGCCAGAACGAAGCACATTGATGTACAGTTTCACTTTGTGAGAGATATGGTGGAAGATGGAAAGGTAAATTTGGAGAAGGTAGATACTATGAAGAATGTTGCAGATGCACTAACGAAACCAGTGGACACTGAGAAGTTCAGATGATGTTCAGAGTCTATGGGTGTTTTGGCCTATAGCGATTAGTTCCTGTTATGTTCCTGTTGCTCTTACAAGGTGTTCGACAAGTGGGAGAATGTTAGGAATAAGGTGTCTCAACCTTGGATAATTCCTATTCTTATTATTTGTTTTGTAAAATGTATTTCTTGCAAATAATGTTGATGTGTTGACATCTTGAATTGTGTATAAGGAGATCATAGCTAAAACGGTTATGACGGGTTCCTATGACACATAAGAGCTATGTTAGGATAGTTGGTAGATGGTCTTTGATATCCCTCCACATGGCAATTTAGACATACCATTTTATTTCCTTAGAAAATTATATGCATAATTTTTATTCAAACTTAAAGTGAACTATTGGAGCATGAAGCCCAACATGGGCTTAGGACTAGGAGCTCCTCAAGATAGACCCTCTTCCTAGTAGAAGAAAGCTGGCACTTTTGTCTCCCCCACTGATATCTCCCCTCCTCCTCAAGTGTAGCATCTAGATATTATGATAGAGGCTAGCTCTTAGACTATCAGAGTCATTCATAGGCTAAGTAGCCTAATGATATCTCAGGCTAGGTCAATCCTGCCTCCTCATGTTAATGATGCTAGGGCTAGTTCATCATCGACTAGATCATCACATGTTTGTGTGCCTCACACTTGCATTATGTGCAAGAATATTTACTTGGGTCCCATAGCTGATCTTCTTGAGTATCATTTTTTATTAGACGAGGATACACTAGACACACACACAGAGGCTACAAACCTTGATGTGAGAGAGGAGGGGAATGTGGAGGCATGGACTCCTTCGGTGTCAGTACGTGTATATATATATTTTTTTATGACATATGTGATTTAAAGTTAATTTTTATAATAGAGTAATTTTAATTTTTAAGTCGTATTGACTTTTATATGTATGTGATCTTCATTCACGTTTAGTTGATGACCGAGGAGGAGCTCAGACAGATTGATGATGCCATGTTCTCGGCCATTTCATTTGGCCTTGAGACATCTACGATACATTATGTTGTGTTTACATTTTTTTTCTATTTGATATTGTACCATATATGGTTGCTAATCTTTCTTTTATCTTGCAGGTAGCACCTGTCCCAGAGGGACAAAGTACAAAGGGTGAGCCAACACGCATTGACAAAGGAAAGGTAATTAGGCACTTTCTATTTGATTAAATATCGATGCATTCTTGTAAAATGTTTGTGGTAATCCCATTTAATTACATTCTTTATTGTATATAGGGTGTCACTACTGGTGATGAGCTTATACAGATTCTGCATCGTAGACCATCAAGGATTTCTATTCACACTGAGAGCCCCATTGTATGTATAAGTATCATTTATTTTTTATTATCCTTATCTTCATAAATAAATTCAAAACTAATTTCCGTGATATTAACAACTACTATTTTGTATCTCATAGGAGACTCCTAGTGCACATGAGGTCCGATAGGAGAGTTATGTAGATTTGATGACACGGCCACTCACTCCTGAGGAGGAGCCTACAATAGTAAGTTGTAGTTTGAATTCATGATTAAATATGTTATAAATTTAGCATTCTATGAATTATAATGTTATAGTTTAAATTGTAGATTCATATGATGAAGGTATTTGAACATATACAACCCACAATCAGAGAGGTACCAGCATTGTCGAGGGCATACGAGAGGACTCCTGACTAGCACAGGAGGTCGATGAGAGGTATTTATTATGAAATTTTGATAGTATTAATCTCCATTACAAAAAAAATCATTATGCATTTGAGTAATTCAATGTTAGATACGTAGAATCGTATAAATTTAGTAGTCTAACTTTGGGTTTTCCTTTTTTGTTTATGTAGGAGGCATCTGATCCACCTAGTGCAGTGAAGAGATTGCATTTTGATCATCCACCAACACCCTAGGATAGTATAATTGTCGTAGGATGCATCATGAGATATTTTGAGATGGCATATGCCACATTGTATACAGAAACATTGATATTATACACATTTTGATGGCATGATCAGCCACATTTTGTATATGGATCTATGTATTTTGATATATATTTGAGTACTTTGTCTATGGATACATGCTCTTTGATATATATTTGTGTAAAATTTTGTCTATGGATACATGTATTTTGATATATATTTTTGTCATTTATGTGCACAATGATATACATATTAATTTAGTATCTAGTATTGTTCAATTTATCGTGTATCATGTGTCATGCACTAAATTTTACTAGTAAAAACACAAAAAAAAAAAAATTTGTAGCTTATGAAGTCGCATAAGAAATTACATATTGTAAAACAAGCTTATTATTGAATAGGAGTTCAAGACTCATGTGGATAGTGTCATCCGGTTGTAACATTTTAATCACAAGTGGTTTGCAAATAGATTGGATGATAGTCTAGTTCAAGTTAGCATCACGAGTAAAAAGAGAAAGTTCAAGATACAACACTCATAAATTAGTGAGTTAATTCATATCCTAACAACCCTCTAATACTAATATTCTATTAAGGTCTATCAGTTGAATCATATGGACTAGGTCGTGATTCTAGCATGTAAGGGAAGGGGATCAGAATTACTTATTATCCTCATTACCAATGTACACACATTCATTAATCATTACAATATATATTAATGTGACAATTACTAACCTAATTGATTAAACACACGTATCTAGAGAATTTAGATTTAGTACTCGTCACATGAGCACCCTTAGTCAAATAAGAAAATGTACACTTATCTGCCACACTATATCAGATCTAACCATTGGAAATTAGAAAAGATATGCCCCAAAGGTAGCTTCAAAGTCTACATGATGGAGAAGAGGCACTTGTATTGATAGTATCCATCATTCAACACATACTATACACAACTTATGGAATAACCAATTTGTTTTATGTGCCAAAAGTGTATCATGTGCTTGCATCCATATCTTACTGGTTACAAGTCCTCTTGAAGATTGGACCAATACTGAGTCGTTCTCTCCCTCTTTACTCTATTTAGTCATCCTTATGCATTCTATCAACATTGCTTCCTCACCAAACTAGCACTCACTACAGTTTCCTAAACAAAAAATTTACTATTTCAATACATAAATTAAACTCACTCTAACAAAAGACAATTACTAACTATCTAGCTCATCAACTACTAACTAATCTAGCTACATTGCCATGCTTTTACATTTAGTATTTTAATTACTATACTATTACATTTACTTTTTACATTATTACATCTAATTATTCACCATAAGCTTACTTTCTCACTATTAATATTATTATTATCAAAGCATGTTAAGATTCAAAGTAGTTTCATAGTATGAATTAGTAAGCACATAAAATGAGAAACTCTTAGTAAGTCTAAGGGCCAATTCAAAGTACTTAACTCAATAATAATTCACGATCAGTATTTAAACACATCCTACTACATCATCATATTGAGTGGGTCAATTTAAATTTGTTAGATGAATTGTTTATGCAAGGATTAGGTGCAAGCGTATAAATAAGGTTTGTATATAACATACCTTGTCATTCTGACATATATGTATTCATCATTTCATGCATCTAACGTAGTAAAATGTGGTGTAAATGAATCATATTATCATTAATTATACATAGGGTACATAAGCTGACAAGCTACCTCTAATGACATGCCTATTGACCCTTATTACATACTAGCTAACTAATGCTTTATTCTTACACTACATTTTCAAATTGGTATATACATTCTATCGACTTTGATATTCTACTAACATCTTCAATCGAATCCACAACATTCATTATCTAACTAACATTCCCTCAAGCCAAATATAAAATTCACTTGACATTAAATCCAAAATCTACATAGGTTTGTCATGCATTCAATTCTATCTAGTAACTCTTATCTATCAATGTGCTTTATTGACTAGATAAAACTAGATTTGAGTTATTATTTTAATCCACCATCCATCCTTATCCTTGATTCTCCAATCCCATCATCCCGACAACTTACTTCATATTAACCCTATTATATCTACATCCAACTATCCTAATTTACAGTCTTAACACTAATTTAATTAAACCCTCTGTACTTAACATCATGTTCAATTATATATGCATTCTCGTAAACTTATTTATTTCATTTAATTTATTTTCCTATATTGAGATTTTCCATTACCATATGGTTTAATTGTTAAATGTTTCTAAATGAGTCCCTTGATATAAACATTACCCTTAAACTAAGCTCAAATACACTAAGTGTCATTATCCTCTACTCAAGACTTGAAATGATTAAATAATCATTTGATAAAAATAAAAACAAATCTAAAAGGTGAATCTCCTATCTATCTTAAATCCTCATCATTTCCTAACTCTTACCAAGGCCACATTTCTTCCTACATGTGGTCCCCACAAGGTCCCACATGGGTCATGTGCAAAATTTTGACTAATCCAAGCCTTAGGACATCTTTTTCCCATCCCTCCAATCAGAAATCCTAATGTGAACAAGTCATATTAAATGTCAACTTGGCATTCTCCTAAGTACAAATCCCTTGGGATTGCTATCCCACTCCCCCTTAATTTCAAGTTGACTACCTATGCTTGGGAACACGTGACCACTACTGCAAGGAGGGGACGACTAGTGCATAAGACAAGGATGTGACATAAATCCTTTCTCCTATGCACCCAAGTATATTAATGGGGATGAAACCCCTTTTCAAGGAGGCAAGCTTAAGGATAAAAATTTTGACATGACATGTGAGAATGAATGTTAGATTTAACAATACGCCTTGGGGAGTGGAGAAAACTTTTTGCATTATGATGGCTTAGGAAATGTTGGGGGCTACTCTAGAAGGGTGGTCAAGATCAATCTTGGCTTTTATTATTGAGTGAATGTGATATGAACATAAAATTTTCCTTCCAAATTATTGAGTGCACAACAAGATTGTAAGAAATCTACTAAGTTTTAAACTTATACAATCAATGGTATCACATAACATCTATGGATTGTTATTATTAACTAGTCATTTTCAATACCATAAGGAGAAAACTTTCTTTCACATTTTCAAATGATAAAAATGATGTCAAAGTAAATCTATGACTCATACCAATGCTTTGATAACAATATAAACTCCAAATGAAACATGCATATATAACCTTATCAATTATTTCCTCTACACGTACATTAGGTAACAATGATACAATCTCCTTCCATCACAATGGGGCAACATAAGGGACTTTTCGAAATCATAAGGAACATGAACATTGAAAGATATGGACAATGAGTAGCATGAACATTGTCCAACATGATCATTGAGAACGTGAACAAGTTGGTGAATCCTCCTTCACAAATGAGGGCACAATGTCAAGTTTTCTCATCCAACATCAATCTACAAGATGATCATTCCAAGCCATTTCCATTGCTTCCTTGGACACAAATATGCATATGCAACACAAAAAAATAACAAGGACCATGGGTGCTTTCCACCCAACCATAGGCCTCAAAGAGACCAACCCTGTGCTAGGGAACAAGGCTCAAACTGGGATACACATACAATCTTTCAATGCATAAACATTACATTTCAAACTTGAACAATTTCCCCCAAGGCTATTTCACAATGGCTTCATAGATGGAACCATAAACATAGGGTGAAGGTGTGTTCTAAAATGGAGACTTGCCATACCAAACCATATCTGCAATAAACAATTTTCATGCCCTCTCGGGGCTATCATAATTCAAAAAATTTCATACCCTCTTGGGGCTATCATAAATCAAAAATTTAATTCCCTCTCGGGGCCTCCACATTTCCTCCTCCAAACCCACTACCATCAGCTATAACTCCTCAAACTTCCTTTCTACATCATACTTTCCTTATCACCCCCTACAAGATATGAATGGTTATGGCATACAATGGAGCCCATACTCCAAGGTTCTCAATACATTTTTCAAACCCAACTTAAGCCCTTCACCCTGGACTTTTCTTCCCTTCCCACAAGGGTGAGTGTAAGCCCCATGCCCATAACAACACTCAAGCACAAAATAAGAAAACAAAACCAAGTAGAAATAAAAAAAGAAATTTTCAAGAGCACGACACAATATCAAAACCCATAATACAAGGAAATAGAGGAAATACAAACCTCATACTCACAATACTCCACACAATACAACTTGATGCACAATGGTGTCACACTAATCTACATGGAATGAACACCATTCAAGCACTCACATGAATGCTACTCCACAATGCAATGCAATGCATACTCCATTGATAAACTCCACACTTGCATATTTGCTTAACCATGCTAAAAGAAAGAAATGGAAAAGAAGCAAGTTTGAGACACCAACCTTGGTCCAAGCTAGGGTAAGGATAGTTGTAGTAGAGCTCCCCTAATCTCCCTCCAAAACCTAACTGTCTCTAAAATTAGAGAGTGGGTAGACACCCCACTAGTTTGGCCAAGACCCTCTAATAAAGCCTTCCCACTAACTTATTTTAGATAAAATACTAAGCCACTACTTCTTACAAACTTGTCTCCTCTAATGGTTCATTGATAGCCCTCACGAGCTCTGAGTTATGACCCTCAAAATATCGACCTCAAAATGCACTTAGAGCACCTTGGAGACTCCTCGGTATGGGGTGGCCGCGGACGATGGATGGTCTCCATGGCCAAAACAAGGGTGTCACTAAGGTTCACCCGCCCACCTAGAGCTAATGGCACTGACAATTCAATGCCAAGATCAGCGGTTTCAAAGTTATGTTGTGGTGCACCTATGAATTGAGGCACACTACGAGTTTTGGCATCAAGCAAGATCGTTGTGCCGAATCCAAACGAAATGTGATCTCTCAAAAATGAGATAGGTCATTTTAGGCCTCAGTATCAATGTCCTATAGCATTTGACAGTTCATTGATAGCCCTCACGAGCTTCAAGTTATGATCCTCGAAAGATTGACCTCGAATACACTTAGAGCACCTTGGAGACTCCTCGATACGGGGTGGCCGCAAATGATGGATGGTCTCCATGGCTGAAACAAGGGTGTGACTAGGGTTCACCCACCCATCCGGAGCTAATGGAACTGACGATTTGATGCCAAGATCAGTGGTTTCAAAGTTATGTTGTGGTTCACCTATGAACTGAGGCACACTACGAGTTTTGGCATCGAGCGAGATCGATGTGTCGAATCCAAACGGAATGTGATCTCTCAAAAATGAGATGGGTTATTTTAGGCCTCAGTATCACTGTCTTATAAAATTTGACAGTTCATCGATAGCCCTCACAAGCTTTGAGTTATGACCCTCGAAAGATCAACCTCAAAATGCACTTAGAGGACCTTGGAGACTCCTCGATACGGGGTGGCCGCAAATGATGGATGGTCTCTGTGGCCAAAAAAAGGGTGTGACTAGGGTTCACCTACCCATCCAGAGCTAATGGCATTGATGATTTGATGCCAAGATCAGCAGTTTCAAAGTTACTCTGTGGTGCACCTATGAACTGAGGCACACTGCAAGTTTTGGCATCGAGCGATATCATTGTGCCAAATCCAAATAGAATGTGACCTCTCAAAAATGAGATAGGTTATTTTAGGCCTCAATATCACCATACTATAGCATTTGACAGTTCATCCATAGCCCTCACGACCTTTGAGTTATGACCCTCAAAAGATTGACCTCGAAATGCACTTAGAGCACCTTGGAGACTCCTCAGTACAGGGTGGCCGCAAATGATGGATGGTCTCCGTGGCCAGAAAAAGGGTCTGAATAAGGTTCACCCGCCCATCTAGAGCTAATGGCGCTGACAATTCGATGCCAAGATCAGCGGTTTCAAAGTTATGCTATGGTGCACCTATGAACTGAGGCACATTGCAAGTTTTGGCATCAAGTGATATCGTTGTGCCAAATCCAAATGGAATTTGATCTCTCAAAAATGAGATAGGTTTTTAGGCCTTAGTATCACCATCCTGTAGCATTTGACAGTTCATCGATAGCCCTCATGAGCTTCAAGTTATGACCCTTGAAAATTTGATCTTGAAATGCACTTAGAGCACCTTGGAGACTCCTTGGTACGGGGTGGCCGCAAATGATGGATGGTCTCCATGGCTAGAAGAAGGGTGTGACTAGGGTTCACCCGCCCATCTGGAGCTAATGGCATTGATGATTCAACACCAAGATTAGCAATTTCAAAGCTATGCTATGGTGCACCTATGAATTGAGGCACATTGCGAGTTTTGGCATCGAGCGAGATTGCTATGCTGAATCCAAAGAGAATGTGATCTCTCAAAAATGAGATAGGTTATTTTAGGACTTAGTATCATCGCCCTATAGCATTTGACAGTTCATCGATAGCCTTCACGAGCTTTGAGTTATGACCCTCGAAAGATCGACCTCGAAATGCACTTAGAGCATCTTGGAGACTCCTCGGTATGGGGTGGCTGCAAATGATGGATGGTCTCCATGGCTGAAATAGGGGTGTAACTAGGGTTCACCTACCCATCCAAAGCTAATGGCACTGATGATTCGATGCCATGATCAGCGGTTTCAAAGTTACGTTGTGGTGCACCTATGAACTGAGGTACACTGCGAGTTTTGGCATTGAGCGAGATTGCTGTGCCAAACCCAAACAGAATGTGATCTCTCAAAAATGAGATAGGTTATTTTAGGCTTCAACATCACTTTCCTATAGCATTTGATAGTTCATTGATAGCCTTCACGAGCTTCGAGTTATGACCCTCAAAATATCAACCTCGAAATGCACTTAGAGCACCTTAGGGACTCCTCGGTACGAGGTTGCCGCAAATGATGAATGGTCTTCATGGCTGGAACAAGGGTGTGACTAGGGTTCACCCACCCATTCGGAGATAATGGCACTGACAATTCGATGCCACGATCAAGGGTTTCAAAGTTACGTTGTGGTGCACCTATGAACTAAGGCACACTGCGAGTTTTGGCATCGAGTGAGATCACTGTGCCGAATCCAAATAGAATGTGATCTCTCAAAAATGAGATAGGTTATTTTAGGCCTCAACATCATCATCTTGTAGCATTCAATAGTTTATCGATAGCCCTCACGAACTCCTAGTTATGACCCTCAAAAGATCGACCTCAAAATGCACTTAGAGGACCTTGGGGACTCCTTGGTACGAGGTGGCCACGGATGATAGAGGGTCTCTGTGGTTGGAACAAGGGTGTCACTAGGGTTCACCTACCCACCCAGAGCTAATGATAGTGATGATTCAAACAGTTCTAACTGTTAGAAATTTTGAAAAGTTGTCAAGAAAATTGCAAAAGTTGCTAAGCAACTTTTTGCAATTTTTGTGCTAAGACAAGTTTTATTACAAATTTGATTGCAAATAGACTCTAAAAGCAACTTTTTGCAATTTTTGTGCTAAGACAAGTTTTATTACAAATTTGATTGCAAATAGACTCTAAAAACTCCTAGGGACCCTAATAATGTTCTAAACATCTAGACTTACCTAAAAAACATGGAATTTCCCAAAAATCCACTTTATTGGACCAATTGATGGCCGAGGCTTATAGTTGAACCATGGGGTCTTATGTCCATTACAAATGTGGATGGTCACAGGGAGATCATTAGATCTATCCCTAGACCTTATTACATCAAGAAAAGAAAAAAGATTAGGTGCTTTGCACTAGTGTTCCCTGTATTTCATAAAATTTAAACTATAGAGTTTCCTTCCAAAATGCTCATGTAGTCGTTACATTCAAGATTTGAATTTTCAAAAGCAATAAGCTAAATTTTAAGTGACTTATTGAATGTTTCAACTTATGAAATGACTTGAGATTATTATGAGACCTTATTAGGACCTATGTAATGACTCACTTACCCTATGCAAACCTAGACATTACTAAAGTTCAAATCTCATGGTCCTTTACAACTTTTCAATATGAAAGTATTTCAAAACATTATACAATATTATGACTCTTTATGCTTTCAAATGCCATGATTGGTTGCAAAATGGAAGAAATCAAGTATTCTAATTGTTCATCCATACTTTCTAGATTTTTCTTATTTGATTAGTTTGATAAAAATAGTTTTAATAATCATAATGTCAGCTTTATGTCAAATAAGGAAAAAACCAAATTTGTAATAAGATATCTGCAAGCATCTTTCATATAGTTATAAATGTTCTTAAAATTGTCCTTATAGCCTTGTATCACATGCAAACATGATTTGCAGGAACTTGTTCAATATCTTCCTCTTATAATTCCTTACAAAGAACCTACCAAAATACAAATTAGAATGTGCAACTAATTTAACCCGTCTTTTTCATTATTACAAAAATCATATACAAAAAAAGTTCACATTTTACATCATAATACATAATAAATCTTAGGAATTCTCCCCAATACCAACCCCCCCCCCAACTCTTCATGATGTACCTACATTCCAATATCATAAAAAAATTAGTAACTTATTGTATTAAACAAGATAATCATCAGTTCATTGAATCATTATGAAGAAAGTAACATAATAAGTAAATATACCTAGTCAAGTGTTCCAATAGGGTCCCCTCTCTGTTTTAGGGTCTCCAACGAGGCTTCATGATCAACATTAGCAATAGTAAAAGGTTCTTTTACTTTTGGTCTTCCGTGATGCTTCAACAAATTTACATTTGTTGCTATAATAAGATGCGAATATATGAGAATTATTTTGTGCTTTTGATAGTCTTTGAATGTAGGAATTTTGTTCCTTCTAAGCATGTATGTCCGCAGCCATGTTCCAATGACAACCACTGAACCAGTAGGATATGTGAATCCATCATCATCTGTGATTGTTTGTGCAAGTTTTTGTTTACCTCTTACACAATGCGCTAACCAATAATCAGATTTCTCATCATTCCCTTGTGGTGCAACCAATGCAAAGACATGTCTTGGCTGAAGTAGATCTGATAGATGGTTATGCTCAAGTGAACTTTCCATGTCATCATTTCTGATAGAGGATATGATAGACAATGGAGTAAGATAATGTGGAGCTCATGTGTCCACCCACTCACTTGACTCACAGTGATCCCAATCACACTGAAAAAAACTAGGACAAAAGCAAGCTAGTTGTCGTGTCCAAATGGTCCATGTACTAGAATTAGAGCTCCAGAATGAATGCATTTTTTATGAGTCTCTCACTATAGCACAATCTAATCTATCAGCTACGGACCCTTCCTCAACCAACCAAAATAACTTGCATACCACTGAATCAAGAGTCCCCCCCTGTGATAATGCTAAACTACACCAATCAACAATTCTACTAGCATCAAGAAGCTCTGCTGCTGAAATCTTCAGTTGCTCCTTGACTAGAGCTCTCTTCACACATGCCCCCGCTCCATCATGTTCCCTTTTTCCATGGCCAGATTAAAAAAAACTCCAAATATGAGGCACCCCTCTCTATATGTGCATCCTACACAACCAATAAAACATGCGAGCATTCTTGAATTGACCTATACAGTTATTTGACCAAATGATATGTCTATCCATAGTAATTGCATGCTCATGTAAGAAATCAAAATAATTCTCGAAACATTGTTGTACAAACTCGTGAGAGTGAGATCTATCATCACTCATATAAAAATGATACTCTCTAATAATCTTTTGATTATCTTCTGCACTATCAGGGGCATGTCTATATGTTATGTGAACAAAATAGCAATCTGAATAGAGTTGTAATACTAAGATTGTGTCTCATTTTGAGGTTGCAATGTTTAGTTCTCAGCAAAATCAACAACTGATATAATAGTGCCAATGGGAAAAGTCTCCTTGCACATTCTAAATTGTTCATCAAACCACTGAGACCTATGACTATGTCTTACATACTTGTAAAAAAGATTTGCCTTGAAATCTGAAATAAAACTAGCCACACTGATATCTTTTCTAACCAATTCACATCTAGAGATCTCACCTCCACTCTTCAATGTGTATTTCACCATTTCATATACCTTCTTTTTCACTATTGTCTTTCCAAGATCTTGTTTGCACCCCTCATGGAAACATGTGTCAAACTTGGATAAGCCACCACATTCTGAACACTTCTCATTTAAGCAAGCATTTCTATAAAAAAAAACCATCAACTCTACGACATAAAAGTTGATCTAGCAAGTCTCTTGATGATTTTGGAAGCTCACTAGCACCACAATCCTCCAACATTTCTTTACCATGCAAAGTAGAATGGATGGAGCATAATAGTTCATAGTGCATAGAAAACTCAACATGATATTTGCAACAACATGTATTTCAAATTTTGAGTGGCACATAATAAAATGGCTTCAGAGATTCAAAAGCCCTTTGTGATATATGAAGACTTGGATGACTCTCTCTATATTGTTTGAACAACATAGTTTGACTTACCTCCAAATAGTGTTTAGGATGTGGCTGTTAGAGTAAATAATTAATTATTAATTATTTATTCTATTGTTTAAGCTTACTTAGGTCATGCATTTATTTAATATTTTATATTTAATGCATGTAGTGGTTAGTTGATGACAACACGGGAGTTTGTTCCCTTCTAGTTGTCACACTTATCTTCTACCACCTTCCAGCTTGTTCTACAAGCTTCCATGAGCTCTTTATATTCGGGCTCTCTCTCATTGTAACAACAACAACATCATCACATCATTTCTTATTGTAAATACATTTCTCATTGTGTTTGCATTCATGGTGTCTCTCATGTCCGTTTAGGGTTTTTGCCCGTGCTCCATGCTCTTCCCTTCTATGGCTTCTCTTTGACAGGTTACGCATGCAGGTGATCTTGGCATCTTCGGAGTTGGCTGTCCTCAACTCCAACATGGTATCAGAGCCTTCCTACTGCAGCTTCGTTGAAGAAATTTTGAAGCCGTGATTTGAAGTCACAAACCCTAGTTTGTTTGTGCAATTTTTCTTCAAACCAGGGGATCAGCGATTTTTTGGAGCACTTTGGGACCGAACAGACATCACCATTGGATCCGAAAGGCCATTTGCAGTCAGGATTCATATAAAACTTGTCGTTTTTGGAGACAGGGCAATTTTGGCGATTTTTTGAGGCCTCCAGGAGTCTGTCGTACGGTCGTACGGACGCAGCGACGGATTTTTTTTTTTTTAAATATCTTTTTGCAGTGCCGCCGCCGCGCCACCGCAGGGTCACTGCCGCGCCACCTGCGCGCAGCCCGCAGCGGCCTTAGCAGGCAGCGCCGCCCGCGCTCCGCCGCGGCCCGGCCGCCGCCCTCCGCCGGTGGCTCCTCCGTCTTCGCCGCCCTGCGACCACCTCCGCCGGGTCCTCCGCCAGTGTCGCTCCGACAGCTCCGCCTCCAGTCAGCGCCAGCTCTGCAACATTTATTGCACAGTCAGCGACACGTGGCGTCTTCTATCGTGTCGTGTGACTGACACGTGGCAGGCGCGCCACGTGGCACATTGCCACGTGGCCCCTGCCACGTCATCTACCGTACTGCCACGTGGCATTTTTTTTTGGCGACGGCTGACGGGCCGTCAAATTTAATCTGTTGAACTGCTGACGTCAGCATGCATCATCATCCTTGCTTGCACTCTCCTTCAAGTTCTCTTTTGGACCTACTTGTGGTTTTTTGGCCATAACTCTTGCATACGGAGGTATTTTTCTGATCCGAAAGAAGCGCCGGAAAGCTGGTTCCAAGACGAAGATTTTGGTGTAGGTATTTTTTGGTTTTGATGCTTTTTTATTGCTTATTTTTTCTGTTGAAGTCCGAAGTCCTATTTTTGACTCCGGCATGCATATCTTTTGCGTCCCATGTCAGTTTTTTGAAAACGTTATATTTCTGGAAAGCTGGTGTTGTGTTCTTTTCAGAAATGTAGTCATTTTTCTTTGTTTTTGGCCTTTTCTCTTTCTATCATAGTTTTGGCATTTTTGCTCTATGGTGGATATTTTGAGTGTTTTAGGCCCGAGGATCGTTTTCCTGGCATGGTTTGCTTTCTTTTTGGTTGTACTTTCTTTTGGTTCAGCTCTTTTTTAGTTCTGATCATTGTAGCTATCCTTTTGAAGCACTTTTTTATTTCGCACTGAGATAAACTGTCACTTTTGCACTCTGGGAGTCATGAACGTTGTTTTGAGTCAGTTGTGCATGCACTATTTCATAAAGCACCATGGGGGGGATTATTGTTTGTTGTTTTAGGCATTCTCCCTTTGTCAAGTGAGTGTCCCTTCCACGACATTAGCCCATGCAGAGTCAGTTAGACCGTGTCTTTATCAGTGTCTGTACCTCTTTTCCTCTCTCCTCGTTCTTGGTTCGTTTGCAGAAGATTTGGCTCACCTTCTCAGTTGCCTGTCATCACACCCTGTCTGCATTAAGGGGGGGTTATGCTGTGTTCTAATGCATCCATGGTTCGATGGTTCGATAGTGTGAACTATGTATTCAGTGGTTGATCCTATATACAAGGCGATTGTAGTGGCTGGCTACCTATGCATTTCGGTGAGATGGATCATCTACCATATAGACATGCTCGACTCGTGCCTTCTTCTTCCATGGAGGTTTCTTCAGATCAGCAGTTTGGCAGATTTGCGACTTCTTCATGCTTCAGTGATGCTGCTTCTTCATGATCATTCTTTGTTCCTGTTTTAGGGGACATTTTCCCTAGTTGGAGACTTCTTCAGTTCTTCACTAGGTTCTTACCTCTTTTTGGGGGAGGGTTTTTCCCACGTGGTTTTCTCTCTTTCCCTGTTTATAGAGGTTTCATCTTTTTGCATTGTACTTGGGTACCTAAAATGGCCTCGTTGCCGGGACCCATTATGCATTTCATCTTAGTTTTGTGAGCTTAAGGCATTTCCCTAAGTTGCACTTAAGGGGGGGTGTTAGAGTAAATAATTAATTATTAATTATTTATTCTATTGCTTAAGCTTACTTAGGTCATGCATTTATTTAATATTTTATATTTAATGCATGTAGTGGTTAGTTGATGACAACACGGGAGTTTGTTCCCTTCTAGTTGTCACACTTATCTTCTACCACCTTCCAGCTTGTTCTACAAGCTTCCATGAGCTCTTTATATTCGGGCTCTCTCTCATTGTAACAACAACAACATCATCACATCATTTCTTATTGTAAATACATTTCTCATTGTGTTTGCATTCATGGTGTCTCTCATGTCCGTTTAGGGTTTTTGCCCGTGCTCCATGCTCTTCCCTTCTATGGCTTCTCTTTGACAGGTTACGCATGCAGGTGATCTTGGCGTCTTCGGAGTTGGCTTTCCTCAACTCCAACAGTGGCGTGCGGTCTCTGATGCCAATTCTCAACTTTAACATGTCTTTAGCATTGGGTGATACTCGTGAGTTAGAGTGCCAAAATTGTGTAATTTCTTCCTTCACATCATCGGATAGCTTCTTATCAAAACGTGGAAGTCTCCCACCAAATGCCCATGTTTCATTTTGAAGAGGATCATCAATTTTGTCTCGTCGACTAAGTGCTCTTCTCAAAGTAGTACGATTTATATTCAAATCAATACAAGTTTCTCTCATATATCTACCCTTTCTCAAATGATGACTTACCAAAGAGGTTGTAATAACCCTTCGAGCAGCTCTGTTATCCTTCTCCCTATTATTTTTCCCAATGCTATTGAGAGCACTGAAAAGATTCTTCACAATAATGGCATTTCTTTCCAACTTTTTATTGACACGAATCTTCAATTTGGAAAGCATAGGTCTCATCTTTTGCATCTTTAATAAGTGCATAAAAATCTGACATTGCTCTACCACTATCTTGTTGTCGAAAAACATCTGATATAGTCTTGAAGCCCATAACCGAATGGTTCTTTCTAATTTTTTTCCCTTTCAAACTAGTAATAATCATTTCATCAATTTCAATTATCCATTTTGGGGTTTTAGAACTTTCATGTCGATTATAATTAGAAGATATGTAATGTTCTTGTGCATTAGGTTCCTGTGCATTGTCATGTGCGACATAGTCAATTATGCAATTTGGATTATGACTTGGTAGCATTTCATCTTCAAAATTTTTATTCTCTAAGTTTTCAATTTCGGCATTATCATTTTCAATAGGTACATTTTCATTCTCCAACTGTACATACTCATTATCTAAGTATGTGATTTCACCTTTGACTAATTCATCGTCAACTTGACTAATATTTAGCATACCTTGTCTTTTTCTTCGATGTTCCATTTTGTCTCTTTCCCTATATGCTGCAATGTCTTCATTTGATATCTTCCTTTTGTGTTTATCCTTTCGACAACTATTGCTCCCCATTGAGATGAAAAATTCAAACACCTAAAGTTATATTTTTGAATTTTTTTCGATTGGTTGGACCCCAAAATGCACTTTTTTGCAAAACCTATGAAAAAAGAACAGAATAAGTGATGTTGTTGAGTCTGCAGGGACAGGGATATGTTGGAAACTAGTGCCGAGAAAGATTAGATATTTGATATAAAATTGGATATCTGATCTTTTCCAATGAGATTTGGAGGGAAAACAACCTTTGCTATATTAGTATTAATATTAGAATAATTATTGGAGGGAAATCAATTAATAGTATTCTTATTATTACTATAGATATAATAGTATTAATATGACCCCCTTTGACCCATATTAACCATTCTAATATGTCCCTAGGGGTCCTAGGACCCCTAGGGACATATGTCATCATTTCATGGGTCAAAGGGGGTCATAGGTCACCCTATGACCCCTTTTGACCCATATGAACGATTCTAATATGTCCCTAGGGGTCCAAGGACCACTAGGGACATAACTCATCATTTAATGGGTCAAAGGGACCTATGACCCCCTTTGACCCACATTAACCATTCTAATCTCATCATTTAATGGGTCGTGGGGGGTCATAGGTTTGACCTATGACCCCCTTTCACACGCATTACCCATTCTAATATATCCCTAGCAGTCCTAGGACCCCTAGGGACATATGTCATCATTTAATGCATCAAAGGGGGTCATGGGTCAACCTATGACCCTCTTTGATGCATATTAATCATTCTAATATGTCCCTAAGGGTCCTAGGACCCCTAGGGACATATCTCATCATTTAATAGGTGATGAGGGGTCATAGGTCAACCTATGAACCCCTTTGACCCATATTAACCATTCTAATATGTCCCTAGGGGTCCTAAGACCCCTAGGGACATATGTCATCATTTTATGGGTCAAAGGGGGTCATAGGTTACCCTATGACCCCTTTTGACCCATATTAACCATTGTAATATGTCGCTAGGGGTCCTAGGACCCCTAGGGACATATGTCATCATTTAATAGGTCAAAGAGGGTCATAGATCACTCTATGACCCCCTTTGACCCATATTAACCATTCAAATATGTTCCTGGGACATATCTCATCATTTAATGGGTCGTGGGGGGTCATAGGTCAACCTATTGTATATGAGCAATGTTAGTATGCTAATAGAAACTAAATTTAAATAAAGCTTCTACAAACTAAACAAAATTCATAAACTTCAAGATAGACTAAGATGAACTCTCAATTGAGAATATGAGCCATTAATGGACTCTCTCAATGAGAAGCTCTCTTGTTGAGTAGCTTTGTCTAAATAGATAGGATGTATGCTCAAGCTTTATGCTTCAAAAAGGGCTTCAAATAGAGTTGGAATTTGGGTGTGAGTGTATGGTTTTGATATAAAATGGCTTCTCAAAATGGAATTATGACTTTACTTCATGGATTGTGTTATTTTGCAAAGGGGAATGATCCAATTTATAGGCAAGAGGCTTGAGGGATTGAGGGCTAAGATGCAAGGATGGGAAAAAGCTCATGGAGGGCTCAGATTGCATGAGAAGAGACCACATGGATTGTGCTTCCTTATAGCCAATCAAGGAGTGACACATGTCACATGGTGAGAGGATGGAGGAAAGGGGAAGGATGAGTCAACAAAGGAGGCTCAAGGGATAAAATCTTCATAAAGACCCTCATAATGACTTGTAAGAGAAATAAAAGGGCTTGTAAGAGTCATTTATGACCTAGTGGACTTCATAAAGTTTTATGGTTGAGATATTTTGAGGGTGATGAGACCATTTTTGACTTGGACTTGATTAGGAAGGTTTTAAGCTTGTTTAGGCTTGTGCAAATGAATAGAGGATGGATTAGGATGGTTTAGGATTAGCTTAGGGATAGGCAAGTGGATGGCATTTAATGAGGGTGGGTGAAGGAGGAGATATTTGTTAACTTTGGCTTGGGTTAGTAAGTTTTAACCCATGTTTAGAGAATGTGACAAGGTTAGGAGGGGATTAGGATTAGGTTTAAAGACATCTTCTAGAAGAGTCTAGACTTTGGATGAGGATAAAGACTTTCTAGAATAGTCTAGAATTTCTTAGGATTAGGATGAAGACTTTCTAGAAGAGTCTAGAACTTCTTAGGATGAGGATAAATTAGATTTTTAGGAAATAAATAAATTTTTATTTATTTCAAGGGTTTGGGTTGAGGAGATATTTATTAAAACTTTTTTAATAAACATGAGGATTAATATTTAATCTTAATTAAATATTTTGAGTTGGGATTAGGGGTAGGAAATGATGGGATTAGCCTTTAATCGAAATTAAAGAAGGATTAGAAGATTTTGGAAGAGGTTATTGGTCATAAGGAAATTGGCCAAGTTTTGGGCAAAAAATAAATTTTTTATTTATTTTAGGATTTTTGGTCAATTTATTAATTAAATAATTAATAAATAAGGAAATAATGTTTAAATAAGATTTAAACATTTTTGGGAGGGATTTCTTAATTAAATATTTGTAATTAAGATAAAGGGATTTAATGGCATAAAAATTAATTAATTAACTAATTAATTAATGATGATGTCATCAGGGATTTTTTCAAAAAATAAAAATACTTTATTTTTTAAAAGATTTTTAGGTGTCTACATTTTGCCCCTCTTTGATGTGATGCCGCAAGTGGCATGGCATCAAAGATAAGAAAATAAGATGCCCAAGGCTAGAGCAGAAGAGGAGAGGATGGACTGTGAGATGCCCCCTCAAGAAGGCGGCGGGGAGAGAAAGCGAGGCTCGATGGCTTCTTGAAAAGTACAAAAATCTCAGATGAGCAAGGAGACTCAGATTGGCAAAGAGAAGGGGTTGAATTAGCTCAAACTCTCACTATGGGAGAATGATAAAGGAGAATCAGATGCACAAGAGGAAGCAAGCTTAAGACTTTAGGGAAGGTGGAGGATGAAGGAGCGGAGCGCTATAAAAAGGAATCTAGGATAGGGAGATGGATGAGGGGATTATAAAGCTGATGCAACAGAATTTTAAAGAGTTAGATTGGCGGAAGATGGGTTTCGGAGATCCCTAGGACTAGGATTGTGGATCTTGAAAGATGAGGCTTGGTGGGTTGATTTGGATTGGTGGATCCCTAAGACTAGGATTGTGGATTCCTAAAGCTAAGAGTGATGAGTGATTCAAAGAGATACTGATGCATCAGATAGAGTAGGAGAGACGGATGCTGGATATGGATGGGGGATAATGGAGATGAAGGAAAACTATTGAAGCTTTTTGAGCAAGGGGATACTTCAAAGAGAAGTAACACCATGTAGTTGAGCACTAGATTTGCTATAGGACTATTGGTTAATTGCCAAGGTTACCAAGAACATCAAGGCCTTTTCACCAACTGTCTAGAGGACTGACGAACTGACTCAAAAAAAACACGCAAGGATTGCCCTAGCATCACACATGAATCTTGAAAGAATCGAAGTGGAACCGACACTGGGTAACCCACAAGCAGAAAAGAAAAACAAACAAAAGACATGATCAAGACCTTACGCTCTGATTGCCCCATTCGCAGTATACCATGATATAGAAGATCGTGGCAACCTTGAGGAGGGAACAAGGAGATTACTTGGAAAAGATATTTCAAGACCCAACAAGGAAGAGTCCAAATCAAAAGAAAGTGAAAATCCAAAAGAGAACCGTTTGCCAACGAGATGGGTAGGACGAGGTACTAACAGACCAAGATCAGACATGAGAAAAGCTATATCCTGCAAGGACCTATCGGAGAGCACCTAAGCTGGTGGATTTTGATGAGTGATGCGTCTAGCAAGCTGAACTAAGAAATATAACACTTTGGTGATATGAAATCTAGCTAAAGGATACGTTGGAATAGCTAACCAAGATGTGTGATGGGTGTAAGATGTTGATCAAGGACGAACTGACACGAATGCTGGATAGATACAATGGTACTAAGCTAAAGAGGATGTACAAGCTGACAGACCAAGATATTTACAAGTGAGCTAATCAAGATATGGTACAAGCTAACGGACCAAGATAGTTACAAGCAAGCAAAAGCTCAGGATGATAGGATAGCGGGATGGTTCGATGTTGTGCAAGATGCGAAAGCTAAGGGTGGGGTGATAGCGAAAGATATGGATTTGGAAGGATGCATCTAATGATGATGAGATATTTTTTGACCAAGGATAGCTAGAGGAGAAGGATGAGATGGCTGGATAGGATGGTAGATAGCTAGGATTATGATGGATATAAAGAGATGACATTGGGTTTGCATGAGGATAGCCTAGAGCTAGATACCAATGACAAGGGAGGATGGACAAGACAAGATCTCCAAGGAATATAGTGCCCCCAGTCAGAAGATGACATGTGAAAGGGGGTCTTACGATGGATGTGTTAGTATTGAAGCTAGGATGGAAAAGATGAAGGCGCTAGGGAGATGGATGATAGCTAGGATGGTTGGCTGAAGCTGCAAGAGATAAGTGGATGGTGTGAGATGGAAGATGGAGGGTGGAGGATAGGTGGATAGATTGGAAGATGGAGTTGGATGTCAAGAGATGACTGAAAGCATGAGGGTGATAGGCTAAGCTGGGGATGGTGGGATTACGCATGACGCTTGTTTGCCAAGTTTTCATCATGGTACTTGTTCAAGGCGCTTGAATTGCCAAGTTTTCACCAGTGGACGCTTTATTTTTCTTTTCTTTTTTGACTTTTTGACTTTGGACTTAGCTGGAATGATTTTGGCTTTCTTCAGCTATTTTGGCTTTTTTGGGATTTTTCACTGGCTGTTGGAATGTTCAATTTTGTTGCTAGCTGTTGGTACACCGGATGTGTGATTTATGCAATAGATCGGATTAGATGGGATTGATGGTAGGAGATGGACGGATGAAAATGCTGGAAAGGAGCATGAGATGGGGATTCTTGCAAGAGCAACATTGGCACATGTTGGAATGGGTGTGAAAAGAGCATATGGGGGATAGATGGTAGATGCGGGCGTGATGGAGGATTTGTGGAAGCGTGCTTGGGGATATAGGCACCCAAGATGGAGTTAGGAGATGGGGGACATGAGTCACTAGATGGGGGATTAGCAATGGTGGATGCCATTATGCATTGGGTTTCAACTTTTTTCTTGGGGATCCACATGGTTTTGGATTTTCTTTTCATAGGCTTTTGCATTGTTTTGCATTCTTTTATTGGATTTTGCCTTTTTGGAGTATGTCTTTTAGAATAGACATATGATTGCCTAGGATGTGGATTTTTAGCTTTATGCATTTTGAAGTTGGCATTCACATTGCTGTGGTAAGCTTTGGGAAGATAGTTAGGAGAAGCTTTGTGAGATGGAGAGGATATGAAAGAGCATGTAGGGGGATGATGATGAATGATGTGCCCTGATATGTGCCTTTGTTGATCTTGCATAGAAATGGATGGAATAGGATTTTTATGATGGCTGATAGGAGGATGGAGGATGGTAGATTTTGGGACATAGGGGCCCAAAATGGATTTAGCAGATGAAGGGGGGATATGGTACGTTGTTTTGGGTTGCAAAGATGGTGGAGGGGGGATGACATAAGATTTCTTGAAGGAGTGATGGGAGGCTGGCATGGTGGGCTTGGAGATAGGCTTGGTTTGGGGGTGTGGTGTACCAACACCTTTAGATGGTGAGCCTTTGGATACATATCCAAGACCATGAAATCCTAGATTTTTTTGTGCAATAATAGGCTCTCTGATTCCTTGCTCTTGTGGTCCTAAACCTTGACCTTGATAATGCCATTGAGTGAGCATTTGAACAAGTTGAGGAAACTTTTTGCTTGCAAAAAATGGTAGAAGTGATTTCTTAGGTGTATTGCAATGGGGAGATACTGTTCTTAATTCTTCTGCTGAGAGAGGGCCACCGTGGATGAATGTAAGTGAACCAAGAGGATATATTATAGATGGTGGAATAGCTTGGATAGGTGGTAAGATGGAAGCATGGAGCGGGGGAGATGGAAGGATAGGATCTTGATGTAGCTGGTGGGATGACAAGATATCTTGTAGTGGAGGAGATATGGCTCGAGGTTTTGGAGATGGAGGAGATGGTGACTACACTATGGATGGAAGACATGGTACAATGATATCTTCATTTATGCTTTGGGGGATGTCAACATGCTTTTGGGCAGGATCTTGATAGGATTGGTTTGGAGTGGATGGTGTGATAGGAGGTGAAGGGATGGATTCTTCAAAGGCAGCGGATGGATAGATGGGAGATTCAGTAGTGGAGATGGGTGAGTAGAAGATGGATGCATAAGGGTCATTACGAGAGATTTGGGAAATGCTTGGAGGCGATGTGGATAGGATTTGGAGGGATTTGACAGGTGGTGGGATTTTGATGCTTGCGGGAAGTGGAAGGATTTTAAGCAATTTGATGGATGGTATGGGGATGATAACTATGGGAGATGGAGGTGATATTATAGATGGGAAAGCTTCATCACTGACTACTTCACATGGTTGGATTAGATGACATGGCTTATCGACTGTTGGAGGCAACTTTTCTTGTATTTCCTCTAGGAGATTCCTTGGAGACTCATGTGTCGAAGGTGGAGGTGGATTGACAAGAATAGCTAGTGTGATGAGGGTGGAAGATTGGAAGCTTGGTTGATGGGGTGATGGAGGGGAAGCTGGAATATCAGATGGCATGACTAGATAGTTTGGAATAACTCTTGAATTTTGGGGGATGCTTGGGGGAATGTTTCTAAGGCTTTCAATATATCCGTCATAGTCAACAAGATTTTCATCATCATTGGAATAGGAGGTGGCAGGAGCAAGGACAATGCGACCAAACACATCATGATAGGATTGGTACTTCATGCTTTGATGGTGAGTTTGATGGGGATGGGGTCTTGCATATGGATGAACACGGAAGCTCATGGTTGGATTTGGGTTAAGCACAGATTTTGGATTGGCTGATGAAAGATTTCCTAGGGAGAGTCAAAGTTGCATGACAGACCTAAGGAGGATTGGCTAGAGATTTTTGGCTTTCCTGTGGATGGAAGACTTCAAGGGCATGCTGTCAAAAAGTGAGAGTTTTGCTTTCCTATGCGCTGGATTGGTGGAGATTGTGTCAACCTAAGAATAGACTAATGATCCTTTAGGAAGAACACGAGATTGACCACTTGTGGATCCCAACCTTTAGCTCAAGGTGATGAGGGATAACAAGTGACAAAGCTGGATTACCCTAGACAAAGCTCTGTCAAAGGGATAACCTTGGTGAGATTGGTGGATTTGGAAGTTTTTAGGAATGGCAAACTTTTGGCAAGGTGACAACAATTTGGAAGGCTTGGATGTGATTTTGGATTGGGTTGCTAGCTAGCTGGGGGGGGTGATTTGGAGAGACTTTGGATTTTGGATTGTTCTAAAGCAAGGAACTAGATAGATTTGGTTGCAGCGGGGGAGCTTGGATGATTTTTTGATGAGGCAGTGACTACGCTAAGTATGCCTTGAGCTGGAAGATTTCTGTTTTTTTGAGATTTTGACCAAAGTTGGCAAACATTCATTCAAAAGCTATGAACAAACAAGCAGACAAAATTTTAGAGCAAGCACGTCAAACACACAAACATCCTAGGAAGCTTTCTACAAGGATGAAATTTGTTATAGCTAGGGAGTCCTCGATATACGCAAGGTACGTGAGGCCCAAATCCATAGATGAAACCAAAAAGATGTCACACAGTTGAGAGGAGCGGTAACCCACTTCTCCTCTTTCACTTCTCAAGGGTATAAAGTTCCTTGAGGCTTAGCCCGGGTGACAAAATCTTGATTCCAAGAGAGGTGTCTTTGGATTCACCACCCGATTTTTATACTCCGCTGAAATGCTGGAGTTGAGGTCGTCCCAAGGGGTGATGAAATCCCCAAGCAGGCCTCCTAAAAAGTGTAAAACAAGACCACATACATGATCTAGGGCTTTAAAAGACACGCATTCATTCCAATTGATGATTTAGATTTTGTAAGCTATGATTGAAGACACTTGTGATTATGGCATACAATGTTCATTCCAATTTGACAGCGTCGTTAGGATAATGGAAGTCGAGAGATCGTCAACATAAGAAATGCGAGCGTCATTGAAAATGCGTCAAAACCATGCGATGTTCATTGATTTTTAGGCATTCAAGATTGAGTGTGAGTTTGTTTTAAGCCCAAAACAAAGATATGTGAAACTCAATTTTTCAAGTGCACACCCGGAGGCCCTCCACGTCAATAGTTTGTTCAATTTTAATGTCCAAATGAAGTGTTAGCGAGCCTAATGTGGATTCAAGGAATTTTCTAAGTTAGAAAAATTAATAAAAACACAAGTAAGTGAAATCTGATCTTTGTGGAGCACTTAACACCCTCTTAGGTGGACCCATCCCCATAGATGGCACTGAGATTGCAACCAATGGCTAAATTGATGGGTGATTAAAGAGGGTGAGTCCAACTACAAACTCACTTAAAGCATCTTTATTTGGTTTTTATAATTTAGGAAATTTCTAGAATGTAGATTCTTTTTATGCCCCAAAAGATGATTATTTGATCTATGGCATACAAGATTGGATTTGTTGTTTTAATCATGCATTCAAGGAAAATTTGATTTTAATCCATGGCATTCAAGAGTGATTTTAGCAACATGCATTCAAAGACAAGTGGTTAAACATTCAAGTGTTTTCTTTTGAGCATTCAAGATTGAGATTTTGTGTGTTGTTTTAAGAACTTTGAAGTGCTTTGTTTTAACCTTAGATCATTCAAGATTATTTTGGACTCAAAAGTAAAAATGACTCTTTGGACTTTGGTTTTCATTCAAGATTTTGTGTTCTAGTTTGCATATTTTAAGCCCAAAAATGATATTCCTAGATTGTTTTGATGCATGAAAAACCTAAGAAACATTCAAGATTTTGCAATAAGACATTTGTTTGGAACAAATAACAAAGCTTTTAGGACAATTTTTGGCAACCATTTAGGACTCTTAGTTTTTATGAGATTTTTTAAAAGAACTTTAGTGTGCACTTAGTGTTGATTTTGAACCTTTTGAAATGAAAACTTGAAGTTCTTTTTAAATTCTCACAAATGAAGTGTTCCTAATTTTGCATGAATGCATCTAAAACCTTGATGTTGCAAGGATGCAAATGATTAAATTGGTTTAGTTTCACTTGTTAAAAGATTTTTTCTTTTTTGCAAATTTTTAATTTTTTAATGGATTTAAGTATGATTTGGGAGTTCATTTTAAGCACTCAAAAGAAGTGTGTATGATTTTGCTTCCTTAAAAAAAAATGGCCAAGATCTCCCACAAGAAGAAGAAGAAGAAGTAGATGGAATAAGAAGAATATAGAGAAGAAGAGGAAGAAGAATTCCAAGTGCTTTGTCCACCTATAAGCTTGAAAAATCTGCAAACACTATGAGATTGACTATGAGTTCCTTTGTCTTCTTCATGCTCATGTGGACCTACAAAACCAATTTATACAATCCTACCAATCACAAAAATAAGCAAAATTAGCCAAAATCAGCAAATGACATACAAAACTTGACTAAAAAACTAATGAAGATGACCCATGCGGGGTCCCACCGGGCGTGCCAAAATGTATATGAGCAATGTTAGTATGCTAATAGAAACTAAATTTAAATAAAGCTTCTACAAAATAAACAAAATTCATAAACTTCAAGATAGACTAAGATGAACTCTCAATTGAGAATATGAGCCATTAATGGACTCTCTCAATGAGAAGCTCTCTTGTTGAGTAGCTTTGTCTAAATAGATAGGATGTATGCTCAAACTTTATGCTTCAAAAAGGGCTTCAAATAGAGTTGGAATTTGGGTGTGAGTGTATGGTTTTGATGTAAAATGGCTTCTCAAAATGGCATTATGACTTTACTTCATGGATTGTGTTATTTTGCAAAGGGGAAGGATCCAATTTATAGGCAAAAGGCTTGAGGGCTAAGATGCAAGGATGGGAAAAAGCTTATGGAGGGCTCAGATTGCATAAGAAGAGAGCACATGGATTGTGCTTCCTTATAGCCAATCAAGAAGTGACACATGTCACATGGTGAGAGGATGGAGGAAAGGGGAAGGATGAGTCAACAAAGGAGGCTCAAGGGATAAAATCTTCATAAAGACCCTCATAATGACTTGTAAGAGCAATAAAAGGGCTTGTAAGAGTCCATTATGACCTAGTGGACTTCATAAAGTTTTATGGTTGAGATATTTTGAGGGTGATGAGAGAAATTTTGACTTGGACTTGATTAGGAAGGTTTTAAGCTTGTTTAGGCTTGTGCAAATGATTAGAGGATGGATTAGGATGGTTTAGGATTAGCTTAGGGATAGGCAAGTGGATGGCATTTAATGAGGGTGGGTGAAGGAGGAGATATTTGTTAACTTTGGCTTGGGTTAGTAAGTTTTAACCATGTTTAGAGAATGTGACAAGGTTAGGAGGGGATTAGGATTAGGTTTAAAGACATCTTCTAGAAGAGTCTAGACTTTGGATGAGGATAAAGACTTTCTAGAATAGTCTAGAATTTCCAAGGATGAGGATGAAGACTTTCTAGAAGAATCTAGAACTTCTTAGGATGAGGATAAATTAGATTTTTAGGAAATAAATAAAGTTTTATTTATTTCAAGGGTTTGGGTTGAGGAGATATTTATTAAAACTTTTTTAATAAACATGAGGATTAATATTTAATCTTAATTAAATATTTTGGGTTGGGATTAGGGGTAGGAAATGATGGGATTAGCCTTTAATCGAAATTAAAGAAGGATTAGAAGATTTTGGAAGAGGTTATTGGTCATAAGGAAATTGGCCAAGTTTTGGGCAAAAAATAATTTTTTTATTTATTTTAGGATTTTTGGTCAATTTATTAATTAAATAATTAATAAATAAGGAAATAATGTTTAAATAAGATTTAAACATTTTTGGGAGGGATTCCTTAATTAAATATTTTTAATTAAGATAAAGGGATTTAATGGCATAAAAATTAATTAATTAATAAATGATGATGTCATCAGGAATTTTTTCAAAAAATAAAAATACTTTATTTTTTAAAAGATTTTTAGGTGTCTACACCTATGACCCCCTTTCACACATTATAACCATTCTAATATGTCCCTAGGGGTCCTAGGACCCCTAGGGACATATGTCATCATTTAATGGGTCAAATGGGGTCATAGGTCACCATATGACCCATATATACCATTCTAATATGTCCCTAGGGGTTCTAGGACCCATAGGGACATATCTCGTCATTTAATGGGTCGTGGGGGTCATAGGTCAACCTATGACCCCCTTTCACACAGATTAACCATTCCAATATGCCCCTAGGGATCCTAGCACCCGTAGGGACATATGTTGTCATTTAATGCATCAAAGGGGGTCATAGGTCAACCTATGACCCCCTTTGACCCATATCAACGATTCTAATATGTTCCTAGGGGTCCTAGGACCCCTAAGAACATAGCTTGTCATTTAATGGGTCAAAGGGGGTCATAGATCACCCTATGACCCCCTTTGACCCATATTAACCATTTTAATATGTACCTAAGGGTCCTAGGACCCCTAGGGACATATCTAGTCATTTAATGAGTCATGGGGGGTCATAGGTCAACCTATGACCCCTTTTCACACATATTAACCATTCTAATATGTCCCTAGGGCTCCTAGGACCCCTAGGGACATGTCGTCATTTAATGCATTAAAGGGGGTCATAGGTCAACCAATGACCCCCTTTGACCCATATTAACCATTCTAATATGTTCCTAGGGGTCCTAGGACCCCTAGGCACATATCTCGTCATTTAATGGGTCATGGGGGGCCATAGGTCTACCTATGACCCCCTTTCACTCATATTAACCATTCTAATATTTTCTGACATATCTTGTCATTTAATGGGTCGTGGGGGGCCATAGGTCAACCTATGACCCCATTTTACACATATTAACTATTCTAATATGTCCCAAAGAGTTCTAGGACCCCTAGGGACATATGTAATCATTTAATGGGTCAAAGTGGATCATAGGTCACCCTATGACCCTCTTTGACACATATTAACCATTGTCATATGTCCCTCGGGGTCCTAGGACCCCTAGGGACATATCTCGTAATCTAATGGGTCATCGGGGTCATAGTCAACTTATGATCCCCTTTCACACATATTAACCATTCTAATATGTCCCTAGGGGTAGTAGACATATGTCATCAATTTATGGGTCAATGGGGGGTCATAAATCACCCTATGACCACCTTTCACCCATATTAACCATTCTAATATGTCCCTAGGGGTCCTATGACCCCTAGGGACATATCTCGTCATTTAATGGGTCATGGGGGGTTATAGGTCAACCTATGACCCCCTTTCACACATATTAACCACTCTAATATGTCCCTAGGGGTCCTAGGACCCCTAGGGACATATGTCATCATTTAATGGTTCAAAGGGGGTCATAGGTCACCCTATGACCCCCTTTGACCCATATATACCATTCTAATATGTCCCTAGGGGTCCTAGGACCCCTAGGGACATATCTTGTCATTTAATGGGTCGTGGGGGGCCATAGGTCAACCTATGACCCCCTTTCACACATATAAACCATTCCAATATGTCCCTAGGGGTCCTAGGACCCCTAAGGACATATCTCATCATTTAATGGGTCATGGGGGGTCATAGGTCAACCTATGACCGACTTTCACACATATTAACCATTCTAATATGTCCCTAGGGGTCCTAGGACCTTTACGGACATATGTCATCATTTAATGGGTCAAAGGGGGTCATAGGTCACCCTATGACCTCTTTTGACCCATATATAACATTCTAATATGTCCCTAGGGGTCTTAGGACCCCTAGAGACATATCTTGTCATTTAATGGGTCGTGGGGGGTCATAGGTCAACCTATGACCCCCTTTCACACATATTAACCATTCTAATATGTCCCTAGGGATCCTAGGACCCCTAAGGACATATGTCATCATTTAATGCATCGCCTATGACCCCCTTTGACCCATATGAACGATTCTAATATGTCCCTAGGGATCCTAGGACCCCTAAGGACATAGCTCATCATTTAATGGATCAAAGGGACCTATGACCCCCTTTGACCCATATTAACCATTCTAATATGTCCCTAGGGGTCCTAGGACCCCTAGGGACATATCTAATCATTTAATGGGTCGTAGGGGGTCATAGGTCAACCTATGACACCCTTTCACACATATTAACCATTCTAATATGTCCCTAGGGGTCCTAAGACTCCTAGGGACATATGTCATCATTTAATGCATCAAAAGGGGTCATAGGTCAACCTATGACCCCCTTTGACTCATATTAACCATTCTAATATGTCCCTAGAGGTCCTAGGACCCCTAGGGACATATCTCGTCATTTAATGGGTCGTAGAGGGGCCATAAGTCAACCTATAACCCCCTTTCACACATATTAACCATTCTAATATGTCCCTAGGGGTCCTAGGACCTCTAGGGACATATCTCGTCATTTAATGGGTCATGGGGGGCCATAGGTCAACCTATGACCCCCTTTCACACATATTAACCATTCTAATATGTCCCAAGGGGTCCTAGGACCCCTAGGGACATATGTCGTCATTTAATAGATCAAAGTGGGTCATAGGTCACCCTTTGACCCATATTAACCATTCTAATATGTCCCTAGGGGTCTTAAGACCCCTAGGAACATATCTCGTCATTTAATGGGTTGTGGAGGGTCATAGGTCAACCTATGACCCCCTTTCACACATATTAACCATTCTAATATATCCCTAGGGGTCGTAGACATATGTCGTCATTTAATGGGTCAAAGGAGGTCATAGGTCAACCTATGACCCCGTTTGACCCATATTAACCATTCTAATATGTCGCTAGAGGTCCTAGGAGCCCTAGGGACATATCTCGTCATTTAATGGGTCGTGGGGGGCCATAGGTCAACCTATGACCCCCTTTTACACATATTAACTATTCTAATATGTCCCTAGGGGTCCTAGGACCCCTAGGGACATATCTCTTCATTTAATGGGTCGTGGGGGGCCATAGGTCAACCTATGACCCCCTTTCACACATATTAACCATTCTAATATGTCCCTAGGGGTCTTAGGACCCCTAGGGACATATGTCGTCATTTAATATGTCAAAGGGGGTCATAGGTCACCCTATGACCCCCTTTGACCCATATTAACCATTCTAATATGTCCCTAGGGGTCCTACGACCCCTAGTAACATATCTCGTTATTTAATGGGTCGTAGGGGGTCATAGGTCAACCTATGACCCCCTTTCACACATATTAATGATTCTAATATGTCCCTACGGGTACTAGTACCCCTAGGGACATATGTCATCATTTAATGGGTCAAAGGGGGTCATAGGTCACCTTATGACCCCCTTTGACCCATATATATCATTCTAATATGTCTCTACGGGTCCTAGGACCCCTACAGACATGTATCATCATTTAATGGATCATGGGGGCTCATAGGTCAACCTATGACCCCCTTCACACATTTTAACCATTCTAATATGTCCCTAGGGATCCTAGGATCCCTAAGGACATATGTCATCATTTAATGCATCAAAGGGGGTCATAGGTCAACCTATGACCCCCTGTGACCCATATGAATGATTCTAATATGTCCCTAGGGGTCCTAGGACCCCTAGGGACATAACTCGTCATTTAATGGATCAAATGGAGTCATAGGTCACCCTTTGACCCCCTTTGACCCATATTAACCATTCTAATATGTCCCTAGGGGTCCTAGGACCCAGAGAGACATATCTCAGCATTTAATGGGTCGTGGGGGGTCATAGGTCAACCTATGACCCCCTTTCACACATATTAACCATTCTAATATGTCCCTAGGGGTCCTAGGACCCCTAAGGACATATGTCATCATTTAATGCATCAAAGGGGGTCATAGGTCAACTTATGACCTCTTTTGACCCATATTGACCATTCTAATATGTTCTTAGGGGTCCTAGGACCCCTAGGGACATATCTCTTCATTTAATGGGTCGTGGGGGGCCATAGGTCAACCTATGACCCCCTTTCACACATATTAACTATTCTAATATGTCACTAGGGGTCCTAGGACCCCTAGGGATGCATCTCATCATTTAATGGGTTGCGGGGGGTCATAGGTCAACCTATGACCCCCTTTCACACATATTAACCATTCTAATATGTCCCTAGGGGTCCTAGGATCCCTAAGGACATATGTCGTCATTTAATGTGTCAAAGAGGGTCATATTAACCCATATTAACCTATGACCCCCTTTGACCCATATTAACCATTCTAATATGTCCTTAGGGGTCATAGGAGCTCTAGGAACATATCTCGTCATTTACTAGGTCGTGGGGGGTCATAAGTCAACCTATGACCCCCTTTCACACATATTAACCATTTTAATATGTCCTTAGGGGTCCTAGGACCCCTTGAGACATATGCCGTCATTTAATGGGTCAAAAGAGGTCATAGGTCACCCTATGACCCCCTTTGACCCCTATATACCATTCTAATATGTCCCTAGGGGTCCTAGGACCCCTAGGGACATATCTCATCATTTAATGGGTCGTGGGGGGTCATAGGTTGACCTATGACCCCCTTTTACACATATTGACCATTCTAATATGTCCTTAGGGGTCCTAAGACCCTTAGGGACATATGTTGTTATTTAATGCGTCAAAAGGGGTCATAGGTCAACCTATGACCCCCTTTCACACATATTAACCATTCTAATATGTCCTTAGAGGTCCTAGGACCCCTTGAGACATATGTTTTCATTTAATGGGTCAAAGGAGGTCATAGATCACCCTATGACTCCCTTTGACCCATATTAACCATTCTAATATGTCGCTAGAGGTCTTAGGATCCCTAGGGACATATCTCATTATTTAATGGGTCAAAGGGGGTCATAGGTCAACCTATGACTCCCTTTGACACATATTAACCATTCTAATATGTCCCTAGGGGTCCTAGGACCCCTATGGACATATGTCATCATTTAATGGGTCAAAGGGGTTCATAGGTCACCCTATGACCCCCTTTGACCTATCTGAACAATTCTAATATGTTTCGAGGGGTCCTAGGACCCCTGGGACATATGTCATCATTTAATAGGTCAAAGGGGTTCATAGGTCACCCTATGACCTCCTTTGATCCATATGAACGATTCTAATATGTCCCTAGAGGTCCTAGGACCTCTAGGGACATATGTCGTCATTTAATGGGTCAAAGGAGGTCATAGGTCACTATGATCCCCTTTGACCAATATGAACGATTCTAATATGTCTCTAGGGGTCCTAGGACCCCTAAGGACATATGTCATCATTTAATGGGTCAAAAGGGGTCATAGGTCACCCTATGACCCCCTTTGACTCATATAAACTATTGTACTATGTCGCTAGGGGTCCTAGGACCCCTAGGGACATATGTCATCATTTAATGCATCAAAGGGGGTCAATGGTTGACCTATGACCCCCTTTGACTCATATATATATATATATATATAGTACATTATTATATTTATTAAAAATATTACGTTATTATATATATTAATAACATATATATATATATATATATATATGTATTACGTTATTATATATATATTAATAACATACATACATATTAATATAATAATATATAATACATATTATATTTAATGAAAATATCACGTTATTATATGTATAATGTTATTACATTTAGTAAAAATAATAATAATATAAATTATATTTATAGATTGTAATAAGATTAACATAATATATTATTATATATTAATAGATTATATCTTATATCTTTACATTACGTTATTATATATATAATATATTAATATACGTATTTACATAGTAGTATAAGTGAAATAATTTATAAATCATAAGCTGTAACTTTTAAATGCAATTTTGCCTCCAAAATGGGTTGGGATTTGAAATCTCCCACCCAAATTTTGTCGAAGCATATCAAATATCCGATTAGGCTCGGTATTTACCAAGCCTACCCAGTCAACCCAAAAGACGTGTTTGAAGAGGGTTTTAGTGATACTTAGACTTAGGGTAGCTGTCTGATAATGTTATTTTGATTGAAACTGAATGAAACGAAAAGGGTTTTTTAAAATTGCTCTCAAGATTCCATCAATATAATTTTTGTCAAATTCTGAGTTCGATAATTTTTTATTAGTTAATTATCAATGAAGATTATTGTAAAGTGTTGATTGACATACTGATTGAAAAATAGCTATAACTTTCAAATGGTATAACATTTTTTAAATTTAAAAGTTGCGTCACATTCTATGCTTTGCCTAGTATAAGAAAAAAAAAAAATTGATAAAATTTTCTATTAGTTAAGGTTGTCAGACAGGGGACTTTTTTTTTTTCAAAATTTTTTTGGTAGAAAATTCATATTTAATTATTTATTTGGAATAAAAATACTAAAAAATATGCGTCACATCCAAGCATGAGTCTACTTTTCATATCTATAATTATATTAAAAAATAATTATCATTTGATTTTGATTAAGGTGGTCAGACATACACCTACTTTTTATTTTTGCCTTGAAATTTTCGTAGTACTACATTAAAATTCAAACTTTTGACCAATCAATTATTATTTTCTCCTGATAAGGCCTAGTAGTTTAGAAACTACATTCAATTTCCTAGATATTATTTTCTTACAACTTTTTGATATAAAGTCCATAACCACTTCAAAATTATGTGTCAAGTTGACATAACCCTAATTTGCTGATTTTTCACTGCCACTTAAGGCCATAGTTTGGTACACCATGATCTTGCACATGCCCATGTCATTTTGTGCTACATTTTCTCAATAAGAAATTGATGCTTATTTCAATGATAGAAAATTAGCGGCCCAAGGTTTAAGAGGAATGAGACCTTGTGAATGTAGCTATACATATCTAAAACACGATACAAATCAACCATTTAAATAAAATGATAGAATGTTCACAATGAGTACATCACAAAAAATTAATACTAGTACTCAAATTGAATCAAGAAATATGATTTAGAACCATGACTCCATAAATAAAATACAAAACACCCAATTTAAGGTGGGAGAGGGGATTAATCAAGCCTTGACAAAGATTAAGAGACCCTTCAACAAAATTATTTTTTATCCTCAATGAGATAGCTCTCAAATATGCCAGACCAAAACAACTAGAACCACATGCATTTTTCTTTTGTTTTTCAAATCTTTTTTGGAACATGGAAAAATATCTCCACCTTATTGTTTCCTTCACTCAAAAGTCAAAAATAACTTCTTAAAAATGTTGCATGATTCCTCCTACAATTAGGAGTGAATTATCCTTGAAATAAAGGTTGAGTTGGAGGTTTTTTAAATTCTTGCTCGGTGGTTAGCTTAATTTTAGCAATTATTACCAACAAGATGCAATTTAAACTTGTCGTTATTGGTTAGCGACTTAGAACTATTTAAAATAGAATATTGTAGTTGTTTAAAATGTTTGAAACTTGTAATGTAGTTGGTAGTATTTATCATATTTAGTTAATTATTAAAGAGTTATTTATATTATTTATATTAAACTATTAGGAGTCAATGATATTGTGACGTTGGGCAAGTGTATATGATTTAAGTTTAAAAAGAATAAGTGCACCAATAGTTAAGACTTAGAATTATAGTGTAGTCAAATATAACTAAATATATAGTATATATTACACTCATAAATTACATATATAACATATATTACAGTGATCTATATATTACATATATTTAGTTTAATACAGTAAATATTGTAAAGTATACAGTATTAATATATTATAATATTATTTCATCTCATTTATACTATATATGTAATACATTTATGTTGATTTAAATATTATATAGCTTTATTAAATATATTTATATATTTAAGATTTGATAGTATAAATATATAATTGCTAGCAATTTATTAATAATGTGTAGCTAAAATTTTGCTTCAAAAAAAGTAATATGGAGAAGCCTTGAGAAAAATGGCTCTTATAACAACTTATTCAACCAATTTTATAATTAATATAATATATAAAATTATTAAATAAATAATAAAACTTTAGACATATTTTAGTTATTTAAAAATTATTAATTATTATTAGTAGAAACCGAAAGTGAATGCAATAGTATATTGCCTAGGCAAATACAATAAACTCTCTTAGTTTTCACAATCATTTTACCTCATTTTCTCATTTCATAGGTGATTTCAACTCCTTTTATTGTTTCATGATTCTACAATTTAGAGTTTCAATGATGGCATTCTTTATTTTGTTTGAGTTGTTTTCAGTCTATTTTTTTCTTATCCTTAAATAGACTTCTATTCCATTCTTTCCATAGTTCTCAAATGACAATTGAAAGAACTACTTTACGTAATCCACCATACAAACAATGTTTCATTACTAGGATAGTCATGAGAAAAGTAGAGCTATATCCTAGTTTATTACTTAAACCATTTAGAAAACTTACAACTAAAAAGTATACGATCCACATTCTTCTCATCTTCCTTGCATAAAGGATAATTGTTAGGACTCTCATAACCCATCTTCCTAAACCTATTTATTGTTAAAATCATATCTAATCAAATTAACTTTATTAGATAATTACAATATATTTTAATAAAAAAATTAAATATAAAAATAATAATTTGTTGTGGGTGAATAAAGAATTATATTCTTTAAATAATAGTGTTTAGGTTAATCTAATGTCTATACTTATTTTCTTTAGGGTTCTATCAATAAACTATTTCTTTAATTTAGTGCATGTATAGGGGAAAGGACCTAATAATCACAAGGAGGTCTAAAAACTGTGACCTTTTTGTCATATTAACCTCTGACGTTCCAATAGTCAATGCCACATGTACTAATAGTTGATCATTTTTTAGGTTTTTTTATTAGTAATTGGCCCATCTGTACACTTCTATTGGGAAATTTTGTAAAGACTAAGGAAATTTGACCCAAGTATTGACATTTTTTTATTGAGCAAATACTGGCATAGGAACATAACATGTATAGGGCAATATTTTCAAATGTTGAAGGCTTTCGACCTAAAAACCCAAATTGCTATTACTAGGGGAATAGGTCGGGGTCCACTGACTGATACGGTATTCATTGTAGATCTCCCCAATTATCACTTTTAAAAATTGGTCTATTGGTAAAGTTGAAAGGCTCACAAAGAGCCGACCAGGGATCAAGTCTTGCCGAGTGCAAGGCCCCCGACATCTAAAAGGGATGAGGCTGAGATCGTGCCCCGAGCTAATTTGACAAAATGGATACCCCTCAGCTGACCTCCATAAAAAAAAAAATTCCCAAAAAAATAATAGCACGTGTACTAATAGTGAGCACACATGTAACTCGTAGTTGATCATTTTTAAGAAAGTGAACAACATAACAGATTTTAAACAAATTAAAACTATATATATATATATATATATATATATAAAAGCAATTGTGCCATAGGTGTTCCCTATTTGAATGTGAGGATCTCAATTTGACATCCAAGGGTTGACAGCCATGAAGAGCAAATGACTAACATTGGAACGCTTTGAACCGTAGATCTTTTAGTTTTTCACTATTCACCAAAAAGGAAAGTCCACACAGTTTCACATCAACCAACCCATCCCTAATATTGACGATCTAAGTGGTAGTTGAGAGAGCAATCAAATAACATCTTGAGAAATTGCATCATCACCTTGAAGAAGCTATTATGTCATGAAACCTTCATCATCCATGGCCTGCATCGAGATTTTGTTGATTGCTTTGTTCATTCTGCTAAAATGTCCAAAATAGGTTTCTTTTCCAAGGCTTTCCATCCCAAAAAAACTTGGTATTGATGGAGTTAGTGAATCCAATTGAGTGAACCTACCAAAGATGCTTTTGCTTGAGTTGAAAAGCCAAATCTTCTTATAAAATGTAGGAAGCGACTTATATATTTTTTACATGTACGAAAATTGTTTTTGCTTAGGGTGTATGAATTCTTCACGTAAAAGGCGGTCTCCTTCTATCCAATGGGAGTGAGCTTCTGTTGAACATCAATGGTCTTGCCATTGCGGATGGCTTGTTTCTTCCATTCCTTCCATTGAGTAATGTTTGTGACCATTTCAGATTTGGAAATCCATTTGTTATAAAGTTTAAGGTAGATATTGGATCCAAGAGTTTAAGAAATGTCATCAATTTCTATTACCGTATGCTTTTTCAATACTTTAAAAAGAGATAGAGGAAGGGCACACTTAGAAAATAGTTAGGAATCCTACATCTATATGGTAGAAAATATTTTTGTTTTGTTTTTATTGATCTTAGATTTCTGAAATTTGTGGTAAGACATAGAAAAGGATAGATACATAAAGGGAGAACGTAGAGGTACTAGGATAGAGATGGAGAGAGAGAAGTGGAGTGAAGTGGGAAGGGAGAGAGGGAAGATAGGAGAGATATTGAATGCAACTGATACTAAGATAGAGATAGAGAGAGAAATAGACGAGGATGAGAAGGCAAAGAGATATACCAAAGAAGAGAGAGAAGTGGAGAGAAAGGGAGAGATATGTCGAGATAGGGAGAGGTGTAGAGGGAAGGAAAAGAGAGAGGTATATCTAGATGGAGATTGAGAAGCAAATGGGCATAGAGAGGAAAAGGAATTATAGAGGGAGAGAGTGGAGATGGAAGAGAAAATGAGTAAGCAATATATATAAAGATAAAGATAGAGGCAGAAACATATATTTAGAGACTGCGGTAGAGATGGGGAAATATACAGGGATAGAGAGTCATGGAAAGATATAAGGTAAACATATACATATAGATAGATATAGAGATAGAGGGAGGATATAGAGAGAGAGTGGGGAAGAAGTATGGAGATGTGAATATTTAAGGGTCCGTTTGGCGAGCGGAATAGGAATACGTATTCCAAAAAATTTAATTCTCTGTTTGGATGCACCAAATCGGAATAGGAATAGGAAAAAAATTGGAATATGTATTCCAATTTTGGCCCAAAAATGAGGATTTGTTAATCCACCAAAATAAATGGAATAGGAATACGTATTCCTATTCCAATTTTTTTAATTTTAGAAAACATAAATTTTTGAGTTCGTGTATTCCGCATCAGATTCTGGATGAACCAAACAAGAACAAGAATACGTAACCCCATTCTTTATTCGAAAATAAGTATTCCAGAATAGGTATTCCTATTCCCGTTTTTATATTCCCGTAACCAAACAAACCCTAAAGGTATAGGAAGGGGGTGATGGAGAGATGAATATAGAGTGAGAGGATGAGAGAAAAATAGATAGAGAGATAAAGATAGATCAAAAGGTACAAATAGAAAGAAATCAGAAGAGATAATGTCGAAGAGGGTATAAAAAGAGATATAAATGGTGAGATCTATAGACTAATAGAAAGATGAATAGATAAAAAGAAGATGAGGGAGAGACAAACAATAAGACGAATACAAATAACCTTCCATAACCTTCCATAACTCTCTGGTGCACCTATTGCACACCATCGTGGGATTGCTAGTTATTAAGAGGTGAACATAAAATTGGCCTGGGTGGATACTAGATCTCTTCCCCTAAAACCGTCGGTTCCTTTATCAAATTCGGTCAGGCCTGATTGCGACCTCATTCGTTTTTCATGTCTGGATCTTTTGCACTCTGATAAAACTTGAAAAGATGAAAATATGTACATCTTGGCGAAATCAATTCCTATTGCAATCCAGATTTGGAAGCTGAAATGCTCAAACAGCCTTGGGTGAGAAAGCCCAAAATGAAGGAAAATTACCCCTTCAATATCACCGTTGTTCACAGAAATAAATTTATGATCACATACTGCTAATTTCGGTGAAGGACACAGTGATGATATTTTATTGCCATCGCAGATTGAATGCCAATATACATTTCCCCCGCTTCAATTATAATCACAAAATCCAAATGCAATTCACAACCCATCAAAATATCAATTTCACAGTACTATGTAGAGAGGGTTTGTTGGAGGAAGGGCTAAACATCTTGCTTACAGAACGCAAACTCCCTGTAGAATCCTGCATAGCTAAGAATGCGCTTTCTCAGGTTAAACAATTCCACTCTCTCTTCACACACAGCGGATTTGCATTTGCTACAAACACATTTTTTCAAAACAATTTTATAAACATGTACGTCAAATGTGGAAGATTGGTGGATGCTCGTCAAGTATTCGATGACATGAAAGAACGAGACTGTTGTTCATGGAATACCATTATTGCAGCCTACAGAAGAAATGGATATCCGCACCAGGCTTTAATTTTGTGTCAGCAAATGCAACGAACAGCAGTCCAACCTGATGAGTTCACCTTTTCCAGTATATTAGAAGCCTGTGCCGATACGAAAGATTTGAATCAGGGAATAGGTGCACATCAAAGATTAATTGAAAGGGGAATGTTATCAGATGTTGTAGTTGGAAGTGCCCTCGTAGACATGTATGCAAAATGTGGTGAAGTACAGAGGGCACGCGAGCTGTTTGACAAAATGCCTCACAGAAATGTTGTCTCATGGACTTCAATGATTACAGGCTATGTACAAAATGGCGTGCTTGATGAGGCTATATTACTTTTCGAAGAAATGCCTAGAAGAAACCTGGTTTCGTGGAATGCAATGATTGCAGGGTATGCACGAAATGGTAGTCTTGGCAGGGCTCTAAAGCTTTTTAAAGAAATGCCTCAGCGAAATGTCGTTTCATGGACTGCGGTTGTTGCAGGATATGCACAGAGTGGATTTGTTAAAGAAGCCTTGGAAACTTTCAGGCAAATGCAATTGTCAGGTGTAAAGCCGAATTCTACAACAATCGCCAGTATCCTGCCAGCCCTTGCTCAAATGGGAGCTTTGGAAGGGGGGATGGAAATCCATCGAAACATTATAGAGAACGGATATTTGGGAGATGTTGTAGTTGCAAATGCCCTGATAGACTTGTATACAAAATGTGGAAGCATACAAATGGCACGTGATCTATTTTCCGAATTACCTCGACGTGATGTAGTTTCATGGAATGCAATGATTGCTGGATATGCTCAAAAGAGTATTTCCGAAAAGGTCTTAGAATCATTCAAACAAATGCAATCCGTAGGTGTAAAGCCAAATTCCACTACTTTTGCGAGCATCCTTCCAGTCTGCGCCAAAATGGGTGCTTTGGAACAGGGTATGGACATCCATAAAAGCATAATAGAAAGTGGAAGTTTGTCCGATGTTTTTGTAGTGAACGCCCTGATAGATATGTATTCAAAATGTGGAATCACACAAAAGGCACGTGAACTGTTTGACAAAATGCCTCAACGAGACTTGGTCTCATGGAATGCAATGACTGCAGGATATGCACAAAATGGCTTGTACGAGGATGCTCTCGAGCTCTTTGAAATAATGATGAAGCATTCTAAAACGTACCCCGACCATGTAAGCTTTACTTGTGTCTTATTTGCATGCAGCCATTCAGGTTTAGTGAATAAGGGGTGTAATTACTTCAATTGCATGAGTCAAACCTATTGCATTATGCCTTCAATTGATCATTATGTGTGCATAGTTGACCTCCTTGGCCGTGCTGGCTATCTCAATGAAACCCTAAACTTTATCATCAAAATGCCAATTAAGCCTGTGGTGGTTGTGTGGATGTCTTTGCTTGGTTCCTGTAGATCACACAAGAATATTGAGTTAGGAGAATTTACTGCAATGCTCCTTTTTGAATTGGACTCTACAAATACTGCTACTTATGTTCTTCTGTCAAACATCTATGCAGAAGTGGCAAGTTGGGGTGAGGTTCAAAAGGTAAGGAAATCAATGAAAGATAGAGGAATAAAAAAGATACCTGGGTGTAGCTGGATTGAAGTCAATAAAATGGTACATGCCTTTTGGGTATGAGACAGTTCATGCCTACGGGCTCAGGATCTGTGCAAAGTCAGAGAAATTGTCTTTAGGGATGAATGCAGGAGGCTATCTTACGGCTTCAAGATAGTTTCTGAAAGATGAAGACAAGGAAGAAAATGAGTTAATCGTCTTCCACCATGGTAGGAAGTTTGTAATTGTGTTCAAATAGTAAAACATGGATCCTGCAGCAGCTATTAGCCATAAAAATTCTTCAAGCATGTGTTGACTTCCACATTGTAACCATGGTTATCCAGATTGTTGGCCACAGATTGCTGTAAGAAGTGTGAACTGTTTCAGATTCTTGTAAGAAGGGTCAAGTTTTTTCTTAATTAAGCAGGGAAGGGTTCTGAATCCATTATAGGAAGCTAATTACAGTCAAAACAAGAGAAACCATCAAAAGTTGGCCATCCAGTCAAGCCAAACAAGAAACAGCATATGAACAGGAAAACAGAACCAGAAGCAGAGCAGTGAGAAATAGACTTAGCATAGAGAGTTCCAATCCTTTGAAAAGGAGCTCATGGTGTCCTTGCAGGAAGCGACATCCAGTGACTGATGTCTCTTCTTGTATACTTTCCATGTTTACTAGTATGGATGAGATCAGCCTCACAAGTTCATCAGAAACAACGAAAAAAAGGTATTATTTTGGGTTTTCTATATTTTCACTTCTGCATTTAGCATTTTTGTCTATCATTTGCAAGATTTCATGCAATGTGTAATACTGCTTACGGTGGTCTTATTTATATATGCACATACTGAAAAACGAGGTAAGAGAGTTTCATTATTGTATAGGAAAAGGCCCAGCTCGCTAGCCCACCCTAAAATTCTATGGTAGGGCTTCCTATGCAGGGTGGGTGGCCCCTACTATTCTAAGGGTAGCCATTCCGGGAATTGTAGTGGCAGGGTGGGGGGCATAGTGATGAACAGATTAATTGACTTATTAATTAGAGTAGGGGGCCCTGCAGAATCATAGGGTTCCCGGGGAAATTGTTGATGTTTTGCAATAATGAAATGTTTTAGTTGTACTGGATTTTCGCCTCAGAATTTTCCATGGTGAAAAAACTGCCTGTTGTCTTTGCTTTCTATCATTTCAAAATGGGACAATATTCTTGTGAATAGTAGTGAAGCAATCTGTAAAAACGAATGGGTTTCATTTTCTGTCTCTTCAAAGTTCAAAGCATTTTTGTATCAAGTGTCTGGTGATCTAGAGATTCTAAGCCATCCTGTTTACTTCTAAAAGTCAGATGGTAGTATTCAGGGTGAACACTGCCTTTTGTATAGTGATGGGTATTTTTCAAACCCTTATTTGATTTTACAGCGTTGATGTTATGACATTAACAGTTTTTAGTTGCCACTATGGCAGGAAACTATTGTGAATGCCTCTGCAGTTAACAAGTGATTAAAATTGTTTGGCTTTTCCAATCAAAAATCAGCGCTCAGTTTTCTTTATATGTACTCAAAAGATTAGAGATATAAAGTGCTCACAAAAGAACTAAGGATAAATTCGATGGTTTATTATTGGTCTTCGTTCAATGGAGCAGAGACTTGTAGTCTCACGATGCAAGAGAAGGGGGGAATTTCAAAGTATACTATAAATTTTGTCTGCGAGTTTGTAGAGCTCTGCATTCCAGAAACAATTTTATAATATTTTTATTTACTAAACAAGATTGGCACACGTCTGGATCATGGAGGGCAGGACATTTTCAATGTGGCATTATGTAAAAGAGTTTATGTGCCTCATCTATGCTTCTCTGTCTTTAATACATTATTATGGTAGTTGCTACATATTACAAATCTCCCATTTCAGTGCAGTTAGGTTTATGGTTTTAATGAGATCCTTCATATTATGAAGCTCTTCTTTGCTTTGTATACCCTTAGAATTATGCAGGTTTGCTTCAAAGTTGACGTCATCCCTTCATAGACAGTTTGTAATGCCTTTGTTGGATGAGAATATGTGCAGAGTGTAGAAATTAGGTGCAGACAGTATGCTCTATGTTATGCCAATGGATATGCATTTCTCTGTTCTGATTTATCTAAATTAAACAGTTTTTCCGTTGCACAGTGAATTTTTTGTTTACTTAGTTCCTCTAGTTTTCTAAACTTCAGGCTCAGCAAAATGCTATTGCAGATTCTGAATATCTGAATGCAAATGTGGTACTGAAAAACTATAGCATTTTAATGGCTTATGCTTCAAGAAAATTTTCTCAGGTAAATTATTACACTCAATTTCTACACAAAATTTGTTTTGTTTATATGTTGTATAAATTATACTTTGCAGTGCAACAGAATAATATGTCAAAGTCACTCTTTGCTTTGAACTAGATGATTTAGAATGAATCCATTAAAAATCAAATGACTTACAAGGAACCCATAAAAAATCTAGCCTTACTGAGTACAATTCATACACCCTGGCAAGTCGTATGACATTTTCAAATATTTCTTGCAGTTGATGTTCTTGAAAGCTTCTATCAAATGCACAGCTACTAGTGACCACTGTTCATCCAGGAATCGTGGACACAAACCTTGTGGTATTAATCTGTCATCTTTCTTTAATCAAATTATAATTTTCCAGTTTCAAATCCTACACATAATGTATATCAACTCAAAATGGTACAATTTCTCTAGAGGGGATTGGGGCAGTTTCAGTTTCAAATCATTTTGGAGACTCGACACAGCATAATGTAGCATACTAAAATCAAACATTCTCTTATATATCTCCATAGGTCTCATTGAAGAACTTTGATGCAATTTTTTAATTAACCTTACATACCAAGTCCAAGACTTGAGATCTTTGTGTTCTGCTGTTATTATCCGGCCAGGAATAGGTGGTTAAAAAATGCGCTGCTGTTATTTGTCGGTGCTTCAATTCATAGGGCATTCAAATAATTATACTGAGAGAACTATGCACCAGATTGTTCTCATTACACTTCTGATAGCTGGCTGAAAAGAAATATAAATTGCAAGCAGATAATTATTTAATTACAGGTGCATTCTTAACTGCTAACTTATCTGTAACTCTTCCCAGAGCACCATTCTTTCTTTAGTTTGAGAGGCTGAGGGCATCTTGTTTGTGGAATAAATATAAAATAGATTCATAGAACAGAGGACTTGTACAATGCTTGAGTGAAATTATCATTGACTTTTTTTTGGTCAAAGCAGAGGAAAGATTGATTCATTCAATTTTTCGGTGCATTCATTTGTTGACAATGAATTCTTGTGGTTTTAGACTTACAGTTGACGACAATGTTGCTAATACCAATTTACTATATTGACTTAGTATGTAGTTACCATTATGACCACTAAATTCAGTGTTAAGTGTACTTAATCATCAATTTATTAGACCATCCGGTTGATGATAATTTTAAAGGAGTTAAGTTATAAATACATGCTCCTAGTCTAGTCTTGTGTAGATTAGCACCTGCAAAGTAAAAATAGCTTCTAAATGAAGGCATTCGATTCTAATACCATATCTGAACAACTGAGCCACTAGCCCTTTACGGGTTTGAGTGAGGCGGCAAGCTTAAATTTTAATCAATATATCTTGCAAGGAGTGGACATTGCACACCTAAATATCTTTCAAACCAAATGCTTACCATCCAATGTGTATTCTGAGTCATATACGTGATTGTGCCTCTTACACTTATGTATAGGCGATCATTTTCAATATAGCGATAGCCTCATTTCAGTCCTGTATTGAACAAGGGTGTTATCCCTCGTGAAGTCAGGCAGATACCTTAAAGGCATCCTATAATTAAATTAGTACATTATGGATTCAATGGAACTTGGCATATGTAGATATTATTTTAAATGAAATCAATTTATCTGAAAATGTTATGGCTTTAATGCCATTTTGTGGTTCCCTGGATCCAAGAGGTCCTCCGATGAACATTTAGTGTAGATTTTATTTCATTTTCCTACTTCAGAATAACATTCATCAAGAAGGATATACAATATGACATAGATAGCACAATAAAAGAATCTCCCATAGAATATTTACATTGTCAAGAGCTTAAAAATGTCTTCTTTGGAATACAGCCAACTGGTGTTGTTGCTTTATATCGTGCTTTAGTGAATTTGCTCTTTGCTTTATTGGAGAAGCACTATCTTTTACTTTTAAACATTCCTATTGTTTGGTTTAGCCACTAGTGGACATTAGTTCCTAAGTACATTAAATTAACTTGTAATGGGATTTTTCCTAGTCTGTAAAAGTTTTTGATTAAGGCAAAACAGGTTTTGAGGGAACCCTGAAACCCCATGCAACCATATTTTGACAGGGATCTGGAACATCACAAAGACAAACCACTACCAAATAAAAAGCCACTGTAGACCTGCAACCCCGAACCAACAAAAAGACAGCAGCTAAAACTTACAAGGCATACAAAGAACCAGGCGCTCCCAAGACCCCAACAGAAGAGGTCAAAGCATTACATCAAAGAATGAGCCTCCTAAGCAAGGAGCACAGAGGAGATTTGATGGACCCTGATAAATTTCCATGTATTTCTCCTTCTTACATTTGTTCGTTATTTTTTCAGGGCATGTTCCATCAAATTCTCCATCCATTATAAGTGCTTCCAGTGCAGGAATTAATTATGGACAAGTAGAAGCCTCCAACCGAGGAAGTAGTTAATCTCCTATAAAGCAACAATATTACAGGATAGCAGTCGGAAATGAAGTGCTCACATGAAATGATAAACAGTTATCTGCAAACCAGCTTGCTGTAATGGAAAATATTCATTCGGCCCTTGCTAGCATTGGTCCATACATGAAAATTACAATCACCACTAAACATTCCCTTTTTGTTCTTTTAGATTCATTCCCTCCATCATTAGGCTTCTTCAGGCTAGATCTTACAACAACAATGAAACCACTTTTGATTCCATGTCTTAAATTGGTACTCCATTTTTTATAAATGCTTATTTATACTTTGCATACAAGGATCAGCTACCTCTAGAATATGTACAGTTCAAGCCAAATGGAGGGGTGGTTGATCCAAACAATAATACAAAATTATGTCTTATAATTTCAAGGGAAGAGAAATGGAATCAGCTTTGTATATTTTGAAGTTTTATTTCGTCTATATATTGGAAAATGACATTGTGAAAGCAATTTCTTGATTGAATCTTTATGATTGTTCATTTTGCACATTGCTTGAATTGATTCAGCACCTAGCTGCCACCACAGTGACCACACTAACATATTGATGAATTGAACTCTCAGTGCTTGAATTGATTCAGCATATAGCTGCCACTACAGTAACACAGTGATAAATTGGAATCCCTTATGCATCAAGAAAACAAATATTATTCAGGGATGATGCTAATTCCACAGATCGAGTTTGGAAGCATCTATATCACCTCTATACCAAGTCTGAGCAAACTTTTTCTTAATTAATTGCAGTTCATTATTTTTCTGCACTATATTTCAATTACACTCAAGTTATCGGTGACATTGTGGAGTTAGCACTTGAAGCTAAAATTACCCATAAGCTAGAAATGTTTTGAGATGTATTTTGAGCATACCCCTTATCTACCATTCAATGACGATCTTATTACCACATTACTTTATGCTTTGGACAACTATAGTTCACTGAAGTACACAACACCAATTGAATATGTTCTCCTTTGAGATTTATGAAAGCTTTTCCTCTGAGATTAAGAATCTTTTCTGAGCACAAAACATATATTTTTATTCCTTTTTTCTATTTAACAGTTTGACCCTGTCTTGCTCCCCTCTCTTCTCTTATCTTCCAAAGCTACTCTACCAATACTTGGTAGGAACTTTGCTGCGCTGCAGCTCTTGTTAGGAAGTAACCACATCTCTAGAATAAAAAGCTCGGGGATTGATAACATTTTAAGGAGAGAACCACCAAAGGAAATGAAAAAAGGCTTGGCCATAAGGAAATGTGAGAAAAGTGTAAAAGAATCAAATCCAGTGCTGATTTATAATGAAATAACAATTTGTATTACACTGTAACTGGCATACATATATGATGCTTGAAAAGCTTGTAAATTTGTGAGGTATCTGCTTTGATTATAAGAGACAAAAACATAATTTAAATATAGAAGTAATATTACACTTTATATTATACTGTGATTAAATGGATACTATACATAGCCTAAGGAAACTGCATAATCAAATTTATAATCTCATATGAATCTGAGAAGGCTCTAAAGGTGGATCAGAAAAAGTTATATAAGATATGATCATAGGTTTGAAGCATGATTGGGTGATAGACAATTGGTCGTCTGAAGTCCAATGGTCTTAGACCATTCAACAACCTTTGATTTCTCCCTTCAAAGTTGACACACACACGCGCACACACACATGATGGAAGTTGTTATATTTGTAATTGTTAAAAAGCAAATTCAATGAACAAAATTTCCTTTGCTTCTCATGTGGATGCTGTTATGATGGTGAACCACATAATTTAGTGTTTATGAGTTTATTCTACTAGCACAATTGTTACTCTTTTTTAAACTTGAATTCATATTTGTTACTCTAGTTCTTAAATTTCAACTAATGGTATCTGAGCCAAGTAAAAACAAAGAGAAAAAGATTGTGAAGAATTTCAAGAATGCTGGAACACACACACACACACACACATGATGGAAGTTGTTATATTTGTAATTGTTAAAAAACTAAGTTAATAAACAAAATTTCCTTTGCTTCTCATGTGGATGCTGTTATGATGGTGAACCACATAATTTAGTGTTTGAGTTTATTCTACTAGCACAATTGTTACTCTTTTTTAAACTTGAATTCATATTTGTTACTCAGGGTCTTAAATTTCAACTAATGGTATCTGAGCCAAGTAAAAACAAAGAGAAAAAGATTGTGAAGAATGTCAAGAATGCTGGAAGAGGCAGGTAAATGGAGAATTGAATGACTCGCAGGGAAAAATGTTGGAATGTGAATGTTGTAAATGGAAGTGTTGTTGATTCATCAAGATCTCTTAATCACACTGGAACACAAGCAAAGAAGACAATTTCAATGGTCGATGAAGAGTGAGAATGGACAAGAAGATATTGACAACTTTTATCCTTTCTCTATTTAGTAATGTTTTATTTAATGATGCAATAAACAAAACAACGTGATCTATATGAGACAGGGTTTGCATCAAATAAAGTTTGTCATGAAGAAATTGTAAAACTTGAAGATGAAGGGAGGAGTTAATGTGTCGAGCATTTAAATGAATTTCACACATTGATCAACCAATTGATTTCCCAAGCCTCCTTTGCAATATGCATTTGGAATATTCTATTTTGCCTAATCAGGTGTCCAATTACTAGCATCACATCACTTGCCACCTTAGTGTCATGTCCCCTTGTTTGTATGCTTGCTTAGCTTGCAATGTCAACAAGGCATACACCTAGTCAACATTCTAAGACCAACATGATGTCATCATTTTCAGCTTTAAAATTTGACCCCTCTCTAGGAGCCTTTTCTTGTTACCCTCAACTTTGGGAGGTGTATCTGAGTCATATTGAAGCCTTTCTCAATTTCTTTTTCTAACTATGGTTTTTTTGTGGTCTTTATTTTGTAGAATGACATGCAATTTTTCCCTAATTTTATGTTTCTTAGAGGCCACTGTACATAATACTTATTTCTAAAACTTTGAGAGAATCATTTGCGCTCATATTGACAATTGTTTAATTGTTTTTTTTATTCTACTTGATATTTTAAGTAACTGTAGTGGTGATGTATATTTTGCATGACAACATTCCATAATATTTTATTTTGATTGTACCTCTTTTGAGGCTTTTGTGCATTTTTTCTCTTTTCTAAATACGCTAAAATGAAATGCCATGTCACTGTATACTTTAGGAGGGTCTACATTTTTGTACCATAGGGGTTTTATTATATGTTTTAATTTGTTGTGTTTAAATGACAACTAGAAATTTGTCATCTTTGTCATAAAACATGTAAGAACTCATTCTCCAACATATATCTTTGTAAATTCACCAATGCAAAATGAAAGATAACTTATTTTCCTTTGGTTTTCCTTCATCACACTTCCTCAACAACTCTAAGGGAGGAATCATGACATTTGGTTTGCTAATGCTTTTTTGTTTTCAATGAAGCAATGGAGGGACTTTATGGAGCCTTATGGACTTCACACATTTGTAAGGTCACGTAGACTTGTTTGTATTTGTCACATAAGAGTTTCTTTTAGTCTATCATTTTGTGAGATTTATGAACATCTGACTCTTCTAAGCAGTGTACTATGTGACACTTGTGCTCTGATCATCCATGTTAAAACACCGAAGACTTCTAAATAGTGTACTACACTTATTCTTTTTTATTTGTGTTTTTTAATCATATGTATCTCTTGACTTACATCTTTGGAGGTTCATTGATTTAGCATACACTCGTTCTTCTTTCAGTAATGTTTATTGCTCTTCATACACTTTAGGAGTTCTTCATTGTCATGCTCATCTTTACACATGCATATTTATAGAAGGCTTATTCTTTCTTATTCTCTCATTTGGAAGGGATTACTTTTTGATAACGTTTTCTCCTTTTCTTTGTTTATGAGAGATTTTTAATGTACACGAGTACCTTATCATATCATGTTGTTCATAATCATTTTTTATGTGATTAACATACTCCCTAATTTTCTCTTTACGGTGAATGTTAGGGTGAAAATGTGTTTAGATAGTTTTTTTTTTAGCTCACTTGGTTGATTCATATTCATATTTTGTTTATGCTCACTTAAAGGGATCGTCTCTCATCACCTTATGGGAAGTTATCTCACCTTGTGTAGACTCACCAAGTGTCTCAACACTTGTCTATAGAGTCCTATAGTTGTTGCATACTTCGAGGGGTAGTTAGAGTTTGACTCCCACACTCTCACCTCTACATGCAAGGTGCCTTTTTGTACATTTTAGAGTGACAATGTGACAATTGCTAATGACAACTTTTCATTTTGCATCTTACTAGTTTGTAGAGATTATTTGTGTTTCCAAGGGATCTTGTTTGTTTCCAACAATGACCTCTTTGGAAAAATAGTCTAACAGTCTAATAAGTTGTGTTTTATAATACATATTCCGGTCCCTTTTATATCACCATGCCTAGTGTGGATAATCATAGATACTTTTCCCACAACTAGAAAAGTTTCATTGTTTTCCATTTTGATTTTAGGTTCAATATTCTTATTAATAAAAGAAAATACACTCTGATTACCACTCATGATTGTTGTGGCCATTGTCCAAACACCATACTTTGGTGCATCCTTGCTCACTAATGTTGCACAAGATTAAGGCCTATGGCTGGTCACATTCAACTATCTTTTAATCACCCACATTTGCACATTACTTTGAATAGTCACACTACTTTTTCAAACAATCACTTGCCTAATTACCCTGCTTGAGAAAATAATAGCTTTTAAATTCTCTTATCATACCTCTAATTTAAGTTATTAGTGTTCTTTTTACCATTGCATTTGGACCAAAGATGCTTTCTAGATCTTGATTGTGTGTTTGTCCAAAGCTATTTATGCCACAATTGCCCCTTCTAGAGTTGCTTCTATGTCTACCTCTCAAAATTTGTTCTAAGATGTTTCTACCTATCTCTTTCTTGTATTAGTGACCAATCTTGAAAGATTGGTTTTGGGGAGGAGAAAGCAAGCTTAGTTGATGTTCACCAATTTGAATTGAACTTGACATCTAATCAATTTTCAACATTGAGATGTCATTGACCTCTTCAATGGAAATAACTATTGTTTAACACTTAAAGTGGATAACTCTAAGGATTTTCTCCACAATAAATTTCTCTTCCATGATTTATCCAATTTTCTTCAATTGGTTTATCAAACTAGAAATTCTTATATGAAAATGTGAAATGAACTCACCATCCTTCATTTGGAGAGTTCCATAATCTTTATGAAGCATGCGAAACTTCACCAATTTAACTTTATCAATCCCTACATAACTAGTTTTGAGAGTTTTCCAAACCTCTTTTGCATACTTATTTATTTTTATTACAAGGAAACTAGTGTATGATGAGGTTGCCTGTATCAAGCTTGATTTCTTTACATATTTTATTATTTTTGTCTTCAACTTGGTTGCTTGTGAGGGTTGCACATGTGATCAACTCTATACAATAATGAAAAGGGGGAGAGTAATGGATGTAAAGGAGATTGGAATGTCCTTTTAATGCACAACTAGAAGAAGATGACACACTATGCTCAAGTAGAAAGGAGTTAAGCACTAAGTGGGTAAATGATCCTTCACAATAATGTATTAGAATATTAGATTTGAAGGAATTTGATTGAATGATGCAAGAAAGAAAGAAAAATATAAGCCATAGTGATAGGCTTCAGGTCATGCAATCAGACAAAAAGTAAACAATAACATGTAAGTTCACAAAATAATAACCAAATAGCAATATCAACCTATGGTTTGAATTTGAATTGCAAGGAAAAGGTCACCTAGGGTGTTTCTAATCTCAGGAAGAGGTTTCTTAAGAAATCTAGTTCCTAATACTTTTTGAAGATCCGAATTCCAAATAGTTTGTAAGGTCTTGTACTTTCTAGATTTGCACATTTAGTTTCCTCACCTAGTCCTTTGCATAAAAAAGGGAAATGTTGGGTTGAAGGAGTTAAGCAATATGTTACACACGCGCGCATGTGCGCGCGCACATACACACGCACACACATGCACACACACACACACACACATGCACACACGCGCACGCACACACACACACAGTCAAATGATGTTGAGATCGTGATATCTATGAAGATGGTTACTTTTAAATATAGTTGTATGTTGACTTTGAATATTGGAGTGTCAAGCATAATCAAGGATGTCATCCACAAATGCATATATTTGTGAATATCCTCAAAGATCTTTGATGTTGTTATGCTTTATTGACTCTTTCTTTGGAGAATGTGTATAGATGGACAAAGGATCTTCTTGTTGAAGCTTAAAAACTCTTGTACTTGGCCATCATTGGAGAGAATTTAGCTAAAATGGAGAAAATTGATCTTCAAAGATGCCTTGGATGCTTAAAAACTTTATCTTAAATGTTTGAATATGAAATTGTTGGAGAGCACTTAAAATTTTCATCTTGGTTATCAAAATGAAGAGAGATAGGTTTCTTGTATACCTATCACAATATTTCGAAGGTCAAAATTCAAAGTAGGCTAACAAAAATTTGGGAATCTTGCTAAAACCACAAGATGAGCCCTCGATTCAATTTCAAGGCCAAACATCGGGGACGAGGATATCCAACACATCCTCTTCCACCTAGAAGAGGCCCAAATTTAAATTGGAAGTTAGGAATGAGAAAGAGAAGATGAAAATGGTAGTGGTTGTTTCTTGGATCAAGCATAATGGACATGAAATCTTGAAAACACTGAAATGGGTCCTAATTGAGCATCTAATTATAAATGCTTACAATTTAGGATGATACTCTTAGCCCCTTTTTAGTCGGGGTATGAAATGAGCTCATGCTCACATAAAGTAGATTAATGGACTGAAAATGTTAATGAAGGTCATGAAAACAAAGATACAAAACCTCCAAGTGACTTACGTCCTCATCAAATGCAAAACCAAGATTAAAAAATATTAAAGAGAGAGCAAGAGAGCTTGGTAAGGTTTTGACTTATTCTTGGCCATGTGAGAAAGAACATGGAATTGAAAGTTTAACAAGTAGTGATATGCTAGTCAACCTGTTGAAAATGATAACCAAGTGAAGCATAATTCACTTTGTAAATCCTCTAAAAGAGTTGTTGATAAGGAAAGCATGGTCTCTATTAAGGAATCTAAAAAAGAGACTAGTCCTAAGGAAAGTGTAGTCTCCAAGGGGATCTAGAAATGGAGGATCAATCCTTAAGGAAAACAGTGTCTCTAAAAGGGATCTATTAAATAATGCAAAAGGCATGTAATGTAACGTAAAGATAAATGTAAGGAAAACACTGTCTCCATGTCCATTCATATAAGAAAAATAAGAAGAAAACTACATGCCCATACATTAAAGTAATTGCAAACTCCTTAATGGGAGCAATGGCTTTATTGGAGCATACATGCACTCACAACAAAGATTATCACCATGAAATGCCCCCAAGCCAGGAAGAAAAAGGGGAAATGAAACAATGACAAGGAGAGCACAAAAGGGATCTACTAACATTGGAGTCAGTGTGATCAGTTTTAACTCCTGTATACCAAGAATCATCTCAAAATGAATTGACGCCATCTTCCATACAATTATAGGCACAATGGAAGATCACATAAGAGATACAAAGAAGAGTATTTTGGGACGGCATTGTAGAGACCAAAAAGAATGGTTGTTGCCACTTTGTGTTATCTCTAATCATACAACATAAAGACACATTTACAAATAATAGAACATGTGTATGACAAAACATATATACAACATAAAAAAGAAATGAGATACAAATTTAGGAATGTCACAATAAATCAATTCCTCTATCACCTTGTGCTAACAAAGTAACAAGGGTTGTCTAAAGAAATCTAAACAAAACATATAACAAACAACACATTACAGGGGTATCTCACAAACTATTTATTGAATGAAAAGTCGGGACCGCTCTCTTGTGTTCTCCTGCACTACACGCTATGTTACTGCTCTGCGCTCTGGAGATGACCCCTCCTTGTATTTCCTCGATGGACCTTGTGGCATTTGGGGTTGCATCTACTCGACTGGCTTCTTCCAATGTTCATTTGAGGTTTAGGGCTACCAAAGCTACCTCTTTTGCGGATGTGACAACTTTTGAAGCAGATGTCCATGGATTGGGAATTTGTCTGTGGAACGTCCAATTTTTTTCTCGGTTGTGAATCCTATCTTGGTTAGCAGTCCTATCCATTTGGCTTTGGATGATGATATCGTCGATGAAATTGCTCTTACGACTGAGGATTTCTCTAGGAGGGCCACTATTTTCAAATTTTGTGGCTTCTAGCCTTCCCTACAAGCTCTTCATGCTTGGATATCTAAGCACTAGGACTTGATGATTTCTAAATTTGTCCAGATTTACCCTGTGGCTAGGGTTTTTTCATAGTAAAATTTCATGTTGCTGATGATAGGAGGGCTATTTTGTGTAGTCACTTTAGCTAGGAGGATCGTTACCCTCTATTAACCAAACCCTGGCACGAGGGTTCCAATCTTGCTACAGAATCTTTTTCTCATATGCCTCTATGGGTTAGGCTCCCTAATCTTCCCCTTCACTTGTGGCTAGATTCGATCCTTGAAGTTGTCGAAGATGCCATTGGTGACCTCCAAATGGTGGACTCTAAATCATCTAATATCTTGCATACTAATTTTGCTTGCATCCTTGTGGTGGTTGATATGTTGAAGGGACTACCTGAGACAATCAAACTTGAGGTCCCTAATGGTTCCTAGTTTCAGACTCTAGACTACGAAGGAATTCCTTTTCGTTGTAAGGTTTGCTCCTAGACTGGTCATATTGCTACGTGCTGTCTTGCGAAAGCTGGGAGATCAAAGAAAACACCTTCTTGGTGGTTTGGGGCTTTGGTTCAACATTCCTTAAAGACATTGCTCTTAAGGATGCCCCCCTGTATGTGGTTGATGATGGTGCTAGTAGCCCTACACCAGTTGTACCATATTTTGATACGTTGTTGGATATGGTTGTCATGGTTGCCCCTCCCTCTATGGGTCGGGTTTCGTTGGACAAAGTTTCGCATGTGATCTTGCCCAATTCTCTGGTTGAGTCAGATGGTTAAGCTTTGTTTTGGGAGAAGGAGGTTTCTTGGGCGGAGGAAGGTTGGACAAAGGTTAAAGGTAAAAAATACAAACATTCCCAACAGTCCTCTATCCGTCTTCCTAGATCTCACTCTTTTGGGAGCTAGAGGTCTTAATTTTTTTGAGTTTTAATTGGTGGTAGAAGCATAATGTGTTATCTGTGAGGCCACCCTGGTCATTTTTTGTTGATTGGTGACCTATTTCTCCCTTAGTATGTTGTTTTTTTTGCTCGGACTCCATTGAATTTTTTTTGTGTAAAGTGTTTTAGGCACCCTTCAAAACCTGTTTTCCTTAATTAAAAACAACACATTACAGGGGAAGCATAACATGACATGCAAACAAAAAAAAGGATCCATGATGCAAGAGGATCTCACCAATCATATTTCTTGCCCTTCCAATCATCTTAGTCTATGTTGTTTGGGAAAAGTGGATAAAATGTAAGAAGAGCAATGTCAAGCATGATAAATGGAGCTTTCACATGTTCTAAATAAGGATGGATCTCTAACAACAAGTCAATTTGTGTGCTGCTAGGAGCAAGAGTTAACTGTTTTACAAATCTAGTACGTAATTCATGATTAACATCAATAAGCGTGCGTGCGCACACACACACACACGCGCGCACACACACACACACACACACACACACACACACACACACACACACACACACACACACATCTTCAAAATTGATAACATTAACATCATGCATTAGAAACATTGAAATCATACTCATCAAGAGTTTCTTCTTCATCCAAATTAATCATAAGAGAACCCTTAATATGAATAGTATCATCTTGCTTTCAAATTTCTGGATTTGATTGTGTATGGTTTTTTTTATCATTCATATTTTAGATCATACTACATGATCCATCATCAGGATGCTAGAGAGAAAAGAACATAAGATAGTAGATTGTAGATCCATCGGACCTTAAAGGAGGAAGGGGGAGGGGGTATGAGAGGAAAGAGAAGGTACAACAAAAAGTTCACAAGACCCAAACCTAGACATCAATGAGAATAATAAACAATGAAGTGGGGGTTGAGACACTAAAGCAAAAGCAAATGGAGGAATGTCAAACATAAGTTAACAAAATTATATAAGCATGTGTGTTAGCAAGGTTGTTGTTGCCAAGAGATGCTTAAGCTCCATCCCTCATCTCAATTGAGGTTGGTAGGGTGTTTTTTGATTACAATGACTTCCTTGAGCTTTCTTTTAACAAAGTTATCTTCCTTGTATACAATTTTTGTCTTCTCTAAGGAAATGTGATGCTTTAGAGGAAGAATGCTCTGCTAATGCAGACTTGAGGACCCACTCGTGCTTGATGTTGGTGACATGCTCTTTAAATTAAATTCCTCCCTTGGGATTTGCACATGTTGGTCAAGGGGAATCAAGGCATCACTTGGTGTCACTATCATGACGTCTATAGTGGTGGTCATAGGCACAACAATTATATTTGGTTTTGTTTAAAATTTGGGGTGGTTTGGGAGCAATCACATTAGGTGTTTTTCTCCCTTAAGGGAAAGAGCTGAAGGAACCACATTAGGTTGAGAGATAGACATTGTAGGCATCTGTAAGATATAGAAGGTGGGACTAAATAAATATGAGATGTATGGAAGGTATAAGATGGAGTCAAGGTCTAGGGCAAAGAGATGAAAGTATAGAAAAATTGCTAAGTTCACAAAAACAATGTTTGCAATTTTTAATAGGATAAGAAAAATATTACTTAATGAGGTTTAATTGATTGAATCATGTTAGGTAAAAATAAATCAAGCTCAAAGTTCCCATTAATAACTAAAGGCTAATAGAAGCTATGATTTATCACGACGATTTTTCCATCATGAGAAAATTTCAAGCACTTATGGATAGGAGAGACAGTTTTAGGGAAGTGAGCCAAGGAAGGCCAAATCTGATTTGAAACAGATAGGAATTCGAGATGATAACAAAGGTGACATCTAAAGATTGCTTACTGACTCAATGACGAAGTAATATAACCATGGGTAGGACAAATGAAACTGTTGAATATTTTAATTAACACATATAATTTGTTGTGAATTATTTTGGAGGTGCCTTGGGTAAAGATGTTTTGCACTTATAACCAAGAAAGTGGAATCTATAAGGTCTTCACAAGAGGGAATACCATTAATCTTCACGGCAATGTAAAGTGGACCATCAAGTACCCTAAGAATCTCCTTAGGACCAAATGTAATACAAAACATGTGTGGAGGTTTAGGTTCAAAAGGATCAATAAAGTTGACAATACTAGTGGACTCAATACATTCATCATCATATTTCACAATAGTAGCAGGATCAACAATATTGGTGGAAGAAGGTAGCAAAGAGGGGATATACTCATTAGTATTGTAGAATGTGAAGGTCAAGGTTTGGTATAAATTTGTAATTTTTTGTTGAGAGGGCAATGGAGTTGTTTTCTTGATCATTAAGACACTGATCATATATATAATTATAATCAATGACCCTAACAATAAATTTGAAATAGAAATTGTTAGAGTAATAAGATATTGTCTTATTATCTCTAGTTTTCTTGAGTAAAAACTTTGGGCATATAATAATTAATTCTTTTATCAATTATGATCATGCAACCTAGGTTAGTTCTCCTTTAGGGTTTTGATCTCCTTTTATAAGGATCAATCTCTCTTTGTAATTAACAATGTTATGATTGAATAACAATTTCTCTTTTTGCTAATTAAGAATGTCTCCTCTGTGGATCTTTGAATTCCATCCTCCATAGTTTTTCTCCTCATTTTTGGTGACAAGTGTTTGCATGCAGTGATTCTTGGGAGTTGTGGGTTGAGCTTTCTACAACTTCAACTTGGTATCAAATCTCCAAACTTTCATGCCCCTGTTCTCTTCATGATAGATTTGGCACTAGTTGTCAGATCTAGTTTCTTCAGAGTTTTTTAATTAGATTTGGGGGGATCTTTGATTCATATCACTTTTGAGCTTAGAGCACCCCAAAACCTCCATTTCTATATAAGATTTGTCTAGTTTGGATGTTGTTGAAATTTGAGGCAAAACAACACTAGCCTAAGGTTGTATGGCCTTGGGCATGAAAATTGAGATGTGACAAATTTTGATTTTTTTAATCAAAATTATTTAGCAAAAAAAAAAATTATGCCTTATTAAAGTGCATAAGCATTTTTCATGCTTTTGGAGGAGTTATTTATTAAAAGGACCGACCTTTTTTTAAAAGGTGGGAGGAGGAGCATTTTAATAGGGTTCAATACCTTGTCATGTCGTTGTACTTGCCTATCAGTGCAACCTTGATGCATGCAATTTTCAAAGGAATTTTTAAAAAGGTTTCATGGGCCTCACTCCCGTAATTTACTTGGTCCTTTTTTGAATTCACATTGGGCCCCTTCCACTCTTGGTCTCTGTTTTAACCCTTGCATTGACTTTAGGCTTGTTTCTTGAGCCAACCATGCATGTGCAAGCTACCTTGTCAATGTGAGACCTTTGTAAGACTTGTGTTTAAGCCCCATGCCATACACATCAAAAAAATAAGTTTTTGGGCATTTAATTTAATTTGGGTGCAGTTCCTTTTTGGAGACTAGGCTTCAACCTCCTTCATGTCCACCTTGTTCCTGGCCCCATGTGTCGGGCTCTCCTCCAAATTTGGGTGTGCATTTTTTGTTTGGAGGCACAAGTTGCTCCTCCCTTTTTAATTCAGACTCTTTTCCTCTCTTTTCTTCATGCGTACATCTTCTGAGGCTAGTACACATGGTGTTGGATACAATTGATTAATTGTGTATTGTCATTGATGTTACACAAATGTCATATCATTATCAATCAGTGTATTTCGAGCTCACTCAGGCAATGAAGATAGTTTTCTGTGTCTATCGAGCGTTCCTATGTTTGCCTAGTTTAGAAGGCAATGTCTACCGAGTTCACTTGGGCATCAAAGGAAAATCTACAAAAGATGAGAGTTAACTGAGCTCACTTGGTTAATGAAGGAAATGTTTGATGGAACCAGTGTTAATAGATCTTACTCAGTTAAAAAAGGATCTTCACGAATATATAGTGTTAATTGAGCTTCTGTTGGTTAACATAGGAAATCGTTTCTAAGTTAGTGTCTACCAAGTTGAGTTGGCTAATGAAGGATTTTCTTATTTTGGCATATTAACCTTAATTGATTTATCAATTGGTTCTAGCCAATTGAGGTGATGAATATTAGTTATTCTAAGTTGTATATGAGCCAACTTGACAATATGAATGATATAAGTATAAGGTCAAGTTGAGAATTTGAAAGTGTGAAAGTGTGAAAGAATGTGAATGCATGGATGATTTTGAAGACCTAATAATGCAATAAGGTAGCGAATCAAAAGGATAAGCAGAATATCCTTGTGGAGTAGAAAAGATATATTCAATCAGGAAGGATCAAATAAAGCTAGAACAAAGATCTGTAATCAACAATTCAGTTGCATTCAAATCAAGTCATCTCATTGTTACTCTCTAACCATTGTAGCAGTGATCTAAATCTCTTAACAGAGTTGGCTTTACACCTATTTGTAAAATCTCTAACAAGGTAGCAGTTCTGTTGAAATTATCTAAAGACCTCTAACAAGACCGCTCCTAACAAGGTGATTAAATCCTCCAACAAGGTCACATCTAATAGTGTGTTTTGTAAACTTTAACAGAGTTGGCTCCTAATAGGGCTCACTTCAGAAGAGTGACAACAATAACTAGTTGCAATTGGTGGTTTTTCCCAAATTGGATTTTCATGTTAAATCCTGTTGTCAAATTTGTTCATGCTATTTTCTTTTATGTGTTTGAAACTAAGTTAAATTAATGATAATCACAGATAACATTTAAAGATTTGCATATTCAATAGTTACTGAGTTACAACATTTTGTGTGTTTCCCAAGTATCAACAATATTCAGTTTTAAGAGTTTATTTTGTATTGATATCTAAGGGATTTGGAATTTATTTTAGTAGTAACTGATTCAACCACCCACCACCCCCCCTCAATTACTCCTCTTATATTTCCAACAATTGGTATCAGAGCTTTTGGTGCTTGTAGAGAATGTTTCAAGGACCTAAGCTAAAGATCATGATGTCTTACAAAAGAGATATTCCCAAGCTAAATAGAGACAATTTTGCAGCATGGCAAGGACTTATGAGGTTGCATTTGGCTACTATCAGTGACTCAGGATGCAAATATCTTGATATTAAATATAAGACTCCCACTGGAACATTATCAGTTGAAGATATTGTTGAAAAGAATCATAACGTCATGATGATTAATATTGCATCTACTCTTAGTTAAGCTGAATTTGATGAAGTAAAAGACTGCAAAATAGCTCATGAGATGTGGACCAAACTAAAAGACATATATGGAGGAGATAATAATGTAAGAAGAGCTAAGGTTTGAAAGTCTTAGAGGTCATTTTGATCAGATGAAAATGAGAAAAGATGAGAACATTACAAAATATGTGGAAAGAATTAAAGCAAGTGTAAGTGCAATCAAAGCATTTAGAGGAAACATTGAAGACAAAAAAGTTGTAAGCAAGGTATTTAGAACTCTTCTTCCTATTTATGCAATTAGAGTGTTTACTATTCAAGAAATGAGATGTGATTCAAATAATAAAATATCTTTGGATGCTCTAGTTGTAAGATTGACTGTCTTTGAGTTAGATAACTTTGATAACTATGTTCTTAGCTCAAAAGGTATTGAGTTTGCATTTGAAGCTAAACTCTCACTCAAGAAAAAAAGTCAAAAATCAAAGTCCAGTTAATCAGGAAGTGAAGAAGAAGAAACAAAAGAAAGTTCAGAAAGTGATCTTGAAGTTGTTGAAGTCCTACTTGCAAGAAAGTATTCCAAAAGCAGAGCAAAATACAAAGATAAATTTCCTCTGATCTGCTTTTCTTGTGAAAAAGTTGGTCACATTGCTGCAAGGTATCCAAATAGAGAAACCAAAGATGAAAAGAAAAATAATAAACACAAAGGAAAAAAGGATTCCAACAACTACAAGGACAAAGGTAAGAAATTTTGTTTTATAGCTAATGATTTTGATAACAGTGAAGATAAAATGGTATATATTGTTGTAAAAGATGAATCTGACGATGAATGAGATAAGATGACACTTATCTCTCATGTTAGCAAAAATGATACATGGATTATTGGCAATGGCTATTTACATCATATGACTAGAGACAAAACAAAATTTAAGCACATGGAATATTATGATGGAGGTAGTGTGAGGTTTGGAAACAACAAACCTTGTAACATAAAAGGAAAAGGATGTATTTGATTGACTAAAAAACTTATATGTGACAATTTTTATTGGGTTGAAAGACTAAAGCATAATCTACTAAGTGTGGCACAGTTGAATAACATTGGGTTCGAGGTAGAATTCATGAATAGAAAGGCAAAACTACTAGATGGAAAAGGAAATCTGGTTGGATCTAGCAAGCAAACAAAAGGTAATCTATTTTATCTTGATCACAATGAATGCTCATGTTTTATTGCTCAAATAGAAGAAAGTTGGTTATGGCACAAAAGACTATGTCATGTAAACTTTGATAATCTAGTTAAGATAAGCAAATATAAAAGAGTAAGAGGTATATCTAGTTTGAAGAAACCTGATATGGGTTTATGCAAGAATTGTCAAATTGGTAAGATGGGAAAAACTAGTTTCAAAAGCAAAAACTACCAGTCAGAAGAAGTCTTAGAAATTGTTCATACAAACTTATGTGGACCTATTAGAATAGAGAGTTACAGCAGAGAAAAGTTTTTTATTCTTTTTTGTTGATGATTATTCTAGAATGATGACTGTAATGTATCTAAAAGAAAAATTAGAAGCCTTTCAAGAGTTCAAATGGTATGTGGCAAGAGTAGAAAAAGAAACTAGAAATAGATTGAAATGTTTAAGATTATACAGAGGTAGTGAGTTCATCTCCAATGAATTCAATAATCTATACATTAAAAGAGGGATCAAAAGACAAGTATCAACCCCTGGTACTCTACAACAGAATGGTATAACTAAAAGAAGAAATAGATCTATCAGGGTTTGTGCAAGAACATTGATGATAAAAAAAAATGTTGCAATCAAATATTGGAAGGAAGCTATCAACACTAAAGTTCATACCTTAAATAGAGTTTAATTGAAGAAAAACTCAAATCAAATTGCTTATGAACTATGGCATGGCTAGAAACCTAATGTAAGTTACTTGAAAGTATTTGGTAGCAAATGTTATATTTTGAACGAATCTAGAAAAGGAAAATTTGATGTCAAGGGTGATGAAGGCATATTCTTAGGATACTCCAATAGAAGTAAAGCATACAAATGTTTGAATCTGTCTACTCATAAAATCATAGAAAGTGCACATGTTAGAATTGATGAGTTTGCATAAAAGAGTGAAGAAGAAAGATTTGCTTACTATGAACCTGACACCTTACCAAGCCTATCTGAAAGAAAGGAGACTCCATCTCCCGAGTCCCCAAAATCTCCAATAGTTATCGAGTTGCAGCCAATGCAATCAGAGTCATAGTCTAAAGGACCCGAGTCACAGTCAGAAGCTACCGAGCTAGTTCTAACTGAGTCTAATGGATCCGAGTCACAAATAGTGGGACCCAAGCTTAATATTGAAGTTCAAGATGAAATTAGTGAAACTCATTCCAAATCCAAAGAACCTGTGTTAGCAAGATATGTCAGAAAGCATCATGCATCCAATCAGATCATTGGAGACAAATCTAATGGAACAATGACAAGAAGCAAATTAAAAGGTACATGTTTACTTGCTAAATTTGAACCAAGAAATATTAAAGATGCATTAGATAATGAAAGTTGGGTTGAAGCAATGAATGAAGAGATAGAACAGATAGAAAAGAACAAAATGTGGACTCTTGTTCCTAGACCCAAGGATAAAAATGTAATTGGCACAAAGTGAGTGTTCAGAAATAAGCTGAATGAAGATGGAAAAGTTTCCAAAAATAAGGCAAGACTGGTATGTAAAGGCTATTCTCAAGAAGAAGGTATTGATTATGGTGAAACTTTTGCTCCCATTGCAAGATTATAAGGTGTTAGAACTTTACTAACATATGCAACACACAAAGGATTTAAAGTATATCAAATGGATGTTAAATTTGCATTCTTGAAGAGGAAGTCTACATTGAACAACCAAAAGGTTTTGTAGATCCTAGCAAAAGAGACATGGTTTGCAAATTACACAAAGCATTATATGTTCTCAATCAAGCTCTTAGAATTTAGTATAAAAGACTTCATAATTACTTGATACAAATTGCCTTTCAAAGAACAAATGATAACAATAGTCTATATATCAAAGAAGGATTGGACAAGAAGATTTTGTTGGCATAAATATTTGTTGATGATACTTTATTCACAGGAAATGATGACTTGTGCAAAGCATTTTCAAAAGAAATGAGTAAAGAATTTGAAATGCCCATGTTTGGTGAGATAAAATTCTTTGTTGGGTTGCAAATACAAAAAAACAAAAATGGTATCTACATCACTCAATCTAAGTATATCAAGGAGATACTAAAGAAGTTTGGAATGGAAGATTCAAGACCAAATAGAACCCCTATGTCTAGTGGACATAAGCTTTCCAAGAACAATGATTCCAAAGAAGTAGATTAGACCACATACAGATCAATGATTAGAAAATTGTAGTATGTAGTGCATACAAGGTTTGATATTGCATTAGTAGTTGGTATGGTGGCAAGATTCTCAGCAAATTCTAGAGAAAATCACATGATGAGAATCAAGAGAATCATGAGATATCTGAAAGGTACTAAAGACTATGGCTTATGGTATTATAAACTTGGAGGCAATTTGGACTAAAGGTGTTTACCGATGCTGTTTGGGCAGAAAATATTGATAACAGAAAAAGCACTAGTGGTGGAGCATTCTTTCTTGGTAAAAGACTAGTGTCTTGGACAAACAAGAAACAAAATTGCATCTCTCAATCCACAATAGAGGCAAAATATGTGGCAGCAATAATTAATTGTTCTAACATTGTTTGGTTCAAACAATTGTTGGAATGAATAAAGATAGAGATCGAAGATCTAGTAGTCATATACAATGCTAATAATAGTGTAATCAATATATCAAAAAATCCAGTGATGCATACCAAAACAAAGCACATTTCTATAAAATATCACTTTTTAAGAGAATTGGTACAAGATAAAGAAGTCATATTGGAATATGTAAATACAAAAGAATAGATTGCAAACATATTCACCAAGCCATTACCTAAGGATGCATTTTTGTATCTAAGAGGTAAGCTAGGGGTCATTCCCCTATATGAAGCTCACTGAATAAAGTTTAGTGATGCATCAACTAGAACTAGTTGAAGATCAATCAGTTGGTGTAGTATTTAAGCATATTGCAAATGAATCAATACTTAAGGTACATTGATATTAACAGAGTTGTTGTCTTTGGCATGTGTTGTCCAAGATGGAGAGGTTCACTATCATATCTTATAAAAAATTTTGTTATTACAAAGAGGGAGAAGTTTGCTATAAGAGGGAGAAGTTTACTATCATAGGAACTTTATAAAGAGATATCTATGAGGGAGAATGAACTTGGCAAAAATTGTTGTAGACAAAGGGATGAACTAAAGATAGGAAGAGCTCACATTGACAGAGGGAGGTCTCATGGATAAAACTAAGGATATGTTCTTTACTTTATTCTTGTTCCAAAATTTCATTATGTTATGACAAGTTGTGTTGCCATTAATGCCAAAGAGGGATATTGTTGGATACAATTGATTAATTGTGTATTGTCTTTGATGTTACACAAATGTCATATCATTATCAGTCAGTGTATGACGAGATCACACGGGTAGTGAATACAATTTTCTAGTATCTACCGAGCGTTCCTGTGTTTTCCTAGTTTAGAAGGCAATGTCTATCGAGTTCACTTGGGCGTCGAAGAAAAATCTATAGAGATGAGAATTAACCAAGCTCACTCGGTTAATGAAGGAAATGTTGGATGGAACTAATTTTAACTAAGCTCACTCGGTTACTAAAGGATCTTCATGAATATGCAGTGTTAACCGAGCTTCTATTAATTAACACAGGAAGTCATTTTTGAGTTAGTGTCTACTGAGCTGGGTCAGCTAACAAAGGATTTTCTTATTTTGGCATATTAAGCTTAAATTGATTTATCTATTGGTTTTAGCCGACTAAGGAGATGAATATTAGTTATTCTAAGTTGTATATGAGTCGACTTGACAATATGAATGATATAAGTATAAGGTCAAGTTGAGAATTTGAAAGTGTGAAAGTGTGTGAAAGAATGTGAATGCACGTATCATTTTGAAGACCTAATAATGCAGTAAGGTAGCAAATTAGAAGGATAAGCAGAATATCCTTGTGGAGCAGAAAAAATATATTCGATTAGGAAGGGTTGAGTAAAGCCAGAACAAAGATCTATAATTAGCAATTCAATTGCATTCAAATTAGGTAATCTCATTATTACTATCTAACCATTGTAGCATTGATCTAAATATGTTAACAGAGTTGACTTAACAGTTATTGGTAAAACCTCTAACAAGGTGGCAGTTTTGTTGAAATTGTCTAAGGACCTCTAACAAGGCCACTCCTAATAGGTTGATTAAATCTTCTAATGGGGTCACACCTAATAGTGTATTTTGTAACCTCTAACAAGGTTGGCTCCTAATAGGGATCACTTCAAAAGAGTGAAAATAGTAACTAGTTGTAATTGCTAGTTTTTTCCAAATTGGGTTTCCACATTAAATGCTGGTGTCAAATGTGTTCATGTTATTTATTTTATGTGTTTGTAACTAAGTTAAATTAATAATAATCAAAAATAACATTTAAAGATTTGTAGATTCAATATTTAGTGAGACACAATATTTTATGTGTGTTTCCCAAGTATCAGCAATATTCAGTTTTCAGAGTTTATTTTTGTACTGACATCTAAGGGATCTAGGATTTATTTTAGTAGTAACTAATTCACCTATCCCCTCTTAGTTACTTCTCTTATATTTCCAACACATGGTCCACATAAACACGACTCTTAGGGTCCTCCACGCATGCCCATTTTTAGAAAAGTGCATATCACGCTAACTTTTTTTTTAATCTTTGCCCCACTAGATTTTTGGAGAGCCAACAATTTTTGCTATGATTTATGTTGGTTTTGAAGGTAGTTTCATTGGCAGCCTTTTTGGAGGACTTTGACATTTTTTTCTTTCCAAGTCTATAGTGTTGAGAATTGTGTCTCAACCTTGCAAGTTTTTTCCAGAAAACTCTAGAAATTTTTTAGAAAATTCTAGAATTTGTTTGTGATAGTTTTTCACATGTTTATGAGTTGGAAAAGGTGCATGAGTTGTTAAAAATGTGTCTAGTCTCTAGAACAATGTAGAAGGGCTATTTTTAGAGTGTAAACAATTCATTATATGATTTTTATGGGGGTCTAAAGTAGAGGACACAATTACGGACGAAAATGGTATTCTTGGAGTTACAAATGACAAGTGGATAACATGTAGCATGGTTGTTTTGCCCATAGTTTTGGTCCATGGTTTTGTAAAATCGCAAATGGTTTCCAAGTGGCAAATCACTATAAAAGGAGGGCTTGGGTAGATGTTTGAATTATCGAGTTTAGTTTACAAGATTGGTGCTAGAAGGAGTCTCTCTGAGTTCGAGTTCGAGTTCAAGTTGTGGTGATGCACTTCTGTAAGAACTTGCATTACAAGTGTATTATAATCTTCCAGATTTGAGAATACATTGTGTGGGTTTTGGAGGGTGGGATTTTTCTCCTAAAAGGGTTTCCCCATGGTAATCATTGTGTTATGCATTCATTGCTATTTTGATTATGTTATTATGCATTTCTTGAGACCTCTGCAATAGTTAGTTGAATTTGCATAATCGTCCTCTCAAATATTAGTGTAGGAAGTGATTCCACACACCTTTGCCTCCTTACAAGTGGTATCAAAGCTTGGCTAGTTTTGGTTCTATATGTTGGCTACAAGATTTTTTAAGCTAATCAACGTTTGAGTGGGAGCTTGTGTAGAGGTTTTTATTTCTGTGTTGCAAGATTGCAAAGATGGTAACCACATCAGGGAGGATTGATGTAGAGAAGTTTTCTGGCACAAACTTTGAGATATGGAAGCTAAAGATGGAAGATCTATTAAATGATCAAGATCTATGTGATGCGATTGATGAGAAGAAGCTGAGGCTCGCAGATCCGACTTTAGCTGCATAATATGATGTGATAGATAGGAAAACTAAAGGTCTCATCAGATTGTGTCTTGCAAACTTGATTATGATTAATGTCCATGAAGAACCTACTATGATGAAGCTTTGGAAGAAGCTAAGTAAGATCTATCAAGAAAAAACACTTGTTAACAAGATTTTCTTGAGAAAGAAGTTGTATTCCTTGAGAATGAAAGAAGGTGGACAGATTTCTAAGCATCTTGAAAGTTTTAATATGTTGGTGACTCAATTGAACTTAGTTGGGATGTGGATGGATGAAAAAGAAAGGTGTAAAATATTACTATATTCATTGCTAGACTCATGGGACAACCTTCTTGCCATAGGGAGCACTTTAGTCATCTTGAAGATGGAGGAGGTTGTTGGTTCTCTAATTTCTAAAGAGATGAGAAGGAAGGTCTCTTTGAATGCCAAAGAGGCTTTGAGTGTTCAAGGAAGACCAACGGAAAAAGGCAAGAATAAGAAGCAACATGGCCATTCTAAGTCCAAGAATAAGGGTAGATCAAAATCTCCTAGTAAGTCCAAGCTGATCTGTTGGAATTGTGGCAAACCTGAACACTTCTGAAAGCACTATAAAGAGGAAAAGGAAAAGAAGAAGAAGCAAGATTCTAATTTTGAGTCCGAGAAGGAAGATGAAGATGCTTTCATCACAGCCTTGGTCACTCATGCAAGTGATAATGCATGGTTGATAAACTCAAGTGCATCTTTTCACATGACTCCTAATAGAAATTGGTTTAGTAAGTATGAAAAGTTTGATGGTGGTAAGGTGTATTTGGGTGATAACTCAAATCTTGATAATGTTGGCCATGGAAGTATTCGTGCGAAATTTTTTGATGGAAGAATTAGAAGATTTGATGGTGTCTTGCATATCTCGAGACTAGCAAGGAATTTGTTATCTGTTAGAAAACTAATAGATGTAGGTGTGCATGTACAATTTTTTGAAGCAAATGCGAAAATGGTGAGAGGTGCTATGGTAATAGCAAGAGAAAGCAAACTGGGTATATTGTACTAGCTTGATGCATGCACGATTGAGTGCAATAGTACTTCTAATAAGACTATGAAGAGGACTACTTTGTTGGAGAAGGAGAAGGTTTCTCTTTCAACAAATGGTCATGGTTTTTGGGTACCCAAGGGTGCTCTATTTACTGAATCAAAGTTACTTGTAGAGAAGACTATATTATGGCACTGGAGACTCGGCCACATATGTGAGAAAGGTCTATGAACCTTAAAGAATAAAATCCTTATTGATGGATTGAATGACTGCAATCTTGTTTTTCATTTTTGTAAGCATTGTATCTATGGTATAAAAAATTGTGTTAAGTTTTACTCAAGTTCTCATAAGTCCTCATATATTTTGGATCTAATCCATTCGGATGTATTTGGTCTAGTTGATGTTCCTTCTATTGGTAGATCAGTTTATTATGTTTCTTTCATTGATGATTTTAGTAGAAGAATATGAGTTTATTTTCTTAGAAATAAAGTTGAAGTTTTCAGTCTTTTCAAAGAATTTAAAGCAATGGTTGAGTTGCAGAATGGAAAGAAGATAAAGCATTTGGGAATTGATAATGGCAGTGAATATTGCTCCAATGATTTTGACACATTTTGTAAAGATTGTGGTATTAAAAGAGAGAAGACAACTCTATACTCTCCACATCAGAATGGAGTTGTAGAAAGAATGAACAAGACCTTGATGGAGAAGGTTAGGAGTATGATGAGTGGAGCTGGATTGGAACAAAAGTTTTGGGCTGAACCTATAGCCATTGCTTGCTACTTGATAAACAAGTCTTCTAGATCAGCTCTTGTTGATAAGACATCAATGGAAGCATGGTCGGGCCACAAGCCTTCACTTAGACATCTGAGAGTTATTGGTTGTGAGGCATATGCTCATGTGCCAAAGGAGAAGTAGATAAAATTGGACAACAAAGTTGTCAAATGTATCTTCATCAGATATAATCATGGTGTGAAAGGATACAAGCTTTGGGATCTTGTTGCACAAAAGGTATTTTACTCCAGAAGTGTTATTTTTAGAGAAATTGAGCCTTCTTTTGTTACAGTACAACTAGAACAAATAACAGAAAAGAAATATGTGATTCAACTTCCTGCTACACCTGAGAAAGTTAAATCGAGGCCCTTAGAAAGACAAGTTGTTGAAGAGAGCTCTACGAGTTTTGAATCATCAAAGGAAGAGGGAGAACTTGAACTTGAACTAGATCTTGTTCAAAGGTCTAGTAGATAGAGGAAAGCACCATAAATGTATGGATATTCTCCTGATGATTAGAGGTGTATATTTTCTTTGAATGCTAATATTGATGAATCAAAATTTGTAGAAGAGGCTCTTGGTATGAATGATTCAGAGTCTTGGAAGATAGCCATGAAAGAAGAGATGACAACTCTTAAGAGGAATGACACATGGGATCTTGTACTATTTCCTGAAGGATGAAAGCCTACTAGCTATAAATGGGTATTCAAAAGAAAGATGTGTTCAGATGGAAGCATTGAGAAGTATAAAGCACGTTTAGTTGCAAAAGGCTACGTTTAGTTGCAGATGAATGTGAAGACAACTTTCCTTCATAAAGATTTGGAAGAAGAAATTTATATGACATAGCTAGAGTATTTTGTGGTGAAAGGTAAAAGTCATTTGGTCTATAAATTGAAGAAATCCTTGTATAGTCTAAAACAAAGTCCTAGGATGTGGTAACAAATGTTTGATACATATATATTGAGTTTGGGATTTGTGTGATCCAAATCTAATCACTATATATACTACAAGTCTAATGGTGATTATTTCTTGGTTATTGCCTTATATGTTGATGACATGTTATTTATTGGAAAAGGAAAATGTTTGATTGTAGAATTAAAATCTCAGCTCTCAACAAAGTTTGAAATGAAAGATCTTGGTGCAGCAAGGCACATTCTGATAATGGAGATTACAAGAGATAGACAAAACATAAAGCTATAAAGCTTTGGCTAGGCCAAAGTAAATATGTTGGTAATATTCTAAGAAAATTCAATATGTAGGATTCCAAACCATTGAGTGTTCCTATTACTATGGGAACAAAGCTTTCTAGCTCATAGTATCCTTCATCACCATTGGAGATGGAAGATATGAGTCGAGTACCATATCAGAGTGTTGTTGTAAGTTTGATGTATGTTATGGTTTGTACAAGACTAGACATTGCCCAAGCAGTGGGAGTACTTTCCCATTATATGTCTAATCTAGGAAGAGCACATTGGGATGTAGTAAAAAGATTTTTCAGATACTTGCGGGGTACCTCAAAGTACTCTGTATGTTTTCATGGAACAGGATATGAGAATTCTTTGGATATTCAAGGCTATGTGGATTCAGACTATGCTAACAATGTTGATAGAAGAAGATCCACCAATGCATATGCGTTTACATTATTTGGTGGTGCAATCAATTGGATGAGCAAGTGACAAGTTGTGGTCACTTTGTCCACTAAAGAGGTAGAGTCTATGGTAGCTACTCATGCCTGCAAGGAAGCCATCTGACTTAAGAGACTGTGTTCAGACATATAATTCAAATAGGGTGCAGTGACAATTTATAGTGATAGTTAGAGTGCAATGTACCTAGAAAAGAACCTAACATTTCATGCTAGGACCAAGCACATTAATGTACAAATATCATTTTGTGAGAGATATGGTCAAGGACGACAATGTGAAGCTAGAGAAGGCAGAGACTTTGGTGAATGTTGTAGATGCATTAACTAAGCTAGTGAGCACAGAGAAGTTTAGATGGTGTTCAGAGTCTATGGGCCTCTTGACCCCTAGCAATTAAGTCCATGAAATTATGGATCCCCTAACTCTTGCAAGGTGTTTGACAAGTGGGAGAATGTTGAGAATTTAATCTCAACCTTGCAAGCTTTTTCCAGAAAACTCTAGAATTTTTTTAGAAAATTCTAGAATTTGTTTGTGGTAGTTTTCCACATGTATCTAGTCTCTAGAAAAATGTAGAAGGGCTATTTTTAGAGTGTAAACAACTCATTATATGACTTTAATGAGGGTCTAAACTAGAGGAAAAAATTATGGATGAAAATGGTATTCTTGGAGTTACAAATGACAAGTGGGTAACATGTGGCATGGTTGTTTTTCCCATAGTTTTGGCCCATGGTTTTGTAAAACCATAAATAGTTTCCAAGTGGAAAAGCACTACAAAAAGGGGGGCTTGGGGAGGTGTTTGAATTATCAAGTTCAGTTTGTAAGACTGGTGCTAGAAAGAGTCTCTCTGAGTCTGAGTTCGAGTTTGAGTTGTAGTGATGTGCTCCTGTAAGAACTTGCATTGCAAGTGTATTGTAATCTTCCAAATTTGAGAATACATTGTGTGGGTTTTAGAGGGTGGGTTTTTTCTCTCGAAAGGGTTTCTCCATCATAATCATTGTGTTATACATTCATTGTTATTTTGATTATGTCATTATGCATTTCTTGAGATCCTTGCAATAGTTAGTTGAATTTGCATAATCGTCCTCTCAAATATTAGTGTAGGAAGTGATTCTACGCACCTATGCTTCCTTACATATAGGCAGTTTTTTCGTCCATGAAAGTGGTTTTGATTTTTTTTCTAGCACATACTTTTATTGGCCACTAGATTTATTTTCCAACACCGACCAATTTTTTTGGCTTCATGTTTCTGGCAGATATACTTTTCTCACATGATGTCATTTTTCTGACATTTTTTCACCTCAGCAACCATTTGACTATCAAATTTGGGCTCATCACTTGCTAACAACAACGTCTAAATCATTAGACAGGATTTCCCTTCTGGCTCTATTTGGACCTACCTTTGCATTTTTCTCATATCATGGGCATACAGACTCTATTTTCTACAAACAAGATATCGTTAGAAAGCTTATTTTGAGCCTGTCTTAGTGGTATGGGTATATAATGTTTTTAATAGTTTTTTCTATTGTCAAAGTCAAGAGTTATATTTTTCACTTTAGGAAACATATCTTGAGTATCCAATCTCAAATTTGGGAATCCTTTATATCATTGGAAAGTTCATATTGTACTCTTTCCATTGACGTTGGTTGTTTTTCCAGATTCTACTCTAAGTGCATCCTATTTAGTTTTTCGTATTTTTGCATTCCAATGAATATCTTGATTGTTTCAAGTTCATGGATCATTTTTGTTGCTTCAAATGATTCGTCATGGGTTTTTCTATCTATTGTATCAGCCTTATGTGTCTTTTGGTCTTTGTAGACATTATTTGTATGCATTTTTGCAAATACACTGAGATAGAGTGTAAAATTTCTTTTGTATTTTTGTTTCAATTATTTTGTCTTCTGATTTGAGAAATGTCATCTGAGGAAACTCATACATATTTTTGTATTCTTGGGCTTTATTAGATCTTGTGCCTTATTGCACATGCACTACTTTGATTGAAGTGTCATGGGGGTTGATGTTTTGCCTTTTTTTGTCATCTTCATTGTTAGTGAGTATTCTATCCATGACATTAGCCTCATGAAATTTCTGAGATTGATCACCTCTTGTACACACATATGTATTCTTTTGTGCATCTTGATCATGGTTCCTTGATATTCAATTCTATTGGATCACTTTTCCAGTTGCATATCACCTAACCCTTTCTCGCATTAGGGCGATTCTTCGGTTGGTTCTTCTGCTTCCTTGGTTTGATGGAGTGATCTATGTGTTGAGTATTTGTTCCTATGTACTAGGCAAATGCAATAGCTAGGCACCTATGCATTTTGGTGAGATGGATCATTTAGCATAGATACACTCTTCTTTTTGTTCCTATTTTGGATGCAACCTTTTGTTTGACTGATTGGATCTTCAAGCTTTTGTGTTTTATGCTATTTGTATCTTCGACTTTAGTTGGTTTCTTTTTTGCAACTCTTGATTTAAATAGTGTCTTCCAATAATACTCATGCAAATTATATTCTACTTTACCTAGTAAGGTTCATTTTAGTGGAAATTCTTTAGAGTAATAGTCACTTTTTGGCATAGCTTTGCAATGTTTACATGCTTTAGTGGTGTTCTTCACGATTGTCCTTTTGTTCCTATCTTCTAGGACATTCTCTAGTTTGGAGGTTTCTTTAGTCTTTCACTAGTTCTTTTAGCATTCTTTCCATCTCTTCTTGGAGTAGGCACTACTACATTTGATCTCAATTTTCAACCATCAATTAAAAAGGTAAATGTTGGTCGGAGTATAGAAGGAAAAAAATTATTTTTCTTAAATCTACGCCTGTGTTGGTCAAAATTTTGACCAACACGAGCTTAACTTCAAAATCAAAAATCATTTTCAATTTCATTAATGTTCATGGAGTGCGCGGGAAGGAGCTGGACCTGGACCTGGAGCATGGTGTAGGGATTTCCTTAAGTTTTCCTAAAATATTTAGAATCTCTACACTTGAATTCCATTGAATTCCATCACAACATACCGTGATGTAGTTACTCCACATGCCAGATGCTCAAGATGTTGTGGGTGTTCACAGGGAGCTCATGTTGTGTCTTGGTCTGCCTACAGGCTGGATGAGAGCAGTTTGCAGGGATTGGGGCAAAATCTTGTCACATTCTTGTGCTACAAGATCAGTGACTCTATGCTAAACTATAATTCCTTTTGATGGGCCCTTTGACCATATTCGTGGCATGTAGGGCATCACATTTGTTATGCAAGATATGGGTGATGAACGCTAGAACAGAGGGATTTGAAATATTTCATGAACGAAAATGGTAAAGATGTTTTTTTGAAGATTGCACGAAAGGCCATCCTCAAAGGACACCCAAAGTGTCTGCAGAATATGGTAAATTTATTAGAGGGCAAGCTTCTACAAGATGAACATGGAAAAAACCCTCTTTGATTATGCAGCCAAATCAGAAAGAGGAGAAATCTCCCTAATGGTTGGTGAAGCATATATGGAATGGTACAGAGTCAACAAAAGGGATAAATGGGGAAGAACCTTTCTTCACTAGGAAACACTTATTGGACAAGCTAATTCATGTAATGATTGTATCGAGAACTGGAAGTTAAAAGCAGTTGCCCCGGATAAGTTGAACCAGATCTGACTCTTTACATTTAGCAACAAAAGGAATTAATGGGCACCTAGTTGTGGATATTTTACTCAAATCATCCTTCGTGGACTTAGTTTCCGCAATCAATTGTGAGGGAAGAAAACCTTTGCACTTGGCATCTGCAAAAGGTAACATAATAATGGTTGAGAAATTATTGGGGAGATTGCTTCAGCAGCTAGCTCACAGCCCGAATACTGCAACAAGCCCACTGGTAAGCTAAAGATTTTATTTTTACCATTAATGGGTATCCTCTAGTAAGAAAAGCAACAGAAACAATGGATGAAGATCAAGCACAAACTTTGAGCTTATACTTCTATGCTTGGACGCATAATGCCTTCAAAATGATTGAAAAGGAAAGTTTTGCTATGAATTATCTAATATCAGAATACAAACTTCTTTCACTCGACTAAGTAGTAGTCTGAAGATGTACACTGCAGGAAAACAATACTATCTATTATACAAATAGGACTTTACACAACACTTAAATTAATTTTTGCAATTTTTCTTGTATACAATGAAAGTTCTCTGAGTTACTTCCATTTAGCAAGGTTGAATGTTCTTTGTGTTTGAGATAGCTAGTAATATCTATGAATAACCTGATCAACATAGTTGTATAAAGGCTTTTACACTTCATATGTTTACAAACTTGTTATGTATCCATGATGTTTTGTTTGTTGTCTTTGGCTCTTCTATTGGTTACATAGTTTGTCTCAGGTTGTCAAGGTTCATTTTTTTAATCTTCTTAGAAGAGGTTAGTTAAACATTATTCTATTTCTAAGCCATTATTCAGAACCTTTTATTTTGCAAGCCACCATTTTTTTGCAAACCTAGCTGCAAAACAAATTGGTTTGGAAAATCAATTCATTCTTGGCCTTCCACTGTAGTAGAAGTCTACTAGTTTTGCTTTAAAAACATATGGGGTTGCAACAAATTTATCCATAATACAATTTTTTAATAAATATTATACATTTTTCATTTAGCTTTATTAAGCCCAAGATCCATTGGAATCGTAAATGCTCTATTACGTGGCTAGTCAAGCTTATGATAGGTTTTCAAGATGAAATGTTTCATTGGGGTCTTAGCTGTGCAAGATTGGAAATTATTAAGATTAATTCAATTAAATTATATTGCCATAGTCGGTTGGAGATGGACATCAGAAAGTTCAATTAATTTGAAGATGGATTGTTTTAACCATATGCCATGATGGTAGGAATTGAAAAATCTTTGCTAATATTGGAAATTGGATGACAACCTACAGAAGAGTTAGTAACTAACAAAGAAATAAGTAATTTAAATGCTCTTCATATATTATTATAAAATAACAACTTTCCTTACTCTAGGAAAAGCAATAGATAATGGGGCAGAGCTATTAAAATTAGTGAATGTCATCAAATATTACTTTCTTACGAATGCACTACATACTCTAGCCCTGTGGCTCAAAAAATAGTGGCAGATAGCCAAATATTAAACAACCACATTAGCCTTATAAGGGTTTGATTACAAAGAAAACAAAATACATTTTTTTGCAAATTTCAAAAGACATATTTCTTATAACATAAAACTTCTAGAAAGTATGACTGCTCAACACAACTCAGCTCACTTTGCACTATAGCAATTTGGTGATTGATACCATGCTAGTCAAAGCTATACATCTTGACTGTGGGGAATTTTGTGCATGTTGTAATATGAATTTTCTTGCAACTCTAAAAGATCTCGAGGCTATTGAGGAAACCATAGTCCAGATTCTTCAGCCTGCTGACCAACAATATACAAATTATTTTCTTTATAATAGGATCCTCCAATATTATCAAAAAATGATACATTTCCTACAGTTGCAGTAAGACTTGCACTATATCCTAATGGTGTTGTGGTATAGTTACCATAACTTGCAAGAATTCCAATATGGGGAGAGTTCCCAATAGTCGTCCCTGGCTTATACTATGATGACATAGAGAATTTCACACTAGTAGCTACTAGTGGATATGACCTACCAGTAGGAAGCTATGTAAAACCACTATTGCCTCCTAAATTGTGCATTTTTAGGATGGCACATACACATATGGAATATATGGATGGTATAGGATATAGCTAGGAGGATAATGTTGAATATGTATACTAGCAGGTTGATGAAAGAGAAGCATGGTCTGCTATGCCAATGGTATTGTTATTTGCACAATTCTAGTTGTTTGGGTTGCTAAAGCTGGGGACCTACATTGGAGAGTACCAAAGAGTTTCCACACTCCTGTGATGATGACCCGTTCTAACTAGATAAAATTGTAAGATTCCCATTGTACTTGGTAGTAGCAATAGATCCAAGAAATGTATAGAAACTAATATCTCCATCAGAACTAGGTCTCATTATTGGAGTATAAAAGCTTGTTGAAGGATCATATGTTGCCTAGGAAAAATTTGGCAATTGTTCACATAGCTGAGACTCAGAATGTTCACAAGAAGGGTACTGGCTTTACGATATCACCAAACCAATACTATGATAGTTTGGATCAGTCTAAATAGGAGAATACTAAGGACCAAGTAGATCTACCACCTCTTTCTTCGTTGGATTAGATTGTGAAGACATGATTGGATTAGTGGGGACTACAACATCATTATTTGATGACCGATGGAATGTCATCCAATGTGGTTTTATTGTACTATTTGTACCCAAATTAGTAGTATACCCTATAACAATACAATACCAGTCAGCAAAGAGTGCATACATTTGAGTCTATGTGTGTGGAAATGTTTGAAACCACTAAAAAATAATTAATAGAGGAGTGGGTACCTTGGGTGAAAAATCCAATTTGGCCTTTTGATTATAGATCCATTCTCTCAGTCATTTTAGGGCCCTCTGTATTGTTCACCTGCTATTGATGGCTATTACCCCACCTTTTCGTGTCTTCTGTTGGTAGTAATAAGACTGCCAATTATGACTTCTCTAAAACTTTGTAATGAGACTACTTAGTATGACTTCTCTAAAACTTTTTGGAAATGATTTCAGCTATGGAAAAGTTTCCAAGGCAGCTCTGGAAAAGTTTCCAAGGCTCAATCTGCTTGATCTAAGGTGTAGGCATTAGACATTCAAATTTGGTGATTCCTTGGGCTTAGACTTGGCTCATCTCTTTGGAAAGAATTTTCACAAAAAAATTAAAATTATTTAATGATAAGAGTCTTATATTTTCAGTCGCTAAACATACACTCTACATTGCTAGCTGCCAAATTCTAGTTTCCCATAAAACATGTTGAGAAATAAAGCTCGTAAAATATGTATTCCGTTGAAGTTTATTGGCATTTAAAACTTTAAAATCTTACTATATAAATGCTTATATATTTCATCATTTAAGGCAAAGAATTAAATAGGTCTTAGAGATAAAGCTTGGATATGGTGATGAATGCCCATGCATTGATGAAAACTTCCACATTTGTATGGACAAGAGGGATGCTAGAGATCAGAGAGTTTTGATTGAGATTTTCTTGTATAATAGTTTTGAATTTTGAATGCTTTGCAAGAAATATTAAATGCTATCTAGGAATTGCCTAAACTGAAGTTTGGAGCTGGCTAACATCTTATGTGAATTATTTTCCAGGGATGTTGAAGTTCCATCATCTAAGATTGTTATATTTCAGAGACTGATCAAAGGTAGTATTTTATGATGGCTTTTAATGTTTCTTTTGCATATGGTACCCATGTGGTGATACATAACATAATTAATTGTACTCGGTACAAATACAAATGTCAGTTTCACTGCCATTTCTATGAACAATATATTTGTTGTGCTCGCAATCAATGTCCCTTACTAATGTTTTTCATTCTAATTGTATAAACTGAGTCTTTTCTTGTGAACCATATTGAATTAAAGGATGATTTTCCTTGAAGAGGGTTGTTATGATTTTAGCAGATGTATAAACTATCAGTGTTGGGGCTCTATTTCTCATGACAAATTCTGATTTTTTTATCACTTCATGTATAAAAATTTCAAGCTCTGAAGAAATTTCTGGATGGAGATGCCATATTAACGTTAGATCCAAAAATAAATAGAAACCCAGCTGCAAACTTGGTGATAGAGAAAGTGCTATTAAGGAGTGGTTAAAAGGCTTGGCAGTGATTTGATTTTGATCAATTAGGTACGCTTCATGTGTCCAAACTTTGTCTACTCAGAATTTAGCTCTTGTTTATGGCCTTTTATTATTATGAGCTTTATAAGTTTATATAGTTCATTTCTCTGTTAAAAATTTCTATTACATTTTGGTTTTCTTTGTGTTGTACATAATCCAAATTAAACCCATTTATTTCTTATTACAGGGCCGCATCAGCCTTATGCTTGAAAAAACAAGAGGAAGCCTCATGTTATAAGAGTAGAACCACAAGAGCCATAGGAGAATGTCGAAGATAGTCACGATGTGCCTATTAGCATCATGATTATCTTCGGCATTCTCCTATGGCTTGTAAGGAAGATCAGCTAGCGAAGATGCTCTATTAGCTTTTAATAGGCTTCATAGATGAGATTGCATTATATGAGATTCATTACTACACTTGGGAATGGGCTCATCTTGAATCTTCAAAAGATTGAAGATGAGCCCATTCCCAAGTGTAGTAATGAATCTCAAAGCTCCTTCAGCCTGAGCATATGATGTCTTTCGAATGATCTTTCTAAAGGTGCATCAACATTGTATCCTTCAATTGTTTGATTCTTCATCTTTCTTCTTTATTATTCTACAAAACAATTCTTATGGTTTAAGTTTTTTAGCATCAATTTGTAATTTTAGTCGGAAATCTCTGTATATCTTTTCTTGCCAGATAGGGTTGCTTAGTTTTTATGTAAATGTCTTTGCTTTTGCAGCTTGGACTTGAATTCACCACCAATGTTCTTTATACTCAACCAACAATATATTTGTACCAAGTATAGTGCATTGTAATGGTATTGTTCATAAAATGTTGATGTTTACTCAAGAAGACTATTTTTATTTAGTTTTATTTGCCAAGTTTCCTTTTTAGTTTGATTTTGAGCTGGTGACGCTTGAGACTCAAATGCCTACAAATGCTTCATGCAGTGTCCAGTTTCAAGCCCTTATCACTAGGCAAGCTCCTAGCCCTTATTACAGTTTGCTTACTGCAATGTCACATCCAATTTGCATATGATTCTACTTACCTAAAGGATCTTTAACCACAAACAATAGTAGTCTCCTTTGCCAAAGATAATACAACTTTGTTTGGATTTAAATAAGAAAATCGCAACAACATTATTAGTGAGGATTTGTGTCTGCTTAGAAACTTCTTATCTAAGAAGGTCTTCCTGAGGGTTGTGAGCTTGTGTACTTCTCCTTTACATCAAAGGTTCAATGCGAGCATGTTGCTAAGTCCCTACCCAAGGTTACAAATGCAAAGTGATCTAGTTTTTAATGCTTCTCACTAGCAATAAAGCATGTTTTATTAGCCCATTATCTAGCTGGTTCACCTTTATTTCAAATTTAATGCAGGGACGAGGAGCTTCTTGGTCAGGGTCTTGCATTGAATGATGAATTAGATCGTGTGCTAGGGAGACATGACTCCATTACTACAGGGTCTCCTGTTACGTGAAAAAGAACATCAACTCGTGCAGCTCCTCTTGTCAGTGTCAACCATGAGGAAGATGATATTGAGGATAATTTAACACAACTAGCTCGTAGGTAGCTTATATGTGGATGGCTAGTTCTTATAGAAATGTGATTGTTTATTTAAACAAGTGGTAATTTAGTATTTTTGAAAGTGTCTGCAGAAGCTTTGCCAAGATGTTTCTTACACATGCCATGGGTTTGTGTAATTTTTAAATAATGTAGTTACTCATCAGATTCTTTCAACTAGTTCCTTTCATCTATTAAATCCATGTACTATGATTTGACAGGCTTCTATAGAGAAAAATCAAACGAGAAATAACAGTATTTTATGCATTGTAGGTCAAGATCCAGTGCACAACCTCATTAGAGAGTTGATAACACTAAAAAGAATCAGTGAACAGGTCGAATCCCATTGATATCTCCACCACCAGGACTTTAAAATATTGATACTCACGGCTAGCAAACTGAGCAAACAATGGATTTCCTCAATGCTGATACTTACGAGTCACCAACTGCTGTAGACTTCTTATCTGTAAAATGCAATGAGGTAACTTCACCCAGTAAAAGCAGAAGTTTTAAAAAAGTAGAGGTTGTTCTCTGGGATGGTTTGTACTACATATCTTCAAGTTTCTTGCTACAAGTGATGGTTTAGGTGTAGCATCAGTTTTATTGAAGCCACTGTATAGTCTTTTGTTCAACTGAGGTTTAGTACTCATTATGTGCTATATTATTCTAGTGCACTGCAATTTAATTTATTTTTTTGTTACTTTTTTTTTTTTCTGATATGAAATTCCTTTTGAAGATTTGTCTATTGAAACAAAATTATGTTCTTACCTAGAAGGTAAATGATTTTAGTAATAGTGCCAAAAGATCCATATATATATATATATATATATATATATATATATATATATATATATATATATATATATATATATATATATATATATATATATATATATATATATATTGCAATGTATTGTTGAAGCTTGTTCTGTTTTAGATCTCAAGTAGTGTGTTCCTGTTACTATAGCAAGAACATGCACTAGAGTTTTCCCTAAACTGGGTGTTCCCAAAGATAAATAACTGAGGTTGTTTCACTTGTTTATTTTCATATTTTCCATTTGAATGTATGCATTAGAATCTATTATCAATAACTCAGCATAATATCTGTGTTGGTGACTTTGTCCATTGGAATTGGAATGTGGAAGACATGTATGTGCCAACATTTTATTCTATTTGAGAGCACATGCTTTTCCCTCTTGTTTTATGATCTATGGCAATCCAAATGACTGTTAGAAAAACCAATCTAAGAATGGTAGAATGATAATATCTTCATGAGTTGATTTATAATCTTGTGTCATTTACATTGAAATATAAGTATAATAGGTTAAATTGTAGGTTCAGTTCGGGGAGGGGTTAGGGTACATCTTGTTTGTGAATTTATGTGGTTGAATTCATAAAACATTTTTTTTAATAAATTTATAAAGTTCATGTGTTTATATATAAAAAGAAAAGAGAGAAATATATATAATTGTAAAATAAAACTATTTCATATGAATTTATGATGTTTGATCAATATCAAGATAAACATAATAATATAAATATAAGATCCAATATAGACTCTGTCCAGATCCATCAGAACCAGTTGGCAAATAGATTTAAGTATCACTGAGAATCTTTGTAGTTGTATCTTCTACTATGTATTCTTCTTTCAAACTTTTGTATGAAAACTAGGGTTCTTCTGTCCATGGTTACAAAAAAAGAGAGAATAAGTGCACATGATATAAATGTTGAAGTAAACCATTAAAGATAATTCTTAGAATAGACAGAAAAGCATAAATAGGAGTAATAGTAGCAGATACCTTATAATGGAGTACCAATTCGACAAAGAACTTCCATGGAAGGAAAATATTGGGACTTGTTAACAGGGTCTGGTAGATAGATTTGTTAAAAAATTGGGATTGAATTCATTTTGGATTCTGCATAATTTCATATGACAAATTAAATTGTTGTTAATTCATTTTGGATTTTGCATAATTTATTGTCATTTTTCGACATAGCTTTTACATAATTAACATTGAAAAAACTAATTTATTGTCAAGGTAATCAATCTGTGAAAAGGTCATCTAATCTGCCAAGCTAAAAGCATTTCAAATTCCATAGAGTAACTGATTATCATAGTTATGCCTAATGGCAATACAAGACACATTTTGGTTGCTTTGATGTAACAACCTCAAAAATTGGGGTAGTGCCAAATGTGTGTGTTGTGAGTTTTACACTGCTTTTGCACGAGCTTAAACCAACACCACCCAAGTGGTGGAAGATGCCATAGATGTTGTACATGTTTACTCTTCCACAGATTCATCGCTTCCCTTACCTCACCATGATTCCTTATGTAAAGGAATACTAATTGCTTAGTAAGGTTTGTCAAACATTAGGGTTATTATATTGCATATTAGTTTGATAGGGAAAATGGTAATCAGTTTCTCATTCTTTTCCCCTATCTTAATATTTTAGTAGATAAGAATATAAACTGAAAGAACCATCTCTTTAATACATTGCGTTAGTATATTACATTTGTATGATATATTTTATTGAAAAATGACAATTTGTTTGATTTTTCTTTGTGGGCAGGTTTTACAGGTTATGCTCCTCCACTCGGTAACAAGAATACCAAAGATAAAATTGCATTCAATCACATTGGATAAGGTTCAAAGTATTTCCATGTATAAAGAAAATCACTTTTTCCTATTTTATTCAAAGTATTTGCAAGGTACAATAGTGCTTCAATCATTTTTGGGAAAATAATTCTATTAATTTTCTTGCTGTCAAGATTCATTTTGTAATAGCTTCGTCATGGCACCCTAGATGCATGTTTCTTAAATCCTTAATATAATACTTCATGGCTTGATCAAGCATTTGCAATTTCTCTTATAAATTATAAATATCAATTCACAAGCGAGCATCATCAAGACCCAAAAAAGTTGCTTTTTGATGATAATAAAGAACATAGTTGAGCATGGATAAAATTTCACATTTTTTTCCCTAAATCATATCACATAATAGTCTATTTGATTTATATCAATAAATCATTATTAAGCATCAACATCGACTGGAGTATTTTTCAATTCAACATATTCTTGCCCCATAAGTGCCCATGCTGAAAGGTAGTTCTTTTGATATGTAGGAGATAATTTTCACATCAAGTCATATTGTGATTTTGCTGCCAGGATTTAACTATGTAGCTTTTGAGTCCAACTCATTGACTCATATTTCATGAGTAGTAATTCAATATGAATCCATCTCTCCTAAGAATAAATGGAACACTTAGTACTCATTAGATCTAGGTGATGGTCATAGAGGTGAAGCACAAGGATGAAAGATCCCTGATGGATCTCTGCCGCTAATCTGCTGTAGCTTTATTATATATATTTTTTAAAATTTTCTTTTTCCTGTTTATTAAAGTTTTCTTGCAGAACTAGACGGAAATGCAGAAGAGTATGTTTGTTTTTGCATTTTTGATGATTATTCAACAGGAAATGAGAAGGAGCAAATGATATGAAAAGAGTCTGAAAATAAATAACAATATGTAGCAAAATCAGAATTGATACAAATCGTACCAGGCAAATCTCTGAATTATAGAGCCAAATAAAGGATCCAGTACATTTTCCCTAACAATGACACCAAACTGGCTGATGGAAAAGGACTGTGAAAATGCAAACGTCTGCTGCTAGTTATCCGACTCTCTATATTTCAAAGTGCTGCAAATGGTGGCTACTGCTGCAAGGCTCACTTTCCCATGTACCAATAATCGTGCCCAGCTAAACAATACTGCAGACCCAAGTTGAAATGGCATCCTCCTTCCCTGATAACAACTGATACCACTAAAAATTCCAAGACCAAATACTGCTGACGGTTACGTCCTAGCCAGTAAATACCCTGGGGTTTGCGTCCCAGAATAAAATTGCCCAAGCAGAACAAATTTGTAAATAAGTGTAAAATGCATAATATGAATGAGGAATGGCGCCTCCATCTCCTTATAACCCCTTCCAAAGCAAATCGAACCCTAAAGTGACTCCAAAAGGCGTTGGGTTACAAAAGTGATTTAAGTGTTATTTTAAAGTGGCAATGTTACTAAAAATGACCCTTTTTCTCCATAGACATAAATCTATTCACTGAATCACCTTGAGACCAAAGAGAAAGATTTAGAAAAGTTCAAGACCTTTCCAACGAGCTATCACACCAAGGGGTACGCATCCAAATGAGGTCAAAATTCCCTTATTACTCCAAAATGGCTATTAACTTAGCCTTATTTAATTATTAAACGCTAACTTAGGAAATATTAAAAATATAACCCAAATAGCTACAAAATGCCCAACTAACATCAGAAACCATAAAATCATCCTATCACCTGTCTATAACCAAAGTCGGAAATTAAGGATCCAGTGGCAATCTCATCCCTAAAATCTAGGGATGCTCCTAAATTTTAGGAAACAAGCTCTATCCCTCTGAAACTGAACCCAAAGAGAAAACTCATGGAAACCCAACCCTGTGCATGATCATACCTCCTCAAAAGTAGGAATGAACCCCATAAATATAGGAACTATCTCCTAAAAAGAAGGAATGTCTCCAAACTGATCAATAACCACCAGAACACCAAGTCTCCAACACTGAATAACCATACTGGGTCTCTATCCAACCCTGTCAGCCTACAAGACCCCATAATAAGCTGACTCACATGTCTTTGCTAGATTAAGCTAGAGTGGAGACATGACAATCCTCCCCTCTTGGAGATGCTTGCCCACAAGCAATTGTAATGCTGGATGCTATAAAATGCTCTCACCCTCCCAGGTGGCATCCTCTATGGGAAGATCTCTCCATCGAACCAAATACTCTCGAATCACTTGGCTTCTCAACCACCGTTCCCTCACCTCAAGAATCTCATCAAGGACCAAAATCAATTTACCTTCCTCATCCATAGGAGGTAACTCGGGTGAAACCATAATATGCTGTCCAAGGGCTTTTTTAAGGCAAGATACATGAAATACATTATGAACTCTGCTGCCAGGTGGTAACTCAACCTCATATGCAACCTCTCCCACTCGCCTGAGTATCCTATATGGACCATAAAAATGTGGTTTGAGCTTCTCAGCTCCCCCCCTTTTTAGGGTGCTCTACTGATATGGTTGTAAGCGTAGAAAGACCATATCATCCACCTCAAATGCTCTCTCAATCCTGTGCCTGTCAGCATACATCGTTTGTTGATTCTGGGCCTGCTGTAAATTATCCCTAAGAGATCTCATGACATTGTGCTTTTCCTGTAACCAATCATGAGCCAAGGGTACTCTACTATCACTAAATGCCAAATCAATGAAAGATAATGCCTCATATCCATAGAGAGCTCTGAAAGGCATCATGCTAATGGACATATGATGCGTAGTATTATAAAAATACTCGCCCAAATGCAACCAACACACCCATGCTTTTTGCTATCCTAACACATAGTTACGCAAATATCCCTCAACCCACTTGTTGACTATTTCTGTTTGCTCATTAGTTTGAGGGTGGTAACTAGTACTAGGTGTCAACAAAGTACCTGCTAGCCTAAAAAGTTCCTGCCAGAAGGAACTCATGAATTTGCTGTCCCTATCACTCACAATGGTCTTGGGAAGACCATGAAATTTAAACACCTCTTTGAAGAATAACTCAGCCACCTGAGATGCTGTAAAATCTAATGCAATTGAAAAGAAGTGGGCATACTTTGTTAGCCTATCCACAACAACGTAAATGCAATCTTTCCCCTGAACCCTAGGAAGACCTGTAATGAAATCCATTGAGATCCCTGTCCACTTCTATTCCGGTATAGGTAATGGCTGCAATAATTCTGTTGGGTAGGTATGCTCTGACTTGTTCTGCTGACAAGTCATACACTCACAGACATGGCGTAAAACATCATCTTTGAGACCCTTCCAAGAGAATCTCTCATGAACCGCCCTGTGAGTCTTACCATATCCTGGGTGTCCTACTGTAGGAGTATCATGGAGAGCATGCAAAATTTGTTCCTTCAACTAAGAACCTAGAACAAGGTAAACCTTGCCTTTGTAGTAGATAATATCATCTACCACATTGTATTTGTCATCCACTATCAACCCTTCCAAGATCTCACAAGCATACTGATCCTTGGAGTACTCAACTAAAAGTTGAGCCTTCCAATCCGCTGAAATTTCGCTCAATGAACATAGGACAGCCAATGAAGGTTTCTTAGAGAGTGCATCAGCCACAGTATTATTCTTCCCCTTTATGAATTCAATGTCAAAGTCATAAGCTTGAATTTTGCTAACCCATTTTTGTTGTCGATCATTGAGCTCCATTTGATTTAGGAAATACATCAGACTATTATGGTCTGTTCTCACCACAAATTTGCTACCAACAAGATACTGTCTAAACTTAGCTAATGCATGCATAATAGCCAACATTCCCTTATCATAGGTAGAGTACAACTTTTCATTTTTTTGTAGCTTCCTACTCTCATAGGCAATGGGGTGTCTATTCTGCATCAATACTGCTCCTATACCCAAACCTGAAGCATCACACTCTAGGACAAATGGTTGCGAGAAATCAAGTAGTGCCAAAATGGGGCAAGTACTCATAACCTCCTTGAGTCTATCAAAGATCCCCTGTGCTTGTTCTGTCCATCTGAAAGCCCCTTTCTTAGTGAGATCTGTCAAAGGTGCTGCCAACTACGAGAAACCCTTCACAAATCTTCTATAATAAGCACACAATCCAAGTAATCCTCATAACTCAGTAATGTTCTGAGGAACAAGCCAATTCTGAATCGTTTTAATCTTCTCTTCATGCACCTTCACCCCCTTAGCACTAATCACATGACCCAAATATAATACCTCCCTCAATCCAAACTCACGTTTGGAGAGCTTAGCAAATAGAGACCGACTCTCCATTATGCTAAGTACCTCCTTGAGATGTCTGAGGTTGTCCTCCCAAGTACTGCTATAAATAAATATGTCGTCAAAGAACACTAGAACTAATTTCCTCAACTGCTTGTTGAAGATATGATTCATACAAGACTGGAAAGTAGCTGGTGCATTGGTAAGGCCAAAAGGCATTACCAGAAACTCATAGTGCCCGTAGTGACAACGGAAGGTAGTCTTGTGTACATCCTTTGCCCGTACTTGTATTTGATGATAGCCTGAACGAAGATCAATCTTAGAAAAGTAGACAGCCCCATGTAACTCATCTAACAACTCATCAATGCGCGGAATGGGATATCTATTTTTTATTATCTTCTTGTTCAAAGCTCTATAGTCTACACACATCCGTAGAGTCCCATCCTTCTTCTTAACCAACACTATAGAAGAAGCAAAGGGGCTGGAACTAGGCCGAATGAAACCCATGTCCAATAGCTCATGAATAGTCTTCTCAATTTCATTCTTATAGGCTCTAGGATGACGGTATGGGGTAGTAATCACTAGCTTCGCTCCATCCTCCAACTCTATACCATGCTCAAACCCTCTACTTGGTGGTACTCCAAGAGGTATATCACCAAACACTCTACCGTGATGACCCATCACTGACTGAATGTCCACATGAAATACACGGTCATCTTGAAATATGGGTGTTTTGGATTTAACCAAATAGTGTGTAGCCCAAAGCACATCATTATGCCTAAGGATGGTCTCCATCCTGCTAGAAGTCACCTCTCTAGGTCCACCATCTGACGTTGCCCTCAAAATCACCTTCTGCCCACTAGAAAGAAACTCTAATTGCATACGGTGGTGATCAATAATGTAATGCTCAATACCTTGTAAGAACTGCATGCCCAAAACCACATCATAATCTTCTATAGGAAGCACATAGAAGTCATTAGTCAAAGTATAATCTCCCATCTAAATACTAAGTTGTGGAATCTGCTTGGTACAACCCAAGATAGCACCATCAGCCACCTTCACTCCAAAACCACCAAACTCCTCGTACTGTAAGCCATGCCTCTCAACTAATTTTTGATCAATAAAGTTATGTGTAGCACTTGTGTCTACCAAACTAGTGATCTGCTTACCCTTAAGTGTACCTTTCAATCGAAAGGCATGAAACTTAGGATAACTGGAGAGGGTAGCCATAGCTACTTTAGCTGATGCCACAGGCTCAAGGGTGTCTAACTCCAACTGTGTTTGAAATTGCTCAACATCCTCTATATTATCCTCAATATCAGTATTAGGAACCTCCTCATCCCCTAACTCAGAAGTCACCTCAATCAAATGAACCTTTCCTTTACCCATACAACGGTGTCCTAGTTCCCATGGTTCTTTGCAGGAAAAACACAACCTTTTCCTCCTCAATTCATTCCTCGTCTCCTGATTCATCCAAGGAGTTTTAGATGAGGTCCCTCCTTTGTTCTGTGATGTATTGGCCTTCTATGTAGGCCGTGAATCTCTAAATGGTTTCTTATCTGCCTGATAATAAATGGGAATAGTATCTAGTCTCAATGTCACATCAACAGCCTCCTTAAGAGTAGCTGGTTGGAAAGCACGTACCAACCCCTTTAGCCTATCCTGCAAAGCCTCAATGAACAACATCACACTACATTTTTGGGGCATATCAGGTACCATAACTGCAATATGCTGGAACTCATTAATATAGGCTTTTGCATGACTAGTTTGTTTAAGGTGAGCCAACTCTCTGTAATAAAGTTTTGTATCCTTACGATCAAACCGTGCAATGAGTCGCTCGGTGAACTCATCATAGGAGTGAACTAAGGCATGATTCTGGGTGACCAATCCATGGTGCCACCAGTCATAGGCAATCCCCTCTAAATGCAATACAACAAATTGAATAGCCTCATGCTCATGCATGGGCCTTAATGAAAGATATATGTCTAGCTTGTGGACCCAAGCTCGTGCAGTAGTGTCTCATGAGCCATTATATGGGGCCAATGTAATCTTTCTAGTAGCTCTGTTGAGGTCATAATTATGCTGCTACTGTGGTAGTCTATTACCACGATCTCCCCTGAACCTGTTTGTATCTCTACACTGTGCACAATACTGGGGAAGAGGGAAGACGTCCCTAACCTCAGGAGGTAGAGCTCTCCACTCAGCTGTGGCTGCCAAAATTGACTCCTGAAACCCCACTTCTAGTGGTTCCACCTGTGCTGGCCGTTCACCTGGTATGAATTGAGGAAGCAATGGCCTATTTGTAGTAGGTGTATGATGGCGATGCCTCCTACTGGAATGAAGGGAGCTCCCAATTGAAGAATGGGACTGATGGCTACGCTGACTACCAGCTACTGAAACTGATCTACCTTGCCTGCCTCTGTGTCCACCCATCTCCAAACGCTCCAAGGTATCTTGTAATCTGTCTAAACTCTGAGAAATCTTGGGTTGAGTAGTGAATAGGGTCTGCACCATCTCTCTTTCTTCTACCTCTGTAGGCATGCCGTCGCTAGTAGTACCTTGTGCCTCACCCATAGTTGGTATCTGTGTGTCTCTGGTGGCCTCTACTTGCCACTGGTTTCTCCTACGCTTGTAGAACTTGTGTATTTCTCCACCAGGATACATAGATTTATATTCAATCCACCAACTAGTGACTACCCAGATGCCAATATGAATTATCAAAACTTTTTAGCTAGTACCCAGATGCTGAAATGAATTATCAAAACTTTTTATCCAATACCCAGAAGCCAAAATGAATTATCAAAACTTTTTACCCAGTACCCAGATGCTGAAATGAATTATCAAAACTTTTTATCCAATGCCTAGATGCCAAAAACTGTTGTAACAATTTCTCACAAACTCTACAGGCTGGCAAGATGTAAGCTCTGATACCACTGAAAGATTCCTGATGGATCTCTGCTGCTAATCTGCTATAGCTTTATTATATATATATATATATTTTAAATTTTCTTTTTCCTGTTTATTAATTTTTTCTTGTAGAACTAGACGAAAATGTAGAAGAGTTTGTTTGTTTTTGCATTTTTGATGATTATTCAACATAGAAATGAGGAGCAATTGATATGAAAAGAGTCTGAAAATAAATAACGATATGTAGCAAAATCAGAATTGATACAAATCGTACCAAGAAGATCTCTGAATTATAGAGCCAAACAAAGGATCTAGTACATTTTCCCTAACAATGACACCAAACTGGCTGATGGAAAAGGACTGTGAAAATGCAAATGTCTGATGCTAATTATTCGACTCTCTATATTTCAAAGTGCTACAAATGGCGGCTACTGCTGCAAGGCTCACTTTCCCATGTACCAATAATCGTGCCCAGCTAAACAATACTACAGACCCAAGCTGAAATGGCATCCTCCTTCCCTGATAACAGCTGATACCACTGAAAATTCCAAGACCAAATACTGCTGAGGGTTACGTCCCAGCCAGTAAATACCTTGGGGTTTGCATCCCAGAATAAAATTGCTCAAGCAGAGCAAATTTGTAAACAAGTTTAAAATGCATAATATGAATGAGGAATGGTGCCTCGATCTCCTTATAACCCCTTCCAAAGAAAATCAAACCCTAAAGTGACTCCAAAAGGCATTGGGTTACAAAAGTGATTTAAGTGTTATTTTAAAGTGGCAATGTTACTAAAAATGACCCTTTTTCTCCATAGACATAAATTCATTCACTGAATCGTCCTGCGACCAAAGAGAAAGATTTAGAAAAGTTCAAGACCTTTCCAACAAGCTATCACACCAAGGGGTACACATCCAAATGAGGTCAAAATTCCCCTTATTACTCCAAAATGGCTATTAACTTAGCCTTATTTAATTATTAAACGCTAACTTAGGAAATATTAAAAATATAACCCAAATAGCTACAAAATGCCCAACTAACATCACAAACCATAAAATCATCCTGTCACCTGTCTGTAACTGAAGTCAAAAATCAAGGATCCACTGGCAGTCTCATCCCTAAAATCTAGGGATGCTCCTAAATTTTAGGAAACAAGCTCTATCCCTCTGAAACTAAACCCAAAGAGAAAACTCATGGAAACCCAACCCTGTGCATGATCATACCTCCTCAAAAGTAGGAATGAACCCCACAAATATAGGAACTATCTCCTAAAAACAAGGAACCTCTCCCAACTGATCAATAATCGCTAGAACACCAAGTCCCCAACATTAAATAACCATACTGGGTCTCTATCCAACCCTGTCAGCCTACAAGACCCCATAATAAGCTGACTCACATGTCTTTGCTAGATTGAGCTAGAGTGGGGACATGACAAGGGACTTCACAGGAGGTTACCAATCCTAGTACTACTCCAGCTTGCTTAACTATGAAGTTTCCTCCAGATAGTTCTTTTTCATCTTTATTGCCCACATGAAATACAAAAGAACCTTTTCATGCTGACCTTTGAGACTACAATAATTCCAAATTATAAAACTGGACTTAGGCCTATATATTTCAGTAAAAAAATACTTTATGTGCTAGGTAGAGAAGTAAAAAATTCTTTTACATATTATATGTTTGTAAAGATATCCATACTGTCAATATGATAGGCATCATACTTGAGCATATCCATATATAAGCTTTCATCTCTCTTATAATCACTTGAATTATAAAATATTGACACTGATATGACTTGAAATATACTCTTTGAAAGGAAATATCGCTGTAACATCATATATTTTTCTAAACCTTCAATAATTTTGTGGAGTTCCAAGTAAGCATTTACAAGAACAAAAATATTTCATCCAATAATCTTTCAACTCAAGCCTATTTAGGATACTAATATTTGTACATAAAGCCTATAGCTCAAGCCAGACACTCCAGCTCCATGTATATGCATTAAAAGATATTACAAGAACATCACAGGCTGATTTATCCTTTCCATATTTATATAGCACAATGCCATACAAGTACATTTTGAATGCATCAAGAGTGTCATTACTCTAAGTACTAGATAATTTTTCTTCCAATCAAATGGCTAACCCAAATGAAAAGAAGTAGTTGAGGTTTGATATGAGGCAACCTACAACCTTAACACTCTCTTACAAGAAATTGCACTTATATCTAGTAGTCAACAATAAAAAAATTCACGCAAGTGTTAATATGATTGGAATTAAATGAATTAACCCTCAAATTGCCTACAATCATTCAAGAATGAAGCCGTAGGTAGAGAATTTTCATGGGTATACATTAAATGTTATATCCTTTATTTTTATATCAATTTTGTAATACTTGAATAACTTAAAATCACTAAGATACACAATTTTAAAACTCACAATAATTGAATTTGATTATAAATGATGAATGTACACCTGCAGGAGTGATGTATGGTGAATGATATTCAAGTTTTATAGTTAGATTTGATAGTAGAAGTAGCATAGTAGAAATAATGTAAAGGTATATGATTTAGGGAGGTCACATGATAGCTGAGAATAGTCCATTATGTGGTTGTAAAATCCTCCAATGTTGGAACAACCAAATATGGTCTCGACTAATCTGCACTAAGCTGCAACATAAATGCAATCCCCTGGCCCATCTATACAACACGCCTATTCTGTAATGTCCCTTGCTATATCTGCCCTAATTTTGTCTTTGAATCATAAATTCCATTGACTAAGGATTGTAAGATGGATCTAGTTATAACTGAATACCTTGATATTCTTTTAACAAGATAACTCTTTCCAAATGAAGAACTAATAATCTCTGTTCTTTTCATCCATTTTCTTAACCCCTTATTTCCATATGAACTATATCTAATTAGTACTCTATCGCCTCTATAATGAATAAGTGATATTTTGTGTTTAGAACTACTTCTATTATGATTTGGTTTTCTCTCCATCCAATGTAAATATTCTTTCTTCCTTACATCAATATCCTTACTAGCTTGTAGCATAAGCGGGCTCTCAAGGTCACGAAATGAGTTTCCTAGTAGTGGTTCTACTCCTAAATTAATGTATCAAGCAGATTATTTTTGAATATAGTAACTCTTGTTGGGGTTGCTGTTTTCTGGACTCTGTGTATTTTGATATCCTTCTTGATATTGCTTGTATTCCTAATAAACCTTTACCTATTTCTGTAGAAGTCCTATTATCTCTAGATATTGTCAATAATGTGGAAGTACAGGTTCTTACTTCTCCCAATTGTGGTTGTGGTTATTATTGATTTCTGCAGAACTATTTTCTCTAGCTTTGGTAAGTCATATCAAAAGAGGTGATTGTAACCTCAAGCCACAAAGCTTAAGTGCACCTTAGGTTTGATTAAAAGTCAACCTTGTAATATCTTCAAGCCACAGAGCTTGAGCACAAGAAGCCATAAGCAGGCATAAATAGTGAATAGCAGTCAAACTTTCAACAATCTACCTTGAACCATAACAAGTTTTAAGCACTCCAAGGAACAATCAAGCATGTGATGATTTTTGAAAAGCCTCCTTGAAGCAAAAAATTCTAAATATGGCCTCAAACCAAATTTTAGATTGACCCTTGAGTGTGGGTTCACCATTCAAGTCTCCCTCTAAGACCGCAACTAGGTTTGAAAATGCCAAGACACCCAAACTTTTTTGGTGGGCATCAATTGAATTTTTCAGTCTATTTGAAGCAGCAACATGCACTGAATACAAGTAGTCACACCTAGCTTTGTTTGTTGAATGAAAATTTTTAGACATCACCTCAAGCCATCACAAATTGAGGTTGCCAAACCACACTCAAACTCGAGTAGTGAGATTACACAAGCAACCAACAATTACATTATATTGCTTGATGGAATCTAGTCAATAAAATTGACCACCAAGAAACCACTATAACTTAGGTGGCCTCATCTAACATATTTATATTTCTCAAATGTATTTATATGTCATTTTACCTTTCAATGTAGCTCTTGAATCATATTTTTCGTTGATGCAAGAGTTTTTTTAATGTAGCATCGTTAATATCAATTTAAATTATGGCTATAAAAACTCAAATATTTGAATGACTCTCACTTGATTCTCTAGCAGAAATTGAAAGATTTCAAAATATCTTTTCTTGATTTGGGCCTGGGGCAAAATAAAATAAAATTTTGAGGTACACGGTTAAGAAGGCCCTGTGAGTGAGATGCTTTAGAAGGTGAAGTCGATGTGGTCGAATGACTCTCGCTTGATTCTGTGGCATAAATTGAGAAATTTTCAGAAATCTTTTCTTGATTTTGGCCTGGGGCCAAAAATGTCATTTTTTTTGAGGTGGATGAGAGTAGTTTGTGCCGAACACCAACTTCTTAATATACATTGGACTAATTTTCAGGTGTTTTAAATCCATTACTAACTATTTTTGAAGAGGACTAGATGGCTCCAGGGGAAGCAGATACAGAGTATGTGATTTTAACATTTGTGACTTTGGCCTATATTTCTAGGCTCCAAAGATATGTTTTGAAGATTCCATTGTCCATGTCAATATGACATGTTCTTACTGTTTCTTTGTGATCGTTACCCAAGAAACCTATAGATGTATCCTATTTTTATAATACCTTATCTATGGAGGATTTGATCATCAATTTGGAGCCCCAACAAACATCCAGAGGAGAATGAAAGGAAAAGAGTTCCTCTGCTTCACATCTACTAGAAGAAAAGGCGAGGTGGACAAGGGCAATGATGTTTCTCTTTTAGAATGAATGGCTTGTCCACCTGATGCCACTCCCAAACTGGACCATTTTACCAAACTGGACAAGTCCCCTTTCTCAAATTGCAAGGCTTTATCCTGAAAAATCTTTCCACTCTTCATGTTTTTAAGTAGAGGAAGTGTTGTTTTCTCATTAAGATCTCCTTCCATACAATCTATGAAGATATTATCAACCACTTTTGGCTACTTATCTTTCAAATGCAAGGTTTCAATACACTCCTTACATCTCCAAATTCTTAGACCACTACAACATGGTAACATGTCTCTTAAGAAGAAACAACATCACTGAAGGCTTAACACCCAGATTACAATCTGAAGTGATGCTAGTTGGAGGATCATTAACTAAGCTATCATCATTCACCACCTCCGTTCCAATGGTGTAGAGACTTACATTTTAAATTTCAATGAATAGCTTCTTCTTCTTGTCATTCTATCCAGCTTAGGAGCAACATAGATCTACATTATTTATGCAAGTCATATAACGATAGTACTATTAATGTACAGGTCCCATTACAAAATGGAGTTTCCTTTGAAGTAGTTGGTATAAATTTTCCACCATTTTCTAGAGTGGTTGATATCAGTTTTCCACTACTTTTTGGAGTAGTTGGTGTGAGTTTTACAGTGTATGATTGATTCACATTTTCTATATAACAATCATTGAATATACAAGTCAAACATTATTTTAATTGAGGATGACATTTGTTATTCCTACAAAATGAAGAGATTATTAATCACTTTTATACATAAATGAATTTTTACAAGAGGCCAGTAGAGCAGGCAGTTTCAGGTTCAAATTTCTATTCTCAATAGTGCATCATACCAAAAATAAAATTCAGAATTTTAATCATCTGCCAAAGTTCATTTGACTTATTGTACTTGCGTCCATCTATGGAAACAGGCATTGTGAGTTTTGGACCAACTTTGAACTCATGTAGAACTAAAGAAATCTTTTTCATTTTCCACTTTTCCATCCCATCAAGATAACTTACAAGTCTGGATGAAATAGGGGAATCCTAACATCTCATTAATTCACTATTGTTTATACACTAAACTCATTCAAGTTTTAACTATTTCTATGTTTAACTAATGACACCGGTGACAAGGTTTGCTTCAGCAATGTTTCAGATTTCATACCTCAGTTATTGGTATGAAGATAATTTCAATAAATATTCACTCTTCACAAAAAAATGCATGCAGTCTAGGCTTTTTAAAAAAGATGTGGGCACGCTGATAAATCAAGATTCAAGAAGTATCAATAAGATTTTCAATAGTGGAACATAATTTTGAAATGCACAAGATTTCCCTAAATCAAAGAGACATTCATGAGATTTGTTGTCTACATAGAATTCATGGGGGCGACATGTAATTGAAGAATGATGGCATGCTAGCACTTGTCTAGGGTTTGAGAAAATGCAGAAGGACAATTTCAAGTACGCGTTTACTTATCATTTGGAACTTTTGGAGAGGAAGCAGAAATGGAGCTACCCTAAGGATTCTTCATGGGAGGCTTCCAATTGGGTAATTTATGAATACTAAGCAAATGATTAGAAATCAATGATATTGAATTCACAGAAAGCTTATGTATTTGGTTGCATATATATTTCTCATCAAATATCTTAGATAGTCCACCTATGCATTCTGGCCCAGAACCAAGAGGTACAAGCCTAGGAAAATAACCCACCCATTTTCACACATCTATTGTTTCTCTTGCAATCGTCAAATTCAAATACAATACAACAACTTTATCTCTGAAAATGAATTTTAGTCTTTTGCAATCATAGAATATAATATGTATTTTCTTGATGTTCTGGTATGAGACAATTTTGTGCCTAGAGAAGCCTGCTTTACAAGAATAAATATAAATCCCAATCAGTCCAGAAGTACATCTACACATTTGTTCAACATAATTACATGGAATTGTGAAGTTATGAAGAGAAGTAGACTCGTCAAATATGTAGCTATAGTAGTAGTCCTTGTGTTGTTTAGAAAGGGTAATGCATATAGTATTTTTTATATGTATTCAAAGACAGGATGTAAGCATATAGTATTTTTTATGGAAATCATTCCATGAGTATGGGGGCTCAATATTCATGGAATGATCAGAATTGACTGCATGTATTATAAGTTACTAACCAGGCACATGTAGGATTAAACAAGATAGGAGTGATCTCAGTCAAACAACAATATGGAAATTGAACTATTCGTCTAGGACTCCACATTTTGCATGCATGTCTACCAGGGTAGTTGCAACTTAAACAAATATATTCTCTCAATATATCTATTTTGTGCATATCCAGCAACCATGGCTTTTGATGACCACATTACGTTTAGGCATCCTGTCAAACAGTTCACATGACTTATCTATGCTTCCATTTTGCAAGCATATCTCCCAAGGAAAATGCTACTACTTCATCTACACCGTCTAATAGAATCCTTTATGCTTTGATGGATGCCTATAGCATATCCCAAAGCTCTCATTCAATAGTTATGAGATGATCAATCAAAAGGAAACAGTTGAGAGCTTAGAGTGACACAAGTTTTAGATGATCATATGAAATGAAATAGCCATGTGAGTAGATAGAAACTAGAAAGACATTGTGTACAGATAAAGACATGAAATGGATGGTTTTCAAGCACTCAGCATAGACACTCAAAATTCGATACGTATCATCATTCGAGATCAAATGGATGTTTGGGATTATACGCATAGTGAATAATAAAGGAGGGAATTGAACCCCCCCTGAGGCTCACACTTGTTGAGGTCCACTTCAGCAATGGCCCTTCCTGTGAAATTGCTATCGAAAACCTTTCTAATGAGATAATGTGTTATGAGCTCTTCATCAATGGGATGGAACGTAAATCTAGGAGGTAGTTGTGCATCACCCATATCATGATTGTAACTAAAGTTAAGAGCCTCAATTATTGAATTCTCTTCCCTATCACACATATTCATTTCCTTTGCTATTCATGCTTCACATGGGAGTCTTTTTATATGATGATTTATTGTCAATCATGTCCATTCACTACCAAACAATTCATATTCTACAAATTCGAGATGCTAGAACTTTTGTGGATGTGCAAGCCATCGGAACATATTGTAGGGAGGATGACGAACTTATTCTCAACAGTCAGACTCAGGCAAGTGATACAAATTGTAGAATCTTAACATATGGTTGTTCAAATTCTGTATCTCCTAAATGATTTCCTTTTAGCGTATAACTTGTTGTGCATAGTTGCCAAGTTTTCTTATTGTATCAAGCATATTAATGAAGAAGCATATTAGTTACTGTCGATGTTTTTTAAGCATTCTATAAAATAGTTCACATCCTTGCGTATGATATGACATTTTGCATGCATCCTGCACTCTCTCATCCGGCTGATGATGGATTACAGAGAGTGATCTGAAACGATGATGCTAAAAAACACACACAATCAAATCCAAAACGAACTTGCATTACAAATGGATTGTGGAAATCTGATATTGTTAATTTTGCATGCATGTCTACCAGGACAATCACAACTTAAAAATTTCTTGGTAGACATGCATGCAAAATTAACAATATCAGATTTCCACAATCCATTTGTAATGAAAGTTCATTTTGGATTTGATTGTGTGTGTTTTTTAGCATCATCGTTTCAGATCACTCTCCGTAATCCATCATCAGCCAGATGAGAGAGTGCAGGATGCATGCAAAATGTCATATCATACGCAGGGATGTGAGTTATTTTATAGAATGCCTAAAAAAAATTTACACCCAAGTGTTGGTAGAAATTTCTACCTTCATTGGTCGAAATTTCTACCTTCATTGGTCAAAATTTTTGACCTTCATTGGTCAAAATTTTGTACCTTTATTAGTCAAAATTTTTGACCTTCATTGGTCGAAATTTCTACCTTTATTGGTCAAAATTTTCTTCCTTCATTGGTCAAAATTTTTACCTTCATTGGTCGAAAGTTTCTACCTTCATTGGTCAAAATTTTGACCAATTCCTGGCAGAACTTGCACCATGGCTATGGAAGTTTTTCGACCGACGTTTTGGTCAAAAATTCAACCAACCTATTGGTTGGTCGAAATTTCGATCGAAAAATTTCTGACTCAAAGTTGGTCGAAGTTTGGTCGAAAATTGGGTCAAAATTTTGACCAATAATGGTCGAAAAATGGTCTCAATTGTACTAGTGAGGGTTTTTCCCATGTGGTTTTCTCTATTTCTTCTCTTTATAGAGATTTGGTTGTGCTTAGGTACCTCATTAACCCTTGTTGTTGGCACCCAATTTTACTTTTCCTAATAGTTTATAGGGTTTTAGCTACTCCCTAAGTTTATATTAAGGGGGGGTGTTAGAGTAATAAGGTATTGTCTTATTATCTCTAGTTTGCTTAAGCTAATGTTAGGCGTATAATAATTAATTTAGTTATTAATCATTATCATGCAACCTATGTTAGTTCCCCTTTAGGATTTTGATCTCCTTTTAAAAGGATTGATCTCTCTTTGTAATTAACACTTTTTTGATTGAACAACAATTTTTCTTTTTAATCATCAAGAAGGTCTCTATGGATATGTGAATCACATCCTCCATAGTGTTGCTCATCTCTTTTTGTGACAAGTGTTTGGATGTAGTGATTATTGGGAATTGTGGGTTAAGTTTTCCTCAACTTCAATAGAAATATTTCTTGGTATCATGACCAAGTTGGCAATGGTATTGAGAAAAAGCTTCTAGATCAAAGTTTTTGGAGGATTGTTTTGAAGAATCAATTGGTTAAAGGGAAGTGTTGAAACATTACGATTAATCAACTTCATAATCACAATATGCAACTATTTAGAAAGACATGTAAAATATCAAGAAGGTTTGAAATGGATGACAAAGGAGGCACAAATTTGGATGTTGCTTCCACTTACACATCACTCTTATGAACTAGAGCTATTAGAGTGCACTTTTAAATTGAGTTACTTGCAACTGATAATTATGAAGCACTGCATACCAAGAGAATTAGAAAGCAACATCTTCTCTCTAATGTCATTTTCTAAATTAGCAATGAAACTATATTACACATCAATATCAGGAACGAGATAAAAAATTCAAGTATGCAAATGTTTAAATCTACCATTAAAATAAGTCATCTTTTTTTAACACCTTGTTTATAGTGCATTAAATTAGTCAAATAAATCATAGGACCTATTGATATTAGCACCAAGATAACAAACCAAAAGTTATCAAGAAGGATCCCTACCTAGCTAAGAGGGAGTGTTAATGTTATTGTAGCTATAGTCGGATTGCCTCAAGATTCCATAGATGATATAAAGGTTATCATAATATGATTATTATATTCATAAAATTATTGGGATTTGTAACATAATAATTATATTGATCATATAATTAGTATATTATTATTGGATAATAATTAGAATTGTTATATTGTATTATTATATAATAATATAATAATAATTTTATTATATATAATTAATTGTTGTGGCCATCTTTTTTGAGTGGCATCCCTTGGTGAAGGGGTGCCTCTTGTTGGTAGAAAGGAAGAATGCATCTTGCTTTCTTAGCAAGGGACTACACATAATCTATTTTATTGAGAATAAGCAATTCTCAAGGATGACGATTGTGGACTGTCTATAACATTGGAGGCCAAATAATTTTTGGTAGCTAAATGAGAACATAGAGTTTAACATGCTTTCAAAGTGGATTACCTACAAAGTTTGTAAGCTTTTTGAAATTATTTTGCAATAAGCAAGTGCAAAATGGTTGTCTTAGAGTTCATAGTAAAAGATGGTATACTGTCAAGTAATTTGACAATACTTAGAGATATTTATATTAAAAGAGGCAAAGGAACATATAGCCACAAAAATGTACTAATATTCAATAATTGTGTCATGACCCACCTCGTGTGACTCCTATTATGTAGGAATTCCTTGACTCACTTTGACCCAATTGACTTGGTCGATGGAGATCAACTGGTGATTGTGAGCACTGGTCATCTTGAGCTATCTATTTTGAACTTTTAGTCAATATGGTGTTTGACTTAGACTTTAGTTGAAGTATAATTTGACTATGTGGCTTTGTGTTTTGATGCCATGAGGTTTCTTTTATTAGATTGTGTTTTGTCAATGTTATGATTGACTATGTGACTTTTTTGTTCTTCATGATATGCTTGATTTGATCCATGATGAAATTTTCTTTTGATATAATAGATTAAATAATCATGTCCTATTCATTCTACATATATGTTGATATAGTACATGATGTTGATAGTATACTTTGCTGCATAGGGATGTTATATGTGATGATGTCATTATATTTCTTAATGATTTGACATGAAATGATATTATAATTAATGATGAAATAAAAGTGAATGTGATTGCATTGAATATTACATGATATGATGTTGCAATTATAAATTTAATGCATGAGTTGTGATTTTATTGATTATGATAGTTGGATAGTGACTACCTTGATGTGATTTCTTTTTCAAAACTTACCTAATGAGGATCACTCCTCCATAAAAATATGAAATATAGATGCAACATCAAGGGGCAAATAAACAATGAAGATACCAAACAACTTCTATAGGGTGGTTGTCCTCTAATAAAATTAGGATTAATAAGTTCTAACATGAAAGCATTGTAATTTACTCAACCATGAAATCTGAAAACACTAGATCGGTTTTCAAAAGATCAAAAATAAATAAATGTTAATTCATCCAATATTTTTCCATTTTAAACATGATTTATTTTTTCCTAAAATTGAGATTCACCTACACATAGCTTCCATTCAAAAAAAATCACTATGAAAACATTCTCCTATAAATCTAAAATGAAAATTAATATTAAATATTAGGAATTCAACCATTGTTTTAAAGATACAAACACTAATTATTAATTTGACATTTATGATTTTTTTTTTCCAAAATAGAGTTGTAAAACACTTTCACATTAAAATTGATCATCATACACTAGCAACGAGATCACATATCACCCCATATGATGGATTAGTGGAAACTTATATTCACATATTTAATAACAAACACATCAATCCCCATAGTATTGATCTTAGTTGCATGAAATTAAACAAAAGCCCACCTTGTGCTATGGGTTATTTACTAATATTAATCTATACTAGGATTAACATTAGGATGGTAGAATTATGGTTCATGTTCTAATATTTCTAAAGAAAATAAAGAGAAGGGGAAACTATTTTAAATAGAATTTATTAGGAAGTTGATTAGAGTTAAGGGTATAAGATTTTATAGTTTATTAGAGTTGGGATTTGATTATGATTAGGTTGAGACTATTGTGTTATAGTTTATGGTTGATATGTCACAGAAGGAGAAATATAAAAACTATCATGATTATGATTAAAATTAGTATAAAATCTAAAATGCTTGTAATAGAAAATAAATATGGGAGACACAAGTCTACTTATGGTTTAGATCTACTGTAGGAGTAAATATGTCAAAGCAAAAGTCTAGTTAAGATTAAGGTTAGGAATAGGGATACGATTAAGAATACTTAAGATTAGGATTAGGGTTAGATTAGGGACGTGGATTAAGAATATTAAAGTTTTTAGTAAAAACATAAATATGTAATGGCAAAACTTTACTTTAAGAAGAGGTGTCTATTTATTGGTATTCCTAATTTGGTATTAAATAAGTTATCTTAAGATAGGTAGGAACTCAAAACTAAAGAAAGCACAAGTTAAATACAAAATCTTACATAAGAATATATTAAGTGAAAACCATATATTTAGTTTTAAATAAAGAATCAACTTAAGTATAATAAATGATAAGATACTATAGTGCACTTTTCACCATAAAGAAATCACAAGTATATGATAAATTATACACATTACATGAACAAGAAAATGAACTAAGTTTACCAATTCACTTCTATAGTTATAAATTACTTTCATAGGGAGAATTTTAATAGATATGTAGATTATAGATTTGATGCAATCTGGTTGCTAAGAGTATAGTTTTTTTTAAGATATTGTTCTTATTATAGATAGGAATTAGTTATCAATATAGTGATATTTGAATGATAAACATTATTTTTTATGTTCACATTCTTATTTTTTATTCATAACTCCATACATTATTCACTCCTTGAATCTGATATTTTTTATAGTTACTATATGATATTTATAGTTTTTTTCCAATGAGATTCTTAAAAATTATTACATACTTATTATGTTTTACATAATCTTATTTTTTCCTCTTAACTCAAACTTAGTATGTCTTTAATATCTAACCAATTAGAAGGAAGCATAAATCATCAATCACATTCTTTTATTATTATGATCATAGTAATAGTTTTATTAATTTTATGTTTTGAATAAAATTTCATGACCATTTTAGTTTTTTGTATATATAACTAAAAATCTATCAATGATATTTACGTCATTAGATCCCACTTTCTATATTGAATTTATTTAATATCTTATGTATTTTTAAGTCCTTTCATAATCTCACTTAGCCATATTCCTTTTATATTTATTTGGTCATATATTTTGTTCTCAATTAGAACCTTTTTCCACTTTGCTAAAAATCCAATAATATTTTTTCCTTGAAATAAAACCCTCCATTGCCCTACTCCTTTTACCTTTATAGTAATTATTTTGATCACCTTTTTGATGTTTGAGAAACTCATTGTTAACACATGATTTGTAATGTTTACTATATTTTAATATTTTATTTTGGAGAAAAATAAAATAGTCATAATTGCATATCCATTCCCTCGTTATTTATATTCTTTGATCCACATACTAACTTGCCTTTGTATATTGATTACTGGTCTCAAAAATAATTTTAGGGGTTTCATTAACTCATTAGATTTTAATATATATCTTATTCTCACCCTCCACATTTCAAAAAATTAATTTTTCCTTCTAAGTCTATAATTGACCATCTTGGTTTCGATATACAAGTACAAGATCAAATTAATTTACTTTCATTAATTTGAATTGGAAAATTGAACTTTTAGATAAGAAGAGGAAATGAGGGAGATACAGAGAGAAAGAATGATAAATATATATGAGGAGATAGATGGATAGTGGGTGGATAGATCAATAGAGAGAATTAAAGAGAAATAGAAGAATTGGGCTATAGATAGAGAGGAGATAAAGGTAAAGAGGGCTAAGATAAGCTAGAGTGAGGCATGAATAATAAAGATATAAAGATGGAGGCAAGGAAGTAAACAAGGAGAGTTTATGAATAACTATTGGAAAACATAATCAAAAGAATACAATACTATCGGCTTAATCCTTGCACCCTTTAAAAGGTGCAAGCATGAGTTTAATTTCATTGTTGACCGAGATAAAGTTTAGACAATTTTGATGTGTTGCTTGGATGTTAGGAAAAGAGATTATCTGACTAAACATTTCATGGTCAACTTAACATGCTTTTGATTGTAATGTGCTCAATTTAGATTCATGAAATCATGTTTCAAATTTATTTATTTTTCATCTCTGAATTTGAAATTGTTTTCGCCCTTATAAATATTTTGACTAAAGCTCTGTTATGTTTCAGATCTTTGATGACACAAGACTGCTAATATAGTTACTAGTAAGAATCAAAACCCTAAACCCTAAGTCCTCTTAGCCCCACCACTGTAGGCAATAGACAGCCTTCCCAATCCAATAGTGATTCCAAATATGGAATCTACTCTCAAATCATACCCCATATATAGTTGCCTCTCAGATTAAGCATCATTAAACTCTAACATTGGCTTATTTCCAGCAGCATTGTTTGGTTAAAATTGTTTCCCCTAAGGTTGAGATCCATCAAGTTCAACAAATTGTAGACATCCATTGAGAAAATTCCTATCAAATTCATGTCAACCAAGTTGTCCCCTCTCATGGAACCACCAACGGTGCATTTGATGCCCTTCCACGCATAAGGGCTCTCATATGATGATTTCATGATGCCAAAAAATTACTCGAGTAGTAGATATACTTCCTAAACTCCATCTGGCCTTCCATCCCTCTTTCCTAAAAACCCCAATGAAAATATAACTATCAAAGGTACAAGGCCTCCAATGTTGTTTTTCCCCATCATATTTTAAAATCTTCAAAATTTATTCTTTTAAACCTATCTCTAAATCTCCATAGCCATCTTGAAAATATCCCTTGCCAATATTGCCCTAGATCTTTTGTAAGGCCTCCTAGCAATAGAAATTTCTAGTGCGGTTGTAGATAGCTGTAGTGAATTGTAGACAATATCAACAAGAAAATTGAGAAAAGCCCTAGAACCCCTCATACAAAAGGCAACTTGATCATAAGCCATAGTCGCTTATTTAGTGTTGTCAAAGATTCCAAGCCACAATCAAACCCATGCCTATGTGAATTCGTGATCCCTATTGCATATTTCACAATGGCCACCACCTCACTCCGCTATAATGATGATTGCACTTTTTCTTTTTTCTTTTTTTAGATTCAAAAATAAAAATAACCCCTAGAAAAAAAGCCTTCAACTAATAAGAAAAAAAGGAATTGTATTTTAGAAACTAATTCTAAAATTATTACCACTCAAACTTTAGAATTTAGTATTCTATTTCTCATGCCAATTAGATAAAGGGGTCTAATGAAAACATGTGTTCCCTCCCTTTTTATAGGTAGGGACAAACAACTACGTCAGGAAAGTAATCTTTGTACAAAGTGAAATGTGAAGAAATTGGAGTAGGTCTCAACTACCTCACATTTTAGGGGTTGATCTTGTACCTCAAAGGGAAGTTACATAGATTGATCCTTTCAATTCAAAATCTAAGGTAATCAAATCTAAGAGGATTAGTGCCAACCAAATGATGAAGGAGTACTAATGCAAGCAAAGATCCAATAGTTACAGAATTAGAGAAAGAATGCAAGACCCTTAAAACCATAATTTAGAAAGAGCTATGAAGTGAAATTAAGACTATAGATATATAAAGTAGATGTGTTAAAATACACAAAGCAATTAAGTGAAATGCCTTGAAAATATGGAGAAATATTGAATCTAATTTTTTGATGTCTACACAACTCCAAACAATAAGAAAATTTGTTTTCAAACCTAAAATACAGTGATCTCTACAACCCAGAAATCTTTTGACTGTCTCATAGAGTTGACCTAAGGCATCAAAGTCAACTTGGCACGACCACAATGCATCCTTTCTCAATAGTGTCTAATCATGAAATATTTTTTGGATCTCTGAAGTTCTATGAAAAGGAATCTAAATCTGTACTTTGTTTTTCCTTTTGAGATTTTCAATCTACAAGAACAATAGTTTTTGTTTGTTGATGGGGGGTTTGCTTGGTCAAACCCCAATTTAGGAATTAACCTTGAAATTGAAATAATTGAAATGCTATATATGTAAAGTAAAAGCACAAATTCACCTTACAATAGTATAATTTCTCTAATAAAATGCAATGATCTCACTTTACCAATTGAACGAATCATGAGAAATTTGAATTTAGAAGAAAGATGAACGTAAGTAGAAGTCCTCTCTTGATGAAAAGCTCCACTATCATCAATGAAGGAAGCTAGATCTTGACAGGTTTTAGCATGAATATGGAAGAGATGATGAAGCCCTCAAATGAACTCTTGAAGCTCCTTCAAAGCACCTTGAATGCAAGGGATTTCTCTCCAACGGCTTGCAAAAGGATCTCCTTGAATGTACTTGAATATGGCTTGAATGCTTGAATACTTGAATGTTTGAATGCTTGAAGACTTGGGTGTACGTGAGTGGATGTAAATTATGAATTCTTGATGAAAAGTGAGGTGAATGGATGGGTTTATAAAGGGCTTAAAATAAAATTTATCATGTCAGCATAGTGGACATCAAAATTAAGACCTCAAACCAACCCCAAAATAGGGCCGAAGAAAGGGTCACAAAATGGGACCCAAGTAGAGACACACTACATCCCTAATTAGCCATGCAAGGATACACTATGCCCTTGATTGATAAGGGGGACACTCCTTCTCCACTAACTAGATCTAGAAATCCTTGGGATTCTCTCGAGGTCCTTAAATAGGTCTTTATTTCTAAAATTGGGTGCATATTTTAAGAAACCCCAAATTTGGTGTGGAAAAGAGATTCTATGTGATAGAAGAGAGGAAAGGGAGGACCCAAGTGGATAAGTTCTACGTTGATTTTTGTACCATGAAATAGGAACACTAAGGAGGGTCTATTAGGTCGTACCCTGATTTTGTCTAGGAAGAATAAAGAGATATGAGAAGAAAGGGGAGAAGTACAAATTAAATGAAAGTCTAGAATTAAATCTCACTACATAGGTGCTAAATCATCATTAAATTGAAGTGCTTCCAATTTACGATAGTACATATAACCCACACTTTATTGAGATTATGGACTTAATCCAAACTCTTGGTAAAGTAGGGCACAAGGCATGAGATAATTTTATTATGATAACGGAGACAAATAATCCATTAAGCCCTCAAGGGATTGAGTCCTTGCTAAATCCAAGATCATAAAAAGAGAGAAATCACTGACTTGGAGAAGCAGAGAAAGAAGAGGTGTGGTTAATTTGTCAATAAGAAATGTACATCTCATTGTGAATCATGCATAAAATAAAAAATAATATGTACATTACCCTTGTATGGGACTTATTATGCTTGAATTTGGATGGGGTAGGATTAAATGATCTAATAGGGTTGTGTGCTCAATAGTCAATCTCACAACTTTTGCACCTTATGGCAATTTTACACCCCCATGATGTAGTACTCCTATACCATGAGAATAATTTGTGAATGTTCTAAGATATGTCAAATGGTCTAGCAATTGTGTGTGTCATGCTAGTCAACCAATCCAAGACATGTAAAAAGAAAGAGTAGTTGGACCTGGAAATTTTTGTCATGCTAGTGTACTCAATATATTGTGTATACCCTCCCCCATTCCCAAGATGGAAAACTAATTTCTTTTTTTAACATCTCAAGAAAGTGATGAGGGATAAATAAATTTCAACATGAAGATAGTATCCACAAGAAACACCTAGTCCAAACCAAAGAGCTCGTACCTCCTATGAGGTCATTTAAGAGTAGAATGCAATGAGACGCCATGCAACAAATGAAAAATAAAATCCTTGCAAGGGATAACACACTATTATGAGGCTCCAAGGTAAGCAATTAATCTACCATGGAAATCCAATTACAAATTATATAAGATTTAATGTCACATGATAAATAAATAATACACAACCAAAGGAAATAATGAATCCTTGGGAGAATGAGAAAGATAGATAGGGTTCCATTTTCCTCCAAGTGGAGGAAAAAAGGGAAGAGAGGACCTATTACACTATTCACAAAGTGGACCATGTATGACAATGTGCCTCCAAGAGATAGGCTAACAATGTTACATGGCAAGGAGTAACATAATAGGGACTTAGATGTTATTTAAGGAAATGAGGGATTGAGATAGAGCTCATCATAAGGAGATATGTGAATAATGTAACTATTCATGGGTTGTTGAACCTTGTAATGTAAAGTTTTACAATCATTAGTAGAGTGATCATGATAACAATTATACATACAAAATGAAAGATTCATATGTTTTTTTACTATGTTTCTTTCTACTTTTAGGTCTAGTAATCACCTTAGCATAAATAAGTTTAGGAGAAACAAGTTCTTCAGTAGTAGAGGAGGATATTTTATGATAGAGGAGGATATAGACAAAGAATGAAATTGAAATTTTATTGTACATGTCCTATTGAATGATTGGTAATGGTATTGAAAGAATGTGGATGCCCCCCATTGCCTAAGGAGTATGATTGTCTTGTTGTTATTTACTAACATTGTTCTCACTAAATCCACAATAAGAATTCATATCACTCAATTTGATAGATTGATCATGAGTAGAAGTAGACACAAAGTTATTAGAAAAATGAGTTGATTGAGATTTCATGAATGAAAGATCAATATCTCTATATTATCCAATAAAAGTTGGTGTGAAATCTAAATATCCTCAATCGTATTCAGATAGAGAGGAGGAGAATGTTCTTCGATCTTATTTAGTTCAAGTTCCTTCATTGCCTATGTAGGAGGAGAAACTCGAGAATATTTTTATGTTTAAACACAGATGAGGAGCATCATCAGTGTGAAGGGTGTACATTATATTGTTATAAACAAATGTGACCTTGTGATGAAGAATAGAAGGAACAACATGCATATAGTGCAACCAAGGTCTTCCTAAGAAAGGTTATAGTTGAGGAGTCCAAACATAACATGCATAAGAGTATCCAATACCATCAGACCCACCTTAATAGGTACTTTTATAATACCCAAAGTTATCTTAGCAATGTTATCAAATCCTTGAATAAGAATGTTATCACGCTCATTATATGTGAGATCAAAATTCATTTCCTTTAACGTATCCATACTAAAAATGTTCAAACTAGATCCATTATGAATCAAAGTTTGGCATATGGTATTTTTATTAATAGACATAGTTGTCATAGAGAGAGTCATAACGATCTTGAATCTCCTTAGGAAGAAAATCGTCATGAGTAATTACAATTTAAAGTGGGACAAAGGTAGCATTCATTCTAAAATGCCATGATGTTATCTTGATTAGGAGGTGGAATTGAAAGAGTGGTTAAATATTTTTTTAAGGCTTCATCATATGTAGGAGATGTTTGAAGAAGTTCCCAAAGAGGAATCTTGGTAGGAGTATTATGTAATTGTGATATCAAATCACAATCCAGCCCAAGATTTTGAGAAAGACAAGGTGAAGGAGGAAGAATGGGTTGAGATAAGATAAGACAAGATAAATTTATTAATGTCCAACAAGAGACTAAAAAGGGTCTAAGGGACTGGAAATAGTACAAAGGGAAAACACTAGCAGGGGGAGCACCAAAGGTGTCCACAAAAAGAATGTGAAAGCAAAACAACAAAAGAACCAAGAAAAAGAAATAACAACTAAGAACTTCTCATAAGTGAAAAGTAGTCAGAATGGAAAGGTGGACATTAGGGCAATCAAAAACTCTAGAAGGTCACCTCTGAGGTCTACTAGAGTGACATTGCCAAGTGTAATCTCTACAAGGTCTCATAGATCTAGTGTGAGCCAAGATAGTGTAGAGAGGTCACTTCGATCCTTGGGTAGGAACTATAGGACTAAAGAAAGAGGTGATGAGTTGTAGGGGTTGATGTCAAGCAAAGCTGGAGTTGTATAGTGTGCTCACGAAGTTGCATGGTCTCCTAAAGGTAGAGTGCAAGACAATGCTGGTTAATATATTTGAAGAATAAGGGAAGAGACTAACACTCTCTGAACAAACAATATAATCTCTCTCAGATCTCATAATAAATAGAACAATGAAAAATAAAGTGAGACTCAGTCTTGACCTCCTTGAGGTGACAAAGTTGATAGATCTTGGCTTCCCTACCAATCTAGTGATGAGTTTGAATACGTAGCCGGTGAGATCCCACCCTAAAAGATCCCAAGGAGATGCAAAGAGTGTGAGGCCAACAATGAGTGAGGTACGAAGGACATAAGATGATCCTGTCCTAGATATCAAGAAAGTGCTAACATAGAAGGCCATGCGTAGACGAAGCCCACTTGAGGGATTCTTCCATGTTGTGAGAACATACTATCTGTAGATGTCAAGTCTAACATGTGCATTCAACTCCTGTTGAGGGAGAAGAAGATGGGCTAGAGCATCCAGAGAAAATTGGAAGGGGGGAAGACGATCCAAGATAATACCAATCGAGCCCAAGAGAGCAAAGACTTGGGTGTACCAACAATGAGACCTATGACCAGATTCTGAACCCACAACCTCCATAGAAGAATAGTAAGCCAAGTAGGAATATCTGTGATGATCATCCGAGGAATCAACAAAGCTCCAAAGTTGGTGAAGAAGCCAAACTAAATCAAAGATGGTCCCCAATTTGAAAGGGTGAGCACCAAACCCAACTAGAACGATGTTGTGTGGTGTGAACTAGTGATATATGAAAATGTGCCAAAGGAAAAGAGTTTGGACTCTCTCAATAAAGGCCTAGTCAGACTCCAAGAAGGTGGGAGAGAAGTAGTAGGTTGACGATTATTCTATGTGTGACAAGTGTGAGACATTACACGATGATCTGAAGGATCACTAGATTTTACCATAATAGTTATTTGAGGACAAACCTTAATGATGATGAGTGGTTTATTTGATGAAGAGAAATCCTTAAAAGTGAGAATAGGTTGAGAAACATTCACTTGATTATGATTGTACCCCTCCATAGACCCACCACTAGAAGGGACAACATTGAGTAGATTCTCAATATTCTTTTTTTTTAAGGAATCCTTAGAATAGGAATTATGGATTTATATTAATGGTTCTTCTCTACTAGGAGCATAAAATGAAGATAAGGTCATATTGTTGAAAGTATTTATAATGTCATCTTCTTGCACTAAAATTTCCCTAAGAGGATGATATGTTTAAGAGAAAAAGAAGCATCAAGCTTGTCATAAAAAGAAAAAGCATCAATCATTGTGTTATCTTTTCCAAGAGGAAGAGAATAGTCAACATCATCATCAAGAGGCTCATCCCAAATAGTGACATTATCAATGGAAGGAACATCTCTATCAATAAATCTCACTATAGAAGAGGAATGGTCATGAGATAATGTGAGATCAACAAAGTGGGAAGGATGGAAGGACGATATAGGGAAACCTTCAACCAATGTATCCCCATAATCAAGACTTAAATTAAGATATATCTAAATATTACTAAGAGTAGATACATTAAAAAAATATGTAACTGCAAAAAAAAATAAAGGAGGGAAAGCATGTCGGGTTCACCAAAATGAACAAGGAGAAATGTGAAGCAATTGGAATAGGTCTCAACTACTTCACATTTTGGGAGTTGATCATGTACCTCAAAGGGAAGTTAAGGAGATTGATCCTTTCAATTACAACTCTAAGATAACTAGATCTAAGAGGATTGGACTCAACCAAATGATGAAGTCCAACACTAATGCAAACAAAGATCAACTAGTTATAAAATTTGAGAAAGAATGCAAGACCCTTAAAACCCTAATGTATCAAGAGTTATGTAGTGAAATTAAGATTATAGATATAGAAAGTAGATGTGCTAAAATAAACAAAGTGATTAAGTGACTTACCTCCAGAATGAGGAGAAATATTGGATCTAATTTTCTGATGTTTGTGCACCTCCAATTAATAAGCAAATCTAATTCTTAACTTGAAATAGTGAGATCACTATGTTGCCTAAGTTTCAGTTCATATATTTTTTCTTTTAGGTTTTGAGTCAAGTCAATTGTCAATGTCTTGAATATGTGTCTAGATTACCCTTAAGGAACTTCTCCTCTCATCTATCCCTTTGTGTGTACTTAGGTGGGCATTCAAAGATATATAATGCATTTGTTCATATGAGGTGATCAGGAAAGGGAGGATAAGTTTATGCATTTCCCAAATGAGAGGGAAGTTGTTTAGAAACCCTAACTCTATGATCAAGTGTTTCATTGAGGGTATAATACAAGTAGAATGAAGAGATCACAACCTTATTCAAAGAAAATGGCAACAAAGAATATGAGAACCAAGGCTTAAAGATGATATGTAGACTGTGAGAACAAGCTAGAAACAAGAACAATCAAATTTGATATAGAGTAAGCATTGAAGATGCAAAGATAGTGAAAGAACTTGATCAAAGGTGTAATGACTCTTTTTGAAATCCAATTGATGGTCTATATTTAATCAACACATCCACATGGCAAAGTTGACAAGTCAAATGGCTTAGAAATTAAATCCAAATTGGTAGATGAAGACCAGATCGACAGACGATGTTTTAGAGATGGAATTATAAGTATTCAATGATAAATCTCTTCAGCCGTCAGATCTTTAAAAAATATACGATTATCATTATGTCACTATGGAAAGTTGCTTGAGTGTTAATTATAACAACATAATGACAACACAACACATGTACTTGTGGGCCATTTCCTTTTGTGACTGATATGGTGTCAGACAAGGTGACAAGTATCTTTATTTGATTAGTTCTATATGAGACAAAGTTAGGATTCTTAAGAATTTATTTTCACCATTGATCTCCAGATCAATCGATGGTCATCGCTATATCATTATAAAAATTTGCTTGATCATTAATCATGATGACATAGCGATAGAGAAATGCGTGTCCTACTGAGCCCATCACATTCCACAAGACACAGTCAAAACCTAGTCATGAAGTGCCATGAAACAAAGAAGGTCAATATCAGATTCTCCAAGCAATGAAATTGTGCCACCTGTTTTCCACAGTGTGCATAGCTGGAAAGTGGAGCCAAAACAAAGGGTGAATATCTTTTATTGCCACCATCAGATCAAAAAGAGATCAATGCTTGTTGTTATGTCACTATGAAAGTTTCTTGACTATTAATTATAGCGACATAGTGACATCTTGACACATGTACTTAGGTGGACCCATGCAGGCAGTCATAAAGAGAAACAATTGGGTTTTAATTGTGATCATTAGTTTAAGATCGACAACCAAAATTCAAAATCATTGTGACTATTGAGATAAAAATTATATGGATTTGGTGCCAACAACAAAATATGAAGGAAAACAAAGAGTTTAACTGGGTTTTCTGAAGCCACATGAAGATGAATGGTTTTCAAGTATTCTTAGAGGTGCCATGGGATCAAGACATCGCCGAAAAATAATGTCACACTTTTATACCATGTTGAAGATTAGATATTTTTCATGTATTATTCATATTTTCTTTCTATTTTGTGACTATTGCTCTACCAGAACTAAGAGATGACAAAAAACTATAAATGTAATTTCTTTTGATAATACAAAGGTTAGAAAACTTGATGGTGAATTGGTTTGTAATTCCATCTACCCTATTTGCTTGTCATGTTTTTTTGCCCATGCATATATTAGTTCTGCATTAAGAGTTGAAAGACAATCATATGTCATTATCTGATAATCATATGGATTCCATTTCATTTTGGTAATTACAGTGAAGGTGATTCCATTTACTTTCATCAAATATGGTTTTGCTTCCTCTCTAGCTGGTTTCATAACATTTTAGATAGTTTCATTGGGAAGTGAAAGATAAATGTGTATGAATCTATTAGTTACTTGTTAGATTCCATTTCATTCAAGGTTGATAGTTAAAAACAATTCCACTTGTCTTCATATGCATTTCTTCTTCCATTCCTCTTTTGCATTTAGATGGTTAATCTGCATTTAGAATAGGAGTAAGAGTCAAAAATCTCAAGATAATCTACTACAGTCATTCCATTGGGTGCAATAGATTATTCAAATGTATTTTGTCTGAATTGTTTGTGTCTACAAACAATTTGGTTATTCTTTACTGCTCTTGGGTTAAGAGCTTATAATGTCAAAACTTTTGATCTCACAAAAAAATATTCATCGCATATCATTGCAAATCATAAGGGAGTTGTACCTAGTAATTTAGAGGGCAGTGATAGAATACATACATTGACCCATTTGTTGGTAAGCATCCTTTTGTCTCTCCAAAACATTGGGTATCAAAGAGTCAAGTTATAAAATCTAATAGGAGGACAAACTATTAACCAACACACTAAAATATTTAAAAACTTTTCATTGTTTGGTAGAGTCAACCTAAGGCAATAGGGTCAACTTGGTGCATTATGTCCCTACTGAACAATGTCCAATCGTGAAATAGTTTCTAGAGCTTCGAAGTTTTGCTAAAAGGGTGTCTCAATATGTACTCTATTTTTTCTTCTGAGATGTGCAACCAATTTTTTTAAAAAAGTTATGTTTTGTTGATGGTGGGTTTTCCTTGGTCAAACCCCAATTTAGGAACTAACCTTAAAATTAAAATAATTAAAATGCTAGCAAACCCCAATTTAGGAATTAAAATTCAAATTAAAATAATTAAAATGCTAGAAATATAACGTAAATGAATAAATTCACCTTAAAATGGTAGGATTTCTCCAATCAAATACAATGAGATCACTCTACCAATTTAATAGATCAAGATGAATGTACAAATTTAGAAGAAATACAAATGCAAGTAGAAGCCCTGTCTTGATGACAAGATCCACTATCATCAACGAAGGAAAGCTAGATCTTGAAAAATTGTAGCATAAACATGGAAGAAATGATGAATCCTTACATCTCCTTGAAAGTACCTTAAATGCAAGAGATCTCCTCTCCTATGGCTTGCAAAAGGATCTGCTTCAATGCACGTGAAGATGGCTTGAATTCTTCAAGACTTGGAGAATTAAGCCTATGTGAGTGGATGTGAATGGAGAATGCTTGATGTAAAGTGGGGTAAATGGATGGGTTTATAAAAATCTCCAAATAAACTTTCTTCTGTCGATTGATTGGGCATTAAAATTAACACCTTGGACCAACCCTAGAAAAAGGCCTGGGAAGGGGACCCAAGTAGGGACACACTACATCTTTGATTGGCCATATAGGGATGCATTATGTCCTTGATTGAGCAAGGAAAAACTACGCCCCTACTAACCAGGTCCATAAATCCCTACGATTCCCTCGAGGTCCTAGAATATGCCCTAATTTTTGGAAATCGGGTGTAGATTCCAAGGAAACCGGATTTTGGTGTAGAAAAGAAATTTTGGGTGACAAGAGAGAGGGAAGGGAGGACCTAAGTGGTAGGTCCTACCTTGAATTTTTTTATCATGAAATAGGAATAACAAAGAGGATCTATTAGGTCCTGCCCCAATTTTGTCTAGTAAGAATAAAGAGATATGAGAAGAAAGGGGAGAAATCCAAATTAAATGCAAGTCTAGCATTAACTCTCACTAAATAGGTGTTAACCCATCATTAAATTGAAGTACTTCCGATTTAAAATGACACAATCTTAGAGGAAATTTTTTAATCGAGCAAGATTAACACTTCCCTCTATTAATGGTAGGTCACAAATAATGCTCTTTAACATCACATTATTTTCTAAATAGAGATATACATCTAAATGAATCTTTTCTGTATTTACCAAAAGATAAAGTTAAATCCTAGATGAAATCGTTTGTGTTGAATTATATTGTGGCTATGATTATATCCCAAGCTAATATTCTCAAATTTTACCAAGTTCAAGAACATATTCCATAGGTAATTTTATACTTCAAGTCAAAAGTGGCATCACAATACTCCAAAGTTTCAAATGTATAGGATAATGGTTGACCATTATAATTCCTTCTTTATTTTTCTAGGGCTATGGGTTATAAGGGGTGGTTGTTTGGAAATATTTATGTGATATTATTTAGCATTTTTAAAGAGGTGAACATTCTTTTATCTAGAACTATGAATCGGTGAGGTCACAAACAAGGAACCTCATTCCCATTTAAACATTTAAAAATAATATTCTAGAAGGGTTTGAACCTTGATGGAAGGAGCAACAACACCATAAATTAAAGATTAAAACATGCCAATATCAACATCTTTTTGAATGCATCACTTAAAATATTTTAATCCTTTTTCAAAAGTTTAAAATGTCTTTTAGAATTATACATTTGAAAATATCATCCTAAGAAAATTTCATAAAAAAAAAATCATCATACATTATTGAAAAGAGGTTAATTCATTTCATAATAGAGAAAAATGTATCTAATAATCATATATTTGATTATAACATTTTAGTCATGCACATTAGTTTCACTTGCATTACATGCAATTTTATTAGGAGATCAATACCAAAAAAACATTTATCTTTATTTTAATCTTGTCGAATAATTATAGAGATCCAAATGTCATCATGAAATTTGATTGTTGCATTGTATTCATAAGAGGCTTCTAATGATATTATTTATTAATGTATTACTTTCTAGGTATAAATGTACATGTCAAGGTGAACCTTTTCTATATAAATTAAAGTTAACACAATTTTGAGCAAAATTATCTTGCATATAGCGAATCGTACCACTTGAATCAAGTCACAAATGTAATCTTCAACTGATTTCTAACATTCTCAATTTAATCATATTGAGTTTATTATTCTTGATCTTATACTATAGTTTAGCTCATAGGTTTCTACCATAGTGTAGTAAAACTTGTCAAAGTTTAAACTATATATATGGGTTTATTTCTTTAGATGAATCATCCTAAGATACTTCACATTAAAATATATTGGTGTATGTTATTCAAATATAGATATGATCATTATATATGATGTATTACTAACATCTCGCATTCACGTATATGTATTTCAATCTTTAAAAATAAGCTATAAATACAATTGCATCAAGTCATCACAATCAAAAATTATTCGCTACTTTATTTTAATATTTAATCAATCATAAGTCTCTAATTATACTAAAGAACACTTAATATTTTTAATAAATATCATGTTCTAAATAATTCCCTCTAGCACCACATTATTTTCAATACAAACAAACATCCATGTAAACTTTTATCCACGTAGTAAATAAGTCAATATTGGATGAAATACACACTTAACAAATTTATATCATATATACTAGAGTATGGATTTGATCCTATCTCAATCCATAGGATTGTCACAATTTAGTCATCTCAAATGTCTATTTCAAGAACAAATTCTATTCAAAGGTTTTTGACATTACAAACTAGAATATTCAAATTTTAAATTGAATGTACAATATTGTGTATTTAAAGACATCTTAAAATACTTTCACATTGAAAGAGATCATCATAGACTATAACTTTTGATCAAATTATCATATAATATAGACTAGTTGCATTACATATTCATATTCTCAGTCACAAACATCCCAATTTTAATGATACTATCCTTGATTGCAATATAAACTACCTATTTTATTCATTGAACAAATCTAGTGTATCATCAAGGATGTGTAATTATACTTCCTTTCATATATAGTATTTACTCCTAGTACTCATTAAAGAATATTTATTTTCTACTAGTGTATCATCAAGGATGTGTAATACTCCCTTTCATATATAGTATTTACTCCTAATACTCATTAAAGAATCTTATTATCTAGGAATGGATATGCATTCAAGTAAGCCTTTTTTATGCACTAACTAATAAATGTTTATATTGATGAAATCATATTCCTTTGTAAGAATCATATTACAAGTAGCATATTTTATCTTAGGCTCAAAGAAGCGTAATACTCCCTTTCATATATAGTATTTACTCCTAGTACTCTTTAGCAAATCTTTATTTTCTAACATGGAGATGCATTCAGGTAAATATTTCTTTCATGCACTAAATAATAAATGTTTCCATTTATGAAATCATACTTATTTGTAGGAATAATATTAGAAGCATATTTTATCCTAGGCTCAAATATTTTCTAATTTTAATCCTCATAAGTCTCTCACCCTATATCAAAATCCATATTTCAATTCACATGTTTCTACTATCATAATAGTTGAAGTTAAAATCAACCAACCTAGAATTTATTTCAATATTTATTTTAATCTTTTCTATTCATTTGTCTTATATCTCAAATATCAACTCATAATTAATTTTAGTTCTAATCTCATGAATTATTTTTGTAGACGAAAATGCACCTTCCCTAAATAGTTTGGCTAGGCTAACTAGTTAATATTAATAATAAATTAAAGTTGAGTAGATCTTATCTAGAGTTGAGGGTACAATATTTGAATATTGAATATTAATTTACAAAACTAGATACATGAGGGAGTAGGTACTTAACGTTTAGAATATGAATGAAGATAGTAGCCTAATGCAATGCATAATTTGATAAGTAGTATATAATTGATCTACTCATTCTACATGTCACACAGAATTCAACATTAAGTGATGTTTTATTGTAATTTCAATTTTATGATCTTGAATCAATTATATGCAACACGTGTGTTATGTAATATGTGGATCTAATATCTATTGAATAGTTCACCTTGAAGTGTGATCTTCACTAATTGTTTCGGACTTGTAGTATTTAAGAACAACTTTGGAAGATCATTACACTACACAATACAAGTAGATCTAGGTTAACCATTCCTACACTATACAAAAATCAAAGGAATCAAATTGTACCATCAGAAACCACTTTTGGATCAATAAACATAATAATATTTTTACAAATTTAGATCAAACATATAAACAAAGCTAGATTTCTAAAATCATTATAAATAATAAAACCAAACTTTATATATATGTCACATGTAATATATGATTATATTAAAATATCATTTTATAAATAAACAAATTTTGCCCTTATAATAACCTATTTAGATCTCTAAACTAATATAATGCAGCCTTTATTTTCTTGCAATTGCCTCACTTTCAACATGAAATGTACTAAAATATAGTCTTAATGGAGCTTAAGCATCCGCTGTTTTTAATAAATTATTGACATTTGCTAATAAGTCACAAGCATGTGTGTTGAATGTCTATTTCAACACAACATACAGCTTTGGAAACACTTATTTTTTTGATAAATTATTGACATTTGCTAATAAGTCAAAAGCATGTGTGTTGAATGTCTATTTCAACACAACAAACAACTTTGAAAATCATATGCTCCATCGTACATCATCCATGCTTCATTGATAATCCTTTAAAATATTTAAAACTAAAGATATCAACCCACACTTTAATTTGTTTAAGAAATGGATGACTCATTTTTTTAAGTTAAGAGATTTAAGTATATGAATCAGGAATTTTTTTTTTGGATGGGAACTATTTTCTTAAATATATATTAAGTTCATTTAACCTCCCATTTTGGGAATCGAATACAAGATCTTCTTATTACAAAGAGAAGAAACAACCATTGCACTGCACGCCAATGCCCGATGGAAACTATTTTTACAAATATCATTGGCAGATATTGTCCTTTTTTCAAGAAGTCTCGACTAAATGAAATAACAAATAAAAATTATATTATTAAGTTGTGGAATTATTTTTATTATCTTATTTTAAGTGATAATAGATTTTGTCATTGTAAATTATAGTAAAAATATACATTGAATATTTAGGATTGTGTATTTTAAAGACATTGTCCTTAGAATTTCATATTGAAAGAGATCAACATGCATTACTAAGAATGAATTGAATCATCACAAAAGATGGATTAATAGATTGTTTGATATTAGTCTTAGAAATAATAGATGCTATGTATATTTACTCTTGTTGAATCACTCATGTGGGTTTGACTATCATTAAAAATAACTTGATAGTTACTTAATACAATGTATACTCCTATTAGTTCTCTTTAGCATCATATTATTTTCTAGCCATGGATACGCATTCAAATAAACCTTTTCTACATGCACCAAAGAATAAATTTGTTACCAAAACACTTTGATAGAATCATGCCTCCTAGATCATATTGTAAGTGTGATGCCTAAGAAATCTTTGATTCTAGTCATCTTAAATCTCTCACTCATCCAATTCCATATTCTAAGTCACAAGTTTCTATCATAATAACACAAAAGACCACCTTGAAGTCTACTCTTTACTAGTTTTTTTTAAAACTAATGAGCTTTTTAAGAAAACCTATAATGCATCTCATTCTTTTTATTGTAAATCCTATAAATTTCACTAATACCTTAAATATCAACTCGTTACAACCAGAATTCTATGAATGAGAGTGCATGTGTTGGGTTCAATTTGGGTGCATTGGCATTGCTAATTTGTAGAACCATTCCTAGGTTCAATCAAATTGTATCACCATTTGTTTATATAAGTGTGCTTTTTGTTCATTGACGTACTCTCAATCTAATTTTTTTAATGTATTGTTTTAGTAAAAGAAAATACACTTTTCATAAAGATTTATCTAGGCTAGTCAATTAAAACTAACAATGAATAGAAATTAGCTAGAGGCATTCTAGAGTTAAACCTATAAAATATTTGAATAGTGAAAAATAATCTAGGAAATTAAATTCACAAAAACTATAGAACTTAGCATTGGGAATGTCACTATAAATACAAGTCTAATGCATTGTAGAACTTGATAACCTTAGAGAGAAAAATGTTGTGCTCGTTGTATGTGTTGATCTATGCTCATTTGTAATTTGATCCTACAACTTTAAATCAATTATGTGCAATGTGTTATGTAAACTGTGGATTTGATCTAACTAGATGTGAGTTTATACTAAATAGTTTGACTTAAAGTATACTTTCACTAGTTCTCAAGGACTACAAATATTTAAAAATATTTTTGGTGGATCATTGTACAATAAGAACAAAGTTCTTCTAGGTCACCTCCCTTGCTTGGACTAGTTCTCTGGTCATGAAAAAGATTGAAGATAGAATACAAACAATCTATATGTTGATTCTAATGCAATATCTTAACTCTTTCTAGCACACTTAATTGATATATTTATATTAAAGCTCTGAGAAATCTAAATGATAATCAAATGGTTCTAGGATGTGAATTACACTTCAAAATTATTATATTTAAATAATCAAGGCAAATAATTGGCATACAAACATGTACCAAGTTAGTTCTTAGTAGTTAGTGGAAAAGGAGAAACGTGACAAAAATTTAATTTAAAATTTTGAATTCAGGATCACTATACAAGGAGCAAGATCCCATGTACATTATAGAAATTCTTGGAGTAACTATGATTTACTTTTGTAGCTAAGTTTAACCTAGGCATATCATATTCCTAGGTGAGGGGTAAGCTTTATTAATATTTTATTATTATTTTAGCAAATTGTAGTAGGGTAGGGTAGTTGGTTACTGCTCTCACACCTCATTAGTACTCCATCTTTGTTCTTGTCTTTATGAGTATAACTCATTGTGCATTTATTCATTTCAAATGCATTTATCTATTTTGTGAAACGATATTTTTAGTTCTTGCCATAGACATAAATACTATCGCATTCATTAGATGCAATTAAAAATATAAAATATATTAGTTTAACTGATAAGATTCAAGTATTTTTTTAGGTTTTAAGTTTTTAAAAAAGTTTGAACATTTTTTATTATTTATTGAAATGGAAAAAAGTTATTTAACTGAAATCTTATTGACTCTCATAAGAGAGAAACTTAATTTTTGAAACCAAAAAATCAAGAAAATTTTGAAGTTCTAACTTTTAGCATTAATTGTGAAATTAATATGATTGAAAATATCATAAAAGATGATGTGACACTACATTTACTTTATCATTTCAAGAATTTCAAATTTCAAATTCTTTATAAAGTTTGAACATTTTTATTTTATTTTTTGAAAAACAAGAATAGTATTTAATTGAAATCTTATTGGATCTTACCAAATGGGGAAATTTAATATTTAGAACCAAAAACCAGTTAAATTTTAAAATTCCATTTTTGTATTAATTGTGCAATTAATATAATTATTATAAAAGATATGTCACACCACACTTTACCTTACCATTGGTCAAATTAATAATGATAGAATGTACTAACTCATAAAATTTTGATTCATTTCGTCCTTAAAGCATTATTTTTAAAAGAATTAAAAGTAATAAAAACTAAAGAATGTAACAAAGAATTTTGAAAACTAAAAACTAAATACTATTACAAAGATTTTTAAAATGGTAGTTATTGTACGTACAATTATGTTTATTGTTTATGTATTTAAAATTTAAAATATCTTATATCATTTTTGGGTGTCAAGTTGTTGATTAAATATTTAATAGTGTATAAAGATGACAATTGATTGTAGTTTTGTTTTTAAATAAAGAATTATTTGATGTTAAATATTTGTAAAAAAATTATTTTTGTTTGGCAATTTTCAATTTCTCTAGTTTTTTAATCATATAATTCTTTCTTTTAGGATAAACAATTGGTTTCTGATTTCTTACATTGCAAACATGCTAAAAATAAAATAAAATTTATTGTACTACAGACTCCAAGACACAAAGAATAAGCAATTTAAATTGTGGATATCTTTTCTATATGTAGAATTTAGTTGTAACATGCTTATGCTTTTGTTAGGATTTTGGTTGGTATTGTTTAACCTTGCACAAGATCTCAATGATCAATTTGTTCACAACACATTACAAGACATTTATGACAACTTTATAATTGTATTCAAACTAATATTGTAGAAATTTTATTTATTATCTCAAGACTTCTCATGAAAAAACCAATAATGCAAAAAATGTGTTGCCTTGTAATGTATGCATGATTTTTTTAGTGAAATTGAACAACATTTCTTGAGGGCTTATGAAGACGCTTTCCAGTCTCAAAACTCTTGAAGTTAAAGAATTTCATTTTGTTCTAAAATTCTTAGACACTTTTGAGTTTTTTTTAATTTAGAGCTTGTTGTACTTTTTTTAATAAAGGCGTTGATGTTAAAATTCTAATGACACAAAGAAGTAATTTTGCACTTGGTAGGAGCTATAACTTATCTGCTCTCATTCAACTACAAATATTAATGCAAAATGTGATTGTCTATGTTTCTTCACTGTCTTTAGTTTTTAAGTTCTATGCGTACAATTACAATTAATTTTAATATGGTTTAAAGATGGTTCAACCTCTAAAAGATCAAAGGATATAAAGAATGTTGTTCTAATACATTTTGCATTCCTTCAAATTAAAAAGTTTATTCCTCCATCTCAACCCTTTATTGCCACACTCTACATACTATAATCATGAGACATATGGTAGGAACTACGATGCTTTGCATCTCTTGTTTCTTATGAAGATTTATGACTGCATGTTTATCTTGGAATGGTGTTAATACTCTAATAAAACTAACAATATAAGTAAAATATAACTATCAATGATGAGTTTTAAGCTCATAAGTAGTAGGGGAAGGGACCCAAATAGGGGTTCCAATAACTGTGATAGATTACAACTCTTAAAAGAGCTCCAAAATATGAAAACACGCATACTAGTAGCCGATCACACATGTACTAATAGTCAAACATTTTTTTAGCTTTATTGGTTGGTGATGACCAATTTGTGCACCACTATTGGGACATTTCATAATGATTATTGAGACATTTAATCACGTATTGGTGTTTTTTGGGTGAGTGACTATTGGTGCATGATCATAGCAAGTATCAAGCAAGTGTTTTCAATTGACACTTTTTGACAACTTTGTGCTCCACGATCCCTATAGAGAGATCCATGATACTCAAAAGCCAAAACCTTAGGTTTAAGTTGTTCACTTACAAAAGTTCACCAAAAAAAAATGCAAAATCCAACTTACAAGTTAGAAGTTCTAGGTACACAAAGCTACCTTGGACCGCTACCACAACTTTCCCACTAGTAACATAATAATAACTATGAATAAAACAGAAATAACAATAAATTTATATATTTAATCTTAAGAACAAATAAATGAAAGTTGACCCAAAAATCAAATATTATAGGGGAGAGGACCTAGTAGTTGAACACCCTAATTTCACGCTTATCAAAACCTTACGTAAAAATTTCAAATCGCTCCCAATTTTTTACAATAGCTTACTTTGCGAGTCGCCTACTTATAACTAAGGTTTCAAGTCCACGTCACTTGTTTTGATGCCACATCAGCATGCTTTTTCCCAAGTTGTCCAAAACAGGCCAAAAAATATGTGAGACCAATAATAGTGCATAAAGGGTACCCATAGTTGAACAGCTGATGTGGCATCACATCATTGGTTACTTTTTAAAACAAAGGGTACATTTTCATTCAATTTTGGGTAATCATCATTGTACTAACAACTTTAAAGTCACAAGTATTGGTATAATTTTTTCAAAAAAATTGGACATTAAGTGAACAATTACTATCACAACAATTGGAACCCGTTCAACTACTGAGTCCTCTCCCCTACATAATTATTTAACTATATTAAAATATTCTCTCATAACAACATAAAATTTAATGGAAACCAGCCTAAATATACAAATTTCACTAGAGATCTAAACTGATACAGCTTGCCTTTTAGTTTCCTACAATTATTAATCCCACCATCCCCACCACGATGGACACTAAAAAAATATAAACTTACATTGAACTCAAAGGCACTGTAGGATAAACTATTGACATTCTCTGACAAGTTGCAGTATGTTGGCTGATCTCTATCTCCATGTACGAGATAGGTTTGAAAATCATCTCTTTCATTGCGCGTGGTCCATGCTTCATTAATTGTCCTTCTTTAAATTGGCTGGATGTATTCAACTATCAACCCATTCGCAATAAACTTAATAGTAAAAATATAGCTCAGCTGTTCACGTCCCGAGATCAGAATTTATGATTTGAGATCGTATCTAGTTTGAAGACTAACTTGACAGATATCTTTTGTTCGCATTACAAGTTTTTTGGGTTTTTAATATTCTGATTGAGTGAAATATAAATACAAATCCTGCTTGTAATCGTGAATTAAATTTATATCGGTACTTAATTTTAAAAAAAGGAAATCAGATGGATACCAGTGATTTGAGTCCTGAAGAGTTGAAGATTTGGTAGAAGAAAACAAAATTTATTAAGATAGGCGAATCATAAAGGCTTGCAGATAGCTGATATGGTTGCTCTCAATTATTCTTCTGAAGAATTCAAGATCCATCAAATCATCAAACAAGATTTAAAATTCATAAATTATTTAAGAGATAGCAAGTCCTTTTAAGTGTTAGACTACTTAGGACTACTTATATATATGATCTGCAAAAGCATTTGTGGATACATTCTTGCATTTCTCAAGTGCCATAGGTAATGGGTCAGCAGAACCCAGGTGAGAAAACCAACACTCCCCTGTATTTGAAATTTGTTTCTAGTTAGGGGAACAGATCCAGTAGTCTTTAGGAGATCTAATGACTGTGATAGAGTAGATGTCATAGATGTTTCTAATAGCCGATCACACATGTAGTAATAGTTGATCATTTTTTAGCTATTTTGGTTAGTGATTGATCCATTTGTGCACACTATTGGGACATTTCATTACGGCTATTAGAACATTCTACCACAAGTACTAGTGTTTTTGGTGAGTGACTATCAGGGGTGAACATAAAAGGTATAGGGTGAGTTGTAAAATGACAATTTTTGACCATTCACACTCCACAGCCTCTATAGAGAGATCCGTAAATGCCCAAACTTTGGCTTTAAGCTCTTGAGTCACCTACAGAGGTACATCAAAAACATCAGCATAATTTGACATACGATTTAGGAGATCTAAGTTTACAAAGTTAGCCTGGACAGCTACTGCGTCTCTTCCCCTAAAATGGATAAAACGGAGTTATCTGTACTAACCAGAAATGTGGCCAAGGGAAGATGGTTTGTGGTGTTTATATGCTTTCTGATCATGTCCCTTGCAGGAGGGACCTACATATTTGGCATATATTCAGAAGCCATTAAAACAGTACTGGGCTATGATCAGGAAACAGTAACCACATTGGGGTTTTTCAAGGATCTTGGGGGGAATGTGGGAATTGTGTCTGGTCTGATTAATGAAGTTGCTCCTCCCTGGGTAGTCCTTGGCATAGGAGCCATCATGAACATCACTGGATATCTCATGATCTGGTTGTCTGTTACCCAAAGGATTGCCAAGCCCAAGACATGGCAGATGTATTTATACATCTGCATAGGCGCCAATTCTCAGACTTTTGCCAACACGGGAGCTCTTGTTACATGTGTGAAAAACTTCCCTCAGAGTAGAGGAAGTGTGCTTGGAATTCTTAAAGGCTTTGTGGGTCTGAGTGGAGCTATCTTCACTCAAATATACCATGCAATTTATGGGCAAGATGATAGAGGCGTAATCCTTCTTTTGGGTATCCTTCCCTCGGCTCTATCTCTTCTTGTAATGTTAATAGTTCGACCCACAAAAGCCGTCACAGAGAAGAATGAACTGAAGCGCTTCTACAATTTTCTCTACATAGCTCTGTTCCTAGCTGGCTTTCTCATGGTTATGATTGTAGTGGAGAACAGAGTGAAAAACTTTCCACGGTCAGGCTACCAAATTGTTGCTGCCTTAGCCATTCTCTTTCTCTTGTCTAATCTTGCTGTTGTTGTCAAAGCAGAAATGGACAAAATGAAGCTCCCAAATTGGGTTTCTGAGAAAACCAATGCACAAGAGAAAAAAGAGAGTGAGCTTGCGGACATGGTGATCAATGGCAGGGATAAAGAGGAGCACAAATCAGCGAAATCCCACCTTGGGAAAATTTTCAAGGGCCCAGCAAGAGGAAATGACTTCACCATCCTACAAGCTCTGGTGAGTGTGGACATGATAATCCTTTTCACGGCAGCAACTTGTGGAATTGGAGCAACTTTAACAGCAATTGATAACATGGGTCAGATTGGAAGAGCCCTGCAATACACCCCCGTGAATATCAGCACCTTTGTTTCCCTCATCAGCATTTGGAATTTCCTAGGCAGGGTAGTTGCAGGATTTCTCTCTGAATTCCTCTTGCAGAAATATAAATTTCCAAGGCCTCTCATGTTCACACTGGTGTTGCTCGTGGGCTGTGTTGGGCATGTTTTTATAGCATTTGCTCTGCCTGGTTCTTTGTATGTAGCATCCATAGCTATAGGCTTCTCTTTTGGAGCTCAATGGCCTCTCTTGCTTGCTATCATCTCGGAGCTCTTTGGTCTAAAGTATTATGCCACCCTTTTCAATTTTGGAGCTGCTGCGAGCCCACTGGGATCCTATCTTCTCTCAGTGAGGGTGGCTGGAGCTCTCTATGACAAAGAAGCCAGAAAGCAACATTTTTCTGAATCTTTGTTGCAGACAGCTCTTGCACCCTCACCATCTCATAATAAGCTGACTTGCGTAGGACATGAGTGCTTTCGACTTAGTTTTATCATAATGACTGTAGTAACATTGTTTGGGGTTCTCATTTCAGGCATTCTTGTTTATAGGACAAGGAAGTTTTATAAAAGTGACATCTATGCTAAGTTTCGAGTTGAACCTGTAAAGTCCGAGGGAGAGGATACTGATAGTTAACTAAGATTGTGTGCGTTTCAAACCATCAAAGAGATGGCGTGTCTGTTTAACGGGCCAGCAGCAGGTGAATGCATGTTTCAAGAGATTTTTCTTCAATCTCAATTGTGCTTATTAGTAGGCTTGTTAAAATTCCACTTGTATTAGCATAATCACTTGACACATTAAGGACAGATTCGTACCATAATTTGTAGGTGATGTTTTACAGGAAAGTGGAGATACCTTTTATTGTGTTGTGATTCCATTGATTTGGATCCAATATCAGCTATTTCAAATATTATTTCCATCACATGTAAAGTTGTTCATGATTGATGTTTGGTGATTCGCATGGGCCAGTAAAGTTTGGTCATTTTTTCATGTCGCATCCTGGACAAAACGACGAGTTCGAGTTCTATCAAAGGAAATGCTCATTATTAAAACTAACAATACAAGTAAAATGTAGTTATCAATGATGAGTTTTAAGCTAATAAATAATAGTACTATAATAATAATTATGACTAAAACAGAAATAAAGATAAATGTATATCTTTATTCTTAAGAACAAATAAATGAAAGTTGACCCATGTATAATAAATTAGCCTACATATACAGATTGCACAACGCTTATTTAGAACTCTAATCTAGGGGAAACAACCTAGTAGCCGCTCAAGCTAACTTCGCACACCTACAGTTCTTAATCCATATGTTGAAATTTGTTGATTGTTTCGGTGAACCTCCATAGATAAGTGAAGAGCTTTAAACTAATCTTTCGAATTCTACAGAGCTCTTAGTGGAACTTGTAGAGTGCAAGGTGGTCTAATAGTGCCATTTTAAAACTTCTGCCCAAAACCCGCCACTAGGACCCCCCAATAGGTGCTCACCAAAAAAATAGTACTGTTTGCACAAATGGACCAAGAAAGCTAAAAAATGATCAACTACTAGTACATGTGTGATCGGCTATTAGTACATGCGCAATCATTTTTTGGAGTTTTTTATGAACTGTAATTGGTTGGGGGAGGGGGGGAATAGGTAATGGTGGATGTGGCAGTAATACAAACATGAGTGGCAATTGGGTCATTTCCCCTTATACTGAGTGGCAATTGGGTCATTTCCCCTTATACTGAGTGGCAACTGGGTCATTTCCCCTAATACAGTTTACCTTTTATCTTCTTACAATTATCTCACTTCCACCAGAACAGATACTAAAAAGATAGAAACTCACATTGAACTCAAAGGCGCTGCTTTTTGGTGTAAATTATTGACATTCTCTGACAAGTTGCCATTATGTAGGCTGATCTCTATCTATACCCCCAATTACAGTTTTTAAAAAGGTCTAAAAAATGATAACAAATGTTCTAATAGCCAGTAACACATGTACTAATAGTTGATCACACATGTACTAATACTTGATCATTTTAAAGCTTTTTTGGTTGCTGATTAGTCCATTTGTGCGAAAAGTACTGTTTGTTTTTTTGTGAGTGGCAATTGGGGGTTGAACATGACGGGCTAACATTTTGAAATGACACTTCTCAACCACTTTGCACTCTACAACTTCTATAAAGAGCTCAGTAAATGTGGTAATGCCTAAATCTTAGGTTTAAGCTCTTCAGTCACCTACTAAGGTTCACAGGAAAACACAGTTAAGTTTTGACATATGAATTAGAAGTTTAAGATGGGAGAAATTAACCTGGGCAGCTGCTGGATCTCTTCCCCTATATAGGTTTGAAAATCATCTCTTTGATTGCGCGTGGTCCATGCTTCATTGATTGTCCTCCCCTATATTCGCTGGATGTATTCAACTATCAACCCATACACAATAAATTTATGTAAACAGATAGCTCAGCTGTTAATGTCCTAAAATCTGAATTTCTGATTTGAGATCGAATCTAGCTTGAAGACTAAGTTTAACAGATATCTTTCGTAGACATTACAAGTTTTTTGGACTTTTATGTTCTGATTGAGTGAAATATAAATATAAATCCTGCTTGTGATCGTGAATTTATTTTACATTGGTACCTACAGAAAAAGAAAGAAATCAGATGGATACTAATGATTTGAGTCCTGAAGAGTTGAAGATTTGGTAGAAGAAAACAACATTTATTAAGATAGGCGAATCATAAAGGCTGGCAGATAGCTGATATGGTTGCTCTCAATTATTCTTCTGATGAATTCAAGATCCATCAAATCATCAAACAAGATTTAAGAATTTATAAAAATTATTAAGAGATAGCAAGTCCTTATATTTGAAGTGCTAGATTACTTATATATATGATCTGCAAAAACATTTCAGGATACATTCTTGCATTTCTCAAATTCGATTGGTAATGGGTCAGTAGAACCCAAGTTTGAAAACCAGTAGTCCCCTGCAAATAGTTAAAATGGATTAAAAAAAGTTACATGTACAGGCCAAAAATGTGGCCAAGGGAAGATGGTCTGTGGTGTTTATATGCTTTCTGATCATGTCCCTTGTAGGAGGGACTTACATATGTGGTATAGATTCAGACGCAGTAAAAACAGTACTGGGCTATGATTAGGAAACAGTGACCACATTAGGGTTTTTTAAGGATCTTGGGGGAAATGATGGAACTGTGTCCGGTCTGACTAATGAACTTGCTCCTCCCTGGGTAGTCCTTGGCATAGGAGCCAGCATGAACATCACTGGATATCTCATGATCTGGCTATCTGTTACCCAAAGGATTGCCAAGCCCAAGACATAGCAGATGTATTTACACATCTGCACAGGACCAATTCTCAGACTTTTGCCAACACTTGCATGTGTGAAGAATTTCCCACAGAGCAAGGGAAGTGTTCTTGGAATTCTTAAAGGCTTTCTGTGTCTGAGTGGAGCCACCTTCACTCAGATATACCATGTAATTTATGGGCAAGATGATAGAGGCATAATCCATCTTTCGGGTATCCTTCCCTCAGCTCTATCTCTTCTTGTAATGTTAATAGTTTGACCCACAAAAGCCGTGACGGAGAAGAATGAACTGAAGCGCTTCTACAATTTTCTCTACATAGCTCTCTTCCTAGCAGGCTGTCTCATGGTTACGATTGCAGTAGAGAACAGAGCGAAAATCTTTCCACAATCAGGCTACCAAATTGTTGCTGCCTTAGCCATACTCTTTCTCTTGTCTAATCTTGCTGTTGTTGTCAAAGCAGAAATGGACAAAATGAAGCTGCCAAATTGGGTTTCTGATGAGAAAACCAGTGTACAAGAGAAAAAGAGTGAACTTGCGGACATGGGGATCAATGGAAGGGACGAAGAGGAGCAGTCCAAATCAGTGAAATCCCACCTTGAGAAAAAATTCAAGGGCCCAGAAAGAGGAAATGACTTCATCTCCTACAAGCTCTAGTGGGTGTGGACATGATAATCCTTTTCATGGCAGCACCTTGTGGAATTGGAGCATCTTTAACGGCAATTGATAACATGGGTCAGAGAGAAAGGGCACTGCAACAAACCCCTATGAATATCAGCACTTTTGTTTCGCTCATCGCCATTTGGAGTTTCCTAGGCAGGGTAGTTGCAGGATTTCTCTCTGAATTCCTCTTGCAGAAAAATAAGCTTCCAAGGCCTCTAATGTTCACACTGGTGTTGCTCATAGGTTGTGTTGGGAATGTTTTTATAGCATTTGCTCTTCCTGGTTCTTTCTATGTAGCATCCATAGCTATAGCCTTATCTTTTGGAGCTCAATGGCCTCTCTTACTTGCTATCATCTCAGAGCTCTTTGGTCTAAGACTCTAAAGCATTATGCCGCCCTGTTCAAATTTGGAGCTGCTGCAAGCCCACTGGGATCCTATCTTCTCTCAGCGAGGGTAGCTGGAGCTCTCTATGATAAAGAAGCCAGAAAACAACAATTTTCTGAATCTTTGTTGTAGACAGCTCGTCCACCCTCGCCATCTCATAATAAGCTGACTTGTGTAGGACAAGTGCTTTCGCCTTTGTTTTATGATAATGACTGGGGTAACATTGTTTGGGGTTCTCATTTCAGGCATTCTTGTTTTTAGGACAAGAAAGTTCTAAAAGAGTGACATCTGGGGTAAGTTTCGAGTTGAACCTGTAAAGTCCGAGGGAGAGGATAATGATAAAGTTAATTAGGATTATTTGCATTTCAAACCATCAAAGAGATGGTATCTGTTTAACGGGCTAGCAACAGGTGAATGCATGTTACAACAGATTTTGCCTTCAATTCCTAATTATGCTTGTTAGTAGGCATGTTAAAATTCAATTTGTATTAGCATATTCACTTGGCACCTTCAGAACAGATTGGTATCAAGATTTGTAGGTGATGTTTTTGATAAACTTTCCATCTTTCTTGTTGGTAAACAAATTGTTCTTTCTTCTAATAGTTCTCTCAAAGTGCTCAAGTGCATAAAGAACAATTGGATACAACATTTGGGAAAATGTTACTTGATAACTAATTTCCCTCTAAATTATAGGTACAACACCCTTACATATGATTTTCAAAGAATTTGTTTATTTCTAATCCTACTATGGTGTGTTCTTGACCAAAGAATAAAAGAGGTAAATCAAGTTAGACCTAGGCAAGACTAACTCAGGCAATGGGTTAGTTTTGAAATGAGATCAATTCTGAAAATTTACACATCTTATGAATCCACGTAATTAATCATGCAATTATGAAAACTTGTAACATGAATTATATGCAGAATGATATGATATGATGCTAAGATGCAAGACTACAATAGAAGTATTTCTTTTAACTTTAGCAATTCTCTGATTACTTATAAGTTAGTTAAATTGAAAAGAGATACAAAACTCCGTTTGTTTTCTAATTTCTAATCTAACTTGAAAGAAATACACAGACTAACATATGCATGGAACAGTAAATCAATGGTATCAAACACTACAATTCTTGTCTCTGCAACAATGAGTATTTCACACCAATATTTGTCAACCTCTTCATTAACTATGAAAGTTACATTTATAGGCCTCCTCTTCAGGTTCTTAAAAAATTACGGATTCATTAGTCACATTAACAAAGCACTTGAATCGTTCAGAAATCCAATAGTCATCAATTGGAATTTAATACATCAAAGAAAGGAAGCAGAAATGGTTAGAAACCCTAAAAAATGATTCATATTCCTCTTTGATCTATAGCAGTCATCTTGGCGCCAAAAAATGTATTTCATATCCCAACGGTCACTACAACTTTAAATCTTTACTGTCGATCCTCTATCGACGATCGTGATTAAGACATTAAAACCCTTTTTATTTTTTCCCTTTTTGCTTCTTCGCAACCATCATTCATTCGATGTCTTCTTCCAATATGACGATGCAATTGATTGATTTTCACTGCTTCGCAACTTCACTAGTTAACTTTAAAATTAACTTTAACTCCTTGTGACCATGAGATAACCATTTGGTTTAACTGTTAACACTTTCACCATGTCGCAACTTAAAATGTCTTGAATGCTCCTTAGCTAGTGACCTTGCGAAAACTGTTCACCTTAACCGCTACCATTTCTCACACTGTCACAACCTTAACTTTAGGTTAACCTTAACTTCTTGCGACCATTCAATTTTTTGTTTTAAAAGTTTGACTGTTATCACTTTCGTCTGGTCACAATTCATAACTTCTGCGTATAATTTGACCATGTGACGATGCAACCACTGAATTTCTCTACTTTGTCGTGCTAACTCTAGGTTAACTCACATTGTTTGTGACCAAGCAATCAATGGCTTTTGCAAGTTCGTTATGTCAACTCCTGGTTATCTTTAATCACTCACACACATGTGATAAGCATTGATCTTAAAGATCTGAAGACTAAGATTAGAAGATCTAAATCCTCTTGTTCACTTCTGTAGTGCGGGTCCATCTTCTAGCTATGTACATTGTGGCAAACAAGTGGCACTATTTCATTGGTTAGAGAGTTTGGTGACTATAGAATATGATGGGCCCATGTGAACACATGTCATTCTGTTTTCTTTGTTGCATCTTCATACCCTTAATTTTCTTTTGACTAGAACAGGCTGTGATATAGCGATGACTATTAAATTGACCATCTTGCATCTTTGTTATGGTTTAAGGCTTAACACTTCATTCTCTTGCGATGTTGCAATCACTTCACCTTTAACTACTTTTGCTCATTCGTTGACATAATACCTCTCATTCACTTAAACCACACGACCAAGCGAATGAAGAAATTTAAGCATTCAGTAATCATATTCACCAAGTCGCAAATTAAAATGCCTTGAATGCTTCTTAGCTGGCAACCTTGTGAAAACTATTCACCTCAACTTTTATTGTCTTTTGCACTTTCACAACTCGGGACCTTAACCGTTATTGAAGTCTTGCGATCTTGTGCCAACATCCAACTTAACCATTCTAAAAACTTTCACAAGTCTACAACTTGAAACTGAACATTCTGCTGACTATGTGCGATGAAGCAATAATGTTTATCTTAAATGCTACTGCCATTTTCACATGATCACAATTTGAAAAAGATTAATTGTTCTACCATCTGCAAGGATGCGATAGAGGGCTTTTTGCTACTTCGCAACTTGATTTTCATATCTTTAAAATAGGTTGTGATGTTGCAAAAAGCATTGATCTAAACTAATCTGATGATTAAGAATCCATCTCTAAGACAATTTGACTTTTCAATCAGTGATGTGGACCTCCAACTATATTCTACATTATTAATCTAATTTCTATCTTCGTTCTTGCCACCTTTGACCAAGAAAATTGCCATTGTTGAGCAGATTGAGCATTTTTGAACATTTTTGCTTTCTCTTTTGCGTTTGATTGAAATACCTTCATGGGCTGAAACACATTGAGGAGAAGGCAGACTAAAAATTAATGTAGAAGTTTCAATATAAGGACTAGGAATTTGAAATTCATCCTTGAAGAACTACAGTATGTCATGATTGAGTTTAATATGATCTTTATCATGTTAGGTAGTAAACTTACCCATTATGACACATGATTTTAGGATAACCCGCCTAGTTCATTAGAAGAAAAAGGCAAATGAGGAAAACCTGAT